>CM035168.1:3143236-3843236 GCA_020205615.1 Panax quinquefolius
CCGGCAGTGGTTACGCCTTGTAATGTGGTTCGTTTTCCTTCCGGTCTGAGAACTTTCTTGATTTCGTTGAGAATAATAGTTTGTGCTTTGTCTTTGTCTTCTCACTCAGGTCATTGACGTCTGATTGGATGATATGACTTCGAGGCATGCCTTTGGTCACACTGCTATAGGAAATTGTAAGAGTTCTTATTCAAAATTTGATCTTGTACCTCCCTCTTTTAAAATGGGCATTTAGGGGATTACTGAAATGATCATATAGATCCTTCCTTTTGTCGTACGAGATAATTCCGAATGAGGCGATATCTTCTGATGGAGGCGGCGTATTCTTTGGCGGTCAATCTTAAAGATGGGAGATGATACCTTGATTTTTCATTGCCGGTTTACTGTACGAGCGTCTCGATAGTCTTGGCCATCATACTCTCCACGGACCCATATTAGGTCCAACACTTTGGCCGGCCAGATAGCCAGATTGATTGGCCGCGAGGTCTTGATGCCTAAGTCTTCTCTTCCTCATTTAGCAGACATTCCTCCTCGAGGTGATTAGAAGCTACTTTTCTCTGCGATTACCCACCTTCAAGAGTCTTCTGCCCACGTCTTTCCGTTTACGGTGTCTCCTCGGCTCCTCCCGGGGGATCCTCGTCTAGAGAAATGAGAAATTGCTGCATTCTAAGCGGAAGCGGTGTTACTCACGGTTGAAGTAGCTCCTCCATGCTGCTTGTTGTGGTTCCGATCAGGTCCTCCTCCTCTGATAGGCACTGTGTTAAAGCCCGTTGTGGCAACCATCTCTTGATGTAGTCTTTGATTCTGGTATCTTGGGTTGATTGAGATCCGACCAAAGTCTTAGTAAAGAAATTTGGTAATAATTTTTTTTCTTCTTATTATTCTTATTTTCTTCATCCCTTGTATATTGAGTTCGTATTTCCTTGAGTAATGATTTCCTTGATTTACAAATTCTGAGAGGTGATGAAGATGATGATGATGGCGTTCCTTTTAGGTTAAGGTATAGTATTGTATAAATGAAGAGCCTTGCCGGTCAAAACTGACGAGTCGACTATCCTTGATGATATTGAGTCATCTAACTCATGGCGATGATTGTGTTAGTCTTGATCTTTAAGGACCTTTGTTATCGATGTGAGCTCTGAGTCTTCTTTGTGGGTGATCAATGATTTCTTGAAACCTTCATGCACCTGCTCATCACTGTAAGTCACGAAGATGTTGATGAGACTTCTTTATTTCCCCTGAGGGGAATCGTTACGAAACTATTGGTGATGTTAAATCCTCCCGGAAAGATTACCTAGTTGGTGATTGCTTTCGGAGAGCCTTGTTGATAGTACTTTTGGTGGGTTGAATGACATTTCCCTTTACATGACATCTCTGACTCGCCTCTCGTGACTATATTGGTAGGTATTCTTAACTTTAGTCAGCGTATAATTTGTCTTGAATTTCCTTTTCTCTTTTTTTATAATACATTTGTGATTTGATATTTTATTTTTAGGCGAGAAGATGAAGGATTTTGCCTTTTACTGTTGAGCACTTTCGCTTTTTGTTACGGCTCTACGTCCGGATGTTGCCCACTAGCCGTATAGTGACCTTAGTTATCCTCCGGTGACCATGGTTTGAGGAATCATCGAACTATCTGACATCTTTACGCTCTTCCATCCTTACATTAAACAAGGAATTGATGGTAAACTTCTAAAGTAAGCTACTACCAAGAGCTTCCTTCGATCAAATGGAATCTTGTTTCATGGAGGGTTTCGGATAAGCGACTTCAAGTCGGGAAAGTGCAGGCGTCTCTTATCTCGGTTCACAGTAGAATCTTGACCAATTTATTATTAAGTTGATTCCTCCCAAACCTTCTTCTAGATCGACTTGCATGCCTTGTTCTTGATTGCACCATCTTTCTTTATATTCATTGCTGATCGATAACTTTGAAAAGGAGTTTAGTGATGATGTAGGCGACCTTGCGGTAGTGGGTATTGATATGTCTCCTTTTAAATTGTACTAATTTGGGTCTTCTCCGAGTCGAGTTTTAATCTTGTTGCACTTTATGTTCGAGAGGTTCTTTGTTACGTAAGTGTGAAGATGAATCCTTTTCGATCTGACTTTTTGAGCTTGTGAGCCGTAAACAAATTGAAGATTCGATCTAAATATTTAGAGGACGACTTGGGATCTAAATGCAAAATTTTGAGGATATAGAGTACCCGTGACGGGACTTAAAAGCTGACTACCAACAAGTTAGGAGGCGAAAATTTGCAAATCTTAAGGTTCGAGATCTGTGCCGTTGTTGAATTAGAAGATTTAGCTATACCTCCTCTTGATTTTGATATGTCTTGGCCTTTAGATCGCTTGTTGTAGTAGTTTTTTTCGATTTCTTGTCTAAAACTTATTTACCATGTTTCATTTATCGAAATGTAGTTTCTTTTAACCTTATCGATTGCTTTTAATTTGAATGATTCCATAAAACTCAATATTTATCATTGAATCTCAAGTTATTCAAATTAATATTACAAAAACAACCATGGGTATTATAAACAAGTAAATATGAATTTTATCGAAAATATGTATATATATTTCCACAAACCAACACTTGACTTTATACTCTTTTTAAAATTTTAAAAAAAAAGAAATTCAAGTATAAGTGAAAGTTTGTCGATTTATTGATAATAAAATTGATTTTAATGAAAAGCATAACGTTTCATTAGTAAATGTTGCTTTTGTGAAGAAAGCATAACGTTTGCCACTTTTAAAGATAAAGTGTAACTTTCTTGCTTTTTGTCGAATAAAAGCATAACGTTAAGCCACTTTTAAAGTTAAAGTGTAACTTTGGGGTTGAGGCTTATACTCGGGTGCCTTGAGTCGTTTTGAAGTTGAAAGTGTAACTCCGGGTTGTTAATCGGGTGCCTCGATCCTTTTTGAAGTTGAAAGTGTAACTTAGGGGTTGTTAGTCGAATTGCCTCGATTACTTTTGAAGTTGAAAGGATAACTTTTGCGATGCTCTTCTCATGTATAATATTTCTTTATCACTTCAAGTTTAATGGAGTGCGAGGCGACATACGATCCCTTACGAGATATCTTGTAATATCCGCTTTGAAGATCTCTATAACCACCTATCTGGGGCCTTCCATTTGGGGTAAAATTTGGTGGTTGGGGTCCCCTCCAAACGGCTTGAGTTGTTAGTTTTTTGAGCACGGGTCTCCACCAGGAATTTGTCGTAGTACCCTGGCCTGCGATGTAATATTATCGTCATGATCTTTAAGTGATGTCAATTCAAGCTTTTCTTTTAGCTTTGTCTCGAAGTCGACTAAGGCCTACAGGGCGGTGATCGGTTATCTTCTCTCGACTTGACTTGAAGTCTCATTTGGTAAAATTATTTCTATTCGGCCGAGCGAGATAACTTCTTCACCATAAACTACAAAGCATATGGGGTCTCATTTGTAGGCTTTTTTTGAGGATTCGATATGCCCATAAACTTATTTATTGGTGGTTGTTACCTTATGTCTTGGATGATCGTCTAGGGTTTTTGATAAATTTTTATCAAGGTTTTTGTTTGTAACCTCTAGCTTGTCCATTGCCTTTTGGGTAGTAGGGTGATGATTTGTAATGTTTCTACCACCGTATCTTTCCATCAAATTTTGACATCCTATTAATGAAGGGAGTTATTGTCAAAAAACAAAATGATCTTGGGATCCACTAAGCGGCAAACGATGTGCTCACTTGATAAAATTTGCCCTTCTTTGGTCCGTAGCCTTCTTCGAGTCTTGCTTCCACCAACTTTGTGTACATCTCGGTGGCGGTTAAAATTCATATGTTACCACTTAGAATTAGGGTGAAACGGGACTATAGATCCGTTCCCCATGTATGAAAGGGCCATTGGTGTTGCCAGGTTCATAAATCCGCAATGAGGGAGCATGGATCGAGTTTCCGTTGTGTACTTTTAACAAATTCTAGACAATCTCCTCCATCTTTGGCGATAGTAACCATGATCGATAAGTTGTTTGTACAACTTGGCTCCCCATTGGTGTTCATCCTTGTGCATTTGGTAACCAAATCTTTGGCTTCACCTAGTTCGAGACACAAGTGAGAGCTTGCCGTTAATCATCTTCTAAACAATTCTCCGTTTCTGAAGAAGAATCGTTGTGACTTCCTGCGTTATAATTCGTCATCTTTTTGGGTCGGAAGGTTTCCACTTTGTAAGAACTTCTACTTGGGGGATTCATGATCACTATGTCTTGATGAAAGGCGCATTCATCCTCTCGGGGTATTCTTGGCATAGAAACACATTAGCGTTGTAGGGCATACGCTTCCTTCTTCATTTTAGGCCAATAATACCCTTGGCGTTCTGCGACTACGATACGGGTTTATGTACGCGATCCTCGGTTCTCCAAATGCATGCACGATGGAAGACTACTGTTGCTTCCTGCCTCCCCGAGCATCGTGTCGAAACCTGCAAATGCACTTCTTTGTGATCCGAAGACACCTTTGATGATGTTGTATACGTTAATGCCATGATAGTTATTGTTCCTCCTTTTGTTTCTGATTGATGGTAGATGTCATTGTCTCGATCATCTGTCGTGTCTTTGGGAACAAGTTTATGCCGTGGTTGGGAGGGTTCTCTTTATTACTTTTTTCACATCCAGGTCCTCTCCTTGGACATAGACTTGAGGGCAGCTAATGTTGCCGATGCATCGAGGTTATTTATTATTTTGTCCTCTTGTACGTATTGATCATCACCTTGTTAAAAGCCTCCATCACCTTTTTGTCTTTCTGATTTGATATGGGCCAAGAATGGGTTCCTTCACTCATAATTGGCCTCTTATACATTTGCCTTATGAGGTTTCATCTCCTTTTACTTTAAGATGTTTGGCTTCCGATTCTTGGCTTGCCGATAATCCTAGTATGAAGCATACTCGTATTTTGCTTCATTGTTTGTGCGAGAAATCAATTTGTATGAGGCCACTTCATTTCCTTCTTTGGTGGTCAACCACTCACCTTCCGCCTTTACCTACTGCGGATGATCCATCAAAAGCCAAACTCCACCATTACGGGTCCTCATCCATCGGCTTCGATTAATTACTTCTCGCTTCGGCCAGAGATCCTCGAGGGGTTACGTATTCTCCATTTGGAAATTGAGCGTAGATGCGAGCTTGACTGTCGAATGTAACCCGGTGTTACACACGCGATGTATACGTCAATGCGAAAGAATCATCATCCATCACGGTAGGTCTTCTCTACTAATGCTGGCTTAGTTAATAGGTATCGAGATTGGATGGGTTCTTGTTGCAAGACTTTATTTAAATGTCTTTAAAAATAATGCAATTTTACGCGTGATGAACACCGAATGCTGTGACGATACCTCTCCACTGTGAATACGGTTTCGGTTCTCTAATTATTGACTTTAATGTAATACTCTGGGTTTCTCTTCTCCATCCACCTCTGCGTGATCATCCACTATGGACTTCATGGTAGATGTGATGTCTGGCCTGACGACATTCTCTTAGCCATTGTTTGTCTTTGTGTGCCAAATTCTTTTACCTTCTCAAGCGCTTTGTTATGGGTCTTGCCCCCCCGTCCCATTGTGCCTTTCCTTTTGCAATTTGCCAAAAGGTTACGTGACTTCAGCTAATCTTGGCATGAAGCTCTACGTGTATGAAACTTTCCACACAGAATCTCTTTAATTGTTTACGTGTTTTTTGGTGAGGCATCTCTTGTGATTGCTTCGCCTTGCTTGGGTCTACCTCTAAGCCTCTATTGTACGCCTTAAGAAGCCCAAATTTTTCATTGAAGTCGTCCCAAAGGCAACTAGCGGATTAATCCTCGGCTTATACCTTGGCCATGCTCGAACACTTTCTCGAGGTCCTCGCGCGAGTTATCGCCTTTTTGGATTTCTTTATGTCGTCCACGTAGTCCTCCACTATATCATGAATCATGTCATGAAATATAAGCGTGCATTGCTCTTTGATAAGTTGCCCCGCGTTCTTGACCGAATGGCATAACTTCGTGGTAGAAGTTCTGCTAAAATAAGAATTACGAAAGGTTTGTCAACTCACGTCTTCTACGGACATCTTTATCGATTGTAACCTGAAACTTAGTCCATGAATGACATCATTTCATGATTAGTGGTTGCATCTACCAAAATGTGTAGCATGTTGGGTAATGGAGTGCATATCCTTGAGGCGTATCTTGTTCAAATCTCTTGAAATCCATACATAAATATTGTCATTTGATTTCTTTCTAGAATTGCAATCTTTGGATAGCCGTATTGGATGTTGAATTGGCTTGATGAACCTACTTGACAACTTCTTGATCTCTTCTTTTATTTGAGTTTTGACTTGAGTGCGTAGTTGCGAGTGCTTGCTTTATTGTCTTCATTCTAGGACTTATGCTTGGATTGTGTTCCCGCAAGATCCTTGTCGATTAAGGGCATCTCATCGTAATTCCGAAGGCAAAGACATCCTATACTCTCTGATAATTATATGAAGCTCCTCTTCTTTGGTTAACATCGACTCTTTGTTGACATATGTAAGACCCAACTTATTATGAATAAAATTAAATTTTCTCTATTTATTATCTTGAAATAATTAGGAGTTAATTTGATATAATACTTTGGTTATGGGTGAAATGTGCAAATTTTACAAAATAAGCAAGTGGTTATTAAATATTCATTTTTATTAGGGAATATTCGTTTGGTAAGTGGAATATTAACATGTTGTGGGGAATATTAAATGCGGCCAGTAGCGCATCCATTAAATGGGCCTCATGCTTGAGAATAAGCGTCGGATGAAGAAAAGCGACAAGTTTGAGTTTTATAAATAACGATTGTAGTTGTTAAATTAACAGCATTGGAATACCCGGTGGTTAAAATCTGATGTCTGGCGTGGTTCTTGTGATAGCACGCGGTGTTACCTGATATTTTGAATTATTGATTCTTACGTGAGAAGAGCCTTTTCGATAATTATTCACGATGAATTACTTTTCATATTTTATTTTATTGATTCAATAATTCTTTGCGTTGATATTTTATATTATTGTTGTTTTGATAATTGTCACTACGATATTTCCCATTATCGGATCGATAATTCATATTATTTGAATGATATTATTAGATAGCATTATTGATAATGTCTAGAAAGTTAAATACAGGAGATGTTTGATCACTTTAATTGCGGCGCCCGATGAGGAGAAATCCTTATCGGAAAGCCCTGCTTTCTGAGGAGCGGCTGGTTTGTCATAATTGTGATTACGTAATATTATTTGTGAATAATTAATTATTGATTTATATGATAATGAAATATTTATTTATAATTGATGGATATATTTATTTTATGTGGATATAATTGAAGGAATTAATGTTGAAGTGTTTTTGTGGAATGGAGGTATTAAAAATTAAATCAACATTAGCTTGAGATATATTAAGTGAGTTATAATTTTTAATCGTAGTTGGATCGTTATGATTTTGGATATGTTATACATATATAAGTTGAGTATATGTCCTGAAATTTTGAGCGTTAAAAAATGAGCAGATGATTTGTTATAAATTTTAAGAGGTGGCTGATTGATTCGGAGTTAGGTTTATAAATGATTTTGGTGGAAAATTCTAGAATTGAGTGGGCCCCACTTGTGATTGGTGAAGAAATATGCTTGAATTTTATTTCAAATGTGGTGGGTGGCAATAGTAGCGAGTAAAGCCATCGGTTAGTAGAATTGAGTCTGCTTGGGCTGCTAACATTTCTATAAATAGAGGCTTAAGTTAGTATTGAAAATCACAGGAAGCTTAGCTTTCTTCTCTCTCTGAAAATATATCGAGCTTATTTTGTGAGTATTTAGATACTTTGAGAGTTCTTATTAAGTACAAGTTTCATTGACATCATCAGGCCTTTCATTCAAAATCTTGTTTTCTTTGAGGTAAGGAATGTTATTTTATTCTTAAATGATATTATTTTCTTGATATCATTATCTTTGAGATATTGTTATGAATTTTGTTGTGGAATTTCTACCTTTTTGTGTCTGGGGTTCTTATTCACGTATCTGGCACTATTTACGTATCTGACCTTTATTCACAAATCTGACCTTATTCCTAGAAAAATGAAATTTTCTCTTTTTGCGTCCCGATGTCTTTTATAGTTCTTATCTTTGATTGTATCCATGTTTTGATCTTTATTTTGAATTCTACTTCACACTTGGTTATTATAGATATTATTGAATTTGGATAACCCTGAAATCTGAATCCGTAATATTTGTCCTTACATCTCCTTTGGATTTGTTCTCTAAAATGTTTTTCATCATCCTCGGTCCTTAATGGTGATACTTGATGAATATCTTTGGCCTATAGTGCAAAGATGAATGATTACTGATGAACATCTTTGGCGTAGTGCAAAGATGAGCAGTGTTGAGATGAACATGACCAATTGGTGATACAAAATGTATATCTTTGGCCGTAGTGCAAAGATGAATATTTGATTCAAGATGTATATTGATTGATATTCTGAGGATAAAATATTGATGATGGACTTTTAAATTCATAGATGATAGTAGATTTCATTCTCTGCTTAACTCTTACATGAATTGTTATTCTGCATTGCGATTCTTGATCTAAAACTTGTTGTCTATTGTATTTTATCAGTTTTTCCACTGTTGAGGAATAATGATAATTTGTTGTATATTATCTTAGTCATAATATTCTTTCTTGGGCTAGTTGAGCTCACTCTTTTCCTTTTGTTCCATTTTTTCTTCTCGGGAGGTGAGAACATAGCGAGAATCTGGTAGGGGTATGGAGTGGTGGTTCTAGAAAGATGTTTTAGTTTGCCCTCACTATTTACGTAAAATAGTGTATAGAATAATTATGTAATGAGGACTTTATCACGGGTGTGGATATTGTACAGAAGATATTTGTATTTAAACTCACGGTATGTGTTGTCGTATTTTGCGACAATTGTAATAATAAAGTTGTAGTATTCTTTACATGCCATGTATTTGGCGACTTCAAAGTGGGTGTTGTATACCTATTTTGAAGTCTGACATAAGATTAGTCTTGGCGTTCCTCCGCTTTGTTGCCAAATCAACTTCATCTAATTCATTTGTTGAGGTTTGGCCTATCCTCGAAGCATTAGGGATGGTTCTACATACATTGTATAACTCCTCCTTCTTCATTATTCTTTAGGTAGGGACACCTCTGAGCCATTGGGTTCCACATGTCTTCTTTGGCTCTTCCCCTTGCACCATCCTGATCGAAACACCACCTTTTAATCCGGCTAACAACCCTCTCCCATTTGTCTTAGCCCTAAATCGGATTGTTGCCATCTGCTTGGCATTTATTATATTTTAACTTCTTGGGTTTCTTGGCCTTTTCTTTCTTCTTTCCTTCTTTCCATTGGAGTCTCTTATCACCGGCTTCTTGTTTTGGAACATTCTCAGGTATTACGAGGTTTTCTTCTTCTCTTTTTATGAAGAGCACAGACCTATCTTCTGCACTTCTTTGACTATTACTAGTCTTAGGGAATCGGTCTTGCAATCTTGTTCTCTCCTCTTGACCTTGTCGTCAAAAAAGTTGCTTGATGATGTGTGCCTCCTCCTGGTCCCGAAGGGATTTGAGGTCTTTGGTACCTTCACTTCTCTCCTTTCCGGATAGCCTTCAAGCATTGATGAAATCTGGGGTACCACCCGTCATCATTTACCAAGCCCTTCCTAGCAGGACATGATATGATGCATCCACCTCGACAACATGGAACATTCTGGGTCCTCGAATCTTCCCACTTGCATGTCCACCTTGATGTGCCCCCAGGTTCTTGTGCTCTGGTTGGCGAATCACTGTAATGTTTGTTTGTTCCTTCACAATCTTCTTCTCTGGTAGGCTTCCTAGGTTTAAACACGGTGTAGGGCATAATATTCTGAGCGTTCCATTGTCGATGGGCGCCTCAGCACCTCGATGCCATTGATTCTTTCTTTATCACATACATGACTTTGTTATGCGGGTATCTTATCTCTCTGTCGACTTTAGAAAGATATCTTATTTTCTTCTTCTCCATCGTCTTCATAAATCCTTTACTTGTGGCCATTTCAAGTCTCCTGCGTCTCGGTAGCCTTGATAATTGCCACAGGTTGCCTCGATCCTTGCTTCCTTGCCAATCTATCTGATCGAAAAATTTACGAACTTGGCTCCGTTCATGATGCCATCACTTTCTAGGCACTGGATCACACCTCCTCCTTTTCTTCCATCATCATCTCCAACACGGGCTTGTCTTTGTGAATACTTGATGTTGCGTTTCCTTCCCCTGTGGTTTGGCAGCGGCATGTCATGAAACCATTCTTTTTCTTTCCAAGTTCGATCTCCCATTTTCGACTTCTCGTGGAATATCCTCTGCAGTTATCTTGATCCATAGTTGAGTGTCCAGCGTGTTGGTGGAATACGAAGTCTGAGTATTCTCTTCATTTCTTAGTCACTTTGCAAATCTGGGCCTTGGGGTTTCACCACCCCATATTCGACCCATTGTTCATACGGACCCACAGATGCTTTCTCACTACGTGTGATAGCCTCGGGGTAGCTTTCTTATGTTTGTCTCGAGGCTTTCTCTGCTTGATCAAAATTCTTCATGCTTCTCCTTTTTGCCCCGCTTGTGGTTTGGTGAAAGTCGGCCAAGGCCACGATTCTTTATCTCTTGCCCTTTCGTATAGCGTCGGCTTAGTTGGTGGGCGATGTCGTAATTCCTCCCAGTCTTGTGCAAAAGATGAGAGGGTGTGAAGGAATCCTGAGCCTTGTGATGAGGTGGGGCTTGAAAGCATCTAGGGGCACCATTGTTGCAAATGATGACTAAGTTCTTTTCTTGATAGGCTCTGGGCACTTACATTGCACGGGCCTGAACTGTCGACATAATCGACAACTCCTCATTCGGTTTACTGCTTGGCCGCGTGAGCTCCACAATGGTTACTGTTTACGCGCGTGAAAAATTTCTTGAAAAATTATAATTTTAGGTCGTCCCGATCATGGGTGACCCTTCTCCATTGTAGTACCAACTAAAGGCCTTTATCAGTGTGAAGTCTTGTTGAATTCTCGCATCAACAAGTTGTGGTTATTCACTTCATCATATCGAAGCCATGGAACATTGACTCTACGAACCTTGCAATATGTTCCTGGCATTTCCTTTCTCCCGTTGTATTTTGGAAGCTGCGGGGATGTTGATATACTACTGTTGGGTAAGGTTGCCTCGAATGTAATGCGGGGTAAGGAGGAGTAAAGTCCAACTCAGGGGTCGAGATGTCTGTCTGCGAAGTTGATTGATCACGTCGATCGTATTATCCTTAAATCGCGTACTTGTTTGTGTGGCGTGAACTCTCCGGTGTGTTGTGATATCTTTGCTACATCGGTAATGTGTATGGTAGAGAGGTTGGTTGATGCACTTGCATCATACCGCTACTTGATGTGTGGCGATTGTTGGCTCACTCATTTGGACATTGCTTGGAATGGTTGGCATTTACTGTGAAAATGATGGGATAGCGATTGGGATGATGTTTGTCAGAGGTTGGCTTGCTTAAACCTAGGTTATGGCACGTCACCACTTTTACGGGCCTCAAGTTAATTATTGGGCAAGATTGACTTTACGTCGATGGAGTACAATCTGGTTCTCTTTGTTGTTCTACCATTGTTGTTGTCTTCCTTTCTGCTTGTTCCCCATGCGAACTTCACGGGAACATGGCCTTGAAAGTGGGAATCTGCATCATTCTTTGGCGAAATTCCCATCTCCTCTTTCTTCCTCTGCATTTCGACATCATAGTGGCCATCATCATCCTTGCCCTTCCGTGCTTCCTTGATGCCTTGAGCATCTCCGGTTGCCTGACATTAAATGCGGTCTCCACTACATCCTCGCCTTGCCTTCTGCATTGCTTTGTTGTTGATTGGCCATATGTGGTGATGTTGAACTCCTTAGAAGCGTCTTGATAAGTGGTTGGTCAAAATCCGGGGTTCGCCTTGGAATGCTTGAGTTACTTGCCTTGGAACTAGCTCCCGTGAGAGTAATGCTATTTGTTGGTGAAACAACTCTTCCTGTAGTTCTCCCACTTTGAGTTGTGGGCATACCCTTCCACGAATTCTACACCTCCCAGTGATGCCAATTAAATGTGGGCGAGAAATCGTACCTTGCTAGGGTTAGGGTTTTGTGTTGGTGGGAGAGAGAAATCCTGAAAAACACGGAATTGATTGGTTGATTGAAAAGGGAAAATGATAGGTGGGCAATTACTCGTGCAGCGTGGCAGCGAACCCCTAGAATCCCAGGAGCAGTGTTAGGGTAGCGAGGATTCAAGAGCCTTCTTGAGTCCTTCGAGGTTGAGAGAATGTTCAAACCCTTTAGTGCTTTTGGGTGGAATCTACAAGCCTTTAAGTCACCAAGGTCCTTGATCTTCGAGTCCATGTCTTGAGTGCGAAGAAAGTCCCTTCGATGGAATGGAAGGGGGTATTTATAAGGGTTTTTACGGAAAGTAGTCATGTGCCGAGGCACATGCTTTCGAGAATTTCAAAATACCCTTTTAATCGTCGGAGTAATGCCCATTGTCCCATCCTTACAGCCACTTAATCCATCCCTCGATCAATTTCGAGCGAAGTTGCCTCCACGAGCCTTACGCCTCGGGACAAGTGAAGGCTTCTCCCGGTCTCGCTTTATTTATTTTTGGTTTTTAAGTCTTCGTTCCATTGGGTTATCTGAACCTAATTTGCACATTTAATGAGGTGGGTGGAACAATTAATTGCGCATTAATTCAATTAGGTCATGTATGAACCCTAATTTTACACTTGGGCCCACATTTGCCCCTAGCAGCGAGGAAATCGCGTTTCGAAATAGGCGATCGTGCGAAAAGCTATGAACCTTTGAACAATTTTGCGGGACTTCACTTTACAGGTCTTGAAAATGATGGTCTAGAAGAGGAACCTCTGAGGAGCCAAACCACTTAGAGTTAAACCATAGGGAGGCCGATAATCTTTCCATAACTTGCCCAAGATTTGTTTCCTTATTTTTACGGAAATTAAAATAGGAAAGATCATCAAATATCACCAAATAAAAATCTTTATTTTGGTACACCAAATCTTCCTTTTTATCAAATCAAATATTAATTTTATTTTAAAAATAAAATTAAATCTTAACTTTATTTGAAAATAAAATCGAATCTCTCTTTATTTTGGAGATAAAATCAAATCTTTCTTTATTTTGGAAATAAAATCAAATCTTTCTTTATTTTGAAAATGAAATGAAATATTTCTTTATTTTGGAAATAAAATCAAATCTTTCTTTATTTGATCTTTAAAAGCGAGATTTTTTTATTATTATTATATTTATTTATTTATTTATTTTATCAAAATAAATCAAATATTTTTTGGAAATAAAATAAAATATTACGGTATCTTATTTTATTATTTTATGTTTTTTTCTTGAAAAATAAACTTTTTATTATCTTATTTTGGAAAGTAAAAGAAACCATGGCCCACATATCTTGTATCCGAATTGGAATTGGGTGTGGCCTTCCCCAAAGCGGTATACATCACCCATCTTGAGTAAATCGAATACATGGTGCAATACAAATACAAACTTAATTATCTGAAGCGTTAGTGTAATATCGATAAAATATATCTTTATGAGTTTTAATACAAATATTGTCATCTGAGCTGATATCCACACTCAATAAGTCCTCATTACATTTATTATCACACTACTTATGAGAATAGTGAGGGACTCTAATCTTATCATGCGGACCATCCTCTAGGTTCCACAGGCTAAATCCCGGTATATTCTCATTTCACGAAGAGAGCGGTGAAAGAAAGGGTGAACTCAGCTAGCCCAGATGAAATATTATGACTAAGATAATGCGAGAATAAATTATCATTGGTCTTGACAATATTAAGCGATAAAATACAATAGACATCAAGTTTAAGCTGCGGTGGAATAATGATCCATTAGAAGAATCAGTAGGCGTGATATCTACTATCTTACATGTTTTAAAATGTTTTCATCAATTTTATTCTTTGAGACTCATCTTAATAAATAAACCACATCATGAATCATCCACTTTTTCTGGTAAGGATATTCATTAAATCATCAGATAGTGGTCATGACTATCTGAATAATCCACAGTCATAATCATACGAAAATTGTCCATCGATGCCTTCAGAGGCCTTTTGAGGACTTTTATCACATCATTTATAACATTACAATTAAATGAATATCTTAGAATGATCCACTGATAATAATTATACCAAGTCCATACTATGCAAGTAAGCCAAAGATGACTTTCATCACAATATAAGCATGAGGATGATGACAATGATATAAGCATTAATCAATTATCATTTCAAATTTTTGAGAATTTTTGAGGTCGAAAAATTACAAAATTACCCTGGCGAAACCCTTTTGAATGAAAATACTATTCATATGAATCTGAAAGGATCATTCACCATGCATGCGGTAATCCACATGACGGAGTTATTCAGCGAAATAATAAAGAATGGAATAACGAAGAATTCACCATGCAATGCGATGAGGCCGCCTGAGACGTATTATTCTCAGCCGGAATAATAAAGAATGGAACCAGGTAAATACGTAAACCCTTGCAGACGGGATATTCAGCGAAATAATAAAGAATGGAACCGAATCGTGCATAAAAGCCTTGCAATGGATATTCCAGCGAAATAATAAAGAATGGAACGGTTAAATGCGTAAATCACAGACCACTGATATTCAACATAATAATAAAGAATGGAATAACAACAAAATCATCGAGGCGTCACGATAGGCCCTTACAGACGGAGTTATTCAACGAATAATAAAATTGAATAACAAAGAATTTCACCATGTATGCGGTACTTCGTATAGGCGAGGTTATTCGACATAATAATAAGGAATGGAATAACAATAGCTCTCTTCATGAATCTGAAAAAATAATACCCTTACCTTAGAAAAGCTGGATATTGGAATAGTGAGGGTAGTGAGACTTCTCTTACTTCTTTCTCTCTATAATTTCTCTCTATAATAATTGCTCTAAAAGCTTTAGTGAATTGGTGAGAAATGAAGGAAGAATGAGTTTATTTATAATAAAATATAGTTTCACTAATTACACGTTTTGGGGCTCAAAATATTACTGATCTGATACCTCTAACTTTTCTTTCATTTTAATTTAGTCCTGCAAGTATTATCAAACTTGCACCACCTCCCCTAATAGTAAATAATGTGAATTAATAGTTCAATCATGTGAATCGATATTTATAATCATGTGAAAATCTGAATTACAATATAGTACCTCCATACATACCTCCATTTTTAACTTAGTCATTGTAAGTATTATCAATCTTGCACCAGCTCCCTAATAGTACAAAGAATGTGATTCAATAATACACACATGTGAACAAATAGTTATATAAGCGTGTGAATTAGTAGCGATTAATTGCTCATTTATTCGATTAATTACAGGTTTATCAATATAACCCCAGGACATCAATTATCATTGAAATAGATGTCGATTTCCCTAACACTAATAATCCCAACCTGATAAATTATCAAATTCATCTTTAATCAACACGAACTTATTCATCGTTAATATTATAACTCACGATATTTAACAGCGAATTCGTTCCCGAGAAAGGGGGCTTTCAGATGAGGATTTCTCCTTATTGGTAGCGTGATTAGATGACGAAACCTCTCCTTGGCGAACTCTAGACATTGTAAATATTACGATTTAATAATATGAATAACTTTATTGTCTCGATTATTGATTTAATAATATATAAAATATTATGCGGATGATCTTGTGATAATAATCGAATCGATAATATGAGAGATATGATCACGATAATTCACGTAACAATAATTGAGTATAAGCGAGTGACTTCTTACGTAAGCATCGATAATCGATACTGGTGTCTTATAAAATGCGACCCGCGTATTCTTTATACTTTACTTGTCGGATAGTTCATTGTTTTTACTTGGTAACACTTTTTAGTTATTTTTTTATAAAATGATAATTACATCATTTTTTAACTACGATGAATACTTTTGTTGTAGGGTCCACTGATGATTGTCTTGCGTCGTGCGGATATTCCCGATAAAAAGAATATTCCACGACCGAAGCGAATATTTTATAACAACTTGCATACTTTTGCAAAATTTATAAATATTACCCATAACTATAACATTATATCGAATCCACACCATAATATACAAAAAAATATTTTGAAATTTAAATCTTTATTCATAAAATTTGGGGTCTCATAGTGGGCGATTATTGCCACATTACTTGGGTGTTATTTTGATGAGAGGGACCCCCATTGAAGGCATACATCTACTCCCCTCTTGTGACAAAGTTTAACTCCTTCGTATGTATCGTGATTAGGCGAGTCACCTTGCGTGCATTATCCAATAGTTGGGCTTGTAAACTTCTTATGATATATATATGCGACTTATAAATTGCCACATTATAAGCCTCCACTCCGAACCTTTCTTGCGCACTCAGCATGATCGAATCTTGGTTTTCCCTCGAATTCATCGAGCGATGTTATAATTTTTTTTGCGGCGAAGAAATTTGTTCAAGCGGTTGATTTGTGGAAGAAACGGGACTAGGAGGTATGAAGGAACAACCAGGAGGCCCAGTTTCTCAATGATTGGGAAGGGCTCCCCTCGGCTTTGGTCTTTTCGACGTCTTTTTGGAAGCAAGTCCAAATTATGGCCGTCTGACTTTTCATCCACCAAATAAGGAAGGCTTGTTTCAATATCCGGTGACTTGTGGAAATTGGGATTAATTTCCCCATTCGATCGCATTCTCCTTAACCATTATCTTATTCATCTAACTTTCTTGAGGAATGACAACATTGGGCCGTGAGATACTTGGGAATCTTGATTATGTGGATATACTAAAGAGAGGCCAACATTCTTCGTTGCGTCCATTATGCGAGGGACATTCATATCCAACGGGACCATGGTGCTCCTCTACGTACATATTCATCACTTCTTGGAGGAATGCACCTCTCACTCTGGAGGATGTCTATGCCATTTATCGATGTAAGCCTTTGCCCCCTCTCTTAAAATTTCTCTCTTCTTTAGAATCGAGAAGTCGAAGACCAATCTTTGATGAAGAGGATGATGATGTTCCATTGGACTTTTTTATAAGTATACGCATGGCATGCCTTTCTACAACTTCTCCACATGGCCAGGTTTGAGAGGGTCTTGGTGAGACTCCTACTTCTTTGAGTAGAATCATACGAGACTATTTGTAAGACCCCAACTTTTATGAATAAAGAATAATTTTCTCAAAATATATTTTTGAATATTATGGTGTGGATTTGATATAATGTTATAGTTGTGGGTAATATTTACAAATTTTGCAAAATAAGTAAGTGGTTATATAATATTAGATTGGTGGGAGAATATTCATTTTAACGAGGGAATATCATCGACGGTGCAATCATTGGTGGACCCCACAAGCGGAAGTATTGTCGTAGTTAGAAAATGGCATAATTATCTTCTTTATAAAAATAACGGCGTGGAAGTTATCTTAGATTAAAGCTGTTGAACTACCCGTAGTAAAAAATGCGATGTCGTGTGGTTGCGTAGTAGCTACCACAGTATTGATTATTGATGCTTACGTGAGAAGTCACTCGATTTATACTCGATTATTGCTACTGATAATTGTTGCGTAAATATCTCTCATATTATTGATTCGATTATTATCACGGTATCATCCGCATTATATGATATATTATTAAATCAATAATTGAGGCGACAAAAGTTATTCATATTATTAAATTGCAATATTTACATGTCTAGAAGTTACATCGAGGAGAGGTTTGAGTCATCTAATTGCCGTCGATAAGGAGAAATCCTTATCGGAAGCCCTGCTTTCACGGAATGACTGATTGTTAAATATTATGAGTTATAATATTAATGATGAATAAGTTTGTGTTGATTAAAGATGAAATTGATAGTTCCATTGTTGTTAGAATTATTAGTGTTAGTGGAAATCGACATTTATTTCGATATTAATTGATGTCATGCGGAAGTTATATCTTGACCCGATCGGGTAATTGCTTAGGATAAATGAGCAATTAATTGCTATTAATTCACATGATTATAACTATTTGTTCACATGTGTGTACTATTGATTCACATTCTTGTACTATTAGGAGTTGATGCAAGATTGATAATACTTTATAACTAAGTTAAAAATAGAGGTATAGATGGAGTCTTATCTTATAATTAGTATTTTCATATGATTATAACTATTGATTCACGTTATTGAACTATTGATTCACATTATTTACTATTAGGGAGGTGGTGCAAGTTTGATAATACTTGCGGAGGACTAAATTAAAAATGAAAGAAAAGTTGAAGGTATTGTCTATATATATTTCGAGCCCTAAAACGTGCGATTATGAAACTATATTTTCTATAAATAGAAGCTCATTCTTCCTTCATTTCTCACCAATTCACTAAAATTTATAGAAAATTATTATAGAGAAAATTATAGAGAAAGAAGAAGAAGTCTGCTACCTCTCTACTCTAAGATCGATTTCTTTCTAAGGTAAAGGGGTATTATTTCTTTCATTATTCATGAGAGAAACTTCATTATTCCATTCTTTATTATTATGTTGGAATAACTCTCATCTTAATATCGCGTACATGGTGAAATTCTTACATTATTCCATTCTTTATTATTATTACATTTGGAATATCTTTATGCATGCGTATTACGCTTGAACAGTTCCATTCTTTATTATTACATTGGAATAACACATGCATGCGATATCGCATATATGATGAATTCTTCTATTATTCCATTCTTTATTATTTTGTTAGAATATCACATGCATGCGGATTCGCGTGACACAGTTCCATTATTTATTATTCTATTGGAATAACTTTATCTATGTGGATTATCACATGCGTGGTGAATGATCATTCGTTTTCATTCCTTATTAAATTGTGGAAATGATGCATCTACGTGGATTCTGCATGGCGGTGAAAATACATTTGCGATTTCATATATTCTATGATACTCATTTGGTTAAAGTTTTGGCTTCTATACTCTATGAAATTAGTAGACTATCACGGATATTTGCGCTTACGTCCCTGTATCTTTTCATGGAAATATTCTTACGAGCATTCTTGAATTTTACTTCCGAAAGTAGTATCATGTTGACAATTTGGGCGTAATTGATTTCAAGATAAATTAACTTATAAATCTTTAAAATTTATTCTTGAACTTGTTTTATTGAATTATTATGTCTTGTCATCATCCTCGTATTATATTGTGATGAAAGTCATCTTTGGCTTCGTCGTAGATGGACTTAAGTATGATTATGACCGAGGATTATTCGGTATAATCATGACTTAATATTATAAATGATGTGATAAAGTCCTCGGTGGCTTTGTATGTGCATTGATGGGCGATTTTTGGTATGATTATGACCGAGGGTTATTACGATATAGTCATGACCATTGATGATTTAATGAATATCCTTGGCACGTAGTGCGAGGGATGATTTCGATGATGTGGTTTATTTATTAAAAAATGAGTCTCGTGATAAAATTGATGAAAACATTTTAAATCATAGAAGATGGTAGATATCATTTATTTTCTATGGGACACAGTCTCTTGACTCTTTTAATGAATTGCTTATTCATTGCAGATTAAACTTGATTATCTATTGTATTTTATCGGTTTAACATTGTTGAAGACTAATGATAATTTATTACTACATTATCTTGATCATAATATTTCTTCTTGGGCTAGTTGAGCTCACCCTTTCTTTCCTTTGTTTTCTTGAAATGAACAGAATGTATGGGGACTGAGTCGGGGAGCGAGGTCCGAGAGGATAGCATTAGTAGTCCTCACTATTATTACATTAAATAGTGTGATAATAGTTGTAATGAGGACTCCTTTTGAGTTTGGATATTATCTAGATGACAAAATTTGTATTCAAACTCTTTGATTATGTTTATTGTACATTGCAGTTATATTAATGTTGTATTTGAATTTATGTTGTATTTGGCGACCAAGATGGGTGGCGTATACCTAATTTTGAGCGTTATTTTAATTTTATTTTGTACCATGTATTTAGCTTTCAAGATGGGTGATGTATACCTATTTTGGGGGCATCCTGCTTGTTTGATATTGATGTTCATCCTCCCGAGGAGGATCCGTCAAGTTAGTGATTGCTCGGGAGGGTATTGTGGATAGCACTCGAGCGGGTTTCTTCGCCGCACTTTACATGTTAACATGGGCCGGATGCAAAGAATCGGTAAAACGTGACTCAACCTCTGTCCATCAAGATATTTGGGGAAGTTCCAGGCATTCAGCCACAATGCTTTCCAAAGTAATCGCCATGAAAGAAAGAGTGGAGTTTACTCAGTTCGAACAAAGCAAACATAAGCCGTGTCGCACGTCTGAAACCGTAAGCGAGTTATCCGGTTAAGTCCCCACTGTGGATAATGCTATAGAAGAATGGCGAATGTTTTAGAAGAGTTTGAAGCGCAGATCGTCAACATCTTATTTCTCATAAAGCATGTTTTATTCAGATGTTGTAAATAAATTTCGATTGGTGGTAAGTGATAATGAAATCAGTAACCTTGACTAAAAGAGAAAGCAAAATAACAAATTATATAATACTGGCCGTAGTGAGTCGTCAATGTGTTTCACGGTGACAACAAGCGCTGAGAAATCAACAGCCGGATATGGTAACCCTTGGTGGTAATCGGGGCCAAAATAATAAGAATGGACATTTAAAGAAAGGAGATTCAGCGATGATGGAAAGACGTCCTTTTGAACACTGTTTGAAGTGAAGAGCGACCACCTATATATGCTTCGTCTCGATGGAAAGGACACGCTCCGGTCAGATCAAGTAGCCATGCTGGGCTCGTCAAAGCATGTTATAGTATGAAGAAGAGTCATAGCTCTTTTATGTCGACATTTTGTTGCCATCAAGAAATAATTCAACTAGATGAGAAACGCAATGTCGTCAGTGAGCAAATGTTTAGATGTGGTTAGGCGTTTTTTTCTCGTGACGGGAACACCTAATAAAATTATCACCAGGTAAGAAGTTAATCATAAAGCTCTGCCAAGTCTATACCGCAGCGTTAGATACCGATTCTACTTACTCTTTTATTTCACCTGGTAAAGTTCAGCGTCTCAAGAAGTTAAGCTTTGACTTATTGGTTGAAACCATTAGTAGGAACCTTCAAGCACCTCCAATCGCTTATTAATCTGTGTTGTTTCATAAACACTACGTTACTACGCCGATATTATCTCTTTGAAATACTTGCCTTGATGTGATTTTAGGAATCAATCAAGTTAACTTCTCATTATTCTTTGTGTAAGGTCATGTTAGGCTTATATTCTGTAGAAGCTAAGTATACTGATTGAAAGCAACCAATACCACTAAAGTCAATCATTGTCTTATCAAGTATAAATGAGCCCGATCCTTTGGTTGTTGAGCGGTGATGGTCGGAATAATAGCGTGTAGTACTCATGTAATGAGTGTAATGATAAATACCGATAATCTAGTAATGAGGAATCCATTATTGAGTGTGGATATTATACAGATGATAATATTCTTATTAAAACTCTTTGATTATGTTTTGTATTTATATTACGTATTTCACTAAATGAACTTATTGCTGGCCGGGGTGTATAATTAAGTTGTATTTTTATATTTTGTACCATGTATTTAGCGACTTCGAGATGGGTGATGTATACCTATTTTGGGGCATCCACACTATTGTTTGGGTGGGTTGAATGACCTTAGCCTCCTGTGGCATCTCTAACCCTCTTTGGACTAGTCTTCCTTCCATGTTAGGTTGGATCTCTCCCATCATCATGCTGTTCAACTTCGTTTGGAAGTCACTTCTTGTCACCATGGGAACGACTTACTTCATCATGTAAAACTTTAGGAGCTTCAAGATGCCATGGATAAATTGAAGACCAATCTTTTGGGAAATTGAGTCAGCTGCCCAAGACCTTGAAGGCCTGATAGACTCGAAGTCATGATAGCATTGAAGGCTTGATATCTTTGAAGACATGATATCTTCGAAGGCCTGATAGTTTTGAAGGCATGATAGCGTTGAAGGCCTGATAACATTGAATGCCATATCGATAGCCTTAATTGAAGACCAAACTTTAGATATTCCTCTCTCTTCATTTGACGGTCGTGGCCTTTAGATCATGAACTTTTGTTGTTTTTCCATTTCTGTATAAAGAGAATTCATGTAAATATATTTCATTCATCAAATTGTAGTTTCTTTTATCCTTATTGATTGCCTTTAATTTGAGCGATTCCTTAAAACTCAATATTTATCATTAAATCTTAGGTTATTCAAATTAATACTCGAAGACAACAATAAGTATTATAAACAAGTAAGCGTGAATTTTGTCAAAAACATGTATATATATTTCTCACGAACCAACACTTGAATTTATACTTTTTTTAAGAAATCGAAAATATTCAAGTATAAGTGAAAGTTTGTCATTTCATTGATAATTATATTGCTTTTAATGAAATGCATAACGTTTAATATAATAAATCTTGCTTTTGTCGAAAAGCATAACGTTCACCACTTTTAGAGATAAAGTGCAACTTTCTTGCTTTTGTCGAATAAAGCATAACGTTCGCCACTTTTAAAGATAAAGTGTAACTTTTGGGGTTGAGGGCTTATACTCAAGTGCCTCAATTACTTTTGAAGTTGAAAGCATAACTTAGGAGGACTTATAGTCAGGTGCCTCGTTCACTTTTTGATGACAAAGTGTAACACTCGGGTGTCTTGTCACTTGGGTCGTCCAGTTTCTTAGCAAGTGCAGTCTACGAGGACTTGAAATTGGGTGCCTCATCACTTGGGTCGTCCAATTTCTTGGCAAGTGCAGTCTACGAGGACTTGAAATCGAGTGCCTCGTCACTTGGGTCGTCCAATTTCTTGGCAAGTGCAGTCTACGAGGACTTGACCACTATTTAGAGTGGACCACCATCTTGGGTTGATTTTTTTTTATTTTTTAATTCGTCAATTCTTGTGCCTCCTCCCTTGGTCATCAAATTACTTGGCAGGGGATATTCCTGAGGACTTAAACCACCATTTTTGGCGGACCACCATCTTGGGTGGATTTTTAATTCATCTGTAGTTCTGAGTTTTTTCGATGGTAGAACCAGTATTTGGGTTCTTGACTTTCGGAACTGCACCATGGCTGATAGCATTACATGTTTCTTCTCTAGTTCAATCTTTCCATACCACCACTTCTCATGGTATATCCTCACTTGAGACTATAACAGATCCATAGTGAAATCTCTGCATATTGGTGGTATACACGAAGTCGGCCTTCTTTTCATCTCTTCGTTACAACCAATAGGGGCCTTGGAGGTTTCACCACTCGTCTTTCGACCCATTGTTCGTCTGAGGCTCTGAATGCCTTCTCTGTGTGATAGCCTCCGGCCCAGCATTACGGTATACTTGTCCCCATGCTTTCTCTACTTGCTCAAAATTTTCATTCTTCTCCTTCTTGTCCCTTGTGGTTTTGGCGTAGAATCACTTTGAGCGATTCTTTGTCTATTGCTCTTCCATGTAACCATCGCATGGCTGGTGTTAAATGTCATGATTCCTCAAGTCTTATGCAAAAGATGAGAGGTCGCAAATGAACCCTGACCTTGGTAATGAGGTGGGGCTTGAAGGCGTCTAAAGCACCATTGTTGCGTATCTAACCAAGTTCTTTTCTTGATTGGCTCTGCACTTACGTGCTTGGGCCTGAACCTATCCACGTGTCCGAGCGACTCCTCGTTTGGCTTTTGCTTGAATCGCATGAGCTCTACGATGGTTATCTGTTTCTGCACATAGAAAAATTTCTTACAAAATTGCAATTTTAGATCATCCCAATCATGTACTGATCCCTTCTCCAAGTTGTAGTATCAACTGAAGGCATTATCCAGAAGTCTTGTTGTATTCCTCATCAACAAATTGTGATTGTTCGTTTCATCATATCTAGCAGTGGAGACATCGACTCCACAAAACACAACAATGTGTTCTCTGGCATTTCCTTTCTCCCAGTTGTATTTTGAAAATTGAGGGGATGCTTTCGATATACCTACTTAGGGTAAAGGCTTTCCGAATATGTCTTTGGGTAAGGTGGAGTAAAGTTTAACTCCGAGAAGGTCGGGATGTTTTCACATGAATGTAAGACCCCAACTTTTTAATAAAGATGATTTTCTATAAATATCATTTTTAAATATTATGGAATGAATTTGATATAATGTTATAGTTGTGGGTAATTTTATAAATTTTGCAAAAATCTGTGAAGTTGTTATATAATATTCGATTGGTGGGGAATATTCATTTTAACGAGGGAAATATTAAATGCGGCAGCAATCATTAGTGGACCCCTGACGGAATTATTATCAGATTAAGAAAAGCGATAAAATATTTTTATAAAAATAACGGCGGAAGTTTCTGATTTAAAACTTATGAACTACTCGATAGTAAAAAATCTGATGTCTGGCGTGGTTGCGTAGTAGCACCTGATATTGATTATTGATGCTTACGTGAGAAGTCACTCAGTTTTGTTCAATTATTGCTTTGGTAATTGTTGCATAGTATCTCACGTTATTTGATTTAATTATTGTCGATATTTTATATATTATTAAATCAATAATTGAGATGACAGAGTTATTAATATTATTATTTACAATATTAACGATGTCTAGAAGTTCTTCGAGGAGAGGTTTGGTCACCTAATTAAGGCGCCATGATAGGGAGAAATCCTTATTGGAAAGTCCCTCTTTCACGAGAGCGACACGATCGATTAATAGTGTGAATTATAATAATGTTGATAAATTTTGTTTTATTAGTATTATTAATATAATATAACGAAAAACTTTTTATATAAAGCGAGAATATTTTATAAAGTTATTTGTTTTATTAGGCAATAATTAGAATATATTATATTCTATTATGCATAGTGTTTTGCATAGTAAAATCTTTTTATATAAAATAGAATATTTTTATAAAGTTATTTGTTTTATTAAACAATAATTAGAATATATTATATTTTATTATGCGTAGTGTTTGCATAGTGCTGCATAGTGTTTGCATAGTAAAATCTTTTTATATAAAAGCAGAATACTTTTTATAAAGTTTTGTTTTATTTGATTATAAATAAAATATATTATATTTTATTGCATAGTGCGTGACATAGTATCCTTTCTATTTTCTATAAATAGGATGCTTAGTTAGAATTGAAAACCACACTAGAAGTTAGGAGAATTCTTACATAATCTTGAGTGTATTTCTTTAGAGTTTTAAGAAGCTTTGAGTGTAGTGCAAGTTTTCTTTAAGAATATCCTCGCCCTACCAGTCAGAATACTCTTCTTTTATGGTAAGGGGTATTATTTCTTTCTTTCGTCTTCATGAAGAGAACTTACATTATTTCATTCTTTGTTATTATGTTGGAATAACTTTTATACATCTTGAATCTGCATACTTGGTGAAATTCTTACATTATTCCATTCTTTATTATTATGTTGAAATAACGTATCTACATCTGAAGTACCACATCGTGGTGAAATTCTTCTATTATTCCATTCTTTATTATTTTGTTGGAACATCCTTTACATGCGTTCTGCGTGACTGGTTCCGTTTATTTATTATTACATTAGAACATCATATGCAATGCGTTTACGCATGACAATTAAGATTATTTATTATTACATTGGAATATCACACGTATGTGCGTTCTGCGTGACTGATTCTATTATTTATTATTACATTGGAATATATTATACATCGATCTATCGCGTGCGATGATTTCTTTTGTTATTCTATTCTTTATTATACTCGGTTGGTTAAAGTTTTGGCTTTTATACTCCATGAAATTAGTGGAATATCCTTGATATTTGCGCTTCGTCCAATATCTTTTCATGGAAATATTCTTACGAGCATTCTTGAGTTTTACCCCACAAAGAAGTATCATGTTGATAATTTGGGCGTTATTAGTTCTGGATAAATTAATTCTTGAACTTGTTTTATTGAATTAAGTATATCATTGTCATCATCCTCATGTTTATATTATGTTGAAAGTAAATACATGGCACATGTAGTGCATAGATGGACTTGGTATGATTAAGACCAAGTTATTCGGTATAATCATGGCCAAGTAATATTACAAATGATGTGGTAAAAGTCCTCATTGGCCGTAGTGCATTGATGGGCGAGTTGTTGTCATGATCATGACCATTGATGAATACGAATATCCTTGATCGTAGTGCATGGATAATTTATGGTTGTGATACTAATGAATATCCTTGGCCGTAGTGCAGGGATGATGTGAATTATTTATTAAGCCGAGTCTCAGCGATAAAAGTGATGAAAAACCTTTTGAAATCGTAAAAGATAATAGATTTTATTCTCTACTTGACTCTTTTAATGGATTGCTTGCACTACAAGAAAAATGCCTAACAGCGACCGCATATGCGGTCGCTAATACTACTCTCTGCGACCGCTATCTGCGATCGTACTGAATCCAGTCGCTAATACTACTCTCTGCGACCGCATGCGGTCGCTGATCGGTCGCTATCATAATTTTGCCTCTTAAAATTTAGTAGGAAATGTTGGCGCCAAGGTTTTGTGCGACCACTTAAAATCAGCGACCGCGAGTGGTCGCTGATATGTCCACATCATTAAATATCGGACATATGCGATCGCGAGATAGCGATCATTTGATCAAATAAACTAAATCAGTCTCAGGTTCGCGACATCAGTATCACAGAAGAAATAAAAAGAGGGAGATACAGAGACGAGTGAGAAGAGGGAGTAGGGGGGAAGAGAATAGACCAACTGCGCTTGCCTTGCTTGCTGCCTTCTTGCTTCCCAGTACCACTGCATTTTTGTACCACATTTTGCACCATCATTTGCTGCATTTAACCCCAATTAATCTTTAAATTAAACTTTTAGTTATCCCTAAATCCATAAATCCCTAAATCTTTGTACTAATTTATTTGGTTCAGCATATACAAATCTTAGTAGATTTAAATGTTGTGTTAATGAGTGGCTAAATTTCCATGTTCTAATTTTATTTTGTTGTATTAATGAGTGGCTAAATCTATGACTGGAACCCAACAAAAGATGTATTATAGTTTTTCTTTTATAAGAAATGGCTTTAATGTTCTTCTTCCATTGATCTTAATTCATTTTCTTAGGGTATTTTCTTAAGCTTCTTTAGCGGAAAAATGATGTTTTCTTGATAAATTACAATTGTACTTTCTTGTCATTGGTTTAAGTTTAACTCTGTTATCCTCTCTTTCTTGTCTTTAGTACCACGAAATTACTTGCATACTCCCCTGATGTGTGTTGCGCGATTCTTGCTATAAATAAAATGGAATATGATTTTATGTTGAGCTCGATAAATTTGTAACATTTGCAATGTGACTCTTGAATTTGAATTAAGCTCTGAAGCACATGAAAGATGCGATGAAGCATAATCAACTTGCATTAACCTTATAGAACATCATATTGACCAATTATAATTTGGATTATGAATTAATGATAAAAAAAAAGCTGAGTCAAAAGTAATTAGGCTTTGTTTTCTTTGGTCTTGTTGCCATTTTCATATATACTTGTTTCGAGGATTTATTTTTCTTAGATCAATCGATGTACTCAAACAACAACAATATTAAAGACCGGTTGTTGGTTGATTGAATCTCTTTTATTCTGTTATAGTCGATTGATTGAATCTTATATACATGCAAATGCGTGATGCGTGTGGCTGAATCCATATTATAGGGAGACTACGGCAAAAAAAATTTATTATTGGTCGGGTAGTTGCGAACATTTATACTATTACAAAACTATTGGTGATCCACTAGAGCCTATTAAGGGATGTTGGAGGCGATGGGTTGGGCTTGGGGCATGAGGCCACGAGGCCACACCAAAGCTTAGCTGAGCCTCACGAGGCCAAGCCAAGCTTGGTTGTTAGCATAGTAAGCTATTGAGAACATTAAAGCCAAAATAGGTAGTCTTGAGGGAAGCTGTTAGTGCAACAAAGAAGGTAACTAGATTCACTTGGTCAATAAAGAGACTATTTTGGCTAGAACAAAAAAATCAAGGGTATTTAACACTTATGTATACAAGAATAAAACTACAAAATGTTATAAAAGCTATAAATTGCTCAACCAAGCTATGACTATCCCAAAACATAAAAGATTATAGAAAGGGACCGTGAGGGGTATAATCTTAAAACATGTTAGGCGCCTTAGCACACTAGTTGATATGAATGAATCTCTAAGATACTCAAAAGTTGTATAAATGAGTTAGCAAACTCTAATATAAAGCTAGCACGTATGAAATACCTTACGTATTCACTTACGATAAACAATAAAAACAAATTTAAAACAAATTAAAATAAAATAACATGATATAATATAACTATTAAACTAAGTAGCATTTACTTAGTTTCTCATACTAAATTTAATAACATTTAAAGTTTCTCATCTTGCTTTAATTTGCATTCATTCGTTAACATCAAGTATGCTTAAATGTTAATCATATGCTTCTAAGTATACTCAGTCATATGATTACAAGTATGTTAAATGTCATTCATATATAATACTGAGTATGCTCGAGTCATATGCTTACAAGTATGCTCAAATCGTATAGTTCTACAAGTATGCTTAAGTCGTATGCTTAGAAGTATGCTTAAATGTTAATCATATGCATGCTTTACAAGTATGCTCAAGTCGTATAGTTACAAGTATGCTCAAGTTATATGTTAACATTTATAATGTTATGCGTAGTAGATCTTGGTGGAATCATGGACCTCTATTGGGACCGTAGTTGGATAGCTGTGAAAGTCAAGTTCCCGGATAAGTCTTCTGTTGAATTTAAATTTGGTTGCCAAGTGTTTTTGGAGTATCATTATAGTCACGGAATGTATGAATGGTAAGTCGCGAATCGATGTCCATGTTTGAAGTGTAAAAATATAAATTATATGGATGAGAGACATGGTAAACTATCATTTACTTGATTATGGGTTCATGAAATTACGAAGAATCTTTGGTGGGCACATGGGCGGAGAGAAGAGATGGTGGCATCACACAAGTACATAATTAGAGGCGATAGTACTCATCGTATGAATGAAATGGGTCATGATATTGCGGGGCGATTTTGATTAGGAGCAATGAGAAAGCAACTTATGAATTACGATGCCAAAGACTTCTTTAAGTTATTAGGCGAGGGTGGCGAGCCATTGTGGCATGGTTGCACCAAACACACTACATTGTTTGCGATGGCGACATTTGTAAGACCCGACTTTTATAAATAAAGAAGAATTTTCTATAAATATTATTTTTGAATATTATGGAATAAATTTGATATAATGTTATAGTTGTGGGTAATATTTATAAATTTTGCAAAGTATGCAAGTTGTTATAAAATATTACGTTTGGTGGGGAATATTCTTTTTGTTAGGGAATATTAAATAAACGGCTCAATCATTGGTGGAACCCACAGCGAAAATTATTATCGGATTGAGAAAACGATAAAAATATTTTATAAAAATAACTTGGCGGAGGTATTACTGCTTAAAAGCTGTTGAACTACCGGTGGTAAAAAAAATGCGATGTCTGGCGTGGTTACATAGTAGCACCACGGTATTGATTATTGATGCTTCGTGAGAAGTCACTTTCGGTATGCTCAATTATTACTTCTGATAATTCTTTGCATCATATCTCTTATATTATTGATTCAATTATTGTCACGATTATCATCTATATAATATGTTATATTATTAATTGAGACGACAAGTTATAAAGGATTAATAATTGTTGAAAGATTAAATATGTGTTGATTAAAAATAAAATGATTTGTGGTAATATTTATTCAATCCTTGATGTATATAAAGAGTCTGTTATGAGATATTTGTGGTAAGTTTGATTATTTTATGGGGGGCCCATATGTCATCATCTAAGAGTCTCTTCGTCAATAGTATTTACCTTTGTGAATAGTAATTACCTTTATGAATAGTAATTACCTTTGTGAATAGTAATTACCTTCGTCAATAGTATTTACGCGTAGTTGTATAGTAGCACACGATATTGATTATTGATGCTTACGTGAGAAGTCACTCAGCTATGCTCAATTATTGCTACAGTAATTGCTGCATCATATCTCTTATATTATTGATTTAATTATTGTCACAGTATCATCTGTATAATATGTTATAATATTAAATCAATAATTGAGACGACAAGTTATAAATGATTAATAATTGTTGAAAGATTAAATATGTGTTGATGAAAAATAAAATGATTTGTGGTAAGTTTGATTATTTTATTGGGGGCTCATAAGTCATCATCTAAGAGTCTCTTCGTCAATAGTAATTACCCTTGTGAATAGTATTTACCTTCGTCGATAGTAATTACCTTCGTCGATAGTAATTACCCTTGTAAATAGTATTTACCTTCGTCGATAGTAATTACCTTCGTCGATAGTAATTACCCTTGTGAATAGTAATTACCTTCGTTAATAGTAATTACCTTTACCAGACGTCGAACCACTTGTCGTTTCACATTCTGAGCGTCGAACCACTTGTCGTTTCACATTCAGGTGATCGAACCACTTTTCTTTTCACATCGTTAGTCGTCGAGCCACTTGCCTTTTCACACGGCGGTCTTAAGCTAGAAATCTTCTATAAATAGAGGCTGAGGGCTTCATTATTTTCACACGAATTCATTCAAGCTATAGAGAGAAAAGTATAGAGAGATAAGAGAGAAAGAAGAAGAGTATTTTATTCTTTACTGTTCTTTGCGATATTCAATCTCCTACCAAAAGTAAGGGGTGTTATTCTTTCTTATTCATGAAGAGAACCATTGTTATTCCATTGCTTATTATTACATTGGAATAACTTTGTATCGTGGTTTACCTATACTTGGTGACATTCTTCTATTATTACATTGGAACATCACATGCGTATGTTTTACAGGACTGGTTTCCGTCTTTATTATTATTACATTGGAACATCACATGCATGTGTTTTACAGGACTGGTTAAAATCTTTATTATTACATTTGGAACATCACATGCATGCGTTTTCTGCGGACTGGTTCCGTTATTTATTATTACTGTTGGAATAACTTTTGCTGTCTTGGCGATCTATCGCATGCGTGGTGATTTCTTTTGTTATTCTATTCTTTATTATACCCAGTTGGTTAAAACTTTGACTTACATACTCAAGTGAAATTAGTGGAATATCCTTGATATTTGCGTTTCATCCAAAGATATCTTTTCATGGAAATATTCTTACGATCATTCTTGAATTTTACTCTACAAAGCGATGTCGTGTTGATAATTTGGGCGTTAATAATTCTGGATAAAATAATTCTTGAACTTGTTTTATTGAATTCTTATATCATTGTCATCATCCTCATGTTTATATTATGTTGAAAGTCATCGTGGCTTTGTGTAGTGCATAGATGGACTTGGTATGATTATGACCGAGAGACTATTGATTAAATCATGGCCGTAATGTTACAAATGATGTGATAAAAATCCTCGATGGTAGTAGTGCCTTTGGTGGGCGATTGTTGGCATGATCATGACCATTAATGAATACACAAATATTCTTGGCCCGTGAGTGCATGAATAATTGTGGTCGTGATCTTAAAGAATATCCTTGGTAGTAGTGCGGGGGTGATTCGATGATGTGGAATATTTATTAAAGTTTGAGTCTCGGCTATAACGATGATGAAAACCTTTTAAAACCTAAAAGATAGTAGACTTTATTTTCTACTTGACTCTTTTAATGGATTGCTTATTCCACTGCAGCTTAAAGCGGTTTGTTATTGTATTTTTATTAGTTTAACATTATTGAAGACTATTGATAATTTATTACGCATTATCTTAGTCATAATATTTCTTCTTGGGCTAGTTGAGCTCACCCTTTCTTTAACTGTTCTCTTCAGGAAATGAAAATATAAATTTGAGACGAGTCGGAAGCAGTGATGGTCACTCCTTTTTGAGTTTGTATAATATCTAGTAGACGATATTTGTATTTAAACTCACAGTTTATGTCGTATTGTACACGACAGTTATGTTAATAAGTTGTATTTAAATTCTGTACCATGTAAGTGGCGACCCAAGATGGGTGATGTATACCTAATTTTGGGGCGTCACAACATTACTTAACATCAAGGCTGATCACAACATGAGCCATGAGTGTTTTGAGTCGCTTTTGAAGGCCATTAAGAGTATGTTGCCTGACGGTGAGAAATTACCTGGTAACTATTACTTTGGTAAGAAAATGGTGAAGAAGTTGGGTCTTGGATACCAAAAGATCGATGCATGTCCCAACGATTGCATGTTGTTTTATAAGGAAAATGAACAGATGACAAGGTGCACGTTTTGCAGTTATGATCGGTTTAGGCCTAATAAAGAGGGTGTGACTACAAAAAAATAGAGTATACCGTTTAAGATTCTAAGGGATTTTCCAATAACACATCGGATAAAAAGATTGTACATGTCTTCAAGAACAGCTGAACATATGAGTTGGCATGCGAAATCTCCAGCTAAAGATAGAGAACTAAATCATCCCGCAGATGGGCAGGCTTGGAAAGATTTCAACTTAGCACATCCTGGATTTGCATTGGAACCTAGAAATGTGAGGCTTAGATTGTCCACCGATGGTTTCAATCTGTTTGGCCACTCAGCTGATTTCGTACTCATGTTGGCCTGTGATTGTTACTCTGTACAACTTGTCTCCTTGGATGTGTATGAAACAGTCATACTTGGTTCCTGGTCCTAAGAGTTCTGGAAAGAACTTAGATGTTTACTTGAGACCTCTTATAGACGAGTTGAAGTTATTATGGGAGGATGGAGTACAGACTTGGGATTTTGCAATGAAAACAAATTTCAACCTTAGGGCGTGGTTATGTGGACTATAAGTGACTTCCCGACTTATGATATATTGTTAAATGGATGGAGTACACACGGGAAGTTGGCTTATGCGTATTGTATGGAGCATACAAAGTCGTTTAATATATCAAAAGGTCGAAAAGCATTGTTGGTTTGGTATCATCATGGGATTCTTCTGGGTAGATCACCCGTTTGAAGAGATAGAGAACACTTTAGGAAAGGGAAAGTAGACAATGATATGCACCTTGCGATTGTCGGGAACGGAGATGTGAGATCGTGTGATGAGATTCTTTGGTTATCCCATTTGGTAAGGTTGATGCCACAAACATAATCAATGGGTTTGGCGAATCTCATAATTGGGTTCGGAGAAGCATCTTTTTGGAACTGCCTTATTGGTCTACAAAATTTGATTAAATCATAATCTAGATGTGATGCATATTGAGAAGAATGTGTTTGACAATGTGTTTAACAACTCTTGTGATGAATGTTACGGGAAGACAAAAGATAACGATAAAGGCATGTTTGGACATGAAAGATATTTGTAAGTGTCCTAGATTAGAACTTTATGAATCTCCTAATGGTAAGATTGTCAAACCGCATCTGAGGTACACATTGTCCAAAAAGCAAGTTGAAGATGTGTGCACATGGGTTAAGTCTACTGAAACTACCAGATGGATATGCATCAAACATTGCAAGGTGTGTTTACGGGTGGGAAATTGCAAGGGATGAAGAGTCATGATCAGTATCGTGTGTTCATGGAGAGACTCATACTATAGCATTTCGGGATCTGCTTGATAAACCAATATGGGATGCTTTGGCGGTTCTTAGTCGTTTCTTCAAAGACTTATGTTCAAAATCATTAAATGAGAAGGACATATACATACTTGAGAAGAACATCATAGAGATCACGTGTAAACCGGAAAAATATTCCCACTGGTTTTTTGACTCTATGGAGCATTTGCAAATCCATCTTCCCCTATGAAGCTCGTGTTAGGGTCCATTCAATATAGATGGATGTACCCTTTCGAGAGGTGATGGGAAACCTTAAGAGGAAGGTGAAGAATAGAGCTTATGTCGAGGGGTGGTCGATATGTGAGGCATACGATTTAGATGAGATATCTACGTTTATCTCGGACTATTTTTGGACTAAGTCTTGACAAAGGCCAATCGAGTATCGAGACATGATGATGGAAATGTTGAACTAAATGGTGACTCTCTGTATTTGGTCTACATCGGTAGGCGCTTAAGGAAAAGGGAAAGCGCGTATTCCTCTGCGAGCAAGAATTACATGTTTACGTATACTTACATTCTTCTCGATTGTGAGGAGATTGGCCGAATTTGTGAGGTACACATGTAAACTTGATAATTTATCTTTTAAGTTGAAAATTTATTCCAATATATTAATGTTTATAACAAGGTATAGATTGTGCGATGACGAGTTAAAAGTGAAGCATCCGGCATAAGCGATAAAGATATTCAAATCAATCGGGATAAAAATTTGCACTTTGGCTAAAGAACAAAGTAAGTTCAATTTTAAACACGTAGTATATATATATATATATATATATATATATATATATATATATATATATATATATACTCCATTTAATGACTTCATTTAATAAGATGGAGTTTTTGTAGGCTTTGGTGAGGATCAACGATTCACTTTAATGTCTGAAGTCCTAGCTATGGGACGAGGCGGGGACCAAGTCACCATGATGGTTACAAAATAAATGGTTATGAATTTCACACAAAGCATATGGGTGCGGTAAAAGAACAACGAACTCTGGAGTGTGTGTCCAAGGAGATTATTACAATGAGCTTGAGTGGTGCCTTTTATGGGGAGTTGGAGGAAATCTTAGAGTTGTCGTCTGAGGGCACGTCACGGGGTCATATTCACTTGTTCATGTCATTGGTTTGATTCGGAAAAAGGGATGCGTGTTGACGGACATGGAGAATCGTTGATATTGACCTCCATAGGAGTCTGCGTACTCCAACGAACCGTTTGTTTTACCAACTCAAATAGTACAAGTATACTACACTCCTAGTCCGGTTAGAAAAAGGGATGGGCAGTCCACAGTTGGCAAGTTGTAATTCATACTCCGTGGCGTGAGTGGGTGTAGAATTAGTTGATGGGGAGATTTACCAAGAACAGATGCTTCATAGTCAAACTATAATAAATGTGGAGGATGACAATGAAGTAATCCAGTTAGATGGTGGAGATGAACCACATGAATTAGATCTTGAGTCAATACTTGTGTCAGATGACATTGATACTGAGGAGGAAGAGTTATTGGTGAATCGACCTTTGAATCAAAGGCGGATGATGGTTATGAATCTGCAACACGTATACAAGATGATTCTCAATCAGACATTGAGACTTGAACAAATGAAATGTATGTTTAGCATTACATATTTTTATATCATTGTCATGTTTATGTACTAAACTATTTAAATGCAACTTTTGTTTATTGTCATTTTATATTCATATATATACATGTTTATATCACTGTCATGTTTATGTACTAAACTATTTAAATGCAACTTTTGTTTATAGTCATTTTATATTCATATATATACATGTTTATATCATTATCATGTTTATGTACTAAACTATTTAAAAGCAACTTTTATTTATTGTCATTTTATATTCATATATATATATACATGTTTATATCATTGTCATGTTTATTGTCATATATACATGTAATCAAATGACTCATAATAACATCTTGAAATTTGTAATATCTGAGATGGCTTACAAGCGGCTGACAGAAAAGCGCGGCTTGGGTAGGGGGCCTAATCATGTGCCCAAGGCCCCTACTAATCCGGATGATCGGATTCTTATTCAGATTCGCCCTCCTCCGAATAGCACGTACGTCCTGCGTATATCAATTTTATATGGTTTTGATTGATATTATATTGGTTTGTGTCTTGGGTGCCTAGAAATGTCTATATATGCATGCTGTCGTGCATGTGGCTAGTCCATATTTTAGGGGAGACTCTGGCGGATTTTTTTTAAGTATTATAAGTATAAGTTTGAAAAATGTTCATAAGTATTATAACTTAGATGTAAATTGCTTTAATATATGCTAATTGATGTTGTATATTATAGTGATTTTTCAGATAATAAAATTGACAAGTGCATATCACAAATTGTGTTTACGAAATTGGCTTCTGTTTGTGATTACATTAGTAGACACACCTATCACCCACAGGGGATCTTTGTTTGGGGCGAAATTTGGGTATATTTTTTTAATTATGACAGATAATATTAATATAATATTAATATAATATTCAAAGGATAATTATTTAGTAATGTTATTATTGTTGTTTTATTTGCAGAAACGGTATAGATGGGAGGGGCCAGTGCGAGCTTGATACAAACATTATTTTAACAGAGTCTTGTGATCCGTGCAAAAGACAATTTGAATAAAGAAAGATAAAAGGCCCTTCACAATGCTGAGATCGACCATCCAGGCCAGGGAGAAGATTACATACACGAGCATAGCCCATGGTGGTGCACCCAGGCCATATGGGTTGAGATGTGTGCCCAATGGAGAGCTGAGAGCTGGGTGAAAAGACGAAAGACTGCCGCCACCAACAGATCCTCGGGTGTACTCGATTGCAAAAAGGCTAAAGGGACATACAAGGGCGGTAGTATTTCACAGTTGCAGCATATCACTACCAGGGTACGTATTTACAAGTTTTAATATGTTTACAATCATGAATTATAGAAAATATATCACATTTTTACTTAGTAATATTATGCTATTTTTTGTATAAGAGTCTCAAGTCGACTATCCATTGGGTTTGGATGTGTATGCGTATTACCGTGATGGTGCACTGAGGTTATCCGGATAGCGGTAATAAATTTTAACAATTTGATCTTTAATGCTTACAGAATTAATTTATTTTTAACTATTTAATTGTTAACATGATGACAGAATACTTATAAGCGTTTATTGAATGAGCGCTATCCTGAAGGAACTCCACGTCCGCCTATTGATCAAAAGTTGTGGGAGAGGGCGTCTGTTGTGAAGAAGAACTACATTAAAGGTCAAAGACAATGATAACGCCCATCCTTCCGGTGGCTCAGTCGCTTTCTTACCCGGTCTACCACGGTCGTTGAGCCATCCAATTGTTCATACTACTCAATGTATGGTGTGAGAGCTATATGTCGAGATGCGATCTTCCGAAGATCTTTGGGCGGGCATCTGGGGGCTCTGAGTCTTTGAGGAGTTAAATTTGAAGCGATGGCAGCGTGAACAGAACATCACAACACAGGGGATGGCGACGGGTATAAAATCAATTTGTTGTATATATTGTCGTAATATACCAATATTAATATAGTTAGTATATATTTGTAACTTGTTTTATTATTTTGTTAATTACGGGGTGATCAAGGAGGCGATGATGCTTGGCGTACTGCTTTTATTAGTTTTGTAGTTATAGTATAAGCTTGTACTTGTATATTCATTCTTTGGATGTTTGTATGTTACTTAAACAAGTTTTGAAATGTTATTATATTTATTCAAATCATATTGGTTTTTAAAGGTTTATATACTAGTTTGGTGGACGATGGATGTTTATATTGTTGTGTATGCTATTGTTGGGTAGGTGTGTTGGGATAAAACAGGTACAAAACATGTACAGGTTTTTGGGAATTCTGCAAAACAGCAAAAATCTATTTTTTATTTTTTTCCATATCGGATCGCGCGTGCGGTTCTTGATAATTATTCTCGACGGCTTAATATTTGAGGGTATCGGCTGACCGCGTGCGATTAACGATCTGGCCGCCGCCTACGTGGACCACATCAGCTTTGGCCCCGGACCATGCTGACTCAGCTTAGCGACCGTATTTGTCATTTCGGTCTCTCATATCGGTCGCAGATATGTTGGTCGCTAATGGTGATCTCGATGTATATCGGTGACGAAATTTGTCGACGATATCGGCGGCGACCATGAGCGATTATTGATAAAGGTCTCGATAAACCTTTTCTTGTAGTGTTGTTCCGCTGCAGTTAAACTTAATGTCTATTGTATTTTATCAGTTTAACATTTTTGAAGGCTAATGATAATTTATTCTGCATTATCTTAGTCATAATATTTCTTACTGGGCTAGTTGAGCTCACCCTTTTACTTTCATTGTTCTCTTCAGGAAATGAGAACGTAGCAGGGACTAGTCGGGGAACGGAGTGACGGTCCAAATAATAGCATTAGTAGTCCTCACTATTCTATGAAATAGTGTGTTAATAAATGTATTGAGGACTTATTTTGAGTTTTAATACTGTCTAGAAGATAATATTTGTATTAAAACTCACAGCTTATGTTGTATATTTAAAATTATATTTGTATTCTGTACCATGTATTTGGAGACTCAGAATAGGTGATGTATACCTATTTGGGGGGCGTCACAGTGAAGTTGATTGATCACATCGATCATATCATCCTTTGTCACATATTGGGTTGTGGTATGGACTCTCGTGTAGTACGAAAATTTCTTTGATGTACTGTGACATCATGTAAATTACATGTCGGTCGTTTGTGCTTATTAAATTTGGTTCGTTAAATGAGGCTTGGGATGGTTGGTATCTGCACTTGTGAAAATGCGAGGATAGTGGTCAGAATGATGTTTGTCTTAGGCTGGCTGACTTCCAGTCTGGGTTGTGGCACGTCACCACTGTTCTGGGGTTCCAAGTGGATGATTGGAACATACTGATTCTTCGTTAAAGGAGGTGCAATCTGATTCTCCTTATTGTTGTTATCGTTGTTGTTGTCCTCCACCCCTGTTTGTTCTCCCTGTGAATTGTCTGGGAACATGGCCTTGAAAGTGGGAATCTGTATCAACTGCTGGCAGAAATTTCCCATTTCCTCTTGCTTCTTCTGCATCTCCAACATCATAGCCATCATCATCCCTTGTCCTTCCTGTGCTTCCTTCAACGCCTTGAGCATATCCAGTTAAACAACATTTACCTACTCTCCACTTTCTTCCTCACTTTGCCTTTCCACGAATGTCGCGCTTGTCTGCCTGACATTCACTGGTTGTTGATCAGCTATGTATGGTGATGTTGAACTTCTTTTCGATGTGTCTTCAAGGATGTGTTGATCGAGATTTAGATTCACGCCTTGGAATGCTTGAGTTACTTGCCTTGGAACTAGCTCCGGCGAGGTAATGCTATTTGTTGGTGAAACAACTCTTCCTGTAGTTCTCCCACTTTGAGTTGTGGGCATACCCTTCACGAATTCTACACTTCCCCAGCAGAGTCGCCAATTAAATGTGGGCAAGGAAATCGTACCTTGCTAGGGTTAGGGTTTTGTGTTGGCTGGGGAGGAGAGAAATCCACAAAGAGCACGGAATTGATTGGTTGATTGAAAAGGGGAAAATGATAGGTGGGCAATTACTCCAACGACGCGTGTGAGACCCCCTAGAATCAAGGACCGTGTTAGGGTAGCGAGGATTCCAAGAGCCTTCTTGAGTCCTTGAGTTGAGAGAATGTTCAAACCCTTTAGTGCTTTTAGGTGGAATCTCTAAGCCTTTAAGTCACCAAAAGGGTCCCTTGATCTTCCAAGAGTCCAAGTCTTGAGTCTGAAGAGAAGTCCCCTTCCCAATGGAATGGAAGGGGTATTTATAGGGTTTTCTGGAAAGTAGTCATGTGCGAGGCACATGCTTTCAGGAAAATTCCAGAAATGCCCTTTAGTCATTGGAATAATGCCCATATTGTCCTGTCCTTCCAGCCACCGATCCAATCCCTCAATCAATTCCCAAATCGAGCCGCCTCCACGAGTCTTCTGCCTCGGGACACGTGGAGGCTTCTCCCGGGTCTAGGACATTTATTTCTGACTTTTTTCGTCTTCATTCCATTAGGTTATGCGAACCCTAATTTGCACATTTAATGAGGTCGTGTAACCCTAATTGTGCATTTAATTCAATTAGGTCATGTGAACCCTAATTTTATACTTGGGCCCACACATACCACAAAAGAAGAGGAAAATTAAAAAAAAACACTCACCGCCAAGCTCCTCATCATGCGCCACCCACTAGTGAATCAACCTTTCCAAACCTTCCACCATCCAATGACGGTGACAACCTCCATCAATTATGACCACACTCTAAATCTCTTTCTCAATCTCTATCTTATTGGGATTGATTCATACTTTTATGAATTTGACTAATGACCATTATAACAGGATAGTCAGAGGTCTTGTTTGTCGGTGAGCTGGTGGGAGTTGCAAGGGGCCAGCACCTTAAAAGCCAAGCATAAAGTGCAATTAGACTTTAGAATTTATTAGTAGTCCGATTTTAAATTTTACTAATGTATTGGACCTAATGAATTTGAGCTATAGTAGTTAGGGTTTTCTAGTTACTATAAATAACATTGTTTGGTGTGTGGATTATTGTAGAGTGTATGGGGCATCTTATGAATAACAAGCAAGATTAGTCAAAATAGTGAACCTAGGTATATCGTATGTTCTTACTTTTCCGTCTTTCATATAATATGTGTTTGATTGTAATATTATTTGTTCTTAAAATCTAACATTTATCTGAACATCTTCATCTCTCCACATATATATATATATATATATATATATATATATATATATATCTGTGTGTGTGTGTGTGTGTGTGTGTTGGGAAAGGGAGTATCGTACTATTACATATTTAAAACTCAACTTGACCCAAAATCTTAAATCATTAGATTTAATTTCAGGTCAATTTATGTATATTACTTATTTATTACTCCCGTCGTCCCAGTACAAAAGTCTTTATTACTATTTCAGGCAGTCCTAAGTTAAATGTCTACTTACCTTAAATGATCTATTTTTTACAATAATTTGCCTATAATACCCTTATTATTAATTGTTATATTTCTATTCTCTATTGATATTTATGGAGTGTGGGCAAGGAAATCGTGCCTTGCCAGTTAGGGTTTCGTGTTGGCCGAGGAGGAGAGAAATCTACAAAGAGCGCGGAATTGATTGGTTGCTTGAAAAGGGGAGAACGACAGGTGGACGATTACTCCAATGACGCGTGGCAGAACTCCTAGAACCTGGAAACCGTGTTAGAGTAGTAGGGATTCCAAGAGCCTTCTTGACTCCTTCGAGTTGAGAGAATGTCCAAACCCCTTTAGTGCTTTTAGGTGGAATCTCCAAGCCTTTAAGTCACCAAAAGGGTCCCTTTGATCTTCCGAGAGTCCAAGTCTTGAGTCTAAAGAGAAGTCCCCTTCCTAATGGAATGGAAGGGGTATTTATAGGGTTTTCTGGAAAGTAGTCATGTGCCAGGCACATGCTTTCAGGGAAATTTCAAAAATACCCTTTTAATCGTTAGAGTAATGCCCAGATTGTCCTGTCCTTCTAGCCACCAATCCAATCCCTCAATCAATTTTCAAAACGAGCTGCCTCCACGAGCCTTCTGCCTTGGGACCCGTGGAGGCTTCTCCTAGGTCTCGCCTATTTATTTTTGGCTTTTCCATCTTCATTCTATTAGGTTATGCGAACCCTAATTTGCACATTTAATGAGGTCGTGGACCACTAATTGCGCATTTAATTCAATTAGGTCATATGAACCTTAATTTTACACTTGGGCCCACATGGAGCATCACTAGTAATGTACAGAAAACTATGCAATTAAATGAGAATTTAAATATGGACAATTTTGTCATTTTGCCCTCTTTCTTAATATGCGCAAAAAGTCAACTAGTACTTTTATCCTGGGACAGATAGAGTATTTTATTATTTCTCCGATGTGCAATTCTAACTAATCACTTATGATATTCTAACAATTTTTTCCCCCTGATAAGTGAGTTCATCATATATAAAGGTCTCTCACACACTTAAACACTCCTCTTCAATCACAACATACCAATTCTTAGCTAACTATTCTTAATCCTTTTCTCCATCGAGAGTGAACTTCCATCACGAATTGAATATCTTTTCTTCAATCATCGCGGTTCACAAATTCTCGAATAACCATTTTCAAATCTATTTTTTTGCTAAATTCATTAAGAATTCAACATTCATCATCAAGATCCCCAAAGAGATTCCGAACCATATATCATTAGGTATTAATTCTTTTTGAAGAGATTCACAAGTTCGGGATCAATCTTTTGTAATTCTGATTCTTCCATAGCTCTGATACTATTTGTAGTGAAATTGTACAATCTATTCCATATCAGTTCATCTCAATAAGCATATTTAATCAACTTCTTATTCAAAAAATTAACTTATTAAGTTGAGACTACCATATACGTACCTATTAGGTTGAAATTTTATTATATTTATTAATTCATCTACATTCTTAAATTATTATGATGTAAGATTAATGTGAAATGTTCCAACAATATATATATATATATATATATATATATATAACAAAGGATCAGTCAAGTCATCATATACTATACTTTTTAATATACTTTCGGTCATACTCTTTCTTGACTTTAAATTTTAAAGCTTTGCGCAAACGTTTTGATTATCTAATACAATATATATATATATTATATACTCCATGATTTTGACAACATATATCCTCTTGTTTGTTTTTATAAAACAAATGTTTTAAAGAGATAAAACAAATATTTTATAACAAATATTTTATTTTATTATAAAATATATTATAAAACATTTATTATAAAAATATTTGTAAAGCATTTGTTATAAAATATTTGTTTTTATAAAACATTTTTTTTTATTTTTTTAAAGTGCGTCATTTGTTAAAAATATATTATAAAATATTTGTTATTATAAAATATTTTATAATAAAATATTTGATTATAACAAATATTTGTTAGTGATTTTTTTATGTAGTAAGAAAATTGTCTTAGTTTTTTATTTTTTTTTAAGAAATAATGTAGTAGTAAAGCTCTTTAATTTTTTTTTTTTTTTTTGTAGTATAGAGGCTCTTATTTGTATTTTTTTTTTTTTTTTTTTTTTAAGAAATCTCTTCGAATTTTTTTTTTTTTTTTTTTTTTTTTTGTAGTGGGTAGAGACTATATATATATATATATATATATATATATATATATATATATATATATATATAACATCACAAGTACCATCACAAAGACAGACACAAACTCAGCCTTATCTTCTTATCTTAATTACTTGTTTGGCAAACTCTGTGGGTAGGCCATACATGTTTAATTTCTTTATCATCTCTAATTTCCTGGTCACCATCTTCTCGACCCCTCAAATTTCCCAACAAATAAATTGACACATTCCAGTTTTTTTGTGAAGTAGGACAAAATAGATTTAACTCAATGAAACAGAGGGAAAAAAATAAAAACTCCATGGTCTAAAAGGAAAGGAACAACCGTTTAGTACTATGCCTAATAACTGAATCTTAATTTTGACATTAAATTAACCTCAATCATTTCACATATTTGTATGCAACTGATCAAGAAAACAAACATAATCCCCCTTGGATTGTACATACATACATATATATACATATATTTATATATATATATATATATATATATGTATATGTATGTATAAAGTATGCATAAATATCCCGTGAAAGCATCCAACTTAGTCAGGTTTTAACACATCTTCTGTTCTTGACCTAGCTTGTCAAGAAGATAAATTTTCTTCTGTGATGGGATTTTGATCTTCAGCTTTCGTCAGACAATTCCGGGGTTGGATATTCGTTCAAGTCAGGCTTCTCGAAAATTCTAGAAGGATTGGCCGGCTCCGGTGATATACGGTGGACGGCCTGAAGAGCATCAACCCTAGCACCAACTTCAGTAGCTTTCTTTCTAATGGAAGCCGCAGATAAATCATGAGGCCCATCATCTTCTTCAACTAAAGACTCTGGGAAATTAAGACGGGCCGACGGCCCTCTGAGATAAAAGACGGCGGTGTCATAGGCCCGGGCTGCGGCCACCGGAGATGAATACGAGCCGAGCCAGATCCGAGACCTTTTGTTGGGTTCTCTAATCTCCGCCACCCACTTGCCCCACTTTCTCATCCTTATTCCTCTGTAGGGTTTGTCTTTTTGGTTTTGTTGCCTTTGTTGCTTCCTTTTCTCCATGAGAAAATTAAAGAGGGAGAAAATCAAACCCTTCTTCCCTTTAGGCTTTTGTTGTAAAAACCCTAAAATAAGCAAGAACGAGAAACAGAAACAATAGGGCAATTTAGATAGGGAGGAGATTCTCTATATATTGCCTTTAATTACTGTAAAAATATGAATTTATCGACAGCACGCATTGAGGGTTTCTTACTTGGCTGCTAGTCTGTTTTGTGTGCACGGCCGCCACGTTGAGTTTCTCTTGAAGATAACTCCAATATTGCCCGACACTTACAATCCCCTCCAACTTTCTCTTTCTATGATTTTCTCTCTTAATATATATATATATATATATATATATATATATATATATATATATATTATATGTATGTATATGTGTTTGTTTGTATTCCACGTAGGGGAGGGGGTGACGGGGTATGGGTAAAATTTTGAGGACGTGGAAAGTTTTACTTATCCTACGCAAACTCGAATGGAATATTAATTATTATATACTTGTATAAATTATTTGGTAATGAGTTAATTAAGTATATTTATTTATTTATTTTGTCAAATGGTGAATGGTAATAAATAAATAATGATGAGAAATTAAATGTATGTATAGAATTTCTAGCTCTGGTAGTTGATTATAAGAAGGGAAAGGAATTTGAATAATACTAGTTTGGTGTGGTTGAGCATGAGATGAGGATGGAAAAATGCGGCTGGTCGACAAATTAAGAGAGAAGGCGGTCAGACTAAGTAATGACGGTTTACTTGCGCTGGCTACATATATACACAAAATATTATATATAAATATATATAGGTAATGATTCATAACATGTTTTTTTATGGATTAAAAACACTATTTTTATCGTTTAATATAAGAATTAATGGCAGAAATTAGAACTGAAAAATTCTCGTTTACTATTATTAATAGTGGATGACGAGTTACATTCGTTACTAATAGTAGCAAATGAATAATATTATTTTCAGCGTCATCCACTACTATTAATAGTAAACCACACCAACCATATATATAGACAAGATCTTAAACTTACTTTTTTATTTAATATACCTTCCACGCTCTTAACTGACGACCGGATCGAATGATTCGGTCAAATTCATTATATATATAGAACCGTTGTTTTAGTTTTTAACGATAGACAACGTATAAATGACGAATGAAAACCATAAATTTCCATGCGATCCATCGTTAAAAGAGAGTACGTAAGGTATGTTAAGAGAGAGAAGGTCGGTGGATGGAGGATGATATGTATGAGAATTAAAAGTGACTTTCAGTCCACGCCATGGCCAATCAAGGGAATGCAAATTTTGGATTTATTATACACGGGGAGAATTTTGTATCTTGTTTCGTTTAAATTTCCAAATTCTTCTTTCTTCTACAAATATTTATTTGTCTGTGTTGATGCTAGGTGCCTAGGTTATTCTTAAGAAGATATATTTTTACATATATTTTTAATATTTTTATAAAATTTATTTTATATAATGGTGAGATTTCTTTCATTTTTATGTTAAAGAAAAATTTGTCCTGAATAATTATGTCAATGATATTATTGATATAAACAATACTTGTGTCAATAGTATTGTTAATATAAATAATATTTATATAGTTAAATATATATTAAAAAATTAAATAAAAAATATACTAAAGGAGATCTTAATAACTTTTTTTATGCGTGTTTGTTTTAGGAAATAACTTCATTTTCCTTATTGGCCCTTTCTCTATCCAATCAATTATAAGTTATTTTGTCAAAAATAAATATAACGTAGCTCTAGTACATTAATAATCTACACTATAAGAAAATATTTTAACTTCGACAGAATTAATTTCTTTGAAATTAGTATATTTTAACAAAATATTTTAAGGAAAATATTTTTGTCAAAAATATATTAATATCGATAGAATTTCGTCGAAATTATCTAATGAAATTGGCGCGAAGATTTTTCATTAGTGCAGACTATAATCTTGACAGAAATTAATATATCTGACAAAAATTACGTTAGATTTGCCTTAATTTCGACTGAAATTCTGTCGAAAATAGGACGGATTAAAACTCTAAAATCATTTTCTTCCCCCCACCACCCACCCCCCACCCCCACCCCCAGCACTCATATTTCCCTCTCTCCATCACTCTGCACCAGTTCTCTCTCTCTAGAACTCCCTCTTCACCACTTTCACCACCTCGCACCATCACCTCCTTGGCACTGGTCCCCACCTCCTCCCCCTTCGTTCCCACGTTCTCCCCCAACTGCGCTCTCCTTGGTAGCACATAACGAAGACAATCAGTTGGATCTAGCAGCGGCGATGACGGTAACAACACCTAGCACGACGGTGGCGACAATAACACCCCTATCACTTCAATTTATGAGGTTCACACCCTCTTTCTCTCTGTCTTTTCAGTTTGGAGTTTTTTAGGGTTTATATCAAAATCATTAAATTAAAAATTCAGTTGGACTAAGGGGGTGTTTGTTTAGAGCTGAATGGAGCTGAAATCTGAATGGCTGAATCGGTCTGTACGTTTGTTTTGATCTGAATGGCTGAATCGATAAGATGGATTAAATTGGAATTAATTAATCAGTTTTTTAAATGAATAAATTGAATGAAAGAAATTGAATGAAATAAAAAAAATATTAAGTATTATATTAGTAATATTAAATAAATTTACACTAATTTTGAATTTTTTCAGAGGGATAAAATAATAAAGTTTTGTCATTCAGATTTTTCAGACATGTCAATTATCAAACAACTTTTTTCATTCAGATTCAGATTCAACTCATTCAGATTCAGATTCATTCAATTTTTATCAAATACCCTCTAAGTTATCAATGTAATTGAATTAACCTTATTTTGGTTTTTATAAAATTCATTAAATTGAAAATTCAAGCACCAAATGGTGGATCCGGATCCTCTATAAGGATTTTTCTGTGAGGATCTTGTGAGGGTTTTGTTGTGGAGTTGACAACACATTAAAAAGGAGATCCAATGACTCACAACTCTTTTCATTGTCTATGTATCAAAACGACGTCGTTTTGATAGGAATTTTTTTTTACAAGTTGATAGAAAATTGAAAGCCACCAAATACCGTTTACTTCGTTTGTTTGCTACGTATTTTTTGTTTTCTTCTCCTTTCTTTCTTTGCTTCGTTTCTTGTTCTTCCTAGAGCACGCCAAAGTTTAGGATTAGTCAAATTTCAATTGTTTTTTTTCTTTATTCACATTTTTTCCAGATTGTTTATCCCAATTTTTTTTCTTTAATTTTTTTCAATTGGCTTAAAGAATCACAATGGAAACTCAATTTTTTTAATAGGATAACAATTGCCCGTTGGATTTATTTTTTTGAAGAGCAAAAAATAATATTATTAATCTTTGACAAAGATACAAAGATTAATAACCCTATCGATTCCAAAGCACAAAAAAATGATTAATAAAACGTCCCAACTAGATTAACACTCAACCCATTACAATCATGAAAAAAGTCATGCCGCTCATAACTAACAAGAATTTGCAAACAAACGAAGTAAATAGCGTTAGGTGGCTTCCAATTTTCTGTTAAATTGTAAAAAAAAATACTATCAAAGCAACGTCGTTTTGATACACAGACAAAAAAAGAGTTGTGAGCCATTGAATCTCTTTTTTAATGTATTGTCAACTCCACAGTAAAACCCTCACAAGATCCTCACAGAGAAATTCTCGTAGAGGATCCGAATCCCCAAATGGTGCCTACTGCCCACCGAATTGATTGGTGCCTATGTTTTGAAAAAGCCTAAAGAGTTGTTAATTTGAGAATTTTGGTAGGCTTCACATTGATATCAACCCAAGAGCTTACTTGTGTCTAGAGTCGGTTCTGGATTTTCTAAGGTCCGGATCAAATTTTCTCAAGTGTGCTCCTTTATACAAACTAAATAAATAAATTATCAACTAATTAATTTATTAAAATAATACGAATTTACAAAAGAAAAGGAAGAACACTTTAAAATGTCATCGAAGCAAAGAATCATCACATGTATCCACAAAATAAAAATATCAATAAAATCGGTAAAACTAATGAAATACACATTGTAGTTGACAAGTTTTATTGATTACACAATTAAACTTTTAATTTTTCAAATTACCTCACTAAATTAATTATTATTTTGAAATTGGGTTATTACGTTAAAAAAAATAAATGGACGTTAATTTTTTATCTACAAAACTAATGAATTACTCATTGTAGTTGGCACGTTTTACTGATTACATCATTGAACTTTTAATTTTTCAGATTACCCCATTAAACTAATTAAAAATAATTATTTTAAATATTTTTAAAAATAATTATTATTTTCAATAAAAATATTTGAAACTTTAAATTTTTTTTTTTCATAAAATGAGTAAAGTTTCATAAAATATAGATTTAAAAAAATAAGTTTTATGAAACCTTACTTGATTTTTTAAAAAAATCTTTTTTTTCTTTAAAAATAAAGTTTATTTTTTTTGAATCTATATTTTATAAAATTTTACTCATTTTTTAAAATATGAAGAACTTTCTAATTTTTTCTTGAAAATAATATTTATTTATAAAAATATTAATTTATTTTTGAAAATTTGAATCAGTTTTTTTATTTATCTTTTCTTGTTTTTATTTTAATTTCTATTTTAGTTTTTTTTAAATTTATAATATTAAGAATGAGCCGCTCTCTTAAAAAATTAAGTAGACATTAATTTAATTTAAAATTACTTTAATTTTTTTTGAATCTATATTTTATGAAACTCTACTCATTTTATGAAAAAAAAAAGTTTCTAATATTTTTTTATCTGAAAATAATAATTATTTTTAAAATATTTAAAATAATTATTTTTAATTAGTTTGATGGGGTAATTTAAAAAATTAAAAATTTAATGGTGTAATCAGTAAAATGTGCTAACTACAGTGGATAATTCATTAATTTTGTAAATAAAAAATTAATGTTCATTTATTTTTTTTAATCGAATGACCCAATTTCAAAATAATAATTAGTTTAGTGGTGTAATTTAAAAAATTAAAAGTTCAATGGTGTAATAAGTAAAACCTAACAACTACAGTGAGTATTTCTTTAGATTTGCCCAATTAAATCTAAACCACAAAACTTCATTTAAAATGTCTTCTTGTTACACTTTTAGATGCAATATCATCAATTATACTATCATATTTAATATTTTCTAACATATCATTTTCAATGCATAATATCGCTAATCTTTTTATTATTTTATTTTTTTCATACACATAAATACATAAGTTTATAAAAAAATTTGCCCCCCCCCCCTCAATTGTGGGCCCTAGGCGATTGCCTTGTTGGCCCATGCCCAGGGTCGGCTCTGCTTGTACCTGGTTGGGAAGGATTGTTAATTTGGGAATTTGCCGTTTATTATGGCCTAAAGGAGTGCTTATATGTTATGCATTTTATGTATTATATTTTGGCCTTTGATTCTTGCTATTATTGTTAATGTTATTATTATTATTGTTATGGTTAACGTCAAGATTTGTCCACGCGCCTCAATTATAAAAAGTGCGTTCAATCCTGCACAGAAACGGTAAGCACACCAAAAACTTGACGACTTGTACCGCCAGGGAATAACTCCGGTGTGAGAATAAGTACAGGCTAAACAAGGTTTAATAATTGAGGCAAAAAACTCTAGTGCTGAATAATAATAAAGAGTTGTGTGTGTAACTTAGAATCAGTGGAAAGACTTATATTTATAGTGATCTCACCACCCTATCAAAGTCCTTCCCCGTATTGGATTAGGGTTCCCATCATATATAATGTATAAGATCTCCCAAGAATAAGGAAGTTAATTCAAACCCTAAATCCCTTTTTTGAATTTAGAAACCAAATATAACTAGGAATCTTTGATTCCTTAATTTATTCCAACTACTAAAATCGAATCCCATATGGATTCAAACTTGTTTTTTATTATGAAAAACTAGTTGTCTTTTGTTGGAAGTTGTAATGGAGGTGAAGTTCTGAAAAAAATTGTAATGGAATTTATAATGAATTGGGTTTTTTTGAGTACTATTATACTAAATACCTTTCCATTTCTCTATCTGTGTCATTCTACACTTCAGGAAAAAAAATGGTGTAAAGCTTCCCTAGCAAGGTGATTTAGAAAGGGGGATATATTTACATTTTCAACCATATTGGTTTCTCTGTATCTAATTTGCAGCAAGTCTTCACAAAAGTACTTGCACAAGAGAACACTAAAGATGTAAGTTCAACCTCTTCAACTTGGGAAAGAAAAGAAAGGGATAGAGAGACAGAGATAAAGAAAGAGAATTTATACTACAAAGAGGATAATATATACACAACAAAACTTTGTTAGTTGTACGTAATCATAAAATTCTAAGGAAAAATATTTTGATTAACATATGGAACATTTCATTAATGTCTAGTGCGCCAGAGCAGGTACTACTAAGAGTAATATCTCATCACTAAGGGAAAAAATAAAATGGCTTAAATGATACAACAAAATTATTCGCTCCTATTGTTCAAATCACATCCTTTAATTACCACTCCAATATGGGTTATAGTTATCCTGTAACAAGAAAATAATATTTTGGTTTTCAATAACAAATAACACCGAAGAAGACATCTAAAACTAGAAAATAAAGTAGTAAAATAAGACATTATACCTGAAAATGAAAGGGGTTTATAGACATCATGATTTGTGGTAAATGGAAAGTCATCAACATGTGTTGATTGTAGATTTGCGTTGGTGGAGAAGTCTCCAACCTGAAACATCGTAAAATAGTAATCATTAAAGCCTCTAAGAATGTAACTTATTCATATAAATTAGTGATAGGCTTGTAAATTAAGATCAAATGCACTATGTCTCATGTAGTCTTCTGGACCATGTTCAACTTGACATTCGTTATTGAGTATGATTACAAAATAGTCACTTTCAGAAGTCTACACAATAGAGAAAGCAGTAAAATAAGACATTTAATATAAATAAATAAGTTTTTATATTTGAAAAAAATTAAAGAAAAAGGTTTACCAAATTAGTGAAACTCCTTTAATTTTGTTGTTGTATAAGCATCTTGAAATTGTTTCTCAAATGGATAATCAGTAAGGCATGTAATCCAATGATCGAAGGAATTGGAATCCGCCTAATTCTCTTTTTGCACTTTAATTCTTAATGCATTCTCATACTTCTCAACAAACTGTTTTAAGGTTGTTCTTGAATTCACATAACCATAAAAAAAAGCATTTATGCTTTCACTTCTTTGAGTTGAGGACATTCCAGCCCAAAAAGTATTCTTTAAAAATGTCGGCACCTAACGACTTCTCTCATCGTATAACCCAGTCAACTCGTCATTCTCCTTCAGGTTAAATTTTTCAATGAAACTACCCCATTGTTCTTCAAATTCTTTATAAGTCAATGAATAATAAACGGCCTTTTGCATTGAATACTTGATAGATTCATATTGATTGCAACCACTTAATTTTTCGGGCAACTTCTTCATAATATGCCACAAGCACCACCTACGTCGCGCATTGGGGGAACACAATTTCAATAACATTATTCATTGCTTTGTCTTGGTTAGTGATTATTGCGATAAGAGCATGACCATTTATACACGCAAGCCAAGTTTTAAAAAGCCAACTAAATGATTCAATATCCTCATGAGATATTAATCCACAACCTAAGAGTATTGACTGATCGTGATGATTAACTCCAACAAATGGAATAAATGGCATGTCATACTTATTAGTTAAGTATGTTGTGTCAAAGGTAATGGCATCCTCGAATTCCTCATAAGCTGCCCTACTCCGTGCATCTGCCCAAAAGACATTTTGTAGTCTCTCATCATCATCCAAATCCATCAAATAATAAAATTTTGTAATATTAGCTTGCATTTTTTTGAAGTAGTTTTGAAGTTCCATAGCATCCCCATCACCAAGCCTTAACCACCTAACTTTGTCAAGATAATTGTAACAATCTTTCTGTGAAAAGGACGCATTTTTATGCCCACCAACTTCAACCAAGAAAGAACTAAATTTTTATTTGGTCTAATACCAGCTCTATCATTAAGTTCAAGTGTCCTTTTCACATATTTGCTCATAATATGATTTTTCTTATAAAATATAGATTTTTCCTTACTCAACTGATGATTATGATCAAGTTTTAGAGTCTTTACTCGAACTTTTTTGTCTTCAACTAATGCAGCCATATCTTAGCATTTCAACCAGTTTTACTAACAGGGCATAAGTTGAAGACATTCTTTGACTTGCTTATTAAACAACCTGACCGAGCACATGCAAAAACCATAAAGTTAGTCTCTCCATTTTTTCCTTTTTTCGTAGATCTTGTTTTCACCGAAAATCCCTTTTGGTTACCATAATTAGTGTAATATTCCATGTACTCATCAATGGAACCAAATTCCATTTCTACATCCGGATCTCTAATCACTTTATCAACTTCTTCGTTTTTTACTAAATCTTTCGCCATGGCACATTCTTTAATATCATTCACTCTCATACTTGAATCAAACTCATCACTACATGCCATTTCTGCACATTTATAAAAATAAATAAACTCATCACTACATGCCAAATTTAAAGACCAAAGAATATTACAAGCAAATGAAGATATAGTGAAATCATTTTGATATCATTGGGATCAACATTGAATATACATAAACTTATAAAATATTTATCAAATCAATCCCCAAGAAACACACTTTATTATGTCTACAAGATATTTAGTTTCCTGAACAGAAGCTAGAAATTCACTACCATGAGTTTTCTGTTATGTTAAGTTGACTTCTTTAATAGGGATCCATTCATGGTTTTCTTTTCCCCATCTTAATAGCTTCTGAAAAATAATTGTGTTATACATTTGATATTTGATTTCTCTTGGATTTACCAAGTTATTGAGAATAAACGCATTTCCTAAGTATTTTTCAATTTTTTATGTCCCAGGCATTCTACATATCTGTAGATTTATAATTATTCTTACAGTACCAAAAAAAGACTTACTTCCGACAGAATTAGTCTCGACGGAATTGATTCCCTCAGAATTAGAATAGTTTCAACGGAATTATTCAGTCGATTATAATTCAGTCAGATTTATTATAAAATTGATGAAATTCCGTTGTAGATAGGCTAGCGTCTTGGTGCTAACTTTTCCCGCTAGCACTAGCAATATGCTCGACGAAACTCAGGTAATTCCGACGGAACGTCCATCAAAAATAATATAATTTCGAAGGATTTATCCCTGATAGAATATTCCGTTGAAATTAACAAAAACCTAAAATCATATTAGCAGTGTCGCTTTCAGATCATTTCCCATCTCTCTCACCCTCTTCCTTTTCTCACCCTCTCAACAAGCCCTCTTGAGCTCTCACCATTCTCCCCCTCCACCTCCTCCTTTTCCGCGCCCTCCTCTTCCTTCCTGTTGTTCGGAGTCTTTGGACAACCTCCGCCTCTCCGCCTCGGCCTCTGCCTCTGCCTCCCCCTTCTCCCCCTCCCTGTCCCGACGCTAAGTTTTCTCCCCTAATTAGAAGTTAGTGAATAAATTTGTATCAATTTTAATGTGAAAAATAGTGTCTATGATTGTAATTTTGCTGCCATGTTGGAATAATTTCTGCCCTAATTTTTCAACATTCAAATTTTTCTGCCCTAATTTCCAAAAATCAGGTACCATCTTCCCCTTCAAAATTCTCTACCCTAATTTCTGCCATGTTGGAATAATTTCCTAATTTTTGCCTAATTTGGACTGCCTTATTTGGTATATATCAATTAAATTGGGATTGTTATTGTTATTTGGTATATATCAATTAATTTGGGATTGTTAATGTGTTTTTGGAGTACAACCACTAATTTTTATCGATAGTGTAGGACTGAATATCAAAATATTAATTTATTTTGCCACTGATTTTGGGATTGCCTTAGTAAACTTGTCACTGATTTTGGTACTGTTCATTTTAAATTGTTTGATATTGTGTGATGATTATGATTATGTTAATTCATTTTGATACTGAGTGAGTCATGACTAATTATGTTAATTGATTTTGAGTGATTATGTTGCATACTGTGTATATGGATTTGGTATATTTGCTATTTTTGACGTAATTTCCGACGGAATTTTTGTCAGAATTATTCATTTGCAAGATTTGTGGCCCTGCATGTATTGTATTATTTAATTAGTTTCCCAATATTAAAATATAAAGTAAGTGACATTTACTTAGTTTCTTACTACAAAAATAAAATGAAATAAATTTAATTTAATTTAGTTTATTAAATAAAATAAATTTTAAAAATTAGATAATATAATATAATATAAAATAAAATAAATAATAATAATAAATTAAATTGAATTGAATAAAATAAAATAAAATTGATTTGATTTAATAAAATTACATTTAATAAAAAAATATTTAAAAATATATAATATAATACAAATAAAATACAATACAATACAATAAAACATAATAATAAAATAAAATAAAATTATAAAATAAAATAAAATAAATTTGATTTAATTTAATTTAATAAAAAAATTTAAAAATTACCCTTGTCCTGCAGAGTGGGGATACTCCAGTCCTATAGAGTGGAGATACTAGGAAAATATAATTCATGCATGGACCACATACATGAACATCCCTGTACTGAATGCATCTTTTGTGTAGTTAAAGATGTCAGCCGGCCGGAGTTGGATGTACCGTAGGATACCCAGTGATGGGAGGGGATTAGTCTCAGCTTATCGTGATGAGGTATCTAATTTCATGAACAAAGCAATAGAACATGTTAATAATCCGAATGGGAAGATGCGATGCCCGTGTGTCAAGTGTAAAAGCCTGATTTGGAAGAAAGCCGACGAGATTAAATTTGATTTATTTTCCTGTGGCTTTGTGGATGAGTACTTCATATGGACTCATCACGGGGAATCAGCTGAGTTGAGAGAAGTGATTGACAATACTTTGGAACAACCAATTCAACGGGATTCATACGCCAAAAACTATGATCCCGTTGAGATGTTGGTCGATGCTTATGGCCCTAATAATATTGACTGACTGAAAATGAGCATTCTTCAAGTAGTGATAAGCAAGTGCCAAATGATATCTTTGTTGTCGTTTAGAGATTTCGCCGTCAGTAGTTACTAGCAGTTCTCCTCTTCACCAGCTTGCTTAAGATATTATAGCAGTGGCCTCCGCAGAGAGTACGGGATTACCGTAGGAGCAGTTCGACGCTTTTGTAATTCTGTAATATTAAGCACACCTAGAGGGGGGTGAATAGGTGTAAATACCCAAAAGTGATCTACAATGGTCAATTTTTAAAGTTTACTATAATTGGCTATATATAATCGGACGGTTTAACATTATCCGCATTAGTTATGTTCTTCGTCTGTTATAAATGAAAAGCTAATACCTGTCTGTTTTAGTATAAAACTTGTCCACGACTTAAACAAAAATCTGTAGAATATTAAAGCATAAAATAGAAACTAAAGAACAGTAAATCACGCCAAAATTTTTACGTGGTTCAGCCCTTATCCTCTAATCTAGTGGCCTAATCTACGTCCAATACTAACTAGTGTTGGAGACTTTTTTTATTAAACTTAATATTTAATTAAATATAATAAAAAGAACTCCCTGTTCAAATAAAGCTTCCACTGCGATGGCCACCTTTGCCCCCTTTGCACCACTGCAACCTTTCTCACCACTGAGACCTTTGCACCTCTGCAACCTTGAAAGCTCTTTATGAACAGACCCTATCTACTGCTAGATAGACCAAGCCCAACATGACTTGAACTCGGATTTCGTTACAAGAAATATTTGATTACAAAGAACTATTATTTCCAACCAACAAAGAATTAATTAAATAACAAGACTTGCTTGAAATAAACTTTGATAGCTCTCTATTGAAATATCTTTGTAGAAGACAGATGCTTGCTTTGATTTTACTGAATTGATGTATCCTTCAAGTCTTTGTCCCTGATATAGCCAATAAAAAGAATATATATATATATAGATAGATAGAGAAAGAGAGAGAGAGAGAATGAACTAACGGCTATGGAATTTGTTAGCAAAGAATACATAGCTGATAAATCCATTTAGCCCATGCAGTTGACTAACGAGTATAATATGAATAAGTTAGCATGAAAAACTCGTTCAGTTGGTATATCACAAGATTTTTGCAATTAAAGAGTCCAATAGATAAAAGATATTAATTAATAAATATATAATATCCAAATCATATATCAGATAGCTAAAATAAAGGAGACATAGTCTAACATGATTGCTTAGTCAACTCATTTAAAAAGACTCCTTATCAAAGAGCATATCTAACTATGATTCAAAACAGGATAAATATTAAGGAAATATTTAGCAATAATATATTTTTATCAACTAATGGACTATTAATCAAATTTGGGCCAACAAATAAATTAACTTATAAATTAAATCAACCCAAACAATAAAATCCATTTAAATAAAATCCATTACACTAAATACAAAATCCAATAATATTGTCATCATTAAAATCATAAACCAACATTCTCCCCACTTTTGATGATGACAATAAATAATGCCATTTAATTAATATGTTCCCTCTAAGTATATGGCTCCCCCTAAATTTATGCATATTAAGGAGCAAAAAATGACTTAATCTAAATAACCAGCATTGCATATTCCAGTAGCACAATATAGTATCTCACCACCAACATAAGTACCAATTCAAATACCAAATATCTCTCCCCCTTTGTCATTATCAAAAAGAAATCATTAATCACAAGTTGATTAAGCACGAGTTGATTATAACATAATCATCATTAACCAAATATTTCTCCCCCTTCGTCATCAACAAAAATTAATTCATATCAATTTAGCAAAGCTTATAACAAAATCACATATAGCAAATAAACAAAATGATCATAACTTTGTGATTTGTTACCTATATATCAACATTTTGTTACAAATAATATGCTTGATAGTTGAGCTCCTTAGTGTAGTCTCTCAAAGTAAAGTATTATTCGTCTCCATTTTGACCTTGAGATATCTACAAAATGAACAAATAGTCTCAACCTCTTTGGTACCAAAATCTTCTTGGATCCTTTTGGGTTAGTAGCATATAAATCTCATTTCTTTACCCAAATTTATTTTATTCTAATTTTATTACAATTAGAATCAAAATGACCTTTAAAACTACTTTTTTTAATAGTAACAAACGGTGATCATTAAAGTGGCTTAAATCTTGGTTTACTATTAATCATTCTAATATTATCATTAGTTTTATTTTCACATTTTTAATAGTATTATACCCAATTTCTTGTTTATTAAGACTAGACCTTTGTGCCACTAATGTAAAACCCAATTTTTATGAATAAAGATTAATTTTTCTCGAAATATATTTTTGAATATTATGGTGTGGATTTGATATAATGTTATAGTTGTGGGTAATATTTACAAATTTTGCAAAGTAAGCAAGTGGTTATATAATATTCGATTGGTCGAGGAATATTCATTTTAACATAAAATATTTATACGACGGCACAGTCATTGGTGGACCCCACAACGGAAGTATTATCGTAGTTAGAAAATGACAGAATTATCTTTTTATAAAAATAACGGCAAAAGTTTTACCGTTAAACTGTTGAACTACTGGTGGTAAAAGTACAGTAATACGCGTGGTTGCATAGTAGTACACGGTATTGATTATTGATGCTTACGTGAGAAGTCACTTAGTTATACTCAATTATTGCTATAGTAATTGCTTCATAATATCTCTCATATTATTGATTCGATTATTGTCACAGTATCAATATTTTATATTATTAAATTAATAATTGAGACGACAAAGTTATTCATATTATTATTTTCAATATTAACGATGTCTAGAAAGTTCTGTCAAGGAGAGTTTTGGTAAACTAATTGCACACCAATAGGGAGAAATCCTTATCGGAAAGCCCCCTCTTTCCTGGGAATGATCTGGTTGTTAAATATTGTGAGTTATAATATTAATGATGAATAAGTTCGTGTTGATTAAAGATGAAATTGATAGTTCCATTGTGTTGGGATTATTAGTGTTAGTGGAAATCAACATTTATTTCATAATAATTAATTTCTGCAGGTTATATTGACCAATTGGGTAATTAATCGGATAAATGAGAAATTAATTGCTACTAATTCTCATGCTTATAACTATTTGTTTACATCTGTGTACTATTGATTCACATGCATGTACAATTAGGGGAGGTGGTGCAAGATTGATAATACTTGCATGACTAAATTAAAAATGGAGGTATAGATGAAGGTACTATAATGTAACTATTTTTTTCACATGTATAAAATATTGATTCACATGATGTACTATTAGGGGAGGTGGTGCAAGTTTGATAATACTTGTAGGATTAAATTAAAAATGAAGGAAAAGATGAAGGTATTATACTGTAATATTTCGAGCCCCAAAACGTGTAATTATCGAAACTGTTTTTTCCTATAAATAGAAGCTCATTCTTCTTTCATTCTCACCAATTCACTAAGACTCACAAGAGAAATTATAGAGAGAGAAGCTATAGGGAGAAAGAAGAGGAGAAGTCTTCTACCTCACTATTCCAGTATCCAGTCTTCTTCTGAGGTAAGGGATATTATTTTTGTTCAGTATTCATAAGGAATAATATTTTCTTCTATACTCTATAGTATGTAAGTAATATTATTTCGTCTCATATTCCTGATTATACCCTCATTCTGTTAAAGTATTTCTTCTATACTCCATGAAATTAGTAGAATATCCTTAAAATTTGCGCTTCATCTAGTATCGTTTCAAAATGATATTTTCTGCACATTCTTGTTAAATTTTAACCTTTTCATGCTGGAGTACTGTCCATGAATACTATTCATTTATACGGTACTATTCACAAAGTACTATTTATAAAGTACTATTCACAAAGTACTATTCACGAGTACAATTCACAAAGTACTATTTGTGACGCCCCCAAAATAGGTATACATCACCCATTCTGAGTCGCCAAATACATGGTACAGAAAAACAACTACAACTTTATTAATACAATTGTCGTGCAAAATACGACAACACATACTGTGAATTTAAATACAAATATTGTCTTCTAGACAATATCAACACCCAAATAAAGTCCTTATTATAATTATTGATGTACTATTTTACAAAAATAGTGAGGATCGCTAAAACAACTGCTCAGGACCATCACTCTATACCCATTTGGTTCTGCTATGTTCTCGCTTCACGAGAAGAAAAATGGAACAAAAAGGAAAAGGGTGAGCTCTAACTAGCCCAAGAAAAGAATATTATGACTAAGATAATATACAACAAATTATCCTTAGTCTTCAACAGGGAAAAATCTGATATAATATAATCGACAACAAGTTTTAGATCAACAACTGCAGCAGAAACAACAATTCATTAGAAGAGTTAAGTAGAGAATGAAATCTACTATCATCTATGAATTTAAAAGTCCATCATCAATATTTTATCCCGGTAACATCAATCAATATACATCTTTGCACTACGGGCCAAAGATATTCATTTGTATCACCAGTTGGTCATGTTCATCTCAACACCTGTTCATCTTTACACTACGGGTCAAAGATATTCATCAGGTAATCATTCATCTTTGCACTACAGGCCAAAGATATTCATCAAGTACCACCATTAAGGACTGAGGATGATGAAAAACATTTTAGAGAACGAATCCAGAGAGATAGAAGGACAAATATTAGGGATTTGTATTTTAGTTTATCCAAATTCAATAATACTCCATAATAACCAAGTGTGAAGTAGAATTCAAAAATAAAAATCAAAACATGGATACAATCAAATATAGTAACCATAAAAGACATCTGGGACGAAAAAGAGAAAATTTCATTTTTTTGGTGAATAGTGTCGTATTTGTGAATAGTGTTGTATACGTGAATAGTGACATATACGTGAATAGTAACCCCGATACAAAAAAGGTTGAAATTCCACAATAAAATTCATAACAATATCTCAGCATAATGATATTGAAGAAAATAATATCATTTAAGAAGAAAATAATATCCCTTACCTCAAAGAATCAGTACTTCGAAATGAAAGGTCGGAAGTGATGCTGAATGAAACTTGTACTGAACAGCAACTCTCAAAGTATCTAAATACTCATAAAATGCGCTCAATAATATAGAGAGAAAGAGAAAAGCTTATATTTCTGGTGTGATTTTCAATTCTAACTTAGCCCTCTATTTATAGGAAAATGTTAGCCCAAAAAACAAACTTGACCAAACTACGATGGCTTTACCTACTACTATTTCCACCCACCACATTTGAAATAAAATTCAAAGACATTTCTTCACCAACCACAAGTGGGGCCCACTCAATTCTAGAATTTTCCACCAAAATCATTTATAAACCTAATTTTCGAATCAATCACCTCTTAAAATTCATAACAAATCATTCGTTCATTTTTAATGGTTCAAAATTTGTGGGCATATACTCAACTTATATATGTATAACATATCCAAAAATCACCACGATCCAACGGTCAGATTAAAAATTATAACTCACGCAATATATCTCAAGAACATTGATTTAATTTTTAATACCTCCATTCCGACAAAAACACCTTAACCTTAATTCCTGCAATTATATCCGCATAAAATAAATATATCCATCAATTATAAAATAAATATTTTTTTATCATATAAATCAATAATTAATTATTCACAAATAATATTACAAAATCACAATTATGACAACCAGGCCGTTCACAGGAAAGAGGGGGCTTTCCAATAAGGATTTCTCCTTACTGGCGCGCAATTAAGTGACCAAACCTCTCCTTAGACAAAACTTTCTAGACATTACCAATAATGTTATCTAATAATATTATTCAAATAATATGAATTATTGATCTGATAATAGGAAATATTGTGCAGTGACAATTTTTGAAATAATAATAATATAAAATATCAACGCAAAGAATTATTGAATCAATAAAATAAAATATTGAAAAGTAATTATCGTAATAATTATTGAGTAAAGGCCTTCTTACGTAAGAATCAATAATTTAAAAATATTGTGCAATACCGTACTGCTTCTTTCGTGCAACCACGCCAGACATCATATTTTAACCACCGGGTATTCCAACAAAGTGTTAATTCGGTAATAACTACGCCGTTATTTATAAAAACTCAAACTTGTCATTTTCTTCATCCGACAGTTATTCTATTATGAGGCCCACGAATGGCTGCGCCGTCGTACGAATATTCCCCGACCACAAGAATATTCCATGACCAAACGAATATTCCCTGACAAAAATGAATATTTTATAACCACTTGCTTATTTTGTAAAATTTGCACATTTCACCCATAACCAAAGTATTATATCAAATTAACTCCTAATTATTTCAAGATAATAAATAGAGAAAATTTAATTTTATTCATAATAAGTTGGGGACTTACAACCTCCCCTCCTTATAAAATTTTATCCTCGAAATTGACGTACGTACCTGGTGTTTCGAAAAGGTGAGGGTACCTCGCTTTCATTTCTGATTCCAACTCCCAAGTCATTTCCTCAATAGCATGGTTCCTCCACAAAATCTTGACTTGTGGTATAACCTTTATTCGTATGATATGCTCTTTTCTATCCAATATCTTGACAGGTACATCCTTGTACGTTAAATCTTCGGTTATCTCATCTGGTTCTAACGCAATAATGTGGTTTGGGTCTTTCACATATTTACGAAGCATAGATATGTGAAAAACATTATGAACACGAGACATACTTGGATGTAATGCGAGTCTATAGGCCACATTTCCTATTCGATCAAGAATCTCTAATGGACCAACAAATCGTGGATTGAGCTTTCCTCTCTTCCCAAATCTTGTAACTACCTTCCATTGAGCAATACGTAATAGTACATGATCTCCAACATTAAACTCCACGTCCTTTCGATGAAGATCAGCATAACTCTTTTGTCGATCTTGTGAGGTCTTTATACGTTGTCGGATCATTTGAATCTTTTCTGTAGTCATGCGTATTTAATTACGGTCCCAACAACGTTGCTTCTCCCACCTCGTCCCCAAAGATAACGAGAGAACGACATTTTCGTCCATATAACACCTCGAATGGAGCCATGCCTATACTTGTTTGATAACTGTTGTTATAAGAGAATTCCACCAATGACTAGTACTTATCCCAACTTCCTTTGAAATCTAGGACACAGAGTTTTAATAAATCTTCAAGGGTTTGAATAGTCCTTTCCGATTGTCCATCCGTTTGAGGATGGCATGCTGAACTGAATCGTAAATCCGTCCCCATAGCTTTCTGCAAGCTAACCCAAAATCATGAAGTGAATATTGGGTCACGATCCGAAACTATGGATACTGGCATGCCATGCAATCTCACAATCTCATTTACGTACATACTAGCAAGACGTTCAAGGAAATAGGTCTCACGTATAGGCAAGAAATGAGCCGACTTGGTTAATCTATCAACAATAACCCAAATCGCATCTATACCTTGAGAAACCTTGGGAAGACCCATAACGAAATCCATAGTAATGTGTTCCCACTTCCATTTCAGAATCTCAAGTGGTTGCAATGGACCCTTTGGCACTTAATGCTCCGCCTTTACACGTTGATAAGTTAAACACCTCGAGATAAACTCCGCGATCTCTTTCTTCATATTGCTCCACCAAAATGTATATCGAAGATCGTGATACATTTTGGTACTCCCAGGATGGATTGCAAATAGTGTGTTGTGTGCCTCCATCATGATTCTGTGCTTCAAGTCAAAATCGTTAGGAACGCAAAGTCTGGAGTTGACTCGAAGTATTCCTTCTTCATCGATTCTTGCTTTCGGAATAGCACTTTCTTGTAATTTCTTTTCCATACGCATCAGCTCCAGGTCTGTAGCTTGAGCAGCTTTAACTTTATCGATTAAAGTCGGTTTTACTCGTATATTTAACATCATAACGTGGGTCCTTAGAGTCTTTAACTCTATCTTTATTGTTTGTAAATTATACAAAATAGGTCTTTGTGTTCAACAATATCGCACTCGTATTCGCGTACGATCTTCTACTCAACGCGTCAGCTACCACGTTCGTTTTTCCAGGATGGTATGGTAAGAACATGTGCTGAAATGAGTTGCCTCTTGAGCTCTTAAAAAATCTTCTCGCATTCCTCGCTCTATACAAATTTTGTATCTTTCCAAGTCAGCTAAGCTAATGGAGTAGCGATTTGAGAAAATTCTTTCACAAATCTCGGATAATAACCAGCTAAGCCTAGAAAGCTAGATATTTCGATTACTGACTTAGGTTGTTCTCAACTGTGACTCATATCCCAATCTTGGATAGCACGTCACAATGGCACCTATCGTTTTACCACCACACAAATATAGAGTCCCCTATGGAGAGTCTGGCTTTGGTGCATTCCACAAAGGAAGTCACCAGATAGAGGCTCGGGTACCAACTCTTGTACTTGGATTTTTAACTCTTGAAGTTCAATAGGAGCCATTCGATATGAGATTTTAAAAATGGGTTTTGTACCGGTTCAAAGTCGATACAAAATTCAATATCACACTCTGGGGGTAGGCCAAGAAATTCTTCAGGAAATACGTCAGGAGATTTACTAACAACAGAAATATCATTCAAATCTGGCGTATTTTTGTTTAAATCCATGAAATGGCTAAGAAAGCTTGACATCCGTTTTTCAATAAACGAATAGCTTTATGACTTGATATGATAGTGACTGATTTTAGTGGTTTAGTTGCTTGAATTCGTATAACAGGTTGGTTAGGAATATGAAAACTAACAACCTTGCGAAAACAATCAATTTTGGCATGATGAGTGGTTAACCAATCAATCCCTAAAATCACATCAAATGCAAGTATCTTTAAAGAAATAAGATCAACAGGTAATGTGATTGCGCCAACTTGGATCAAACAAGATTTATAAACTGTAGATGTAACAAAGGTTTCACCCAACGGAGTTTCAACAGATAAGTCAAAGTCTAATTTCTCCGAAGTCAAGTTTAAACGTTGAGCACAAGCAGGAGAGATAAAAGAATGGGTAGAACCGGTATCTAATAAGGTATAGAATTCGCAAAAATTTATGATTAACTAACCCATGATAACTTCATTTGGGTTCCTCACTTGTTGGGAAGTCATGACAACCGCTCTCCCTTGAACTACCCGGCTTTGACTTGTCTGGGGCAGCATTTGGTGTCATCACTACCGTTGAAATTGACTTTTCTATAGGGCATATTCCACCCTCAACTACTTCATCGTACTCCTGTTTCATGATCTTAATCATTAATCTTCGATCCATATCAAATTGGGGTTGACCACAATGTACAGGGTAACTCAAAACTCGATGTTGAGTTCTCTCAATTGCTGTCCAAAAAGAGAAATACATATCATTTATTTTAGCCTTCTTAGATCGGACATCTCTTTCCACAATATCAACGCGTCGTGCGGCTTTTTCCCATGCATCATTCATTCTCACTCGTTCAGTTCTTTCTTCTTTTAGCTCAGATTCCAGCTTTATCATTCTATACTCTGCCAAAGAGTGCTTTTGTTCAAGCATCACATATCGGGTAACACATGCTTGAATTGTTGCATCCTTTTGCTCCACGATCGCCTGCCGTTCTTCAGCCAGCTCTTCTAACTCATGAATACGATTTTGCAATTCTAAATTTCGATCATAAAATTCTTCTAATAAATTCTCCTAAGGTACCTGTTCTTCCTCACTCTCAGTTGCTACCTCTGTGACTATCTCGGGTGCAACTATCAATTCTTCATTCACCATATGGATATCTCTAATTCCTTCTTCGCCTGATATCACATTATCCTGGTTGGTGATTAGAGGTGTCTCCATGATCTCGTTCACTCCATTATTAACGTTCTCAACTGCCATTCTTAAAAACAGCCATAAAACAGGGGTTAATTAAATAAATTAACATATCACATAATATCCCTATATTATGACCGACCAACAAATAAGCTTAGGTAGGACACACTAGAAGAGGATTTACTCATCTCTCCCCTCCTAGTTCTATTCCCCATCTCTCCGCCAGAGACCATATCCTAGCTCGATACCAACCGTGGCGCCCCCAAATAGGTATACATCACCCATTCTGAGTCGCCAAATACATGGTACAGAAAAACAACTACAACTTTATTAATACAATTGTCGTGCAAAATACGACAACACATCACATAATGAGTTTAAATACAAATATTGTTTTCTAGACAATATCAACACCCAAATAAAGTCCTTATTACAATTATTGATGTACTTATTTTACAAAAATAGTGAGGACTATTAAAACAACCTGCTATCTGGACCATCACTCTATACCCCGATCGGTTCTCGCTATGTTCTAACTTCCCGAGAAGAAAAATGGAACAAAAGGAAAAGGGTGAGCTCAACTAGCTCGATAAAAGAATATTATGACTAAGATAATATACAACAAATAATCCTTAGTCTTCAACAGGGAAAAAATCGATATAATATAATCGATGACAAGTTTTAGATCAACAATCGTAATGAAACAACAATTCATTAGAAGAGTTAAGTAGAGAATGAAATCTACTATCATCTATGAATTTAAAAGTCCATCATCAATATTTTATCCGGTAACATCAATCAATATACATCTTTGCCACTACAACAAAAAGGCTTATCGGACCAATTATCGTATTTGCACTTTGGTCAGCGAGATAGCTATCTGCGACCGCGTCGCGATCGGCCGATAATCGTCGCGATAAAATCTGGTCATTGGGATGCACATCAAGAACCACTATTAGCGACCGAGATATCTCTGCGATCGCGTATGAAGCGTAATCGAAATGACAAATACGATTCATTGAAATGAAATGACATGGTCCAGTACAAAAGTCGACGTGGTCCGTGATGTCGTGACCATTATCAGCTGACCGCCATGATCGTTGATCTTATCTCTTCGTCGTCTATTAACTTTTTAGCGACCGCATCGCGATTGATGATAAAAAAAAATTAAAGCCGATTTTTCTTTGCTTTTGCGAAATTCCCAAAACACATACTGCTTTTCTACGCTTTATCCTAACACACATACACACCAAGATAAACAACATACAAAACAATATAAACATCCATCGTCCACCAACACATACACACGAAACTAGTATATAAACCTTTAAAACCAATATGATTTGAATAAATATAATAACATTTCAAAACTTGTATAAGTAACATATATACAAACATCCAAATAATGAATATACAAGTACAAGGTTATGTCAAGCGTCATCCCTCCTTGATCACCCCTGTAATTAACAAAATAATAAAACAAGTTACAAATATAATAAATATGTTGATCTTTGGTATATATTATGACAATACATACAACAAATTGATTTTATACCTCGTCGCCATCCCCATGTCGTCTCTGCTGCTGCTGCCATCGCTCTTGCTTAACTAACTCCTCGGGATCAAGAGCCCCAGTGTGCCTTGATATCTTGAAGATTTCGATCTTGACATATAGCTCTCACACGGTCGGTAGGAGTATGAACAACCGGATGACTCGATGGTAAAGATGCGGGTAGCAGAGTGCTGAGCCATCAAGGATGGGCGTCGTCGTTGTTTCTTTGACCTTTAATGTAGTTCTTCTTCACAATGACGCCTCTCTCTCCACAACTCTTGATCAATAGGCGGACGTGGAGTGCCTTCGGGATAGCGCTTCATTCAATAAACGTTTATAAGTATCCTGTCATCATGTTAACACTTAAATAGTTAAAATAATATTTTGTAAGTATTAATAAACAAGATCGGGTTGTTAAAACTTATTACCGCTTATCTGGATAGCCTCGAGGCGGAACCATCACGGGTGGCCACGTACACATCCAAATGATGGATAGGGTGACCTTGAGGCCGAGACTCCTATACAAAAACAACCTGATATTACTAAGTAAAATGGGATATTTTCTACAATTCATGATTGTAAACATATTAAAACTTGTAAATCGTGCGGCAAGCGTTGATATCTTGCCAATTGTGAAAATACCGCCACTTGTATGTTCCTTTAGCCTTTTCGCCATCGGATACACCCGAGAGCTCTGTTGGTGGCGGCGATCTTTTCGTCTTTTCACCCAACTCTCGACTCTCCATTGAGCACACATCTCACCCATATGGATTTGGGTGCACCACTGAGGGCTATGCTCGTGCATATAATCCTCTCCACGGCACGGATGGTCGATCTCGGCATTGTGAATGGCTTTTTGTCGTTCTTTATTCAAGTTGTCCTTGGTGCGGACATGCACTTTTGCCGAATAATGTCTCGAATCACTTTGAAGCTGCAAGTCCTCCCATCTATACTGCTTACGCAAATAAAAAACAATAATAACATTACTAAATAATTATCCTTTGAATATTATATTAATATTATTTGTCATAATTAAAAAAACATACGAAATTACGCCCAAATAAACGTCCTTGTGGGCGATAGGTGTGCTTCGCCACGTAATCACATGTGTAGGCGATTACGTAAACACAAATTTGTGATATGCACTTGACGATCTTATTATCGAAAATCACTATAATATACAACATCAATTAGCATATATTAAAGCAATTTATATCTAAGTTATAATATTTGTGAACATTTTTCAAACTTATACTTATAATACTTAAAAAAATTTGCCATAGTCTCCCTATAATATAGACTAGCCACATGCATGACGGCGTGCGTATATATGGACATTTCTAGGCACCCAAGACACAAACCAAAAATTGACATATGAAACCAAGAGAAATATACAAATTTTCAATACAATATAAGACAAAACAAAACATTACCAATATAATATCAATCAAAACATTACCAATATACAATAAATGGAATCTTAAATGCTTTTATATAAATGATATATGCGGGACGTATGTGTTATTCGGAGGAGGGCGAATCTAAATAAGAATCCGATCATCGGGATTAGTAGGGGCCTTGGGCACATTATTAGGCCCCCTACCCAAGCCGCTTTTCTTTTTACCGCTTGAAGCCATCTGTATATTACAAATTTCAAGATGTTATTAGGAATCATATTTGATTACATGTATATATGACAATAAACATGATGATGATATAAACATGTATATATATGAATATAAAATGACAATAAACAAAAGTTGCATTTAAATAGTTTAGTACATAAACATGATAATGATATAAAAACATGTATTGCTAAACATACATTTCATGAGTTCAAGTGTCAATGTCTCGATTCGAATCATCTTGTATACGTGTTGCGATTCATAACCATCATCTGCTTCAGATTCTGTGTCAGATTCAATCAATAACTCTTCCTCCTCAGTATCAATGTCATCTGACACAAGTATTGACTCAGGATCTAATTCATGTGGTTCATCTCCACCATCTAACTGGATTACTTCATTGTCGTCCTCCACATTTATTATAGTCGACTATGAAGCATCCGCTTCTTGGTAAATCTCCCCATCAACTAATTCTACACTACTACGGCGGGAGTATAAATTACAACTTGCCAATCAGAAAGCGGTCTATCCCTTTTCCTAACGGGACTAGGAGTGTAGTATACTTGTCTTTTGTTTGAGTTGGTAAAACAAACGGTTCGTTGGAGTACGCAGACTATAGAGGTCAATATCGACGATTCCATATCCATCAACACGTATCCCTTTTTCCGAATCAAACCAACGGCACTTGAACAAGTGAATATGACCCCGTCGTCGTGCCTATGCAATGACTCTACGATTTCCTCCAACTCCCCATAAAAGGCACGACCAAGCTCATTGTAACAATCTCCTTGGACACACACTCCGAGTTCGTTGTTCTTTTCTGGCGCCCATATGCCTTTGTGTGAAATTCACAACCATTTATTTTGTAACCATTGCGGTGACTTGATCCTTATGCGGTCCCATAGCTAGGACTTGTACATTAGCCTAATCGTTGATCCCTCGATCAAAGCCTACAAAAAAACTCCATCTTATTAAATGAAGTCATAGTTAACATATGGAGTATATATATTATATATATATACACTACGTGCTTAAAAATTGAACTTACTTTGTCCTTTAGCCAAAGTGCAAAGTTTTATCCCGATTGATTTGAATATCTTTATCGGTTATGTCGGCGATGCTTCACTTTTAACTCGTCATCGTCTGAATCTATACCATGTTATTAACATTAACATATTAGAATAAATTTTAACTTAAAAGATAAAATATCAAGTTTACATGTGTACTTCACAAATTAAATCCAATCTCCTCACAATTGAGAAGAATGTAAGTATGTGCGGCATGTAATTCTTACTAAGTTGAAATCTTTCCAAGCCTCTTGTATCTGGGGATGATTTAGTTCTCCATCTTTAGTTGGAGATTTCGCATGCCAACTCATATGTTCAAATTGATCTTGAAGACATGTACAATCTTTTTAGTCGATGTGCTATTGGAAAATACCTTAGAATCTTAAATCGGTATACTTGATTTTTTGTAGTCACACCCTCTTTATTAGGCCTAAACCGATCATGACCGCAAAAGCGTGCACCTTATCATCTTGTCATTTTCCTTATAAAACAACATGCGATCGTTGGGACATGATCGATCTTTTGGTATCCAAGACCCAACTTCTTCACCATTTTCTTACAAAAGTAATAGTTACTGGGTAATTTCTCACGTCAGTAACATACTCTTAATTGCCTTCAAGCGACTTACTCAAAACACTCATGGCTCATGTTGTGATCGGCCTTGATGTTAAGTAATGTCGCCACCGCAGACAATGTAGTGTGTTTGGTGCAACCATGCCACAATGGCTTCTTTACTCTCGTCTAACAACTTAAAGAAGTCTTTGGCATCGAATTCATAGGTTGCTCTCTGCTTTGCTCCCCAATCAAAATCTGCCCTGCAATATCATGGACCATTTCATTCATATACGATGAGTACTCTTTTGCCGGTGTGTACTTGTGTGATGCCACCATCTCTTCTCTGCCCATGTGCCCACCAGCATTCTTCATAATTTCTCATGAACCCAGAAACAAGTAAATGATAGTTTACCATGTCTCTGTCCATATAATTTACATTTTTACACTTTAAACATGGACATCGTATCTGCGACTTACCATTCAGTATAATCATGATTATGACTAGGGATTATTCGGTATAATCATGACCATTGATGATTACATGAATATCATTGGTCGTGGTGCAGGGATGATTCAATTTTATTTATTAAGCTGAGTCTCAGCGATAAAGTTGATGAAAAACTTTTTAAATCATAGAAGATAGTATATTTTATGCTCTACTTGACTCTTTTAATGGATTGTTTATTCTGCTGCAATTGTTGATCTAAAACTTGTTGTCTATTGTATTATATCAGTTGTTATACTGTTGAAGGCTAAGGATAATTTATTCTGCATTATCTTAGTCATAATATTTCTTACTGGGCTAGTTGAGCTCACCCTTTCTTTCATTGTTCTCTTCAGGAAATGAGAATATAGCTGGGACGAGTCGGGGAATGGAGTGATGGTCCAGGATAAATGGCTTTAGTAGTCCTCACTATTCTACGGAATAATGTGATAATAATTATAACGAGGACTCCATTGAGTGTGGATATTGCCTAGATGACAATATTCTTTTTTAAACTCTCAGCTATGTTTTATCGTATCTTACCTGACAATTGTATAATTAAGTTTGTATTTGGATTTCTATACCACATTTCTGGCCACCCAAGATGGGTGGTGTATACTTGTCTTGGGGGCGTCACAGTTGGTATCAAAGCTTAGGGATATGATCCTGGCTGAGATGTGAAACAAGAACTAGGAGGGGAGAGAGGGGGAATTCCTTCACTAGTATGACCTACCTAAGTTTATTTGGTATTTAATTGGTCGGTCAGAGTATAGGGATAATATGTGACATGTCAATTAACCCTTATTTTGTGACAGTGTTTGAGAAAGGCATCTGCAAATATTGAGATAAGCAATGAAGCACATGAGACCGTTGAGTCAGCTCAACCAAAAGGTAATGACCAGCAACACAATAATAATCATCACAAATTGGCAACGACCATCGAACAACGATAACCATCGTGGGGAAATTATCATGCAATGGTAACCACTTGATTGGTAATCATGGCCAAGATAATAGAAGAAATGATTCAAGTGGAAAATTCAAGAAGAAGATTTAACGATGATGAGAAGACGCGTACGGCGGCAAACACCAACACCAAAGAACAAATTCTAGGGAGGAGAAAGCGGCCGCCAGTTAGATCTTATAGATGCGAGAGGAGGGACACATAAGTCCAAACTGCTCATAGCCTTCCAAGGTATGTTTTAGTTGTGGCAAAAGCGGTCACATTGCTCGATTTTGTCTCATGAATAAATCAAGTCCAATAGGACAAAGGGCACCAAAGGCGGATACTGGATAAAATAAAGTCGATTGCTTTAGGAAGAGAGTTTTTTGTGACTTCTCAAAATCGAGAGTAACGACGAAGTTAGGGCCGGGTTAGTTAATTATAAATTTTTATGAAGTCTATACCTTATTAGATATCTGGGTTCTACCCATTCTTTTATCTCTCTTGCTTGCGCTCAACGTTTAAATTTGACTCTAGAGAAATTAGACTTTGACTTATCGGTTGAAACTCCGTTAGGAGAAACCTTCATTTCACGTGCTATCTAAGTCTTGGATGAGAGTCACAGTTTTGAATGATATTTCTATTGTTAATAAATTTCCTGACGTATTCTTGAAGACTTTTTAGCCTACCCTAGAGCGTGAAATCGAATTTTGTATTGACCCTAGTACAAAACCCATTTCTAAAACCCTCAAATATTTTCTTCGCCGAAAACGAATGTATCATGCGCTAAAGACGTTGACTTGAGTTGTTGAAGATTACGATCGTACCATTAAATATTATTGTGGAAGAGCGAACGTGGTAGCTGACGCGTTGAGTAGAAGATCGTATGCGTTTACGAGTGCGATGTTGTTAACACAAAAACCCATTTTGTAAAACTTACAAATGATGAAGATAGAGTTAAAGACTCTAGGGATCCACGTGAAGATAACGAATATACGAGTAGAATCGACTTTAATCGATAAAGGTAAAGCTGTGCAAGCTACATACTCAGAGCTGATGAATGTGAAGAAGAAGGTTCAAGAGGGCATTATTCTAGAAGCAAGAATCGATGAAGAGAGGAAATCTCAACTCTCTATTTTATTGGCCTATTTGAAATCCTCGATTGAGTAAGAACTGTGGCCTATAGACTCGTTTTACCGCCAAGTATGTCGCGTGTTCATAACGTTTTTCACATATCAATGTTACGTAAATATGTGGACGACCCGAACCACATTATTAAATTAGAACTAGACGAGATAACAAAAGATTTAACGTATGAGGAGATACGTGTTAAAATCTTGGATAAGAAGGATCGTATTCAACACTCAAAGGTTATACCTCAAGAGTTAGAATCTGAATTGAAGTCAAGGTATCCTCATCATACCAGGAACGTACGTAAATTTCGAGGGCGAAATTTCATAAGGAGGGGAGATTGTGAGACTCCAAATTTTATGAATAAAGATTTAATTTTCTCGAAATATTTTTTTGAATATTATGGTGTGGATTTGAGATAGTGTTATAGTTGTGGGTAGTATTTATAAATTTTGCAAAGTATGCAAGTTATTATAAAATATTCGTTTGGTCGGGGAATATTCTTTTAGTAGGGGAATATCCGTACGACGGCAAAATCATTGGTGGACCCCACAACGGAAGTATTTTCGTAGTTAGAAAACGACAAAATTATCATTTTATAAAATAACGATGAAAATGTTACGATTAAAACCTGTTGAACTACTTTAGTAAAAATACGATGTACTGCACGTGGTTGCATAGTAGCACACGGTATTAATTATTGATGCTTACGTGATAAGTCACTCAGTTATACTCAATTATTGCTATAGTAATTGTTGCATCTTATCTCTCATATTATTGATTCAATTATTGTCATAGTATCATCTGTATTATATGTTATATTATTAAATCAATAATTGAGATTTTAAAGTTATTAATATTATTATTTACAATATTGACAATGTCTAGAAGTTCTGTCAAGGAGAGGTTTGGTCACCTAATTGCGCGCCAATAAGGAGAAATCCTTATCGGAAAGCTCCATCTTTCCTGGGAACGACCTGGTTGTTAAATATTGTGAGTTATAATATTAATGATGAATAAGTTCGTGGTAATTAAAGATGAAATTGATAGTTTCATTGTGTTGGAATTATTAGTGTTAGTGAAAATCGACATTTATTTCGATAATAATTGATGTCTGGAGGTTATATTGACCAATCGGGTAATTAACCGGATAAATGAGAAATTAATTGCTATTGATTCACATGATTATAACTATTTGTTCACATGTGTGTACTATTGATTCACATTCATTTACTATTAGGGGAGTTGGTGCAAGATTGATAATACTTGCATGACTAAGTTAAAAATGGAGGTATAAATGAAGGTACTATACTATAATTAATTTTTTTCACATGTTTAGAACTATTGAGTCACATGATTTACTATTAAGGGAGGTAGTGCAAGATTGATAATACTTGCAGGACTAAATTAAAAATGAAGAAAAATAGGAAGGTATTATACTGTAATATTTTGAGCCCCAAAACATGCAATTATCGAAACTATATTTTCCTATAAATAGAAGCTCATTCTTCCTTCATTTCTCACCAATTCACTAAAGCTTTAGAGCAATTATTATAGAGAGAAATTATAGAGAGAAAGAAGAAGAGAAGAAATGCTACCTCTCACATTCTAGTATCTAGTCTTCTTACGAGGTAAGGGGTTATTATTTCTTTCGTATTCATGAAGAGAAACTTCATTATTCCATTCTTTATTATTATGTTGGAATAACTTTGTTTATGCTGAAGTATCGCATACATGGTGAAATTCTTCATTATTCCATTCTTTATTATTATGTTGAATAACTAATTGCCTATGCAAGTATCTGCATACACGGTGAAATTTTTCTCATTATTCTATTCTTTATTATTGTGTTAGAATATCACATGCATGCGGATTACGCATGACCGATTCCATTCTTTATTATTACATTGGAATATCACATCTGGTATGCGTATTACGTATTTAACACGGTTCCATTATTTATTATTACATTGGAATAACTTTTATCACATGCGATTATCGCGTGCACGGTGAATTCTTACATTATTCCATTCTTTATTATTACGTTGGAATAACTTTTTTATGTGGATTACTGCATGCATGGTGAATGATCCTTCATATTCATTCTTTATTAAATTATGAAAATGATGCATCTACGTGGATTCTGCATGGCGGTGAAAATCCATTTGCGCTTTAGAGTATATTCTATTATATTCGTATGAGATATCATTTTCTTTGGGTTTTTTTTTACGAGTTACTATTCACGGGTTACTATTCACCCGATTCTTATTCACTCTAGTATTATTCACTTCGGGTATTCGGTCACTTTTTTATGTGGAGTACTATTCACGATTCTATCGTTCACAAGTTACTATTCACCCAAATTACTATTCACCCAAATATTATTCACTCGAGTATTTGGGGTACTTTTCATGTCGAGGTACTATTTACGAGGTACTATTCACCCGAAAAATATATTTCTTTTCTGCCCAAATTATTTTTGGTACATGAATATTATTCTTGAATTTTACTATACAAAGCTGTATCATGTTGACAATTTGGACGTTATTGATTTCTTGATAAATTAAATTATAAATCTTTAAAATTTATCCATGAACTTGTTTTATTGAATTATTATGTCATTGTCATCATCATCATGCTTATATTGTGATTAAAGTCATCTTTGGCTTACGTGCATAGATAGACTTGGTATGATTATGACCAGGGATTATTCGGTATAATCATGACCATAATGTAACGAATGATGTGGTAAAAGTCCTCATTGACCTGTAGTTCATTGATGGACAGTTGTTGGTATGATTATGACCAGGGATTATTCGGTATAATCATGACCATTGATGATTACATGAATATCCTTGGCCGTGGTGTGGGGATGATTCGATTTTATTTATTAAAATCGAGTCTCAAATGATAAAGTTGATGAAAACTTTTAAATCATAAAAGATAGTAGATTTTATACTCTACTTGACTCTTTTAATGGATTGCTTATTCTGATGCAGTTGTTGATCTAAAATTTATTGTCTATTATATTCTATCAATTTTATACTGTTGAAGGCTAAGGATAATTTATTCTGCATTATCTTAGTCATAATATTTCTTACTAGGCTAGTTGAGCTCACCCTTTCTTTCATTGTTCTCTTTAGGAAATGAGAATATAGCTGGGACGAGTCGAGGAATGGAGTGATGGTCCAGGATAAATGGCATTAGTAGTCCTCACTATTCTACGGAATAATGTGATAATAATTGTAATGAGGACTCTATTGAGTGTTGATATTGTCTACATGATAATATTCTTGTTTAAACTATCAGCTATGTTTTGTCGTATCTTACCCGACAATTGTATAATTAAGTTTGTATTTGGATTTCTGTACCACGTTTCTGGCGACCCAATATGGGTGGGGTATACTTGTCTTGGGGGCGTCACATGTTATATATATATATATATATATATATATATATATATATATATATATATATATTATACTTTATTTAAAAGTTTTTATTTTATTAGAATATTTTATAGCATAGTATCCTTTCCATTCTCTTATAAATAGGATGCGTAGTTAGAATTGAAAATCACACCAGAATAAGAGAATTCTTCTTCTATAATATTAAGCGTATTTCTTTCGAGTTTTAGAAAGCTTTGAGCGTAGAAAACAGTATAAGTTTTCTTCAAGAATATCTCCGCTATACCAGTTGGAATACTCTTCTTTTCAAGGTAAGGGATGTTATTTTTGTTCAATATTCGCTTAAAATAATATTTTTTTCCATACTCTGAAGTATGTAAGTAATATTATTTCGTTTCAGATTTTGAATTTTATACTCATTTTGTTAAAGTTTTGGCTTCTATACTCCATAAAATTAGTAGAATATCCTTGATATTTGCGCTTCATCCAGTATCTTTTTATGGAAATATTATTCTGAGCATTCTTGATAAGTTTTAACTTTTTTATGCCGGAGTACTATTCACGGGGTACTATTCCCGAATTACTATTCATGGGATACTATTCACTTGAGTACTATTCACCCGGGGTACTATTCATGATAAAAATTGATTCGTTTTCGGTCCAAATCATTTTTGGTACACTATTATTCTTGAATTTTACTCCACAAAGCAGTATCAGTTGACAATTTGGACGTTATTGATTTCTGGATAAATTAAATTATAAATCTTTAAAAATTTATCCTTTACTTTCTTTTAATTGAATTCTTATATCATTGTCATCATCCTCATGCTTATATTATGTTGAAAGTCATTTGTGGCCTATAGTGCATAGATGGACTTGATATGATTATGTCCAGGAATTATTCGGTATAATCATGACCGTAATATTACAAATGATGTGGTAAAAGTCTTCATTGGCCCGTAGTGCATTGATGGACAGTTGTTGGCATGATCATGACCATTGATGAATACACAAATATCCTTGGCCCGTAGTGCATGGATAATTTATGATCGTGATACTAAAGAATATCCTTGGTCGTAGTGCAGGGGTGATTCGATGATGTAGATTATTTATTAAGCTGAGTCTCAGCGATAAAATTGATGATAAACCTTTTTAAATCATAAAAGATAGTAGATTTTATACTCTACTTGACTCTTCTAATGGATTATTTGTTTTGTTGCAGTTAAACTTGTTGTCTATTATATTCTATCAGTTTAACACTGTTGAAGGCTAACAATAAATTATTCTGCATTATCTTAGTCATAATATTTCTTACTGGGCTAGTTAAGCTAACCCTTTGCTTTCATTGTTCTCTTCAGGAAATGAGAATAATAGCTGGGACTAGTCGGGGAAAAGAATGACGGTCCAGATGATAGCATTAGTAGTCCTCACTATTCTGTTAAATAGTGTGATAATAAATGTATTGAGGACTCCATTTGAGTTTGAATACTGTCTAGAAGACAATATTCGTATTAAAACTCTCAGTTTATATTTTGTCATATTTTACACGACAGTTGTATTATTAAGTAGTATTTGAATTTTGTACCATGTATTTGGCGACTCAAGATGGGTGATGTATACCTATTTTGGGGGCGTCACAAAGGTGTTCATGGCTCTTGAGTTGTAAGAAAATATGTAGCTTTCATTTTCATCCATGTCCATGAGAGTCTTGAGTCTACCATCATCATGTCTAGAAATAACATGTCCATTTTCAACTACCCATCATTGTCATGGGTCTCTCTTGAGATAAATCTTCATTCTGAATTTCTAAAAGTTAAAGTTCTCGCTTCCGAGTAATAGAGGTGGTTGGCTTGTAGATTGACCTTCTTAAAAATAGAGGTGTGCCATAAGATCTTTCCCTACGACCTGCAAAGATCAATATTAGTATAGCTTTGCTCTGATACCAAATGTAATTCTGTAATTAAGCACACCTAGAGGGAGGTGAAAAGGTGTAAATACCAAAAAGTGATATACAGTGGTCTATTTTTAAAGTTTACTATAGTAAGCTATAATCGGACGATCTAACCCTGTCCGTATTAGTTATGTTATTCGTCTATTATAAACGGACAGCTAATACCTATCTGTTATAGTATAAAACTTGACCACGCACGACTTAAACAAAAATCTGCAGAATATTAAAGCATAAAAGAGAAACTAAAGAACAGTAAATCACGCCAAGATTTTTATGTGGTTAAGCCCCTATCCTCTAATCTAGTGGCCTAATCCACGTCCAATAGTAACTAGTATTGGAGACTCTTTTTATTAAATTTAATATGCAATTAAATACAATAAAATGAACTCCATGTCCAAATAAAGCTTCCACTGCGATGGACACATCTGCCCCCTTTGCACCACTGCAACCTTTCTCACCACTGAGACCTTTGCACCTCTGCAACCTTGAAAGCTCTCTATGAAGAGACCCTATCTATTGCTAGATAGACCAAGCCCAACATGACTTGAACTCAGATTTCGTTACAAGAAATATTTGATTACAAAGAACTATTATTTCTAGCCAACAAAGAATAATTAAATAACAAGACTTGCTGGAAATAAACTTTGATTGCTCTCTATTAAAATATCTTCGTAGAAGATAGATGCTTGCTTTGATTTTACTGAACTGATGTATCATTCAAGTCTTTGTCCTTTATATAGCCAACAATAAAAAAAAATATATATATATATATATATATATATATATAGAGAGAGAGAGAGAGAGAGAGGAACTAACTAACGGCTATGGAATTTGTTAGCAAAGAAAATATAGCTGATAAATCTCTTTAGCCCATGCAGTTGACTAACAGATATAATATGAATAAGTTAGCATGAGAAACTCGTTCAGTTGGTATATCACAAGATTTTTTCAATTAAAAAGTCCAATAGATATAAGATATCAATTAATAAAGATATAATATCCAAATCATATATCAGATAACTAAAATAAAGGAGACATAGTCTAACATGATTGCTTAGTCAACTCATTTAAAAAGACTCCTTATCAAAGACCATATCTAACTATGATTCAAAACAAGATAAATATTAAAGAAATATTTAGCAATAATATCTTTTTATCAACTAATGGACTATTAATCAAATTTGGACCAACAAATAAATTAACTTATAAATTAAATCAACCCAAACAATAAAATCGATTTAAATAAAATCCATTACACTAAATACAAAATCCAATAATATTGTCATCATTAAAATCATAAACCAACAGCTTTCAGCGGTGAGATGCTTTGGATGGTGATTGCCCTTCTAGAGGAACCTTTTTATCAGCCCCTGCCTACTCAGGTATTCTACATGTTTATGTTATTTTCAATTAAGGCAATCTTGTTAATTCTCACATATATACGGACTAATGATTTTTATTTATAATTCTTTCAACAGGGTGGCGATGGAGAGCGGACTAGCGATGACAATCATGAAAGAATTATAAATAACGTCGTTCACTTTCGCCCGATGATGATACTTTTACTAGTTTATAGTTCATTAATATTCATGTTATTCATTTGTAGAACATTTGTACATATTGTAATCTAGTTGCTCATGTATAAGTAGATTACGTTGTATTCATGTTATTCATTAAATTGTAGAACATTTGTACATATTGTTGTTGATGTGATGATATAACATTAACTTATATTTGTAATTGTTAGCTTGTGATGTTGATGATGATCAGTTAGTAGATTACGTTGTGTTGAGAAGTGATACAGGTTTTTAGCGCTCCATTGAGTATTTGAATGTGAAATATATTATTGTCTGTCTGTATTGGGATAAAACACGTTTCAGGTACATAAATGAATTTAAATACCTGGAAATTGCAATTTTAAAATATTTATTAAAAAAAATGGTTATTTTTGACGGAATAAGGTATTTCCGACGGATATTCCATCGGATTTAATTCTCAGATAAATTCTAAAAATTATTTATTGAAATTATTTTTCCGTCGGAACTAACTTATTTTCGAGGAATATTCCGTCGAGCTTGGATTTTAATATTGTTTTATGTAATTTAATTTTTCGTCAAAGATAAAGTTATTTTCGAGAGAAATATTCGTGTGTATATATATATATATATATATATATATATATATATATATACATATCTTTAAAGCAAAAGATTTTGGACCAGAGATGTTGTTCTAGGAGGAATTTAAAAAGAATGGAAGCTATGTCTTCCCGATCGGCAATCGAGAGAGAGACAGAGAGAGAGTTCCAGACTTAGTTTTGGTAAAATGAAATGAATTGTAGAACTATGTTTGGTAAAGCTGAGTAACCTACTAAAACTGATGTGTACACTCCACATCACAATGTCGCTAAAACCAATTGCGTAAATCGGTCCCCCTAGAATTATTGAATGTAATATACTGTCACATATTGTTACCTCAATTTTTTGTTAAATGGTTAACAGATATAGACGACTCTATCATTTTTTGTAAATAACATATAATTCAATGAATTAAATATAAAAAATTTCAGACCAATTATATATTTGTAAACTGAGGTAGAGTATATTGGGGAAAAGTATTTTACCCCGTCGAAAATATCGTAATGTCGATGAAAATTTCGTCAGGAATACTTATTTTAGACAAGTTTATTGCTTACCAATTTATATTCAACTAAATTTTTGACTGAATATTCGGTTAAAAATAAATCTTTTTCTTATAATGCTATACATATAAAATAGGATAATTTGAAAATTTTATAAATATTTTAAGTAATGGAAAAGAGTTGGGGAAGATATATCCCATAGTTTGAATCTAACCATGTACGATTTTAAAATTCAAGTCCTATGCTTATATTTAAGTCGGTTAATTTTGAACAAAATCTCGTTAAAATATGGTAAACTTTAAATTTTAAAATTCAAGTCCTATGCTTATATCAAGTTCGTAGTATATTATTAGACGACTCCACCCCATAACCTAACCATTCTTAGCTGTGAGGTTTAAGACAAACCATTAGTTTAAGTCTCAAATAACTTGATTATATAGTGCCGGCCGATAGTTTTGTAATTACATTAGCTGGACATGACCCAACTCCCAGCTGGGCATGAAATCAATCAAAGATAAAATGGGTTTAGCTAATTAATCACTCCACTAATTTCACAAATATAGACTTATTTATTAATTAAAATATGTAACATAAAATATCTCATTGGCTTTTGTACTAGTATAAAATTACTACTAAATATTCACAAATTTATCATCATAATTCTAACTAACCAGATACTCCCTCTATTTCTAAATAAGTGCCGTTTAAGGTTTTTGCATATATATTAAGAAAGTCATTTAATACTATCATTTAGGAGTAATAATTAAAATTTGTGTTAAATTCCATCACTACCCCTCTATGGAAAGTTGAAAACTATTAATACAAGGAAGAGAATTTATTGGGACAATGAGAGAAGGTAAGGGTGATATAGGAAAGCAAATAATTTATTCTCCTAGAAAGTTATAAACGATAAATAAATTAAAACAAAATTTTCTTCTAAAACGTCACTTATTTAGGAACGGAGTGAGTATCTATTAAACTAAAACTGATCAATACATTTAAATGAACAAAATCTTCTTTAAGTTAAATAGTATAATTTTATAAAAAAGATTTATTTATGATTTGTTTTAATGTCATAAATGAATTTCTTTGTATAAAAAAATCAATTCAATACTCATACCTTATTTAAACACAATCAAACTGTATAAAATAACCTGGTTATTAGTTGGGTCGGTTATTCCGGTCAATTTCAGTTCGGGATATTATATCCAGTTAGATTGTTTATATAGCAAATTATAAACATAATTAATTTAAAGACCGCATTATAAATTTGTTGATATTTAATGTAAAAAAGTATATTTAACCCTTTTATAAATAAGATTTTTTTTGAGGTAATAAAAGTAGGACTCTTTTGTGTTGGAAGTGACAAAAAATGATAGTAATGTAGATGAGTTTTATATTTGGACGTGGGGTTCTGCCGACTTCGTCCATTACTAATAATATAAATGATTATTTGCCTTTCCCACTGATTCCTTTTTTTGAACCAAATTATGGAATATAGGCTACCATATCTACCGACACTAATACTATTAATGATTATTTGCCCCTCCCTCCGATTTTTTTTTGGTCACGGAAAAGGTTGAACCAAATTATGGAATATATACTACTCTTTTTATTTTATTTTATTTTTATAAAATTTTGATAATTTTTATTGACATAAAACATTTATAATGTTGAAGACAATTTATATCAACATCATATTTATAATTGTATAATACATTAAAAAAATAGATAAACAAGTTGACATTAGTGCTTTATATGACTTTTCTTTTGTTTTATTGTGAGATTCATGCATGTGTGTGTGTGTGTGTATATATATATATATATATGAATTATAACTATGTTTATTGTATTTGAACATATATTATTATTATTATTTAATTTGTATTTAAAAATTATAAGGTAATGATTAAATTATTCTTAAAATGACCAATCAAAGTAGCATTGTAATATATATAAGTATAGATTTATCTATTTATTTGTTCTCGAAAAAAGTAGCATTGTAATATATTCTCGTTTTAATTATGAGCTTTCTTGAAAATTTGTTAAGAAAACACTATTTTTATTCATGATAAGAGTAAGGGCGGAACTAGGAATTTTTGCCGCTCTGGACTACCAAGTACCACAAAAAATTGTCTCACCAGGATCAATCATAAATTCAAAATATATATAAAGGTTACCTTGAACATTAGCTAATTCACAAATTTTAGCATAACAACCTCTTAGAGTCAAAATTTCAAACACCTTGAATCCCAGATTTCATAAGCATAATAGATGGAGCTTAGCCAAAAATTTCATCCTTATTACTCCAATTAGCACATATATAACCTCCCATCACATCAACAAAGTAATTTCAATACGTTATGTATCTCAAATTCACAAATTTAACAAGTATAAACTAAATTTCCTCTTTGCTTCATGTTTTAACTTGAATCCTTGATTCAATTCTTGCTCCCAACTTGCTTTGATTGAATTCAATTCTTCATTTGGACAACAATTTGCTTCACTTCTATTTTAATTTCAGTACTTGATAACCTCAATTCCTTAAGAACTTGATGGAGTTTTTAGTCCAAGCAAAGAGAAAGAGGTTGGAACGGATGGAAAGCAAGGAATTGTCAAAAACTTCACCCAGGCTAGAGCCCATCTCAGCCCAAGCGTGGCTCCGCCCCGGATAAGAGCAATCTCATTAATTATCAATTTTTTATAGACTAAAATACAGTTTGGATCCCAAAATTTATAGGACTGTTGAGATTTGCGTCCCAATATTTAAAATATATATAAGTGCACCCAAAATTCTTTTTCCCTTAAAAAAAATACAATTTACATCAAAACATGAGAGTAACAAAAAAATTTGTTTAGTGGAAATAATATTTGGGTGCATTTTGAAATAGTCTTGGAGGAAGATCACTACTAAACATAGAATAAATATACATTTTTAATATTTTACAAATTAAACTCCATTCATGAAAGGGAAGAAGTGCATATTTTAACTCACATAAATCAATAATTAACAAATGAATTCGAATGGAATATCTCCAACTTACATGCATATTTATGATTCGAATGAAATGAGTTCTCCTTTGAATTCAGAATTATCGGGTGCATTCTTTACATCATACTCTATCCGTTCCATAATAAATGACGCTTTAAAATTATGTATAAGAATTAAAAAAAATGATTGTATAATATTAAATATAATATCAATTGTTTATAATAGCCTTAAATTCCAATAATTATTATACTCATCTCATACTACTCTCTCTTATTTGTAATATTTTCCTATGAAAGATAATTTTGAAAAGATTATAATTACTTCTCCAAGATTATATAAAATAACAAATAATTTAAAATAAATAAAATTATTTAAAACGTCATATATTATGTGATGATGGAGAGAATATTAAGTAAACCTAAATTAACGGAGCAGATTTAATAACAACTCAAAATACAGAAACATTTTGTTAGTAGTTTAACTTTAACTAGTGATTTGGGATAATATTATTTGTTTATTATACATGCAACTTGAGAGTATTAATAGGTTTATTCTCTACACAATGTTTAGGGCTATAAAACAAAATCAAGATAACATAATAATTTACAGACAAAACATAGTGTTTTAACAATAAAAATAAGCTAAGAATAGTTGACCAAGTCAAATTCTGTCTAAAACGCAAATCACGTCCGTTCAATCACATAGCAACCCTTCAAAACCCCAAACCCCAACCCTAATACTAATTAATCGGGCCAATGTCGAATTCCGGGCAGCCTCAGTTCAGGTACACGCAGACGCCGTCGAAGGTGCTCCACTTGCGGAACCTGCCGTGGGAGTGCACTGAAGAAGAGCTCGTCGAGCTGTGCAAACCCTTCGGCAAGATCGTAAACACCAAGTGCAATGTTGGCGCCAATCGCAATCAGGCCTTTGTCGAATTTGTAACTACCCCGCTCTCTCTATTAAAATATCTACTTTGTGAGGCTAAACTTATGTGTTTTTTTCGTTAATTCAGACGTGCTTGCATTATAGTATGTATTTATGACCGACTGAATTAAATAATCTAGGGGTAAATATTGGTTTATGTTGTGCTTTGCACTTATTGAAACATTGTCCTTCTTGTATATTTGCTTAAGAGATTCCTGCACTATAGAGTCAACAACATTAGTAGAAAAAAACATAATTAATATTACTAAGATACCTTTTATATTCATATATGTTAAACTGAACATGCGCCTTAACCAACTCCATAGTTAAGGTTTCATGGTATGTATCATGTAGTATTTTTGTTGTTTGCACCGTTGTATCATCTATATCCTCTTTGTAAAGATCTGCAGAACTTATCAAATTGTTCTCCTCTTCCTCTTGTTCATCCTTTTCAGACTTTGAATGTGACGCCCCCAAAATAGGTATACATCACCCATCTTGAGTCGCCAAATACATGGTACAAAATTCAAATACAACTTAATTATACAACAGTCGTGTAAAATACGACAAAACATAATCTAAGAGTTTTAATAAGAATATTGTCATCTAGACAATATCCACACTCAATGTAGTCTTCATTACATTTATTGTCACACTATTTTATAGAATAGTGAGGACTACTATGACACCATCTCGGACCATCACTCCATTTCCTGACTAGTCCCGGCTACGTTCTCATTTTCTGAAGAGAACAATAAAATCAAAAAGGTGAGCTCAACTAGCCCAGTAAGAAATATTATGACTAAGATAATGCAGAATAAATTATCCTTAGCCTTCAACAGTATAACAGCTGATAGAATACAATAGACAATAAGTTTTAGATTAACAACTGTAGCGGAATAAGCAATCTATTAGAAGAGTCAAGTAGAGCATAAAATCTACTATTTTTTATGATTTAAAAAGATTTTCATCAACTTTATCGCTGAGATTCAGCTTAATAAATAAACCACATCATCGAATCATCCCTGCACCACGGTCAAGGATATTCATGTTGTAAGACCCCAACTTTTATGAATAAAGATGAATTTTCTATAATTATCATTTTTGAATGAATTTGATATAATGTTATAGTTACAGGTAATATTTATAAATTTTGCAAAGTACGCAAGTTGTTATATAATATTCGATTGGTCGGGGAATATTCATTTTAACAGGGAATATTCGTACGACGACACAATCATTGGTGGACCCCACAACGGAATAATTGTCGGATTAAGAAAATGACAAAAAAATATTTTATAAAAATAACGGCGGAAGTTTTATCGTTAACTGTTGAAACACCCAAAGTGTTAAAAAATGCAGAATACGCGCGTGGTTGCATAAGTAGCACTTGCAGTATTGATTATTGATGCTTACGTGAGAAATCATTCAGTTTTATTCAATTATTGTTGATATTTTATATATTTTTAAATCAATAATTGAGATGACAGAGTTATTAATATATTATTTGCATTATTAACGATGTCTAGAAGTTCTGCCAAGGAGAGATTTGGTCACCTAATTGCAAGGCGCCATAGAGAGAAATCCTTATTGGAAAGCCCTCTTTCTCGAAAAACGACACAGTCGATTAATAGTGTGAATAATAATAATGATGATGAAGTTTTGTTTTATTAGTATTATTAATGTAATAAAATGTAAAAGCTTTTATATAAAAATGTAATACTTTTATAAAGATATTTGTTTTATTAGGCTAATAAGAAAATTTTTATATAAAAAATGTAATACTTTTATAAAGTTATCTGCTTTATTAGACAATAATTAGAATATATTATATTTTATTATGCATAGTGTTTGCATAAAGGCTCGTATAGTGTTTGCATAGTAAAATCTTTTTAAAAGTTATTCATTTTATTAGATTATAAATAGAATATATTATATTTTATTGTAAACCAATCTGGACCGTCCGTTTAAAGTAAATCGATCTGGACCGTTCATTGATTGGTTACTATCCAGTCCATTCATCTATAAATAGAAGCTCATTCCTTCATTATTTCTTACGAATTCATTGAAACTCTAGAGAGAGAAACTGTAGAGAGAATTATTCTTCTATCTTGAGCGTATTTCTTTAGCGTTTAAGAAAGCTTTGAGCGTAGTGTAAGTTTCTTCAAGTATATCCCCGCCCTATCGTCGGAGTACTCTTCTTTATAAGGTAAGGGGTATTTTTTTTCATATTCATGAAGAGAACTTCTATTATTCCATTCTTTATTATTCTGTTGGAATAACCTGTATACGCGGTCTACCTTATACTTGGTGAAATTCTTCTATTAATCCATTATTTATTATTCTGCTGGAATAACCTGTCTATGTGAAGTACAGCATACATGGTGAAACTCTGTTGTTATTCCATTCTTTATTATTCATTGAATATCATGTAGGTATGCGTTTCTACCTTGGACCGGTTCCGCTCTTTATTATTCTGTGGAATATATATCGTGCGTTTTACACCTGGACCGGTTCCGTTATTTATTATTCTCGCTGGAATAACTCGTCATGCAAAAGTACCGCATGCATGGTGATTTCATTGTTATTCCATTCTTTATTATTCCGTTAGAATATCGTATTGCCAAGTGCGTGTCATACCGACCGATTCCGTTATTTATTATTCGTTGAATAACCCGCCTCATGCAAAGTACCGCATGCACGGTTATTTCTTTTTTTATTCCATTCTTTATTATACTCAAATTGGTTAAAGTTTTTACTTCTATACTTCATGAAATTAGTGGAATATCCTTGATATTTGCGCTTCATCCAATATCTTTTCGTGGAAATATTCTTCTAAGCATTTTTAAATTTTACTCTACAAAGAAGTATCATGTTGACAATTTGGACATTATTAGTTCCTGAATAAATTAATTCTTGAACTTGTTTTATTGAATTCTTATATCATTGTCATCATCCTCATATTTATATTTTATTGAAAGTCATCATGGCACATTCGTAGTGCATAGATGGACTTGGTATGATTATGGCGTGGATTATTCTTAATCATGTAATCGCCAATCGTGATGTTACAAATGATGTGGTAAAAGTCCTCATTGCCCGTAGTGCATTGATGGACGATTGTTGGCATGATCATGACCATCGATGAATACACGAATATCATCGTCCCGTAGTAATGGATAATTTGTGGTTGTGATACTTATGAATATCCTCGCCGTAGTCTGCGGATGAGGTGGATTATTTATTGTCGAGTCCCAAAGAATAAAAGTGATGAAAAACCTTTTAAATCTTAAAAGATAGTAGATTTTATTCTCTACTTGACTCTTTTAATGGATCAGATGTTCATTAATGCAGCTAAACTTGATGTCTATCAGATTTTATCAATTTAACATCGTTGAAGACTAATGATAATTTATTCTCGCATTATCTTAGTCATAATATTTCTTCATCGGGCTAGTTGAGCTCACCCTTTCTTTCACCGCTCTCTTCGTGAAATGAGAACGTAGCTGTGACTAGTCGGGAACGGAGTGACTGGTCCGTGATGATAAGATTAGCAGTCCTCACTATTCTCATAAGTAGTGTGACAATAAATGTAATGAGGACTTATTCGAGAGTGGATATTGTCTGAAGACAATAGTTGTATTAAAACTCACAACTCTCTTGTTGTATATTAAAGATTGTATTTGTATTCTGTACCATGTATTTGGTGACTCAGAATAGGTGATGTATACCTATTTTGGGGGAGTCACAGTTGGTATCAAAGCTTAAGGATATGATCCCTGGCTAAGATGTGAGACAAGAACTAGTAGGGGAGATACGGGGAATTCCTTCGCTAATATGACCTACTTAAGTTTATTTGGTATTTAATTGGTCGGTCAAAGTATAGGGATAATATGTGATATGTTAATTAACCCTTGTTTTGTGGCGATTTTGAAAATGGCATCCGAGAATGTTGAGAACATCAATGGAGCACGTGAGACCGCTGAGTCTCCACGGATCAATAACCGTGACAATGTGCATCGTGAAGGCGACAATCCTCATGCAAACAACAACACCGACCAAATGATGAACGATGGAATGTTTCGAGGCTTCATGCAATTCATGCAACATCGGCGAGAGCGGCTCTCGTCCAAAATGCGTGTGGAACACACCGGTAACTCTCCTGACCACCACCGCCAAATGCTTCAAGGAGCTGGGACCACCGGAGTTTTTTGGAGAGCCAAAACCACTTAAGTCGGAGACGTGAATAAAGCAGATCTGCAAGATATTTGATATCTTGGGATGCTCTGAGGAGCAAAAGGTTCCTTTTGCCACCTTCATGTCAAGGCGTAAGACGGACATCGGTGGGAATCAGAAAACGTACTCAACCTCGCCGCATCAAGATGACTAGGGAGAAGTTCCAAGATTTGTTCAACGACAAGTACTTTCCCGAAAGTATTCATCACATGAAAGAGGTAGAGTTCATTAAACTGGAGCAAAACAACATGACCGTGTCGCAGTACGAAGCCAAGTTTGTCGAGTTGTCCCGGTTTGCGTCCCATTTGGTTGATAATGAGGAGAGAATGATGTGAATGTTTCTAAGAGGTTTGAAACCCGAGATACTTCAATATCTTATCTTTCATAAACTGTGTTTGTATTCAGATGTTAATAGGGCTCAGTTATTGGAGCGCGATAATGAGTCAACCCAACCAAAAGAGAGCAGTCGACAAAATGATAATTCCAAAGATAATACATCGTGAGCGGTGATAATAAGTGTGGAGGAATCAACATGCCGTAAATGGTAACCACTTTTGGTAATCATGGCCAAAGCAATAAGAATGGACATTTCAAGAAGAGGATATTTAACAATGATGGAAAGACGTCAGCACCAACACCTGTTTTTAAAGAAGGAGAACGACCACCTATCATATGCATCAAATGCGGAGGGGAGGGACACATCAGGTCAAACCGTATGCGATGCCAGTCCAAAGCATGTTATAATTGTGGAAGAGAAGGTCACCTAACTTTGATTTTTGTCGCTCACCAAGACAAGTTCACTAGGATGGAGGCACCAAAGGACACCCTAGAAAAAAGTCAAAGCCAAGAAGGTGAGGAGAGAGCGTTTGTCGTGACCTCCCAGAAAGCAAGGAACCCGAATGAGGTCATCACGAGTAAGCTTATCATAAACTCTAGCGAAGTATATACCTTATTTGATACCGATTCTACCCATTCCTTTATTTCTCCTACTTGCGCTCAAAGTTTAAATTTGACTCCGGAGAAATTGGATTTTGACTTATCTATTGAAACTCCGCTGGGAGAAACCTTCATTACATCCATTGTTTATAAGTCTTGTTTGGTTCAAATCGGTACCCTCACATTACCTGTCGATCTTATTTCATTGAAAATACTTGATTTGACGTAATTCTGTGGATTGATTGGTTAACTACTCATCATGCAAAAATTGATTATTTTCGTAAGGTTGTTAGCTTTCATATTCCTAACCAACCTATTATGCGAATTCAAGCAACCAAACCATTAAAATTAATCACTGTCATTTCAAGCCATAAAGCTATTCGTTTATTGAAAAACGATTGTCAAGCTTTTTTAGCTCATGTCACGGATCTAAACAAAAATACGTCAGTTTTGAATGATATTTTTATTGTTAATGAATTTCCGACGATTCCCCAAGAACTTCCTAGCCTACCCCAGTAGCGTGAAATTGAATTTTGTATCGACCTTGAACCCAAAGATAAAACTCATTTCCAAAGCCCCATATCGAATGGCTCTATCAACTTCGTGAATTAAAGACCCAACCGCGAAATTGTTAGACATCGGCTTTATTCGTCCTAGTACTTCTCCTCGGGGTGCTCCTATTCTATTCGTGAAGAAGAAAGATGGGAGTATGCGACTTTCAGATTGATTATCGGAGTTAAATCATGTCATCATCAAAAATAAAAATTCCATCGGTTGCCACATATTGATGACCTCGCTTGACTAGTTGCAGGTGCCAAATTCTTTTCAAAGATCGATCTTCGTTCGGATATCACCAATTGAAGATTAGAACCGGCTGACATTCCAAAGACGGCTTTCGAACTCTAAGACGGCATTATGAATTCCTAGTCATGTCTTTTTTGATCGACTAATGCTCCTGCCGCCTTCACGGATATGATGAACCGAGTATTCAAGGAATATTTGGATCACTTTGTGGTCGTCTTTATCGATGACATCCTTATTTATTCCAAAAGCCGTGAAGATCATGAAAGCAACACTGAGGTCGATACTTCAAAAGCTTCGTGAATATAAGCTTTATGTCAAGTTGAAGAAATGCGAGTTCGGCTTGAGGAAGTAGCATTCCTTGGGCACGTGGTATCAAGTCATGGAATATCTGTTGACCCAAAGAAAGATCAAGCTATTCAAAGTCGGGAGCAACTTAAATCGATGGATCAAATACGTAGCTTTCTCGCTTAAAATGGTTATTATCGGAGATTCGTAGAAGGGTTTTCTCGAATCGCTACTCCCTTAACTCAACCGACTTTAAAGATACAAAATTCTTTAGAAGCGAGGAATGTGAGAAGAGTTTTCAAGAACTCAAGAGAAGACTCATTTCAAAGACTGCTCGACAATACCATCCGCCTCGGAGGATTTGTCATCTGATGATGCTTCGAGCAAAGGGTTAGGATGTGTTCTCATGCAACATATGGAAAGTCATAGCCTATGCCTCTCGACAACTCAAAAAATATAAGAGGAATTATCCTACTCATGATCTAGAGTTGGCAATTGTTGTCTTCACACTTAAAATTTGGAGGCATTACTTGTATGGGGAGAAAGTGGAGATCTTTACTGAATCATAAAAGCCTCAAATATTTCTTCACTCAAAAGGAACTAAACATGCGACAATGACGTTGGCTTGAATCTGCTTGAAAGATTATGATCATACCATCCTCGGAAAAGCGAACGTAGTAGTGACGCATCGAGTAGAAGATCATATGCGGCACGAAAAGCGATATTGTCAACACAAAGGCCCATTTTGTATGACTTGCAAAGGATGGAGATAGAGATAAAGACTCTGGGACCCAAGTGATGATGGCGAATATACGAGTGGAACCGACTTTTAATCGATAAAGTTAAAGTCGCTCAAGCTACTGCACTGGAGTCGATGCATATGAGGAAGAAAGTACAAGAAGGTGCTATGCGGAAGCAAGAATCGATGAAGAAAGAATACTTCGAGTCAACTCCGGACTTTGTGTTCCTAACGACTCGAAGTTAAAGTATATAAATCATGATGGAGGCGCCAACACACACACCGCTTGCAATCCATCTTGGGAGTACTAAAATGTATCATGATCTTCGACATACATTTTGGTGGGGCAATATAAGAGAGAGATATCATTTGTTTATCTCAAGGTGTCTAACGTGTCAACGAGTCGGCGAGATCATCAAGTACCAAAAGGTCCATTGCAAACCACTTGAAATTCCATAATGGAAGTGGGAGCACATTACCATAGATTTCGCATTAGTCTTCCCAAGGTTTCTCAAGACATAGATACAATTTGGGTCATTGTTGATAGATTGACCAAGTCTCGCTTCATTTCTTACCAATACGAAACTTATACACTTAAACGCCTTTGCTCAGATGTACATAAACGAGATTGTAAGACTATATGGTATGCCAAGATCCATAGTTTCCGATGGAGACCCAAGATTCACTTCACGATTTTGGGTTAGTTTGCAAAAAGCTATGGGCACGGACTTACGATTTAGTTCTAAGATATCATCCTCGCATCGGACGAGACAATCGAGAGGACTATTCAAACCTCAAGATTTATTAAGACTCTGTGTCCTTGACTTCAAGGGAAGTTGGGACAAGTTCTTACCTTTGGTGGAGTTTTAACAGGGAATATTCGTACGATGGCACAATCATTGGTGGACCCCACAACGTAATTATTGTCGGATTAAAAAATGACAAAAAAATATTTTATGAAAATAACGGTGGAAGTTTTACCGTTAACTCGTTGAAACACCCAAAGTGTTAAAAAATGCGAGGAATACGCGTGGTTGCATAGTAGTACACTCAGATTGATTATTGATGCTTACGTGAGAAGTCATTCGCTTTTATTCAATTATCATTTATATTTTATAAATTATTAAATCAATAATTGAGATGACGGAGTTATTAATATTATTATTTTCATTATTAACGATGTCTGTAAGTTCTACCAAGGAGAGGTTCGGTCACCTAATCAAGCGCCAATAGGGAGAAATCCTTATTGGAAAGCCTCCTCTTTCCTAAAACGACACAGTCGATTAATAGAGTGAATAATAATAATGATGATGAAGTTTTATTTTATTAGTATTATTAATGTAATAAAATGTAAAAGCTTTTTATATAAAAAAAGTAATACTTTTATAAAGTTATTCGCTTTTATTAGGCTAATAGTAAAATCTTTTTATATAAAATGTAATACTTTTATAAAGTTATCTGCTTTATTAGACAATAATTAGAATATATTATATTTTATTATGCATAGTGTTTGTAGAGTAAGCCTCGTAGTGTTTGTATAGTAAAATCTTTTTAAAAGTTATTCGTTTTATTAGATTATAAATAGAATATATTATATTTTATTGTAAACCAATCTGACCGTCCGCTTAAAGTAAATCGATCCGACCGCTCATTCATTGATTGTTACTTATTCACCATTCTTCTATAAATAAGCTCATTCCTTCATTATTTCTTACTTAATTCACCGAAACTCTAGAGAGAGAAATTGTAGAGAAATTATTCTTCTATCTTGAGCGTATTTCTTTAGCGGTTAAGAAAGCTTTGAGCGTAGTGTAAGTTTCTTCAAGTATATCCCCGCCTTACCGTTGGAGTACTCTTCTTTATAAGGTAAGGGGTATTTTTTTTCATATTCATGAAGAGAACTTCTGTTATTCCATTCTTTATTATTCTGTTGGAATAACATGTATACGCGGTCTACCCTATACTTGGTGAAATTCTTCTGTTAATCCATTACTTATTATTCTACTGGAATAACCTGTCTATGCGAAGTACCGCATACATGGTGAAACTCTGTTGTTATTCCATTCTTTATTATTCTGTTGGAATATCATGTCTGCATGCTTTTACGCGACCGGTTCCGTCTTTATTATTATTCGCTGAATAACTCGCCTATGCGAAATACCGCATGCATGGTGATTTCTATTGTTATTCCATTCTTTATTATTCCGTTGAAATATCCTGTCGGTGCGTGTTACGCCTGACCTGGTTCCGTTATTTATTATTCTGTTGGAATAACCTGTCTATGCAAAGTACCGCATGCATGGTGATTTCTTTTGTTATTCCATTCTTTATTATACTCAGTTGATTAAAGTTTTTACTTCTATACTCCATGAAATTAGTGGAATATTCTTGATATTTACATACTTCATCCAAAGATTTTTTGGAAATATTCTTCCGAGCATTTTAAATTTTACTCTATAAAGAAGTATCATGTTGACAATTTGGACGTTATTAGTTCCTGAATAAATTAATTCTTGAACTTGTTTTTTATTGAATTCTTATATCATTGTCATCATCCTCATATTTATATTTTATTGAAAGTCATATGTGGCCTGTAATGCATAGATGGACTTGGTATGATTATGACCAGGGATTATTCGGTGTAATCATGATCGTAATGTTATAAATAATGTGGTAAAAGTCATCATCGTCTGTGTAGTGCATTGATGGACAGATTGTTGGCATGATCATGACCATTGATGAATACACGAATATCATCGGCTGCGTGTAGTGCATGGATAATTTGTGGTTGTGATACTTATGAATATCCTTGGTCGTAGTACAGGGATGAGGTGGATTATTTATTAAACTGAGTCCCAACGATAAAAGTGATGAAAAACCTTTTAAATCATAAAAGATAATAGATTTTATTCTCTACTTGACTCTTTTAATGGATTGCATGTTCCGCTGCAGTTAAACTTGATGTCTATTGTATTTTATCAGTTTAACACTGTTGAAGACTAATGATAATTTATTCTGCATTATCTTAGTCATAATATTTCTTCTTGGGCTAGTTGAGCTCACCCTTTCTTTCTTTGTTCTCTTCAGAAATGAGAATGTAGCCGGACTAGTCGGGAACGGAGTGTGACTGGTCCCAGATGATAGTATTAGTAGTCCTCACTATTCTGTTAACTAGTGTGACAATAAATATAATGAGGACTTATTCTGAGACTGGATATTGTCTAGAAGATAATAGTTGTATTAAAACTCACAGCTCTCTTGTTGTATATTAAAGATTGTATTTGTATTCTGTACCATGTATTTGGCGACTCAGAATAGGTGATGTATACCTATTTTGGGGGCGTCACACATGTAATCATCAATGGTCATGATTATACCTAATAATCCCTGGTCATAATCATACCAACAATTGTCCATCAATGAACTACAGGCCAATGATGACTTTTACCACATCATTCGTTAGATTACGATCATGATTATACCGAATAATTCCTGGTCATAATCATACCAAGTTCATCTATGCACGTAAGCCAAAGATGACTTTCATCACAATATAAGCATGAGGATGTTGACCATGACATAATAATTCAATAAAACAAGTTTAAGGATAAATTTTAAAGATTTATAATTTAATTTATCCAGAATTCAATAACGTTCAAATGGTCAACATGATACTACTTTGTGGAGTAAAATTCAAGAATGCTCAGAAGAATATTTACATGAAAAGATACTGGATGAAGCGCAAATATCAAGGATATTCTACTAATTTCATGGAGTATAAAAGTCAAAACTTTAACCAAATAAGAAAAAATAGAATATATGAAACTGCAAATGGATTTTCACTCGCCATGTGGTAATCCACGTAGACAGATCATTTCCACAATTTAATAAGGAATGAATACGAAGAGTCATTCACCATGCATGTGGTAGGCCGCGTAGACAGGTTATTCCAACATAATAATAAAGAATGGAATAATGTAAGAATTCACCATGCACGCAGAATCAATGCAGATGATTATTCCAATGTAATAATAAAAATAGAATAATGTAAGAATTCACCACGCATGCGGAGTCCGCGTGAGACAAAGTTAATGTAATAATAAAGAATGGAATAACAAAATAATTCACCGTGCACGCGGAATCCATAAGTAGATAAAGTTATTCCAATGTAATAATAAAGAATGGAATAATGTAACAATTCACCATGCATGCGCAGAATCACAGAAAAAGTTATTCCAATGTAATAATAAAGAATGGAATAATGTAAGAATTCACCACGCATGCGGAGTCCGTAGATGGAGTTATTCCAATAGAATAATAAAGAATGGAATAACATCCCTTACGAGTATTGAAAAAAAATAACTCTCTTCATGAATACAAAAGAAATAATGCCCCTTACCTCAGAAGAAAACTGGATACTGGAATAGTGAGGTACGTAGCAGACTTCTTTTCTTCTTTCTCTCGATAATTTCTCTTTATAATAATTACTCTTGTGAGACTTAGTGAATTGGTGAGAATGAAAGAAGAATGAGCTTCTATTTATAGAAAAATATAGTTTCAATAATTGCATATTTTGGGGCTCGAAATATTACAGTATAATACCTTCATTTTTAATTTATACAAGTATTATCAAACTTGCACCACCTCCCCTAATAGTAAATCATGTGAATTAGTAGTTCATTCATGTGACTCAATAGTATAATCATGTGAAAAAAATAATTACAGTATAGTACCTTTATCTATACTCTATTTTTAATTTAGTCATGCAAGTATTATCAATCTTGCACCAACTCCCCTAATAATAAATCATGTGAATCAATAGTACACACATGTGAACACATAGTTATAATCATGTGAATTAATAGCAATTAATTGCTAATTTATCCGATGAATTACCCGATAGATCAATATAACTTCCAGACATCAATTATCATCGAAATAAATGTAAATTTCCACTAACACTAACAATTATCACACAATGGAACTATCAATTTTATCTTTAATCAACACGAACTTATTCATCATTAATATTATAACTCACAACATTTAACAACCTGGATCGCTCCTCGTGAAAGAGGGGCTTTCGATAAGGATTTCTCCTTATTGCCGCAATTAGGTGACCAAACCTCTCCTCGATGTAACTTCTGACATCATCAATATTGCAAATAATAATATGAATAACTTTGTCGCCTCAATTATTGATTTAATAATATAACATATTATGCGATGATAATCGTGATAATAATCGAGTCAATAATACGAGAGATATGATGCAAAGAATTATCAGAGCAATAATTGAGTATAACCGAGTGACTTCTTATGTAAGCATCAATAATCAATACCGTGTGCTACTACGCAACCATGCCAGACATCGTATTTTTTACTAATGGGTAGTTCAACAGTTTTAACGGTAACACTTTCGCCGTTATTTTTATAAAAAGATAATTTTGTCGTTTTCTTACTACGACAATACTTCCATTATGGGGCCCACCAATGATTGTGTCGTCGTACGGATATTCCCCGACAAAAAGAATATTTTCCGACCAAACGAATATTTTATAACAACTTGCATACTTTGCAAAAAAATTTATATATCACCTTTAACTTTAATCTTTTATCAATTTAACCATTTACGAAATAAAATAATAATTATAAGAAAATTGAATACTTTCATTTCATAAAATTCGAGGTCTTACATTGAATACTTAATTTATTCTTCAAATTCAGTAGTAGCCTCAAGCACTTCCAACTGGTTTCCACTAGTAAACTTCTCATCATCTTTAAGTTTTTGTTTCCTATTCGCCATTTCTTCCAAAAAAGTTTCATTAGACTCTATATATCACGCTGAATTCTTTCCAACTTTCCAATTTCTTGTTAGAACTTGAGGAAAAGGTAGTTTTGGTTCATAAGCCGAAAGAGGTGAAAATTGTGCTTGAGTACATCACTGCTGCCTGTTTCACTATTATCGAACTTGCTTTGTATTGACTTTCCTTGTTGTTGATCATCTGTATCACATCTCAATGTTATGGCACTTACATTTTCAACAGTTTGAGAAAGTGACATTCCTACTGTGGTTGCAAGTTGACCAACTTGGTCCCTCAGATATTGAACAGAAGTTCTTGTCTCCTATTGGAATTGTTGTGTCTTACTCATGAACTGTAGTGTTTGGCTCATGAATGCCTTGAACATATCCTATATAGATGTCCCAAAATTGACAGGTACTTCTTGGTTTTCTATGTGGTATTGAGGTTGAGCTTGCTAAAGACCTTGCTGCCTATTTTCCTCATAACTCAAGTTGGAATGATATTTCTATTTTGGATTGTACGTGTCAGGATAAGGATCATAGTGATACGGATTTTGTCTTGAGAATGTCCCTACAACATTGACTTGATGAACAATTACATCCTCTTGCATCATTAGACAATCATTTGTCTCATGTCCTAATTTCAAACAAATTTCACATACTTTTGCAACTTGCATATTCCTTGCAGCCATTTGTCAAACCAAATCAGTTAAATCAAAAATTTGATGCTCTAAGTCTCTCGTGCTTACCCCATTTACCCTTTGTGGTGTGTGATCCATCTTAGTTCCATACTGTTGTGAGTTAGCTGTCATGTTCGTAATTAAGTTCCTTGCAGCTTCTAGAGTCTTGTCTACCAGTGCTCCTCCACTTGTTGCATCAATCATGCTTCTATCCATTGGTAGCAACCCCTCATAAAAGTAATGGATCAAGTGATGATCATCAATCCTGTGAGGTGGACAGCTGGGACACAACTTCTTGAACCTTTTCCAATACTCGTATAGAGTTTCTCCATTGAACTGCCCGATTCCACATATCTTCTTTCTTATATCGGCAACTCTTGATGCAGAAAAATACCTATCCAAGAATAACCTTTGCATATCAGTCCATGATCATATTGATCTTGAAGGCAGATAGTATAATTAACCAACCTTTAGCCAAATCTGCTAAGGAAAATGGAAAAAGTCTAAGCTTGATCTGTTCCTCTGTCAATCCTTGTGCTTTCATCGTGGAACATACCACATGGAACTCCTTTAGATGTTTATATGGATTTTCACCTGTAAGACCACGAAATATAGGTAAAAGATGAATTAGTCTGGAGTTAAATTCAAAAGCAACATCTAAAGTAAGATATTCAATACACAAAGATAGTTGATTAAGATCAAGAGTAGCCAGTTCTTTTAAAGACCGGTTGTTGTTCGACACCGCCATCTTTTCCTTTTCAAGTCTTGGAACAAGAGCTTCTTTTGTATTTGCAATTTTCTTTATCTCTTAATCAACATTTAAATCAATAGGGTGAGAGGATTGAGTCTTAAAATAAACGAAAACAAAAACAAATAACAATCCCAGGCAGCGGTGCCAAAATTTGGGAGCTTTCATTTACACTCATAAATTAACCTCACTTTTACTTTACAAATTTAAACAATTAGCACAGTAGTAAGTAAAAATCGATCCCACGGAGAGTGATTTATTTTATATTTATTATATGATTTCTAATAAAAATGGGATTTTGAATTGATTAACTAAATTAACAAGAATAAACTAATTAGTGTAACATTATTTACCCTTCAATGAAACTAATAGCTTTAGGTAACAACAAGTTCTGTTACCCGAAACTCCCCTCAGATTGTCACTCAATGAAACAAGCTCTTCACAAGATTCTAACCATTATATAAACTAGAACAAGCTCTCTAGATTTAATATAACAGTAGTATTAAGAATTAAGTAATTAGACTATTCCAAGCAACAAACACATAATTTCGAATTGTTTAACTTGTCTCCTAATAATAATAGCAATACTCAAAAGCTTGTCCACAATAAGGTATTATTAATTACTACTTGTGATTAGGAAAAATATCAATTACACATAATATTATTCCATGATCTAGCATATGATATTCGTTAACCAACTCAATCCTGCAGAAATCAAATCAGTTAAGTCAAATAGCATTCAGAAATTAAATCAGATTATCAAGAATGAATTTCATGTGAGAAGGAATAAATAATGAATACTCAATTAACCATTAATTATAAATAAGGTCCAACATCCCTTAGAACTGAATAAAAAGAACTTAACTCATGTCTTCAATCCTCCAATGTTGTAGATGAGAGAATGTAGTAGATGATGAATAATAAAATGAAAGAAACCCTGACTATTACATCTATTTATAGTGCTAGACAAAATCTTAAATCATATGAGAACTAGAAATCCAAATCCTAAAAGGAATTACAAAACTCTAGTTTTCATAAAGAAATAAAATCCAATTTGAAAATAAATCTCAGTATAACGATATCCTAATGCTAATAGAAATATCAATCACATTCCATGTAGAAAGCTGCCAAAATCTTCTTTTAGAAATTTTCCAAAAATCTAAGATTTCTAAGATTTTCCCGCCCAACTCGCTGTCCCATTTCCTGCTGCGACGTTCTTTGGTAGAATGACCATAACTTTTGATCCGGGAGGAGTTAAGGGACCTGCTACCTATCAAATCGAAACTATCGACGAGATATACACTTTTATTCTTTGAGAATTGACAAATTCTGGCTGGATCAAGGTCGAAATTGGGCTCCAAGTGACTGTTATGTAAATTACAACTCCAAACTTTGAGATTCAACATCCGTTTGGTAAAAAGATCATAACTTTTTCATATAAACTCCGATTGGGACGATTCAAGATATTCTGAAAAGCAAAGGAATAGCTCTACAATAAAATCCAAGTCCCAAGCCAAGACCATGCATCCATATTAGCATTCAAAACCCTACAATATTTCCTTTTTTCTCATTTTAGCTCAAATTCTTCTTGAAATCATTAAACACCTTAATAAGCTTATATACACATGAAATATGTAATAAAACTAAACATAAAAAAAAAAAATCATAATCATAGAATATTATGCACTCATCAGTAGTGCAAAACTAAGTAAATGCTACTTATAAGTTTAATTCAAAGAATTTTATTTTATTTTATGTTATTTTATTTTGTATTTTATTAAAATTAATTTAATTTTATATTATTACTTTTATTATATTATTTTATTATTATTATTTTATTTTATTTTGTATTATATTATATTATCTATTTTTAATTTTATTTTATTTTATTAAATTTAATTTTTTATTAAATTAAATTAAATTATTTTATTTTATTTATTTATTAGATATGATTTAAGTTATTTCATGTATTTTAGTTTTCTTTTTTTTTTTTTTAATTTATTTTATATTACATTATAATATATAATTTATTTTCATTAAATTATTTTATTTTATTTAAATTATTTTATATAAATTAATTTATTTTAGTACCAAGCAATTAAATAAATGTTACGTAGTTTATTTTAATATTGGAAAACTAATTAAATAAAAGACAAATATATGCAGGGCCCACAAATTTTGCAATTGAATAATTCTGGACAGAAATTTCATCAGGATTTCGTCAGAAATAGCAAATATACCAATACTCAAAACAGTCCCAAAATTAGTAGCAAGCTTGAACATATACTACATTTTTATCTGATTGTAACCATTATTTACAACATACAAATTGAAGCAAGTATCTGATAAACTATATATATACTGTGACAGAAAATTCCAAAGTTCCCAATTTCTACAAAAAGTAATCCCAATAACAAAATAAAATCTGCATTTTGAATTTAATTTAGGGCAAAATTGTATGTAATGCTTCCAAATATCTTCCAAAATGTAATAACAATAGCAACACCATACAGACTGAATCTCAATTTTAGCAACAACTCAAAGTAACAATAATAATACAATAACAATAATATAAAACAATCAGACTGAAAGTACCAATAACAACTAATTAGTTAACATATAGTGATCCATATCCGGACTGAAATTAATGGGGACTAATTAACCTTTCTAGGTAACAAAGTACATACCTTAAGAGGAGTAGGAAGAGGACTAATTTTGTGTTGCCGGATGCGGGGGTCGTCACCGGTGGTGCCTGAGATGCTGCGGCGTCGGAGGTGGGGAGGCACGGTAGTGGTACGACTAATGAGGGACAGAGATGAAAGGCGATGACTTAGAGAGAGATATGATAGAGAGAGATAAGAGGATGAGGAGGAATAGGAGGCAAATGCGGCAAGAGGAGGCGGTCGTCGACAAAGGTGAAAGAGAGGGAAGTACAGAGGTGAGAGAAAAAGGTTAAAAGGAGCAGATCGATGGAATTCCGTCTATATTATATTCGCTAGAATTATATCGTCTTCTTGACGGATTTTTTGTCGGGATTAATATACATCCGTCAAAATTATGGTTGGCGTTGGCGCTAGGTTTGCACGCCCTTTTGTATTCCTATTTTCGACGAAAATTCGTTGAAAATATTTTTCTTATGAGGGAATTATTTCTGAGGGAATTATTTCTGAGGGAATATTCTGTCGGAATTATTATAAAATTAATGAAAATAATTTCATTTAAAATAATTGTGTCGAATTGAAGACTTTTTCTTGTAGTGTCTTATAAAGTATCGTAGAGTTTATTTGTGCAGGGGATCAATACTGATATTATGTACAAATTATATACTTTTGTTGCAATCAGTAGACTTAAATGATAAAATATTCTTTCTTGGTCATAGATTACCAAATTCAACCCCATTGGTTTTTAATTTTGTATAATCAAAATAGAGAGCAACAAAAGGGAGAGATTATATTATACAGGGTCTAGAAAAGAGGAAAATTTATGAATCGTGAGAGATTTTTTTTTTAATAAATTACTTTAACTGAAATCGATTATCTCATTTGAAAAACATTTCTCCTTTCCCCTTCTCTTTCTCAATTAACGGAAGTACTCCTTTCTTTTTGTTAATTGCTGAGAGTTTCCAGATAAGTAGGAAAGGCAATTCAACGTCAATCTCTCCATTATCGACGATCCAATTGAACAACGATCAATTTCATGGCTGATTGCATGTTGTTGCTAGCAACCCATTTCTAGGGTTTTATTTATTTATTTTTTGCTCGGGAATTAAAGGGGAATCGTCAATAATGACAAATTGGTTTGTGAATTTGCCACTTCATGGGTCGCCCAACTCAGTTAGTGGTTAATATGGGAGGGGAAGAGTGTTGGACAAAAAAATTCATTCGACAAAGAGTTGAGAATGATAGTCTTGCAAATTTTATCAGCAAAAGTCCAAGTACTAATAGAAGAATCATATTCTTTCTTTTGTTAATCGGTAACACCCTTAGGGGGTTCAACTGGTTTTGGTTTGGTTAAAACATGGTCAACTTTAGCAATGTTCATAATCAAAAGTAATTTGGTTTGCCATCGCTTAAAATTTGATCCATCAAAAGGTTCAACTTTAGTCAAATCAGGGACAGATTTAGTGGCGGTACTCATAGCAGAATTTGTATTTCTAATTAAGAGTGTTAGAGAATACGAATAAAATATAGGATTCAATTATAAAATAAAGAGATGCTAAAGAAGGACTTATCGAGTTATAACAAATTATGTTGAAAGCGTAGGCGCGAGTTCAATCGCTGTCCTTAAGAAAAATTTCGCCCTCTGAGAACTTTTTTCTCTTGCAAGATCATCAGACGAAATTTTACCTCCGATTTAACTCTTCACCCAACTAATCAGCACTCGAAATAGTTGAATAACCCAGGAACAACTTCTAATTTTCCTTCCTCGAATTCAAAAATAAACCGTGTATATACAATAAAATATTTATATGGAACTCACTATTTATATATATATATATAATTTATAGAAGGAAAATAAATCGTGTCAATAATTTTTTGTTGGTATATTCATTACTAAGAGCTAGCCTTATTTATAGAAGGAAAAGATGGCAATAGTAAAGATGACAACGATAATATCAGGAGCATTATTTCAAATAATAGGTCTTTTAATATATATTGAACAGTTACAAAATCTTTAGTTTTTGAACAGTTACAAAATCTCCATTAATAAATTAATATGTATATTTTATTTAATTTTGTAATATTTTATTTTGCATAAAATACAACAAAGAGATGAAGACAAAAGGTCAATATATATATAGAAGTGGAATAGGGGTGAGGAATCTAGATTTCTGATCCACAGAAAAAGAGAAAGATAGTGAAGAAGGGGAAGATGGTCAATGACTGACTGCAGTTGCTGATAGTCAGTCATAGATAAACCTTTTTCTTGTAGTGGGAAGAGAAAGAATTGTTGAAATTTGAAAATAAACCGACGATTTTATTGATTAAAAGATGGACTCGATTCCAAACTCGCATGAGTTTTTTAATTGACCGAGTTAGCTACCAATTAAATAAGGATTAATTAAATAAGTTTTTCAATTAAAAAGATGGGTTGTTTTATATGTTACTATTGATTGATTAGTAGAATACCTAACGTTACTCGTATAAAGTTCTAATCGGAAATAGAGAGAAGGATCATGGTTCTGGACAGAGGACAAAAGCATCACAAAATTAATCTCCATAATTGATCCTTAATTCAGTATATGTTATTCAATATATATATATATATATATATATATATATATATATATATATATATATATATTCAATAACATATACCTAATTAAGGATCAATTATAATAAAATGGACAGGTTGAATACTAAAAAAGAAAAAAAACAAACATAAATTGTCATGAAGAAGTCGACTTAATTTTTAGATGATGGATAACACATAAGTTCGTGTTGATTAAAGATGAAATTGATAGTTCCATTGTGTTGGAATTATTAGTGTTAGTGAAAATTGACATTTATTTCGATATTAATTGATGTCCGAAGTTATACTTTACTAATGGTAATTAATCGGATAAATGAGCAATTAATTGCTATTAATTCACATGATTATAACTATTTGTTCACATATGTGTACTATTGATTCACATTCTTGTACTATTAGGGGAGTTGGTGCAAGATTGATAATACTTGCATGACTAAGTTAAAAATGGAGGTATATATAGAGATACTTTACTGTAATTCGTATTTTCACATGATTATATCTATTGATTCACATGATTGAACTATTGATTCACATTATTTACTATTAGGGGAGGTGGTGCAAGTTTGATAATACTTACAGGACTAAATTAAAAATGAAGAAAAAGAGGAAGGTATTATACTGTAATATTTCGAGCCCCAAAACGTGCAATTATCGAAACTATATTTTCATATAAATAGAAGCTCATTCTTCCTTCATTTCTCACCAATTCACTAAAGCTTTAGAGCAATTATTATAGAGAGAAATTATAGAGAGAAAGAAGAAGAGAAGTCTGCTACCTCACTATTCCAATATCCAGTTTCTTCTAAGGTAAGGGGTATTATTCTTTCGTATTCATGAAGAGAGTTATTTTCTTTCAATACTCGTAAGAGTTGTTATTCCATTCTTTATTGTTATGTTGGAATAACCTGTCTATGCAAAGTATCGCATACATAGTGAAATTCTTTTGTCATTCCATTCTTTATTATTCTCGCTGAATAACCTCGTCTGCATGCTTCTATCGCATGCTTGGTGAATTCTCGTTGTCATTCCATTCTTTATTATTCTTTGGAACATCCTTATTCTGTCTGTGTGGATTACGCACGACCGGGTTCCATTCTTTATTATTCTCGCTGAATATCCCGTCTGCAATGCGATTAGGGTATGACCGGTTCCATTCTTTATTATTCTCGCTGAGAATAACTTGTCTGCATGCGCTCTATCGCATGCCCGGTGAATTCTTCTTCATTATTCTATTCATTATTATTCTATTGAATAACTCGTCTATGTGGATTACCGCATTGCATTGTGAATGATCCTTCAGATTCATTCCTTATTAAATTGTGGAAATGATCTGCTTCACGTGGATTACCGCATAATGGTGAAAAATCCATTTACGCTTTATATATTCTATTATACTCAATTGGTTAAAGTTTTGGCTTCTATACTCCATGAAATTAGTAGAATATCCTCGGATATTTGTGCTTTTTCCAAAGATCTTTTCATGAAAATATTCTTCCGAGCATTCTTGAATTTTACTCCACAAAGCAATATCATGTCGACAATTTGGACGTAATTGATTTCGTGGATAAATTAACTTATAAATCTTTAAAATTTATTCTTGAACTTGTTTTATTAAATTATTATGTCATTGTCATCATCCTCATGCTTATATTGTGATGAAAGTCATCTTTGACTTACGTGCATAGATGGACTTGGTATGATTATGACTGTGGATCATTCTTAGATAATCATGACCGTAATGTTATAAATGATGTGGTAAAAGTCCTCATGGCTCGTAGTGTATCGATGGACGCTTTTTGGTATGATTATGACCAGGATTATTCTAAGATAGTCATCACCATTGATGATTTAATGAATATCCTTGGCCCGTAGTGCAGGGATGACTCGATGATGTGGTTTATTTATTAAGGTGAGTCTCAACGATAAAAATTGATGAAAATATTTTAAATCCTAGAAGATAGTAGATATCATGCTCTACTTGGCTCTTCTAATGGATTGCTTATTCCGCTGTAGTTAAACTTGATGTCTATTGTATTTTATCAGTTTAACATTGTTGAAGACTAATGATAATTTATTTTGCATTATCTTAGTCATAATATTTCTTACTGGACTAGTTGAGCTCACCATTTTGATTTCATTGTTCTCTTCAGGAAATGAGAATGTAGCCGAGACTAGTCGGGGAATGGAGTATTGGTCCGATATGGTGTATTAGTAGTCTTCATTATTCTATAAAATAGTGTGACAATAAATGTAATGAGGACTCTATTTGAGAGTGGATATTGTCTAGAAGGCAACATTCCTGTTTAAACTCTCAGCTATGTTTTGTCGTATATTACACGACTGTTGTATAATTAAGTTTGTATTTGTATTCTGTACCATGTATTTGGCGACTCAAGATGGGTGATGTATAAAATTTTGGGGGTGTCACAGTTGGTATCAAAGTTTAGGGATATGATCCCTGGCTGAGATGTGAGACAAGAACTAGGAGGGGAGAGACGGGAAATTCCTTCGCTAGTATGACCTACCTAAGTTTATTTGGTATTTAATTGATCGGTTAGAGTATAGGGATAATATGTGATATGATAATTAACTCTTGTTTTGTGGCAGTATTTGAAAATGGTCCGAAAATGTTGAGATAAGCAATGAAGCACATGAGACCGTTGAGTCACCACACATGATTAATACCCGTGATAATGTGCAACAGAAGACAATAATCCTCGTGTAAACAACAATGATCAAATGATGAACGATGGGATGTTCAGAGGTTTTATGTAATTCATGTAACATCAGGCGAAGGCGGATCCTGTCCAAAATGCAGGTGGAAACACTGATAACTAACGGTCACCGCTAAGCAGTTCAAGGAGCTGGGACCACCGGAGTTTTTTGGAGAGCCAAAACCACTTAAGGCGGAGACGTGGATAAAGCAGATCAACAAGATATTTGATGTCTTGGGATGTTCCGAGGAGAAAAAGGTTCCCTTTGCCACCTTCATGTTGCGAGCAGAGGCAGATTACTGGTGGGAATCTGTAAAGCGTACTCAACCTGCCGCACTCAAAATGTCTTGGGAGAAGTTCCAAGAGTCGTTTCAACGACAAGTACTTTCCTCGAAAGTATTCGTCACACGAAGGAGGTAGAGTTCATCAAGCTTGAGCAAAATAATATGACCGTGGCACAAGGGGGCTAAGTTTGCCGAGTTATCTCTGATTTGCATATCCCACTTGGTTGATAATGAGGAGAGAATGACGCGGATGTTTCTAAGAGGTTTGAAACCCGAGATACGCCAATACCTTATCTCTCATAAACCGTGTTTGTATTCGGATGTTGTGAATAGGGCTCAATTATTGAGCGCCGATAATGAGTCAACCCAACCAAGAGAGAGCAAATTTAAAAGTCGATAATACCAATGGTAGCGAACATCAAGCGGGCAACAACAAACGTGGAGGGAATCAACATGCCGTAAATGGTAATCACTTTGGGGTAATCATGGCCATGACAATAAGAGTGGATATTTCAAGAAGAGGAGATTCAATAATGATGGAAAGACGCCAAAGACCAAAGACCGTTGTTAAGAAGGAGAACGACCACCGGTCAGATGTTACAAATGTGGAGGGGAAGGACACATAAGTCCAAACTACATGATGCAGTTCAAAACATGTTATAATTGTGGAAAAGAAGGTCACCTAGCCCGATTTTGTCGTGCACCAAAGTCAAGTCCAGCTGGGATGGAGGCATCAAAGGGTGTCCAAACAAGACAAAATAGGTAGTTCAAGGGAGAGCGTTTGTCGTAACCTCCCAAAAAGCGAGGAATCCGAACGAGGTGATCACGGGTAAGCTAATCATAAACTCTAGCAAAAGTTTATACTTTATTTGATACCGGCTTCTACCCATTCCTTTATTTCTCCTACTTGCGCCAACGCTTAAATTTGACTCGAGAAATTAGACTTTAACTTATCTCGTTGAAACTCCGCTGGAGAAACCTTCATTACATCCACGGCTTATAAGTCTTGTTTGATTCAAATCCAGAATCGCATCGTTACCCGCCGATCTTATTTCTTTGAAAATACTTGATTTGACGTGTGATTTGTGGATTGATTGGTTAACTACTCATCACGCTAAAATCGATTGTTTTCGTAAGGTTGTTAGCTTTCATATTCCTAACCAACCTATTATGCGAATTCAAGCAACCAAACCACTAAAATCAATCACCGTCATATCAAGCCATAAAGTTATTCGCTTATTGAAAAACGGATGTCAAGCTTTCTTAGCCCATGTCACGATTTAAATAAAATACGCCGATTTGAATGATATTTCTATTGTTAATAAATTTCCGACGTATTCCCCAAGAACTTCCTGCCTACCCCTGTAGAAGCGTGAAATTGAATTTTGTATCGACCTTGAATCCCAGAAAAACCCATTTCCAAAGCCCCATATCGAATGGCTCCTATTCAACTTCGTGAGTTAAAACCCAACTACAGAATTGTTAGACATCGGTTTCATTCTGCCCTAAGTACGCCTCCTTGGGTGCTCCTGCTTCTATTCGTGAAGAAGAAGAAAGATGGAAGTATGCGACTTTGTATTGATTATCTGGAGTCAATCATGTCACCATCAAAATAAGTACCGCTACTCTTTCGATTGATGACTTATTTGACCAACAGCAAAGGAGCCAAATTCTTTTCAAAGATCGATTTCGTTCGGATATCATCAATTGAAGATTAAAACCGATGACATTCCAAAGACTATTTTTAAACTCCTAAGACGGCATTACGAATTCCTAGTCATGTCTTTTTGATCGACTAATGCTCCTCGCCGCTTTCACGGACATGATGAACCGAGTATTCAAGGAATATTTGATCACTTTGTGGTCGCTCTTTATTGATGATCATCCTCATATACTCCAAAACCCGTGAAGACCATGAGCAAACACTTAAGGTCGATACTTCAAAAGCTTCGTGAAAAACAAGCTCTATGCCAAGTCAAGAAATGTGAGTTCGCTTGAGGAAGTTGCATTCCTCGGGCACGTGATATCAAATCATGGAATATCTGCTGACCTAACAAAGATCAAGCAATTCAAAGTCGGGAGCAACCTAAGTCAAGATCAAGTACGTAGCTTTCTCTTACTTAGTTAGTTATTATCGGAGATTCGTGGAAGGATTTTCTCGAATCACTACTCCATTAACTCAAATACATCGAAAAGATACAAAATTCGGTTGGAGCGAGGAATGTGAGAAGAGTTTTCAAGAACTCAAGAGAAGACTCATTTCAAAGACCTGCTCGACAATACCATCCGCTCGGAGGGATTTGTCATCTACAAAGTGATGCTTCAGCAAAGGGTTAGGATGTGTTCTCATGCAACATGGGAAAGTCATAGCCTATGCCTCTCGACAAACTCAAAGAATATGAGAGGAATTATCCTACTCATGATCTAGAGTCAGCGCAATGCTGTTTTTGCGCTTAAGATTTGGAGGCATTACCGATGGAGAGAAAAGTGGAGATCTATACGATCATAAAAGCCTCAAATATTTCTTCACTCAAAAGAAACTCAACACGCGCAAGAACGACGATGGCTTGAGTTGTTGAAAGATTATGATCATACCATCCAATACCATCCTCGAAAAGCGAACGTAGTAGTAGTCGACGATCGAGTAGAAGATCATACGCGAACGAAAAGTAATATTGTCAACGCAAAGACCCATTTTGTATGACTTACGAAGGATGGAGATAGAGTTAAAGACTCTGTGGACCCATGTGATGATGGCGAATATACGAGTAGAACCGACTTTAATCGATAAAGTTAAAGCTGCTCAAACTACAGACCTGGAGCTGATGCGTATGAAGAAGAAAGTGCAAGAAGGTGCTATTCTAGAAGCAAGAATCGATGAAGAAGGAATACTTCGAGTCAACTCCAGACTTTATGTTCCTAACGATTCTGACTTGAAGTATAAAATCATGATGGAGGCGCACAACACACCGTTTGCAATCCATCCTGGGAGTACCAAAATGTATCGTGATCTTCGACATACATTTTGGTGGAGCAATATGAAGAGAGAGATAGCGGGTTTATCTCAAGGTGTCTAACTTGTCAACTAGTCAAGGCGGAGCATCAAGTGCCAAAAGGTCCATCAAACCACTTGAAATTCCGTAATGGAAGTGGGAGCACATTACCATGGATTTCATTATCGGTCTTCCCAAGGTTTCTCAAGGCATAGATGCGATTTAGGTCATTGTTGATAGATTAACCAAGTCTGCTCATTTCTTACCGATACGAGAAACTTATACACTTGAACGCTTTTGCTAGTATGTATATAAACGAGATTGTAAGATCGCATGGTATGCCAAGATCCATAGTTTCCGATCGAGACCCAAGATTCACTTCAAGATTTTGGGTTAGTTTGCAAAAAGCTATGGGCACGATTTTATTTATTTAGTTCAAAGATATCATCCTCAAACGGATGGGCAATTGAAAGGACTATTCAAACTCTTGAAGATTTATTAAGACTCTATGTCCTCGACTTTAAAGGGAAGTTGGGACAAGTTCTTACCATCGTGGAGTTTTCCTACAACAATAGCTTATCAAGCAAGTATCGTACGGGCTCCATTTGAGGCGTTGATGGAAGAAAGTGTCGCTCTCCAAGATGTTGGGATGAGGTGGGTGAAGCAACGTTGTTGGGATTGAATTGGTACGTATGACTACGAAAAAAGATTCAAACGATCCGACAACGATAAAAATCTCACAAGATCGATAAAAGAGTTATGCTAATCTTCATCGAAAAGACGTGGAATTCAATATCGAGATCATGTGTTGTTACGTGTTTCTCCATGGAAAGGAGTTACAGATTTGGAAAGAGAGGAAAGCTCAATCCTCGATTCATCGGCCCATTTATAATCCTCGAACGAGTAGGAACTGCGGCCTATAGACTCGCTTTTACCGCCAAGTACGTCCTCGTGTTTATAACGCTTTTCCACATATCTATGTTACGTAAATATGTGAAAGACCCAACCACATTATCAATTAGAACCGATTTAGATAGAGGAAGATTTAACGTATGAAGAATTATCTCGTTAAAATTTTGATAAAAAGGATCATATTCTACGCCCAAGGTTATACCTCAAGTCAAAGTTTTGTGGAGAAACCACGATGTGGAAGAAATGACCGGGAGCTAGAATCGAGATGAAGTCAAAATATCCTCACCTCTTCGATATACCGTACATACCCTAATTTCGAGGATGAAATTTCATAAGAAGGGGAGGTCAGTAAGACCCCAACTTTTATGAATAAAGATTAATTTCTCTCAAATATATTTTTTTGAATATTATGGTGTGGATATAATATAATGTTATAGTTGTGGGTAATATTTATAAATTTTGCAAAGTAAGCAAGTGTTTATATAATATTCGATTGGTCTGGGAATATTCGCTTTTAACAGGAATATTCGTGACGACGAAGACAAATCATCGGTGGACCCCATAACCAAGTATTGTCGTAGTTAGAAAAACGACAAATTATCTTTTATAAAAATAACTATGGAAGTTTTACCGTTAAAACCGCTGAACTACCCTGTAGTAAAAGTACAAAGAATACGCTGCGGTTCGTGCATAAGAAGACACCAGATTGATTATCGATGCTTACGTGAGAAGTCACTCAGCTTATACTCAATTATTGCTACAAAAGAATTGCCGATCATATCTCTCTATATTATCGATTCGATTATTGTCACAAAGATCATCCTCGCATAATATGATATATTATTAAATCAATAATTGAGACGACAAAGTTATTCATATTATTATTCTGCATGTCTCTAAAGTTCTATCAAGGAGAGGTTCGTCATCTAATTACGCGCCAATAAGGAGAAATCATTATCGAAAGCCCCTCTTCCTCGGGAACGACCGGTTGATAAATATCAGTAAGTTATAATATTAATGATGAATAAGTTCGTGTTGATTAAAGATGAAATTGATAGTTCCATCAGGTTGGAATTATTAGTGTTAGTGGAAATCGACATTTATTTCGATATTAATTGATGTCCGGAAGTTATAATTGACCAAAGAAAGTAATTAATCTGATAAATGAGAAATTAATTGCTATTAATTCACATGATTATAACTATTTGTTCACATATGTGTACTATTGATTCACATTCTTGTACTATTAGGGGAGTTGGTGCAAGATTGATAATACTTGTATGACTAAGTTAAAAATGGAGGTATAGATGGAGGTACAATACTCGTAATTCAGATTTTCACATGATTATAACTATTGATTCACATGATTAAACTATTGATTCACATTATTTACTATTAGGGAGGTGGTGCAAGTTTGATAATACTTGCAGGACTAAATTAAAAATGAAGAAAAGAGGAAGGTATTATACTATAATATTTCGAGCCCCAAACGCGTAAAATTATCGAAACTATATTTTCCTATAAATAAGCTCATTCTTCCTTCATTTCTCACCAATTCACTAAAGCTTTAGAGTAATTATTATAGAGAGAAATTATAGAGAGAAAGAAGAAGAGAAGTCTGCTACCTCACTATTCCAATATCCAGTTTCTTCTAAGGTAAGGGGTATTATTCTTTCGTATTCATGAAGAGAGTTATTTTCTTTCAATACTCGTAAGAGTTGTTATTCCATTCTTTATTATTATGTTGAAATAACCTGTCTATGTGAAGTACCGCATACATGGTGAAATTCTTCTGTTATTCCATTCTTTATTATTATGTTGGAATAACCTGTCTATTCGGTCTATCGCATGCCTGGTGAATTCTGTTGTTATTCTATTCTTTATTAATCTGTTGGAACATCTTGTCTGTGGGGATTACGCATGACCTGGTTCCATTCTTTATTATTCTGTTGGAACATCCTGTCTGTGCGGATTACGCTTGACCTGGTTCCATTCTTTATTATTCTGTTGGAATATCCAGTCTGTGCGGATTACGCATGACCTGGTTCCATTCTTTATTATTCTGTTGAGAATAACCTATTTGTGCGGTCTATCGCATGCCTGGTGAATTCTTCTGTTATTCCATTCTTTATTATTCTATTGGAATAACCTGTCTATGTGGATTACCTCATGCATGGTGAATGATCCTTCGTATTCATTCCTTATTAAATTGTGGAAATGATCTGTCTATGTGGATTACCGCATGGCGGGAAAAAATCCATTTACAGTTTCATATATTCTATTATACTTAGTTGGTTAAAGTTTTGGTTTCTATACTCCATGAAATTAGTAGTGTAAGACCCCGAAATTTTTTTAAATAAAAAGGAATTTCCTTTATTTATTATTTTGAAATAGTAAGGGTTGATTTGATTAATGTGGATAGTTAAGGGTTAAATACGCAAATATTTCAAAATAAGCAAGTGGTTATAAAATATTCATTGTTGTCGGGAATATTCGTTTGGTGTGGAATATTAACCGCTTTGTCAGGGAATATTCGTATGACGGCCAGTGACCATGCATGTGTAGGCCCATATAACGAAAGCGATTGGATGAGGAAAACGACAAAGTTTGGGTGGTTATAAATAAAGGCGTAGTTGTTACCAAGTAAGATCATTGGAATACCCGTATGGTTAAAATACTGAATACTGGCGTGGTTGCACAATGCATTACTTACGGTATTACTGCATAGATTGTTGAATTATTGATTAAATGCGTAAGATGGCACTACTCAATAATTTTCACGATAGTTATTGTTCAATATTTTATTTTATTGATTCAATAATTGTCGCGTTGATATTTTATATTATTGTTGTTCAATAATTGTCATCGCACAAGATTTTCCATTATCGGATCAATAATTCATATTATTTGAATAATATTATTAGATAACATTATTGGCAATGTCTAGAAAGTTCTCGCTCTAAGGAGAGGTTTGGTCACCTAATTGCGGCGCCAAGAAGGAGAAATCCTTATCTGAAAGCCCCTCTTCCTCGGGAATGTTCTGGTTGTCATAAATGTGATTCTGTAATATTATTTGTGAATAATTAATTATTGATTCATATGATAAGAAATATTTATTTTATATAAATATAAATGATGGATTTATTTATGTGGTTATTAATGAAGGAATTAATGTTGAGGTGTTTTATCGATTATTTTATCTGGATTGAGGTGTTAAAAATCAAATCGTGGGTTTTGAGATATATTATGGGTTATAATTTTTAATCCGACCGCTGGATTGTGGTAATTTTTGGGTATGTTATACATACATAAGTTGAGTATATGTCCACAAATTTTGAACCGTTAAAAATGCACGAATGATTTGTTGTGAATTTTAAGAGGTGTCGGATTCGAAAATTAGGTTTATAATTGATTTTGGTGGAAAATTCTAGAATTGAGTGGGCCCCACTTGTGGTTGGTGAAAAAATGTGCTGAATTTTATTTCAAATGTGGTGGTGGCAATTGTAGCGAGTAAAGCCATCATCAGTAAAGGTCAAGTCTGCTTCGGTGGGCTAACATTTTCCTATAAATAGAGGGCTAAGTTAGAATTGAAAATCACACCAGAAACAAAGTTTTCTCTCTTTCTCTCTATATTATTGAGCGTATTTTGTGAGTATTTAGATACTTTGAGAGTTCTTTGCTCAAGACAAGTTTCATTCAGCATCACTTCCGAGTCCTTTCCTTAGAAGTACTGATTCTTTGAGGTAAGGGATGTTATTTTCTTCTCAAATGATATTAATTCTTCAATATCATTATGCTGAAATATTGGTTGGTACTTTTTATCAAATTTGGAACTTTTTCATGTCGGGGTTACTATTCATGAGTTACTATTCACGAGTTACTATTCATGAGTTACTATTCACGAGTTACTATTCACGAGTACTATTCATGAAGCTTGAAAATGTTTTTTTGTGGAATTTCTATCTTTGGTGTCGGAGTTACTATTCACGATATCGACCTTATTCACGATATACTGACAGACTATTCACGAATACTGGCAGACTATTCAATAAAAAATGAAAATTTTTCTTTTCGCCTAAAATATCTATTCGGATACTAGCTTTGATTGTATCCATGTTTTGATCATTCTTGAATTTTACTTCACTATGATTATTTATGAAGTATTTTTGAACTTCGGATTGTTTAAAGTACGAATCCATAATATTTGTCATTTTGTTTCACTTTGGATTCGCTCTTTAAAAGTATTTTCATCATCCTCGGTCTTAAATGATGATAGTATTGAATATCTTTGGCCTATAGTGCAAAGATGAATGATTTCTGAAGAATATCTTTGGCTGTGTAGTGCAAAAGATGAGCGGTGTTTAAATGAACATGACCGATCGATGAATATCTTTGGCAGAGTAGTGCAAAGATGAGCAGTGTTTAAATGAACATGACCGATCGATGAATATCTTTGGCCTTTAGTGCAAAGATGGCGGTGTTGAGATGAACATGATCGATTGATGAATATCTTTGGCTCAGTAGTGCAAAGATGAATATTTGATTTGAGATGAATATTGATTGATGTTACAGGATAAAATATTGATGATGGACCTTAAATTCATAGATTATAATAGATTTCATTCTCTACGTAACTCTTCTATGAATTATTATTTCACATGCGAATATTGATCTCAAAACTTGTTGTCTCATTGTATTCTATCGATTTTTCCTCATTGGAGACTAACGATAATTTGTTGTATATTATCTTAGTCATAGTATTCTTTACTGAGCTAGTTGAGCTCACCCTTTTCCTTGTTGTTCCATTTTTCTTCTCAGGAGGCGAGAATGTAGCGAGTACTAGTCGGGGTATGGAATGAAGGTTCTAGAGAGAGTTGTTTAGTAGTCCTCACCATTTTTGTAAAATAATGTATCAATAAATGTGATGGGGATTTATTTGAGTATAGATATTGTCTAAAAGATAATATTTGTATTTAAACTCACGCTTTATCTTGTTGTAATAATAAAGTTGTAGTTGTTTACGTACCATATATATTGGCGACTTCGAAATGGGTGTGGTGTATACCTATTTTTTGGGGCGCCACAATTGGTATCGAGCTTAGGATATGATCTCCTGGCGGAGATCGGGGAATAGAACTAGGAGGGAGAGCGAGTAAATCCTTCGCTAGTGGTGTCCTACCTAAGCTTTTTTGTTAGTTGGTCAAGATATAGGGATATTATGTGATATATTGATTTCCTTAATTAACCCTTGTTTTATGACGAAGATTGAGAATGTCGAATGAGAATATTAATAGTGGAGTAAATGAGACCGGTGGAGATGCTCGCACTCACCAACGAGGAGAACGTCGCAACAGTGGCAAATGTTCCTCCCGTGAACAACACCAACGAAAGCGTATGATGAACGAGGGATGTTTAGAAGCTTTTTGCGCAGAATGCAAAATCGCACGAGGAGACTCGTGTTCAAAATACGGAGGAAATGATAGCAATTACACGTGGTCACAAACAAGCGCCAGTTCAGTTGGGACCACCGAATTTAAGGAAAGCCGAGATCCGATCATGGCGGAAACATGGGTCAAACAAATTACCAAGATATTCGATGTCTTGGGATGTACGGAGGAACAGAAAGTTCCATTCGCTACTTTTATGTTCCATGGCGAAAGCATTCATCGGTGGGAATCTGTGAAGCGCACCCATCCACCGCACTCAAAGATGTCGTTGGGAGACGTTTGAAATAGTTCGATAATGACAAGTACTTCGAAAGTATTCGTCATATGAAGGAAGTGGAGTTTATTAGATTGGAGCGAAATAACATGACGGTGTCCCAAAGACGAGGCGAAGTTTGCGGAGTTATCCAGTTTGCACCTCATTTGGTGGAGAATGAGGAACGATGACGCGGATGTTTCGAGAGGTTTGAAACTTGAAGATACGCCAAGATCTCATTTCTCATAAATTTTCTCTCTATTCGGATGTTGTAAACAGGCTCGGTTGTTAGAAGCGAGATAACGAAATGCGTTCAACCGAGGGACCATAACCAGGATCATACCAAAGATAAGAATCATCGAATAACGATAACCAAAGGAGAAAGAAGAATACGGACAAAGCGGTAACCACTCCGGTGGTAATCGTGGCCATGAAAATAGAAAAGCGAGTTGGGAGGAGATTTTAAAAGGAGATTCAACAACGACCATGTGAAGACGCTACCACAAGTGGCAATCGTTCTAAGGAGGAGAAAGACCATCGGTCATATGGCCATATGTTATAAATGCGGAAAGAGGATATATCACCAAACCGTCCACAACAGCTTTAAGGTATGCTATAATTGTGGAAAAGAAGGACATATCGCTCGAGATTGTACGATATCGAAACCCAGTCCAGCGGGAATGGTGACTCAAAAGGATGTCCCAGAAAAGTCAAAGTCAACGATTCCTGGAAGAGCGTTTATCGTGACCGGTCAAAATGCGAGGAACCCGAACGAAGTTAGCACGGGTTAGTTAATTATAAATTCTTGCGAAGTTTATACCTTCTTGAATACCTGGGTTCTACCCATTCTTTTATCTCTTTGCTTTGCGCCAACGTTTGAACTCGACTACGGAGAAATTAGACTTTGACCTATTTATGAAGAATCCGTTAGGAGAAACTTTCATTACATCATTGTTTAGAAATCTTGTTTGATTCAGTTGGCACTATCACATTACCTCGTTAACCTTATTTCTATAGAGATATTTGCTTTTGATGTGATTTTAAGGTTAACTATTCATCATGCCAAATTTGATTGCTTTTGTAAGGTTGTTAGTTTTCATATTCCTAAGCAACTCATTATTCGAATTCAAGCAATCAAACCATTGTAATCAAACATTTTCATATCAAGCCATGAAGTCATTCGTTTATTACGGATGTCAAATTTTCTTAGTCCATGTTATGGATTTGAATAAAGACACGTCGATTTGAATAATGTTCTGTTGTTATTGATTTTTCCCGACGTATTTCAAGAAGAATTTCTTGCTTACTCCCCAAAGCACGATATTAAATTTTGTATCGACTTTGAACCCTAGACAAAACTCATTTCTAAAATCTCATATCGAATGGCTCTATTGAACTTCGAGAGTTAAAAATTAAACTATAGAATTTGGTACTGAGCCTTTATCTTGTGACTTCCTTTCATGGAATTCACCGGCCGAACTCTCGTAGGGGACGTCATATTTGTGCGATATAAGAACCCGATAGGGTGTCATTGTGACGTGCTATCCAAGATTGGGATATGAGTCGCGATTGAGAGCAACCTAAGTCGAAGAATCGAAATACGTAGCTTTCAGACTTTAGCTTAGTTGGTTATTATCGGAGATTCGTTGAAGGATATTCTCGAATCGCTATTCCATTAACGTAGTGACTCGTAGAGATACAAAATTCGAATAGAGCAAGGAATGTGGGAAGAGCTTGAAGAACTCAAGAGGAGACTCATTTCAAAGACATGTACGACCATGCCATCCTCGAAAAGCGAACGTGGTAGGCGGCGTGTTGAGTAAGAAGATCGTATACAAGAAATCTAGTACGATATTGTCAAAGACTAATTTCATAATTTACAAATAATAGAGATGGAGATGAAAACTCTAGGTACCCACGTGATGATATTCGAGTATAATCGACTTTTAATCGATAAAGTTAAAGGCTCGCTTAAGCCACCGAATTTAGAAATGATCGTATGAAGAAGACAAGATGAAGAAGGAGCTATTCTATTCTGCGAGAATTGATGTATGAATACTTGAGTCCACTCTAGACTTTGTGTTCCTAACGACTGGGATTTGAAGTACAAGATTATGATGGAGGCACACAATACACCATTTGCAATCCATCTCGGAAGTACTAAATGTATCGTGATCTTCGACATACATTTTGGTGGAACAATATGAAGAGAGAGATTGCAAAGTTTATCTCGATGTGTTTAACTTGCTAACGGTAAAGGCGGAGCATCTAGTACCTAAGGGTCCGTTGCAACCACTTGAGATTCCGAAATGGAAGTGAAACATATTACCATGGATTTGAATTACGGTCTTCCTACGGCTTCTCAAGGCATCAATGCTTATTTGGGTTATTGTTGATAGATTAACCAAATCACCTCATTTCTTCTGACATCACGGAGACTTATTCCTTGAACGTCTTGCTAGTATGTACGTAAATGAGATCGTGAGGTTGCATGGCATGGTCAGATCCATAGTTTTGGATCGTGACCCAAGATTCACTTCACGATTTTGGGTTAACTTGCAAAAAGCTATGGGCACGGATTTGCGATTTAGTTTGGCTTACCATCCTCAAACGGATGGGCAATCGAAAGGACTACTCAAACTCTTGAAAATATATTAAAACTCGTGTCCTAGATTTCAAAGGAAGTTGGGATAAGTACTTGCCATTGGTGGAATTCTCATACAACAATAGTTATTAAACAAATATAGGCATGGTTCCATTCAAGCATTATATGGACAAAATGTCGTTCTCAATATATTGGGATGAGGTGGGTGAAGCAACATTGTTGGGACCCGAGTTAAATACGATGACTAATGATTCGACAACGATATCTGAACTGCACAAAGATCGATAAAAGAGTTATGCGGATCTTCATCGAAAGGACGTGGAATTTAATGTAGGGGGATCATGTATTGTTGCGAGTTGCTCCATGGAAGGGAGTTACAAGATTTGGAAAGAGAGGAAAGCTCAATCCACGATTTATTGGTCCATTTCAAATTCTTGACCGAGTAGGAAATGTAGCCTATAGACTTGCGTTACCTCAAAGTATGTCTCGTGTTCATAATGTGTTTCACATATCCATGCTTCGTAAATATGTGAAAGACCCGAACCACGTTATTGAGTTAGAACCCTAGGACGAGATAGTAGAAGACTTAACGTATGAGGAGGTACCGTCAAGATTTTGGATAGGAAGGAGCATGTCCTCACGCCATGAAAGGTCATACCACAAGTTAATGTTTTGTGGAGGAATCATGCTTATAGAGGAAATGACACTGGAATTGAAACGGAAATGAAAGCGAGGTATCCTCACCTTTTCAAACACCAAGTACGTCACGCCGATTTCGAGGACGAAATTTCATAAGGAGGGAGGTTGTAAGACCCCAAATTTTTAAATAAAAGGAATTTCCTTTATTTATTATTTTGAAATAGTAAGGGTTGATTTGATTAATGTGGATAGTTAAGGGTTAAATACGCAAATATTTCAAAATAAGCAAGTGGTTATAAAATATTCATTGTTGTCGGGGAATATTCGTTTGGTGGAATATTCGATCGCTCGGGGAATATTCGTAAATGCATTGGTATACGACCATGTAGGGCCCCATAACGAAAAGCGATTGGATGAGGAAAACGACAAAGTTTGGGTGGTTATAAATAACGGCGTAGAGTTGTTACTGCTAAAGGCCGCTGGAATACCCGTTGGTTAAAATACAAGAATATGTCTGGCATTGGTTGCAAGATGCATACCAGTATTACGCAATTGTTGAATTATTGATTCGCATGCGTAAGATGGCACTACTTCAATAATTTTCACAGTGAATTCTTTATTCAATATTTTATTTTATTGATTCAATAATTGTCACTGCGTTGATATTTTATATTATCGTTGTTCAATAATTGTCACCGCACAAGATTTCCCATTATCGGATCAATAATTCATATTATTTGAATAATATTATTAGATAACATTATTGGCAATGTCTAGAAAGTTACGTCTCAAGGAGAGGTTTGGTCACCTAATTGCGGCGCCCAAGAAGTGAGAAATCCTTATCTGAAAGCCCTCTTTCCCGGAACATGCTCGTTGTCATAAATGTGATTACGTAATATTATTTGTGAATAATTAATTATTGATTCATATGATAAGAAATATTTATTTTATATGAATATAAATGATGGATTTATTTATGTGGTTATTAATGAAGGAATTAATGTTGAGGTGTTTTATCGAGTATTTTATCTGGATTGGAGGTGTTAAAAATCAAATCGTGGGTTTTGAGATATATTGCGGGGTTATAATTTTTAATCCGACCGATTGGATTGTGGTAATTTTTGGGTATGTTATACATACATAAGTTGAGTATATGTCCACAAATTTTGAACCGTTAAAATGCACGAATGATTTGTTGTGAATTTTAAGAGGTGTCGGATTCGAAATTAGGTTTATAATTGATTTTGGTGGAAAATTCTAGAATTGAGTGGGCCCCACTTGTGGTTGGTGAAAAAATGTGCTGAATTTTATTTCAAATGTGGTGGGTGGCAATAGTAGCAGTGTAAAGCCATCGTGTGGCAGTGTCAAGTCTGCTTGGCTGCTAACATTTTCCTATAAATAGAGGGCTGTTAGAATTGAAAATCACACGAAACAAAGTTTTCTCTTTCTCTCTATATTATTGAGCGTATTTTGTGAGTATTTAGATACTTTGAGAGTTCATTGTCAAATACAAGTTTCATTCAAGATCACTTGAGCCTTTCCTTCCGAAGTATTGATTCTTTGAGGTAAGGATGTTATTTTCTTCTCAAATGATATTAATTCTTCAATATCATTATCTTTGAAATATCGTTGGTACTTTTTATCAAATTTGGAACTTTTTCATGTCGGGTTACTATTCATGAGTTACTATTCACGATTACTATTCATGAGTTACTATTCACGAGTTCTTATTCACGAGTACTATTCATGAAGCGTGAAAATGTTTTTTGTGGAATTTCTATCTTTGGTGTCGAGTTACTATTCACGTACTCGACTATTCACGTATACTGACACTATTCACGAATACGGCACTATTCACCCAAAAAATGAAAATTTTTCTTTCGTCCTAAAATATCTATTCTCGGATACTAGCTTTGATTGTATCCATGTTTTGATCATTCTTGAATTTTACTTCACTATGATTATTTATGAAGTATTTTTGAACTTGGATTGTTTAAAAGTACTTAATCCATAATATTTGTCATTTTGTTTCAATTTGGATTCGTTTCTTTAAAAGTATTTTTCATCATCCTCGGTCTTAAATGATGATAGTATTGAATATCTTTGGCCCAGTAGTGCAAAGATGAATGATTTCTGAAGAATATCTTTGGCTCAGTAGTGCAAAAGATGAGCGGTGTTTAAATGAACACGACTCGATCGATGAATATCTTTGGCTCGTAGTGCAAAGATGAACAGTGTTTAAATGAACATGACCGATCGATGAATATCTTTGGCCTTTAGTGCAAAGATGAGCAGTGTTGAGATGAATACGATCGATTGATGAATATCTTTGGCAGTAGTGCAAAGATGAATATTTGATTTGAGATGAATATTGATTGATGTTACGGGGATAAAATATTGATGATGGACCATTAAATTCATAGATTATAGTAGATTTCATTCTCTACGTAACTCTTCTATGAATTATTATTTCATGCGAATATTGATCCGAAACTTGTTGTCTATTGTATTCATATCGATTTTTCCTGTTGGAGACTAACGATAATTTGTTGTATATCATCTTAGTCATAGTATTCTTTACTTGAGCTAGTTGAGCTCACCACTTTTCCTTGTTGTTCCATTTTTCTTCTCAGAGGCTAGAATGTAATGCGAAGTACTAGTGGGGTATGGAATGAAGGTTCTAGAGAGAGTTGTTTAGTAGTCCTCACCATTTTTGTAAAATAATGTATCAATAAATGTGATGGGGATTTATTTGAGTATAGATATTGTCTAAAAGATAATATTTGTATTTAAACTCACAGTTTTACTGTTGTAATAATAAAGTTGTAGTTGTTTCTGTACCATGTATTTGGCGACTCAGAATGGGTGTGGTGTATACCTATTTTGGGGGCGTCACAAGTAGAATATTCTGGATATTTCCGTTTCATCTAGTATCTTTTCATGGAAATATTCTTCTGAGCATTCTTGAATTTTACTCCACAAAGAAATATCATGTTGACAATTTGGACGTAATTGATTTTAGGATAAATTAACTTATAAATCTTTAAAATTTATTTTTGAACTTGTTTTATTGAATTATTATGTCATTGTCATCATCCTCATGCTTATATTGTGATGAAAGTCATCTTTGGCTTACGTGCATAGATGGACTTGGTATGATTATGACCAGGGATCATTCGGTATAATCATGACCTGTAATGTTATAAATGATGTGGTAAAAATTCTCGATTCGCACATAGTGTATTGATGGGCGCTTTTGGTATGATTATGACTCAGGATTATTCCGGTATAGTCATGACCATTGATGATTTAATGAATATCCTTGGCCCGTAGTGCGAGGATGACTCGATGATGTGGTTTATTTATTAAGGTGAGTCTCAAATGATACAAATTGGTGAAAACATTTTAAATCATAGAAGATAGTAGATATCACGCTCTACTTTACTCTTCTAATGGATTGCTTATTCCTATCAGCAGCTTAAACTTGACTGATGTCTAAAGATTTTATCGGCTTAACATTGTTGAAGACTAATGATAATTTATTCTCAGATTATCTTAGTCATAATATTTCTTTATCGGGCTAGTTGAGGTCACCTTTTTTGCTTTCATTGTTCTCTTCAAGAAATGAGAGAAGTCGAAATTCCGGGAATGACTAATCATTTCCATCTGAGAACATTATATTAGTAGAATGGTCAGGATTGAGTATAATAAATACCTTCCTTGTACTATTCTATAAAATAGTATAACAACAAATATATTATGGACTACAACTTTTATTACCCCAAAATAGGTGAGTATAATACAACCTATATCTAATAGATATAACATACAAATAAATTCGTACATCACATATTATTGATAACCGCAAATGAAATAATAATTCATTAGAAGAGTTAAGTAGAGAATGCAAACTACTATCTTCTATGTATGAATTTAAAAGTTCATCGTCATCTTTTATCCCCTGTAACATCAATCAATATACATCCGAATCAAATATTCATCTTTTGCTACTACAAAGCAAAGATAATCATCGATTAGTCATGTTCATTTAAACACTGTTCATCTTTGCACTACGGGCCAAAGATATTCTTCGTAAATCATTCATCTTTTTACCCACTACGGGCTAAAGATATTCTTAAGAAATCATTCATCTTTGCTACTGGGCCAAAGATATTCCATAATATCATCATTTAAGATCGAGAATGATGAAAAATATTTTTTTTTTATTAAAGAAACGAATCCATTGAAACAAAATGACAAGGATTAAGGATTAAGGATTAAATACTTGGTTTTATCCACGTCAAAAATACCTCAAAAATAATCATAGTGGTGTAAAATTCAAGAATGATCAAAACATGGATACAATCGTAGTTAGTATCCGAATAGATGTTTTGGATGAAAAGAAGAAATTTATATTTTCGGTTGAATAAGATCAGTATCGTGAATAGTCAGATACGTGATAATCGTGAATAATAAACTCAACACCAAAAGATAGAAATTCCACAAAAACATCTTCACGCTTACATGAATAGTACTCGTGAATAGTAACTCGTGAATAATAACTCATGAATAAGAACTCGTGAATAAGAACTCATGAATAAGAACTCATGAATAGTAACCCCGACATGAAAAAGTTTTCAAATTTGATAAAACTTTAGATCAACATTTCAAAGATAATGATATTGAAGAAATAATATCATTTGAGAAGAAAATAACATCCACTACCTCGAAAGATCGAAGATTTCTAAATTGAAACACCTGGGATATAAAGGCTATGACTTGGACTTGCATCAGTATAGCAATACTCAAAGTATACTCAAAATACTCACAAGAATAAGCTCGATAATATAGAGAGAAAACTTGATTTAAATTGTGATTTTCAATTCTAACCCAAGCACCTATTTATAGAAAAATGCTTTAGAACACCAAAAGCGAAAAATTTAATAAAATATATTATTATTAATAAATTTCCTCGCCTCTTTGGAAATCAGATCCCAACATTTCCCACATGCCAACCTTCTAGAAAGAAATGATAAAAAAATGTTTTCATAAAATAAATAATTAAAACTTACAAAAATCAATTATTTGAACTTGAACTTCAATAATTTATAATAAATAGCCCTTTCATCAGAAAATTCAATCTCACGCGAGTTTTTATAGGAAATTCAATTCTCTACAACTTTGCACGTAAGAAAGTTTTTCCAAATTCCAAACAAAATTGACCGAAATCCACAAGCGAAGGCGATTTTACATGTATATAATCAAATTTCGACCGATAAATGGGGTCCACCGACATGTTTAACATGTTTTAAACATTTATTGCAACAAAATATACTTTCCTCCTCGTATACTCATATATCCCACATTCGTTGTAAAAATATCACAGATTAATATATTATTAAAATAATATATTTAAATAAATTATTTTATCGGAAAAGATAAAATATTAATTTTCAACAATTGTCATTTTAAAAATTTTCTCCATCTATATCCACATAAAATCAATATTTTCCTCATCATATAAATCAATAATTAATTATTCACAAATAATATTACGAAATCACAATATTGACAACCAGGCGGTTCCTGAAGAGGGGCTTTCAATAAGAATTTCTTCTTCTTTGGCGCTAATTAGGTGACCAAACCTCTCCTTAGACAGAACTTTCTAGACATTGCCAATAATGTTATCTAATAATATTATTCAGATAATATGAATTATTGCTTCGATAATGAAAAATACTGTGTAATGACAATTATTGAAACAACAGCAATATAAAATATCAACGCAACAATTATTAACTCAATAAAATCTTGAGCGATAATTACATAACCATTATTGAGTAGTGCCTTCTTACGTAAGAATCAATAATTGGTGCAATACCGTGTGCTACTGTTCAACAACGCGTATTAGTGTGTTTTAACCACCGGGTATTCCAACAGTATTAACGGTAACAACTACGCCGTTATTTAAAAACAACTTATATTTGTCGTTTTCTTCATCCAATCGCTTTCCTGTTATGGGGCCCACACATGGTCTGCTACTGGCCGTCATCTTAATATTCACAAACAAGTCTGAATATTCCACGACCAAACGAATATTCCCAAACAACAATGAATATTTTATAACCACTTGCTTTATTTTGAAATATTTAAGTATTTAACCCTTAACTATCCACATTAATCAAATCAACCCTTACTATTTCAAAATAATAAATAAAGGAAATTCCTTTTATTTAAAAATTTTGGGGTCTTCTGAGACTCTATTTGAGAGTGGATATTATGCAGAAGGCGACATTCTGTTTAAACTCTCATTATGTTTTGTAGAGTATATTATCATTTGTTGTATAATTAAATTTATACAACGATGGTGTAAAATCTGACAAAACATAAACGAAGTTTAAACAAGAATATTGTCATCTAGACAATATTGACACTCAAATGGTGTCCTCATTACAATTATTATCACATTATTTACGTAGAAATAGTGAGGACTAATAAAACCATTTATCCCGGACCATCACTCCATTCCCCACTCGTCGTCCCATTTATATTCTTATTTCTGAAGAGAATAATGAAATAAAGGCGAGAGCTCAACTAACCCATGAAGAAATATTATGACTAAGATAATGCGAATAAATTATCCTTAGCCTTCAACGATATAACAACCGATAGAATACAATAGACAACAAGTTTTAGATCAACAATTTGCGAATGAATAAGCAATGCATTAGAAGAGTCAGTAGAGCGTAAAATCTATTATCTTACATGATTTAAAAAGTTTTTGATCAACTTTATCAATGAGACTTCGACAATAAATAAACCACATCATCGAATCATCCACCGCACCACTTTGGCTAAGGATATTCGTGTAATCATCGATAGTCAAATGATTATACCGAATAATCCACGGTCATAATCATACTTAACAACATCCATTAATGAACTACGAATGATGAAGACTTTTACCACATCATTCGATTACATTACGGTCATGATTATACCGAATAATCCACAGTCATAATCATCCCGAAGTCCATTTATGCACGTAAGTCAAAAATAACTTTCATCATGATATAAGCGTGAGGATGATGTGATGACATAATAATTCAATAAAACAAGTTCAAAGATAAATTTTAAAGATTTATAATTTAATTTATCCGTAAATCAATAACGTCCAAATTGTCGACATGATACTTCTTTGTAGAGTAAATTTTAAGAATAATATTAAGTGTACCAAAAATAATTTGAATGAGAAAAAAAATATATTTTTTAGGTGAATAGTACCCAAGTGAATAGTACTTGAAGAATAGTACTTTAATGAATAGTACCATGACATAAAAGTATCCTGAATACCCGAGTGAATGATACTAGAGTGAATAGTAATCGGGTGAATAGTAACTTCGTGAATAGTACTCTAAGCACGAAAAGTGCCTAGAATACTGAGTGAATAATACTAGAGTGAATAGTAACCAGGTGAATAGTAACCCATGAATAGTAACTCGTAAAAGAAAAATACCAAATAAAATGATATTGTATGACGAGTACAAAAGAAATGAAATCTCATACGAGTATAATAGAATATACGAAAATGCAAATGGATTTTCACCCGCCATGCGGTAATCCATGTAGACAGATCATTTCTATAATTTAATAAAGAATGAATACGAAGGATCATTCACCATACATGCGGTAGTCCACACAGACAGGTTATTCCAACAGAATAATAAAGAATGGAATAACAAAAGAATTCACCGGGCGTATGCGATAGATCGCATGAGACGAGGTTATTCAACGAGAATAATAAAGAATGGAACCGTGTCGTGTCCAGAATCCGCTCGGACGGGATATTCGATAGAATAATAAAGAATGGAACCGAATTAAATGCATGTCTGGCGCTGAGATAGGATATTCAACGAATAATAAAGAATGGAATAACAACAAATTCACCGTGCGTCGCGATAGATCATACGCATAAAGTTATTCAACGAGAATAATAAAGAATGGAATAACGAAGAATTTCACCGTGTATTCCTTACTTGGCATAGGCGAAGTTATTCCAAAAAATAATAAAGAATATAATAACAACGAATTCACCGGACATGCGATGAGACCGCGCGAGATGAGTTTATTCCAACATAATAATAAAGAATGGAATAACGAAAGAATTTCACCATGTATCCCAGATTTCATGCATGAGGTTATTCTGTAAGACCCCAAAATTTTTTAAATAAAAAGGAATTTCCTTTATTTATTATTTTGAAATAGTAAGGGTTGATTTGATTAATGTGGATAGTTAAGGGTAAAATCATAAATATTTCAAAATAAGCAGTGGTTATAAAATATTCATTGTTGTCGGGAATATTACGTTTGGTCGTGGAATATTAAATCTTGTCGGAGAATATTAGGTATGGCCAAGTATGCACCATGTAGGCCCCCATAACGAAAAGCGATTGGATGAGGAAAGCGACAAAGTAAGTTGGTTGGTTATAAATAGGCGTAGTTATTACAGTTAAGACATTGGAATACCCGGTGGTTAAAATACGATGTCTGGCGTGGTTGCCGCGATGGCACCTGATGTATTACCAGATATTGCATCAATTATTGATTCTTACGTAAATGGCACTACTCAATAATTTTCACGATAATTCTTGCTTCAATATTTTATTTTATTGATTCAATAATTGCTTGCGTTGATATTTTATATTATTGTTGTTCAATAATTGTCACCGCACATTATCTCCATTATCGGATCAATAATTCATATTATTTAAATAATATTATTAGATAGCATTATTGGCAATGTCTAGAAAGTTCTATCGAGGAGAGGTTTGGTCACCTAATTGCGGCAAGAAGAGGAAAAATCCTTATCGGAAAGCCCCTGCTCTGAGAACAACTTTGGTTATGTCGTAATTGTGATTACGTAATATTATTTGTGAATAATTAATTATTGATATGATAAGAAAATATTTATAAGCGATGGATTTATTTATTTTATGTGGTTATAATTGAATGATTTAATGTTGAGGTGTTTTATCGGTAATTTTGTCCGGAATGGAGGTATTAAAATCAAATCGGTATTTTTACGATGTATTGTGTGAGTTATAATTTTTAATCCGAATGGTTGGATCGTTGTAATTTTTGGATATGTTATACATACATAAGTTGAGTATATGTCCACAAATTTTGAACCGTTTAAAAATGAGCGAATGATTTGTTATGAATTTTAAGAGGTGGTGATTGGGAAATTAGGGTTATAATTGATTTTGGTGGAAAATTCTAGAATTGAGTGGGCCCCACTTGTGGTTGGTGAAGAAATGTGCTGAATTTTATTTCAAATGTGGTGGGTGGCAATAGTAGCGGTAAAAACCATCAATTAGCAGGTCGAAATCAGCTTTGGCGAATAATATTTTCCTATAAATAGAAATTAAGTTAGAATTGAAAATCACACCGTAAACAAAGATTTCTCTCTCTCTCTATATTATTGGCGTATTTTGTGAGTATTTAGATACTTTGAGAGTTCTTTGTTAGATCTGAAGTTTCATTGACATCACTTGAGCCTTTCCTTCAAGTACTAATTCTTTGAGGTAAGGGATATTATTTTTTTAAGTAATGATATTATTTCTTGATATCATTATCTTTGAAATATTAGTTGGAACTTTTATCAAATTTGGAACTTTTTCATGTCGGGTTACTATTCATGAGTTACTATTCACGAGTTACTATTCATGAGTTACTATTCACGATTACTATTCACAAGTACTATTAATGAGGCGTGAAAATGTTTTTTGTGGAATTTTTATCTTTTGGTGTCGGAGTTCTTATTCACGTATCTGACACTATTCAATATCTGACACTAAATAAAAATTCTTTCTTTTTTTGTCCAAAACATCTATTCTGGATACTAGCTTTCGATTGTATCCATGTTTTTGATCATTCTTGAATTTTACACCACTATGATTATTTTGAGGTATTTTTGAACATGGATAAAACAAAGTACTGAATCTTTAATCCTTAATCCTTGTCATTTTGTTTCCTTTGGATTCGTTTCTTTAAAAATATTTTCATCATCCTCGGTCTTAAATGATGATATTATTGAATATCTTTGGCACGTAGTGCAAAGATGAATGATTTCTGAAGAATATATTTGGCACATAGTGCAAAGATGAGCAGTGTTGAGATGAACATATGACCGAAAGATTAATATCTTTGGCTGTAGTGCAAAGATGAGCAGTGTTTAAATGAACATGACCAATGATGAATATCTTTGGCACATGGTGCAAAGATGAATATTTGATTCAGGATGTTTATGGATTGATGTTACGGGGATAAAAGATGAGCGATGAACTTTTAAATTCATATATAGAAGATAGTAGTTTGCATTCTCTACTTAACTCTTCTAATGAATTATTACTTAAATTGCGAATATTGATTTAAAATTTGTTGTCTATTGTATTCTATTAAATTTTTCCTGTTGAAGACTAACGATAATTTGTTGTATATTATCTTAGTCATAATATTCTTTACTTGAAAGCTAGTTGAGCTCACCCTTTTCCTTTTTATTCCATTCTTCTCGGGAGGCGAGAATATAAGCGAAGTGCGAGTCGGGTATGGAATGAAGGTTTTAGAAAAGGATTGTTTAGTAGTCCTCACCATTTTTGTAAAATAATGTATCGATAAATGTGATGAGGATTTATTTGAGTATAAATATTATACAGAAGATAATATTTGTATTTAAACTCACGATTTCTTACCGTTGTAATAATAAAGTTGTAGTTGTTTACATACCATGTATTGACAACTCGAATGGGTGATGTATACCTATTTTGGGGGCGTCACGGTTGGTATCGAGCTTAGGGATATGATCTCTGGCGGAGATCGGGAAATAGAACTAGGAGGGAGGCAGTAAATCCTTCGCTAGTGTGTCTACTAGCTTATTTGTTAGTTGGTCGGTATATAGGGATATTATGTGATATATTGATTTCCTTAATTAACCCTTATTTTATGACGATGTTTGAGAATGTCGTGAGAATATTAACGATGGAGTAAATGAGGCCGTGGAGATGCTGTCTTTTACCAACGAGGAGAACGTGCAACAGTTTGGCAATGTTCCTCACATGAACAACACCACCGAAAGCGAGATGATGAGCGAGGGGATGTTTAGAAGCTTTTTGCGGTTCATACTGCAAAATCGAGACGAGGAGACTTCGTGTTCAAAATCTGAGGAGGAAATGATAGCAATTCACGGGTTATCACGACCAAAGCAGTTCGAAAGAGTTGGGACCACCAAAATTTAAGGAAAGCGGATCCGATCATGGCGGAAACATGGGTCAAACAAATTATCAAGATATTCGATGTCTTGGGATGCGGCGGAGGAACAGAAGGTTCCATTCGCCACCTTTATGTTAAAGTGGCGGCGGCGATTCTCTTGGTGAAGTGCATGGCGTACCCATCCACCGCTTTCGGCATGTCTTGGGGAAACATTTCAGAGACTATTTAATGACAAATACTTTCACGAAAGTGTTAAATCGTATGAAGGAAGTGGAGTTCATCGATTGGAACAAAACAACATGGCGGTGTCTCGATCACGAGGCAAAGTTTGCGAGTTATCGGTTTTGCACCTCATTTGGTGGAGGATGAGGAGCGTATAGCGGATGTTTCTTAGAGGTTTGAAACCGGCGTCGTCGATTATCTCATTTCTCATAAATTTTCTCTCTATTCGGATGTTGTAAGCAGGCTCAATTATTAGGCGAGATAACGAAAGTCTGCAGTCAACCGAGGGACCTGAACCGGGATCGTGTCGAGAGATAGCGATCAGCGAGAATAATGATAACTGCGGAGAAAAAAGCAGATGGGCGAAAATGGTAACCACTCTGGTGGTAATCATGGCCATGAAAATAGAAGAAGCGAGTCGGAGGAGATTTTAAAAAGAGGAGATTTAACAACGACCGTGTGAAGATGCGGTCTTGCGTGAATTTGGTTCTAAGGAGGAGAAACGACCACCGTCGTATATCTTTCTAAATCTTGGAAAAGGGACATATCGGTCAAGCGCCTGAGCAGTTCAAGGTATGCTATAGTTGTGGAAAGGAAGGACATATCGCTCGAATTGTATGGTAGCGAAACCTAGTTCAATGAGGGCGGTGACTCAAAAAGGCATCGGAAAAGTCAAAGTCAACGATTCCGGAAGGCGTTTGTTGTATTTGGTCATAATCGAGAACCCAACGAGGGGATCACGGGTAAGCTATTTATAAATTCTTGCGAAGTTTATACCTTACTTGATCTGGGTCTTTACCCATTCATTTATCTCTCCTGCATGTGCTCAACGTTTAAACTTGACTCAGGAGAAATTAGACTTTAACTATCTGTGGAAACTCCAGTTAGAAACTTTCATCACATCCACATTTATAAATCTTGTTTGATTCAAGTTGGCACCATTACCTTACATTGACCTTATCTCTTTAAAGATACTTGCTTTTGATGTGATTTTAGGGATTGATTGGTTAACTACTCATCATGCCAAAATTGATTGTTTTAAATAAGGTTGTTAGTTTTCATATTCCTAACCAACTGTTATGCAATTCAAACAACTAAACCATTAAAATCAATCACTATCATATCTAATCATAAAGCTATTCGTTTATTGAAAAGCGGATGTCAAGCTTTCTTAGCCCATGTTATGGATTTGAATAAAGACACGTCAAATTTGAATAATATTCCCATTGTTATTGACTTTCTGACGTATTTCAAAGAACTTCCGGTCTACCCCCGAGCGTGAAGTTGAATTCTTTATTGATCTTGAACACAGTACAAAGCCCATTTCTAAAACCCCATATCGAATGGCTCTATTGAACTTGGGAGTTAAAGGTCCAACTCTGAGAATTGTTGGACATTGGTTTCATTAGTCTAGTACATCTCCTTGGGGTGCTCTGTTTTATTTGTAAAAAGAAGAAAAGCGGGGAGTATCGCGACTTTATTGACTATCGGAATTGAACCATGTCACCATCAAGAATAGGTATCCTCTACCTCGTATTGATGACTTGTTTGACCCGATTCTGAGGGCACAATTCTTTTCAAAAATCGATCTTAGTTACGGATATCATCAATTTGAAGATTAGAATTGAGGATATTCCAAAGACGCCTTGAACTCGGTATGGGCATTATGAATTCTTAGTCAATGTCTTTCGGACTAACTAATGCTCTATGCGGCTTTCATGGATATGATGAACCAAGTATTCAAGGAATATTTGGATCGATTCGTTGTTGTCTTTATTGATGACATCCTTATATATTCCAAAAGTCGTGAAGATCATGAGCACCATTTGAAGCTGGTACTCGAAAGGCTTCGTGAAAACCAACTATATGCCAAATTGAAGAAATCGCGAGTTACGGCTTGAAGAAGTAGCATTTCTTGGGCATGTGTGTCAAAACATGGAGATATCTGATGATCCCAAGAAAGATTGAAGCAATCTGAAGTTAGAACAACCGGCAAATTCGGTGGTGAAGTCACGTAGCTTTTGGGCTTATTTGGTTATTATCGGAGATTAATGGAAGGGTTTTCTCGAATCGCTACTCCATTAACTTCATTAACTCGGAAGGATACAAAATTCGTTTGGAAGCGAAGAATGCGAGAAAAAGTTTCCAAGAGCTTAAGAGGAGACTTATTTCAAGACTGTTCTAACAATACCATCTGGTTCGGATGGATTTGTTATCTCTGACGATGCTTCGAGCAAAGGGTTAGGATGTGTTCTCATGGCGTGGGGAAAAGTCATAGCCTATGCCTCGCGACAACTTAAAGAGTATGAGAGGAATTATCCTACTTCATGATCTAGAGTTAGCGTGATCGTTTTCTTATTAAAGATATGGAGGCACTTATCTATATGGGAGAAAGTGGAGATATATTCGGACCATAAAAGCCTTAAATATTTCTTCACTCAAAAAGAACTCAACACGCGACAAATGACGTTGGCTCGAGCTATTGAAGACTACGACCACACTATTCATACCATCCCGTAAAGCGAGCGTGGTAGGCGGACGCATTGAGTAGAAGATCATATCACGGGAGCGAGTGCGATGATGTCAAGTATAAGCATAGAGCCAACTTTAATAGAAAAGTTAAGGTTGCTCGAGCCACCGACCAAAGGCGATCATTATGAAGAAAGAAAGTACAAAGGAGCTATTAGGGCGAGAATTAATGAAGAAGGAATACTTGAGTCCACTCTGACTTTGTGTTCCTAACGACTCGATTTGAAGTACAAGATTATGATGGAGGCACACAATACACCATTTGCAATCCATCACGGAAGTACTAAAATGTATCGTGATCTTGACATACATTTTGGTGGAACAATATGAAGAGAGAGATTGCAAAGTTTATCTCGATGTGTTTAACTTGTCAGCGTGTAAAAGGCGGAGCATCTAGTACCTAAGGGTCCGTTGCAACCACTTGAGATTCCTGAATGGAAGTGGGAACACATTACCATGGATTTAGTTCTGGGTCTTCCTACGGTTTCTCAAGGCATCAATGCTATTTGGGTTATTGTTGATAGATTAACCAAATCGCTCATTTCTTCCGATATCGGAGACTTATTCCTTGAGCGTCTTGCTAGTATGTGTAAATAAATGAGATTGTGAGGTTGCATGGCATGCTGTATCCATAGTTTGGGATCGTGACCCAAGATTCACTTCAAGATTTTGGGTTAGCTTGCAAAAAGCTATGGAGCGCAGTTTGCGATTTAGTTCGGCATACCATCCCCAAACAGACGAACAATCGGAGAGGACTTTTCAAACTCTTGAAGATTTATTAAGACTACGTGTCCTAGACTTCAAGGCGATTGGGATAAGTATTTACCATTGGTGGAATTCTCCTACAACAACAGATTATCGAGCAAGTATAGGTGTGGCTCCATTGAAGCATTATATGGGCCGAAAATGTCGTTCTCCGATATGTTGGGATGAGGTGGGTGAAGCAACATTGTTGGGACCCGAGTTAAATACGCGATGACTCACCGAAAAGATCCAAATGATTAGACAACGTATACAAAGCGGCACAAGATCGACAAAAGAGTTATCGCGGATCTTCATCGAAAGGGCGTGGAATTTAGTGTAGGGGATCATGTATTATTGCGAGTTGCTCCATGGAAGGGAGTTACAAGATTTGGGAAGAGAGAAAACTCAATCCACGATTTATTGGTCCATTTCAAATTCTTGACCGAGTAGGAAATGTAGCCTATAAACTTGCATTACCTCAAGTATGTCTCGTGTTCATAATGTGTTTCACATGCTCATGCTTAATAAATATGTGAAAGACCCGAACCACGTTATTGAGTTAGAACAGGACGAGATAGCCAAGACTTAACGTATTAGGAGGTACTGTCAAGATCTTGGATAGGAAGGAACATGTCCTACGCAAGAAAGGTCATACCACAAGTTAAAGTTTTGTGGAGGAATCATCTTTATAGAGGAAATGACACAGGAATTGGAAAGCGGAAATGAAAGCGAGGTATCCTCACCTTTTGAAACACCAGTGCGTCGTCGATTTCGAGGGACGAAATTTCATAAGGAGGGAGGTTGTAAGACCGAAATTTTTTAAATAAAAGGAATTTCCTTTATTTATTATTTTGAAATAGTAAGGGTTGATTTGATTAATGTGGATAGTTAAGGGTAAAATACATAAATATTTCAAAATAAGCAAGTGGTTATAAAATATTCATTGTTGTCGGGAATATTCGTTTGGTGCGTGGAATATTAAATCTTGTCGGGGAATATTAAATGCGGCCTAGCGACCATGTGTGGGCCCATAACGTGAGCGATTGGATGAAGAAAGCGACAAATATAAGTTGGTTAAAAATAACTGCGTAGTTATTCTGCGTTAAGGCATTGTTGGAATACCCGTGGTTAAAATCTGATGTCTGGCGTGGTTGCGTAGTAACTGCGGTATTGCGTATTGCATCAATTATTGATCCTTACGTGAAGGCACTTTTCAATAGTTATTACGATAATTCTTTATTCGATATTTTATTTTATTGATTCAATAATTCTTTGCGTTGATATTTTATATTATTGTTGTTCAATAATTGTCACCGCACATTATCTCCATTATCGGATCAATAATTCATATTATTTAAATAATATTATTAGATAGCATTATTGGCAATGTCTAGAAAGTTACATCGAGGAGAGGTTTGGTCACCTAATTGCGGCCGATGAGGAGAAATCCTTATCGGAAAGCCCCTCTCTCACAGAGCGGCTGGTTGTCATAATTGTGATTACATAATATTATTTGTGAATAATTAATTATTGATATGATAAGAAAAATATTATAAACGATGGATTTATTTATTTTATGTGGTTATAATTGAATGATTTAATGTTGAGGTGTTTTATCGGTAATTTTGTTTTGAATGGAGGTATTAAAAATCAAATCGATATTTTTACGATGTATTGTGTGAGTTATAATTTTTAATCCGAAATAGTTGGATCGTTGTAATTTTTGGATATGTTATACATACATAAGTTGAGTATATGTCCACAAATTTTGAGCCGTTAAAATGAGCGAATGATTTGTTATGAATTTTAAGAGGTGGTGATTAGGAAATTAGGGTTATAATTGATTTTGGTGGAAAATTCTAGAATTGAGTGGGCCCCACTTGTGGTTGGTGAAGAAATGTGCTGAATTTTATTTCAAATGTGGTGGAGTGGCAATAGTAGCGGTAAAGCCATCGGTAAGAATTGAGTCAAGTCTGCCTTGGCGGGCTAACATTTTCTATAAATAGAGGCTAAGTTAGAATTGAAAATCACACGAAACAAAGATTTCTCTCTTTCTCTCTATATATTATTGGCGTATTTTGTGAGTATTTAGATACTTTGAGAGTTCTTTGTTGGTCTGAAGTTTCATTCAAAGATCACTTGAGCCTTTCCTTAGAAAGTACTAATTCTTTGAGGTAAGGGATATTATTTTTTTTCAAGTAATGATATTATTTCTTCAATATCATTATCTTTGAAATATTAGTTGGAACTTTTATCAAATTTGGAACTTTTTCATATGGGGTTACTTATTCATGAGTTCTTATTCACGAGTTACTATTCATGAGTTCTTATTCACGATTCTTATTCACAAGTACTATTAATGAAGTGTGAAAATGTTTTTGTGGAATTTCTATCTTTTGGTGTCGAGTTCTTATTCACGTTATCTGGCACTATTCAATAGAAAAATAAAATTTCTTCTTTTTGTCCAAAACATCTATTCGGATACTAGCTCGATTGTATCCATGTTTTGATCATTCTTGAATTTTACACCACTATGATTATTTTGAGGTATTTTTGAACATGGATAAAACAAAAGTACGAATCCTTAATCCTTAATCCTTGTCATTTTGTTTCACTTGGATTCGTTTCTTTAAAAATATTTTTTTATCATCCTCGGTCTTAAATGATGATATTATTGAATATCTTTGGCACAGAGTGCAAAGATGAATGATTTCTGAAGAATATCTTTGGCACATAGTGCAAAGATGAGCAGTGTTGAGATGAACATGGCCAGGTGATTAATATCTTTGGCACATAGTGCAAAGATGAGCAGTGTTTAAATGAACATGACCAATGATGAATATCTTTGGCTGTAGTGCAAAGATGAATATTTGATTCGGATGTTTATGGATTGATGTTACTGAGGATAAAAGATGAGCGATGAACTTTTAAATTCATATATAGAAGATAGTAGTTTGCATTCTCTACTTAACTCTTCAATGAATTATTACTTCATTAGAATATTGATTTAAAATTTGTTGTCTATTGTATTCTATTAAATTTTTCCTGTTGAAGACTAACGATAATTTGTTGTATATTATCTTAGTCATATTATTCTTTAGTGAGCTAGTTGAGCTCATCCTTTTCCTTTTGTTCCATTCTTCTCGGGAGGCGAGAATATAAAGCGATGCAGTGGGGTATGGAATGAAGGTTTTAGAAAGGATTGTTTAGTAGTCCTCACCATTTTGTAAAATAATGTATCAATAAATGTGATGAGGATTTATTTGAGTATAAATATTATACAGAAGATAATATTTGTATTTAAACTCACAGTTTTACTGTTGTAATAATAAAGTTGTAGTTGTTTCTGTACCATGTATTGACAACTCAGAATGGGTGATGTATACCTATTTTGGGGGCATCACAATTCCAACATAATAATAAAGAATAGAATAACAGAAGCTCTCTTCATGAATACGAATGAAATAATACCCCTTACCTTAGAAGAACACTGGATACTGGAATAGTGAGGTAGCAGACTTCTCTTCTTCTTTCTCTCTATATTTTCTCTCTATAATAATTGCTCTATAGCTTTAGTGAATTAGTGAGAAATGAAGGAAGAATGAACTTCTATTTATAGGAAAATATAGTTTCGATAATTGCACGTTTTGGGGCTCAAAATATTACAGTATAATACCTTCCTCTTTTTCTTCATTTTTAATTTATGCAAGTATTATCAAACTTGCACCACCTCCCCTAATAGTAAATAATGTGAATCAATAGTTCAATCATGTGAATCAATAGTTATAATCAAGTGAAAATACGAATTATAGTATAGTACCTTCAATTATACCTCCATTTTTAACTTAGTCATTTACAAGTATTATCAATCTTACACCACCTCCCTAATAATAGACAAGAATGTGAATCAATAGTACACACATGTGAATAAATAGTTATAATCATGTGAATTAATAGCAATTAATTACTCATTTATCCTAAGTTAAATACTGGATTGATCGATATAACCTCCGGACATCAATTATTATCGAAATAAATGTCAATTTTCACTAACACTAATAATTCCAACACAATGGAACTATCAATTTCATCTTTAATCAACACGAACTTATTCATCATTAATATTATAACTCACAATATTTAACAACCGTTGCGTTCTGGGAAGGGGGGCTTTAGATAAGGATTTCTCCTTATTGGCGCGCAATTAGGTGACCAAACCTCTCCTTGACAGAACTTCTAGACATTGTCAATATTGCAAATAATAATATGAATAACTTTGCCATCTCAATTATTTATTTAATAATATAACATATTATACAGATGATATTGTGACAATAATTGAATCAATAATATGAGAGATATGATGCAGCAATTACTGTAGAAATAATTGAGTATAACTGAGTGACTTATCACGTAAGCATCAATAATCAATACCGTGTGCTATTATGCAACCATGCGTATTACTGTACTTTTACTACCGAGTAGTTCAACAGTTTTAACGGTAACACTTTCGTCGTTATTTTTATAAAATGATAATTCTATCGTTTCTAACTACGACAATACTTCCGTTGTGGGGTCCACCAATGATTGTGCCGTCGTACGGATATTCCCCGAAAAAAAGAATATTTTATAACAACTTGCATACTTTGCAAAATTTATAAATACTACCCACAACTATAACATTATATCAAATCCACACCATAATATTAAAAAAATATTTCGAGAAATTTAAATCTTTATTCATAAAATTTGGGGTCTCACACTTGGGATCTCCAGTCAACTAGGTTGGGTTTCCATCATTTCGATCCTTGTTTATAGGCTTTAAACCCATTCCCCTCGAAGTTATTTTTACTTGCTCTCTAGTCAAATCTTTAATCAACGGATTCGCTATATTTTCTTTTGACTTAATGTACTCAATAGATATAATGTCTTTATAAAGCAATTTCTTTATGGTATTGTGTCTATGACGAATATGTTTAGACTAACCATTATACATGTTACTTTGTGCCCTTCCAATTGTTGAATGACTATCACAATGGATACAAATAGGTGGCACAAGTTTAGGCCACATAAGAATATCTTCTAAAAAATTATGAAGCCATTCAGCTTCTTCTCCAGCCTTATCCAATGCAATAAATTCATATTCCATCGTTGATCGAGCAATGCATATTTGTTTAGAAGATTTCCATGATATTACTCCTCCACCTAGTGTAAACACAAAATCACTTGTAGATTTAGAGTCTTTTGTATCCGATATCCAATTCGCATCACAGTATCCTTCAAGTATTGTTGGATATCTTGTGTAGTGCAATCCAAAATTTTGAGTATATTTTAAATACCTTAAAATTCTTATAATTGCCTTCTAGTAATCTTGTCATGGATTGCTTGTAAATCTACTCAATTTATTGACAGCTTATGCTATGTCAGAACGTGTACAATTAATTACGTACATAAGGCTTCCAATTATTTATGCATACTCAGGTTGTGATATGCTATTTCCTTTATTTTTAGACAAGTGTAGATTTATATCTACCGGTGTTCCCATAGGATTACAATCATATTGATTGAATTTCTTGAGTATTTTCTCAATATAATATGATTGTGATAACACTAATCCATCCGATGTTTTAAAAATTTTAATTCTTTATATTATATTGGCAACACCCATGTCTTTCATGTCAAACATATTATTTAGCATTTTTTTAGTAGTTTTAATGATTTCATTATTATTACCCATAATGAGCATATCATCTACATAAAGACAAATAATAACATACCAATTCTTAGTGTCCTTGACATACACACATTTGTCACACTTATTTATTTTAAAACCATTTGATAACATTGCATTGTCAAATTTTTCATTCCATTGTTTAGGTATTTGTTTTAATCCATAAAGGGACTTTACAAGCCGACAAACTTTCTTTTCTTGTCCTGGAACAATAAATTCTTCTGGTTGTTCCATGTAGATTTATTCTTCTAAATCTCCATTCAAGAAAGCTTTTTTTACATCCATTTGATGTATTTTTAAATTATATATAGCTGCAATGGTTATTGACATCCTAATTGAGGATATTCTTGTCCCAAGAGAATAAGTATCAAAATAATCTAAACCCTCCTTTTGTCTGTATCCTTTGATTACAAGTCTTACTTTATATTTATCTATAGATCCACCTGCTTTCATTTTCTTCTTAAATATCCATTTATATCCAAGAGGTTTAGAGCCTGGTGGGAGATCTACTAATTCCCACGTATGATTGTGCAAAATGGATTCTACTTCACTATTTATAGCCTCTTTCCAATATGGAGCTTCAGGACTCGACACTGCTTCTTTATAGGTTTGAGGCTCATTTTTTAACAAATAAGTTAGAAAATTTGGATCATAAGATTTTGCTGTTCTAGCACGTTTACTACGAGTAGTGTGACAACCGTAATTTTGTAATTTAATTTTAATATTTATTTGATTGAATAAATATTTTTCGATGAATTAATTATTAGATTAAATAATTAATTGATGAAGTTATGATAGATTAATTTAATTATATGTGTTACATTTATTAATTTAATGTGGAGAATTTTATTATTCAAGTATGTGATTATGTGAGCTTATTGAATTAAAAGAAATATTTAATAAGCTTTATGTTATTTTAATTAATTTAATTATTAATTAGAGATTTAATAATTTGACATTATTAATCAAAGAGAATTTGAATTATGTGACTATGTGTATTAATGAGAAATTATTATATTTTATTTAAAGTAAATTAAATAAGATATTAGATTTATTTTATATGGATGTGATATTTTTTTAAACTATATGATAAGGTTTTATTAAAATAATGGGTTTTGAAACCTAGTATGCTAGCCAAACATGGCACTATGGGAAGTTGAGGCGATTACCCCATGATTTGGGTAATCCCACCACCAACAACGTCAGATTGATTTCTATATTATATACGTCTTCCTTTCCTTTTCTTTCATTTTTTTTCTAAGTCTAATATTAAGTAGAGAAAGATACAGAGAGAGTTGAGAAAATTTTGAGAGAGATTGGGAGAAACTCTGTGATTGAAGTAGAGAGAATTGTCAATTTATCTAACCTACCCTTGGGTAATCTCTTCAACCCAATTTATATATTTTACGTCTTTTAAAGTTTTCATGAATATGGTTTTATTCATTCTGTAATTCTCTGAAATTGGGAAATTCTGTTGTTATGAGAATATATGTAATAATTCGAGTTGTATGGCATGTTTTATATATATATATATATATATATATATATATATATATATATATTGTGTTTCCATATCATCAATTTCATAAGATTACAACGTATGATTATGGCTTGTTATTTCAAAATTTACAGAGTACGATATGGCCATATGGCCTTATCGTGATTTTTATATGTCAAATATAATTTATTTTGCAAAATTCACACATTGATATGATTATGCATGTTAAAATGAACAAAATGAAACTTAAATGGTTGGATTTGGCTTTATAACGAATCCGTAGCATTAAAATCTATGTTTTTGTTCAAGAACTTCAAGAACATCAAGAACAGTCCAATTTGCATGCTTTAATTCTGTGATTATGTGTTTTAATGGGTGAAAATCACTCCATAGATGTTAAGTATTGATTATTTATGAATTCTAGCAAGTGGGTATGTCTAAATTAGTGTAAAAATAAGTTGATTGGAAATTTTTAGTGCGAGTGTTACGCAATTTTTATTAATTACTGAAACTGGAATCTGAGTCTCGCATGCGACGCCAACTCCTAGTTCTTTTTTCTACATACATAGGCATATCATGTATTGCAATACTAAGTATCAATATCAGGTATGGCCTTACTTGTAAATGCATAATACTGATACCGATCTGAAAAGTGGCGGCCATGGCTAAATACCACTTAGCAGATTAATCGAAAATGCAAATTTTAATGTTCAAGTATAGAAATGAGTTAGTGACCTAGTCTAATGAACATAAAAACTTGTTAGACATATAATGAGATATTAAAATGAGTTTTACCAAAGTCGAAGAAGACAATTACATGTTATTTGAATCGTTGATTATGTAATTAACTTGTTGTTCGTGTAGTATTATATTATGTAAAAACAAGTATGTTAATTTGACTAAGTATGGTCATGAAGTCGAGTTTAGACAAAGAATAACTTATGATGTTTAGTATGTTATTATTGACTGGTATTGTGAACGTAATTGATAGGTAGGATTTAATTCAAAGAACGAGTTTGTTTAAGTGTAATCTACGCACGAGGCAAGTTTCTAAACCTTATCTTGTTACATTGAGCAAGTTTTCTAACTCTACATTTACGTTGAGCAAGTGTCTTACCCTAAACTTTCGTTGAGCAAGTTTCCTAACCCTACTTGTTATCGTTATATAAGTTGATTAATTCATCTTTCGATATTGAGCAAGTTCTCATTTTTATTGATCAAGCTTGTCTTGTATATTAAAGTTTATTAATCTTCAAGCATGATGTTGTTATACAATAATTATTCTATTGTATACCTTTTGAGATGTTATTCAAGTTAAATATTCATTTACTGTTAAACCTTGTTAGACTAGTGAACCCTTATTGATTCGACTAGTCCATAGTTGATGAGCGTTCTAAATTTCAGAACCCTTTGATGAATTATTCAAACCAAACTTCCTTTGGTGCGGACTCGAATGTCAAACTGAGATGAACAACCTCAGATAGGGGATTATTTACGCTTTAGCGTTAAGATATTAATGCACGATGTATGGTACTAAAGTGATCCCCCTAAGTACGAGAAGAAGAGTCCATAGTCTTATGATATTAAAGGTTTCAAGTAAAAACACTTGACAACCTAGGACATAGTTCAAGGTCTTATGACCCTCAAAATTTCTTTTGATTTTTGTTATTCATTCTTGATTCAAAAGTTGAGCTTTATATAAGAAGTTATTATTCATTTTTATATTGTTATACTTTGTTATATTGTTATACGTGCTCACTCTTGCATAACAATAACATTGCGATTAAAACGAAAGAGCGCATTTAACCTTCCACTTAGTAAGTAAGGCGAAGCAAGCTTAGCAAGTAATGAAGACTATTTATTTATGTGATTATGTAATGATAGTTAGACTTGATGTTACTTAAGACTTATTTGTTTATGTTTTTCGCACAGATGATTTAAGGTTAGAGTAACCTGGGATTTATTTATTATTCAGTTGATGTAACCCCATAAGGGGAGAGATTTTATTATTATTTCTATATATTGTATGGTTTGCATTTTATTTACTGGTAGATAGATAGATGATGTTTGTAGAGATGAACACCAAATCTCGTGGAAATGGAAATCTGGGATTTGGGGTGTCACTGAGTTAGTATCAAAGTCGTAAGGTTATGAACCTTAGGTGGAAACAACCTTAGGTAGTAGCCTTATAGGAGATCGAGAACATAGTAGTGGTAAACTCTTATCGAGTTCTAAGAAATGAATTTCTAAATTCATTGAAGATAATAAAAGACTTTATGTGCTGTGTATGTGTTAATCTATGTGTTCGCTAAATACGGATTAGTAACTAAAACTTAAAATTTTGTTGTCACGATGTCGGATGTTGGAGGAGCTAGTCGAGTGGGGAGGAGGAACCCCGATTACCTATAGAGAGGATCCCCGAGAGACATTCATGTCGTCGAGGAAACACTTGTATAGAGAGAGCCATCTCCGTTGATCACTTGTTGTTGGTCGGGAGCATGAGCGGAGATGATCCAGAGGAGGATCTGAGGAAGAGGAAGAAGAGAGTTCCCACCAACTCCATTGATCAGAGATGTATGATGCACTCTATGATCGTAACGTAGAGTTGTAGGATCTTGTTAGGGATCTGACCGAAGCGAGCGGTTAGTCGGTGATTACTATTGAAAGCGAGAGGATAGAGATTGTGACTCTTCACACACACGTTTAGGAAGCGTGGAGTGGGATCTGGTTCACGAGAAGGGTCGGGGCCAGGATAAGTCCGCATGAAATAGAGAAGTTAAAGAAGGATCTGAAGGAGAGCTCGGAGAGGCTTGCCATAGCGAGAGGAGGGTTTGGGTCGAGAGAGTCACGTCGTCTTGATCGTGCGTAAGATGATCGCCGCCGTCTGAAAGAAGGCTAAACTTGAGGAGACGTACTCTACACTATAAAATCTGATGGATGCGGTCCAAGATCAAGTCGGAAGTATCCAATCTAGTTTGAGGATCTACCATCATATATGCTGAGATCGCGAGCGATGTCTTGCATCATGGAGGAGGAGCGTAGTAAGGTCATCCAAATACTTTAACAGGAGAAGGTGATAGTATTAGTTTAAATATGTGAAAACTATTTGATAGTTAATGATGTAAATTCGATATGTTCATAAATAAAGGAATATTGTGATGTTTTAAATCTGTAGATTCTTTATCTCGGGATAGTTGATGTAAATAAGCGGTGATGCTATCTTATGATGTAAAGACTTTTAAATTAAATGAAATGTCAAAGTTTATTTGAAGTAATGTGTTAAGTGAGTTATGATTAAATGTTTAGTTAAGTCTTAAATGTTTTAGAGATTGAGTAAAGATCTAATAAGCGTATATTCTTAATGAAATATGCCGCTTAGAAGACAAAATCATCGTCAATGACTTGGAAGGGTCAACAAACAATAACAACGACGCAAATGCTAACTCCGTTTCGTGAATTGGTAAACCTTTTAAATGGAGCACTTAATAATCAACCCCAAGCTCCACCAAATACTTCGTTTAAGGACTTCAAGCGGTGGGACCGCCAGAGTTTAAGGTTCCATAAACCCAATCGAAGCTCGAGACACAGGTAATGGAGATGGAGAAGGTGTTCGATGTTGCTAGAGTAAGGGAAGATCGAAGACTGCTTATCTGGCGTTTATCTTTGAAGTCCGAAGCCCACTATTGGTGGCGAAGCGAAACAAAGTGAGAGGAGGTGAAGGTGTAATATCACAGGAGAGATTCAAAGAGATGTTTTTGAGATGTATTTCCGGCTAGTTCACAAAATCGAGATGGAGGTTCGGTTTCTAGAGTTAAAACAAGGGAATATGTCGATGGTGATTATGCGACAAGGTTTAATGAGTTGGCTAGGTTAGTTACGTGCAAGTACATCTGGAAGTGAGGGAAGCGAGAGCGATTTGAGTAGGGACTGAAGCCACAGTTGTATAGCAAAGTGTCGATGTTCCAATTGAACACTTTTCTTTGGAGTGTTAGAAGAAGGCCATACTTCGAGGGTGGAAGCGATGCAGTAACGAAGTATACTCAGGAGCAGAAGAAGAAGAAGAGTGAGAAGGAAAGTAATAACAAGACTGGTGGGAGTAGCACTAGGGGTAATCACAGCCAGAAGAGGAAGTGGTCTGATAATTCATCGGCTGGAAGTCAATAGGGGGGACAGAGGAAGAAGATTAAACCGTGCCCAACCTGCAGAAAAACACATTTGGAAGTTTGTCTGAAGGGGAAGCGAGTGTGCTACAATTGTGGTCAGGAAGGCCACATAGCACCAAACTGTCCGAACCCAAAGAAGGGTGCCTGTTTCACATGTGGCTCAAAGGACCATCTTGCAAGAGATTGTCCTAAGAAGGGATCGGGAGGGACGAGTTTAGGAGGAAATAGAGGAAATACTGGTGGAAGCACTCTCACAATCGTAGCACCAACCGCAACCAACTGACTGACTGCCAGAACATTCAACATGATGTGTCTGAGGCAGCAGTGCCTCGCGATGTAGTGTCAGGTATCATTCCGATCAATAAAGTTAATGCTTATGTGTTATTTGATTTGGGTGCTACTTGTTCATTTATATCTGATGACTTTGCTAAGAACTTAGAATTGCTTAAGGACTAGTTAGAATACCCTATGAACATAGAAATTGCGAATAGAGAAATTATCCCTATTAAGTATGTGCACAAGAACTGTAGAGTAGATATTAAGGGTAATATCATGAACGTAGACCTTATCCCTATTCGACTTGGAGAATTTGATGTTATTTTGGGTATGGATTGGTTATCCAATTATGGGGCGGTAATTGACTGCCAGAAGAAGCGTATTAACCTTATGACTCCATCAAAGGTTGTGTTTTATGGTAGCAAGTCGCCTAGACAAGCGAGTTATCTGATGATGATGCAGGCCAGGAGATTGTTAAGACAAGGCTGTGTAGGATATCTAGCTTATATAGTCGATAGTCGTAAAAAGAATCTAAAAATTGATGAGATTCCAGTGGTGAGAGATTTCGCAGACGTATTTCTGGATGATTTGCCAGGACTTCCTCCAGATAGAGCAGTTGAATTCGTGATCGACTTGGCTCCAGGAACGGCTCCAATATCAAAGGCACCATATCGAATGGCACCGGTAGAGATGAAAGAACTGATGGTCCAACTACAAAAATTACTGGACAAGAAGTATATTCAACCAAGTGTATCACAGTGGGGAGCGCCGATTTTATTTGTGAAGAAGAAGGACGGAACAATGCGACTTTGCATAAACTACAGAGAACTGAATAAGGTCACGATAAAGAATAGGTATCCATTACCGCGAATCGATGACTTGTTCGATCAGTTGAAGGGAGCAAGATACTTTTCAAAGATAGATTTGAGGAGTGGTTATCATCAACTGAAGGTGAGACCAGATGATGTACCGAAGACAGTGTTTAGAACACGATACGGTCACTACAAATTTTTAGTAATGTCATTTGGTCTAACAAATGCTCCTGCAGCATTTATGGGCTTAATAAATGGAGTGTTCAAGCCGTTTTTGGACAAATTCGTAGTGGTATTTATAGATGATATTTTGGTATATTCAAAAAACAAGGAAGAACATGAAGAGCATTTGAGGATGACATTAGAGACATTGAGAAGAGAGAAGTTGTATGCTAAGTTTTTGAAATGTGAATTTTGGATTGAAAGAGTACAATTTCTTGGACATGTGATCAATCGGGACGGAATTTCGGGGGATCCCTCCAAAGTCGAAGCTGTGATTAACTGGGATCAGCCGAAGACGCCGTCGGAAGTAAGAAGTTTTCTTAGATTAGCGGGTTATTACAGAAGATTCATTCAGGATTTTTCCAAGATCACAACTCCGTTGACGAATTTGACTAGGAAATCGGTGAAATTTGTTTGGACGGAGAAGTGTGAGGAAAGCTTTCAAGAATTAAAGAGGAGGTTGAGTTCAACACCTGTGTTATCTCTTCCAGATGACACACGCATAGTCTGAAACTTTATGCGCCTTATGATATGGTGCAGTCCGATATAGAGAGCTTCTTGGTACCTGATCTCCCTGACAATATTGAGATGAAAAGGTGTCAATTACAAGAACATGTTGGGAACAAAACAAGGTATGATGAAATGATCAACGCAATCAAAGAGTCAGAGCTTAAAAGCTATGGTTTAGTTCATCATACTTTTTATGAACTTGAGCCTGATGTAAAGAATATGCAAGGATATAAAAATAAATATAAGAATTAGTGGGGGCATAATAGTAATAGTGGTATTTTAAGTAGATACTCCCTCGGATCCATAATAATTATCTTTTTAGCTTCACGCACATGAATTAAGAAAGTCATTTAATACTATCATTTAAGAATTAAAATTTGTATGAAATTTCATCACTACCCCTTTATGAAAAGTTGAAAACTATTAATGCAATAAAAAAATTTATTGGGAGAATGAGAAAAGTTAGGGGTAATATAGAAAAATAAATATGTTATTCTCCTAGAAACTTGTAAATGACAAAGAAATTTGAACAAATTTTTTCTTTTAAAAAGACAATTATTATGGAACCAATGAAGTATATAGCTGAGTTATAATTCTATTTGGATTATTGAATAATAATGTGATATTTCCTCTCTCTCTCTCTATGGTATATCTCCTTATTCTCTTCTTCTTTGTATTTTCTTCACTTAATTGCTCTATCTGTGATGCCCCCAAAATAGGTATACATCACCTATTCTGAGTCGCCAAATACATGGTACAAAATACAAATACAAACTTAACTATACAAATTGTGTAAGTGTAAATACGACAAAACATAAACCGAGAGTTTAAACAAGAATACCGCTTTCAGACAATATCCATTCTCAAAGGAGTCCTCATGGGCGATATACAAACTCAAATTCAGTCCTCGTTACATTTATTGTCACACTATTTAACAGAATAGTGATGACTAATAATGCTATCATCTGGACCGTCACTCCGCTTCCCAGACTCGTCCCAAATATATTCTCATTTCCACGAAGAGAACGAAAGAAGGAAAGGGTGAGCTCAACTAGCCTAGTAAGAAATATTATGACTAAGATAATGCAGAATAAATTATCATTAGTTTTCAACAATGTTAAACTGATAAAATATAATAGACATCAAGTTTAACTGCAGCGGAACAAGCAATCCATTAAAAAAGTCAAGTAGAGAATAAAATCTACTATCTTCTATGATTTAAAAAGTTTTTTCATCAATTTTTATCGCTGAGACTCAGCTTAATAAATAAACCACATCATCGAATCATCCCTGCTCTACGGGGCAAGGACATTCATTAAATCATCAATGGTCATGACTATACCGAATAATCCCTGGTCATAATCATACCAAGTCCATCTCTGCACGTAAGCCAAAGATATACAACAATAAAATCAATAATCAACAATCCATCTTTGCACGTAAGCCAAAGATATACAACAAGAAAACCAATAATCAACAATCCATCTTTGCACGTAAGCCAAATATATGAATTCAATAATCAATGATCCATCTTCGCACGTAAGCTAAAGATAACTTTCATCACCATATAAGCATGAGGATGATGACAATGATATAAGCATTAATCAAACTAAAACAAGGATAAATATTAAAGACTTTAAATTTATCCAAATATTATCAACCACTCATAATCTAATATTATTAATATCATAACAATATTTTAATCACCTCTAAACTTATAAACAATTTATTTCAATTGTTTACACTTTACCAAATAATACATTTAATCATTCAAAGAATGCCATAATCATAAGATTTCATCACCAATGATCAAATCCCTTATCAACAATCTACATATACCTTATATAGGATTTCCAAGCCATAAAATCCTATTTTCCAACTTTGTTACTTCACATAACATATTTAACTCATATGTTCGTAACTAAACTATTTTCATGAAAAATACCAAATCAGTCCCAAAAATATTTCTTTTCTGGGATTTAGCAGAATATAGTCCCATAATGAACATATATTTTTCTCGGAATTTTTAAAATTCATTTACTATTTTTCAAAAATCAATTTCCAATTAATTTCTTAAGAAATTAGCTACCTCAAGTTTAAATCCAAAAATTCCCAAATCTTGGCAGGATCGTACACATGTTAACGCGAGTCTCCAGTTTAAATTTCATGGTCATCGGAGTTATAGAACTCCGGGTATAGCATTTTTCGTCAGAAAAATCTAAATATTAAAATGATCATAACTTGCTCATTTTAAGTCAGAATGAGCTCATTTTTGGACAGGAGGTTCTTTATACCATATACTTTCATGTCCCAAAAGACCAGAATTTTTCTCATAATTTAAGTGGCCGAAACAACCCTTCTAAAATCTGGACAGTAGCATTTCGGTAATTTCTAGCTTTTGACTCCTTTGCTAAATTCAGTCCACACGAAAATTTACAACACCTTTTTCATTGATTCCACTTGGAGATGCTACAAAATTCATATATCTAACTCTAGAATATAACCACACTCAAAAATTCAAAATATAATAGGAGATATGGTCAATTGAATTTCATGTTCTATTTTTACCAAAATCTGATTTTTCAACCCTTTGTGATTTCTAAGAAACTTTCATGTTTTCACATAATAACCAACATAACTCATCATAACACTTACTAATACTTATACACCCATGATTTTCATCAGTCCAATGCTTTTATTCTGACTCTCATCATAATCAACGTAACCAGATTATTTTCACAATTTAATAAGGAATGAATATGAAGGATCATTCATCATGCATGTGGTAATCCACTTATATAGGTTATTCCAATGAATAATAAAGAATAACAACCGTGTCATGGCGTATAATGCATGTGATATTCCAACGAATAATAAGAATGAAATAACAACAATGTAAATCACCATGATATGCGGTATTAATTATGTATGGTGTGAGTTATTCCAATGAATAATAAATAATGGAACTGGTCGGCGTAAAGAAGAAATAATAAATTGGATATTACATATTAAATTCCAATGAATAATAAATAATAGAACTGTGTCCAGCGTAAAACGCGCAGATGTGATATTCCGACGAGAATAATAAATGCGGAATAATAAATAATGGAACCAGTCGGTCAAATATATAAATTAGAAAATAAAGAATGGAATAATAGAAATAATGTGGATATTCCAACAAAATAATAAAGAATAATAATAAATGGAAGAATTTTCACCATGTATGCGGTACAGATAAAAGCAAAGTTATTCCAACATAATAATGAAGAATGGAATAACAACTCTTACGAGTATTGAAAGAAAGTAATTCTCTTCATGAATACGAAAGAATAATACCCTTACAGAATACAACAAATAATATCCCTTACCTTAAAAGAAGACTGGATACTGGAATAGTGAGGGAACAGACTTCTCTTCTTCTTTCTCTCAATAATTTCTCTCTATAATAATGACTCTAAAGCTTTAGTGAATTGGTGAGAAATGAAGGAAGAATGAGCTTCTATTTATAGGAAAATATAGTTTCGATAATTGCACGTTTTGGGGCTCAAAATATTACAATACAATACCTCTAACTTTTCTTTTATTTTTAATTCAGTCATCCAAGTATTATCAAACTTGCACCACCTCCCCTAATAGTAAATCATGTGAATTAATAGTAAATCATGTGACTCAATAGTTTTAAACATGTGAAAAAAATCAATTACAGTATAGTACCTCCATCTATACCTCCATTTTTAACTTAGTCATGCAAGTATCATCAATCTTGCACCAACTCCCCTAATAGTAAGTGAATGTGACTCAATAGTACACACATGTGAACAAATAGTTATATGAGCATGTGAATTAGTAGCAATTAATTGCTCATTTATCCGATAAATTATTCAATTTATCAATATAACCCCCAGACATCAATTATCATCGGAATAGATATCGATTTCAACTAACACCAATAATCCCAACATAATGGAACTATCAAATCCATCTTTAATCAACACGAACTTATTCATCATTAATATTATAACTCATAATATTTAACAACCAGGTCGTTCCCAAGAAGGAGGGAGCTTTCCAATAAGGATTTCTCCCTATTGGCGCGCAATTAGGTGACCAAACCTCTCATTGGCAAAACTTCTAGACATTGTAAATATTGCAATTTAATAATATGAATAACTTTGTCGTCTCAATTATTGATTTAATAATATATCACATTATGCAGATGATACTGACAATAATCGAATCAATAATATGAGAGATATGATGCAGAAATTACTGTAGCAATAATTGAGTATAACTGAGCGACTTATCACGTAAGCATCAATAACCAATACCATGTGCTACTATGCAACCACGCGTATTACTGTACTTTTACTACCGGGTAGTTCAACAGTATTAACGGTAAAACCTCCGCCATTATTTTCATAAAATATTTTTGTCGTTTTCTAACTACGACGACAGTACTTCCGTTGTGGGGTCCACTAATGATTATGCCGTCGTACGAATATTCTCCGACAAAAAGAATATTCCCCGACAAAACAAATATTTGATAACAACTTGCATACTTTGCAGAATTTATAAATACTACCCACAACTATAACATTATCTCAAATTCTCACCATAATATTAAAAAAAAATCGAGAAAATTAAATCTTTATTCGTAAAATCTGGGATCTCACAATCTCTCCTCCTTATGAAATTTTGCCCTCAAAATTTACGTACGCATTCTGTATCTTAGGAATGATGAGGATACCTTGACTTCATTTCAGATTCTAACTCTTGAGGTATAACCTTTGAGTGTTGAATACGATCCTTCTTATTCAAGATTTTAACACGTAATTCCTCATACGTTAAATCTTTCGCTGTCTCGTTCGGTTCTAAATCAATAATGTGGTTTGGGTTGTCCACATATTTACATAACATCGGCACGTGATAAACGTTATGAACACCCAATATATTTGGTGGTAAAACGAGTCTATAGGCCACAGTGCCTACTCGATCAAGGATTTCAAATTGGCCAATAAAATCGAGGGTTGAGATTTCCTCTCTTCGTCGATTCTTGCTTCTAGAATAACTCCCTTTTGAACCTTCTTTTTCACATTCATCAGCTTCGAGTATGTAGCTTGAGCGGCTTTAACTTTATCGATTAAAGTCGATTCTACTCGTATATTTGCTATCTTCACGTGGGTTCGTAGTCTTGATTATCTTCATCATCATCATTTGTAAGTTATATGAAATGGGTCTTTGTGTTAACAACACGCACTCATAAACGATACTTCTACTCAACACGTCGGCTCCCACGTTCGCTTTTCCATGATGGTATTAAATGGTACGATCGTAATCTTCAATGACTATTTCGAGCCAACGTCTTTGGCGCATTATACGCTCGTTTTAGTTGAAGAAATATTTGAGGGTTTTAGAAATGGGTTTTGTCTTTACAATCAATACAAATTCGATTTCACGCTTAGGGGTTAGGCTAAGAAGTCTTCAAGAATACGCCGAAATTTATTAACAATAGAAATATCATTCAAAACTGTGACTCTCATCCAAGACTTGGATAGCACATGTAATGAAGGTTTTTCCTAACGGAGTTTCAACCAATAAGTCAAAGTCTAACTTCTCTGGGGTGAAATTTAAACGTTGAACGCAAGCAAGAGAGATAAAATAATGGGTAGAACCGGTATCTAAAAAGGTACAGACTTCGCAAGAATTTATAATTAACTAACCCGTGCTAACTTCGTTCGGGTTACTCGCTTTTTGAGAAGTCATGAAAAACGCTCTTCCTGAAACCACCGACTTTATTTTGTCCGTATCCGCCTTTGGTGCCACCATCCCAGCTGGACTTGACTTTAGTGCACGACAAAGTCGGGCTAGGTGACCTTCTCTTCTTGAAATTTCTTTATCTTGAAATTTTCACTTCTATTATCTGATAATTTCCCCATGATTACCATGGCCATTGCCGGTAGAATTAATCGTGGATACCATTCTTTTGGCATGATAATTTCTCCCACGATGGTTATCATTGTTCGAATATAAACAAAGTTTATCGATCATGATTATTATTATCGTGTTGTTGCTTTCGCTTCCTTTTATCGACCAAATGGGATGCAAACCGGAATCATTATCCTCGTCGCGATAATACCAATAATTTTGCTCTATTCATCTCAACATTTTCGATGCCATTTTCAAACACTATCACAAAACAAGGGTTAATTAACATATCACATATTATCCCTATACTCTGACCGACTAATTTAAATACCAAATAAACTTAGGTAGGTCATACTAGCGAAGGAATTCCCCGTCTCAACCCTCCTAGTTCTTCTCTCACATCTCAGCCAGGGATCATATCCCTAAGCTTTGATACCAACTGTGATGCCCCAAAATAGGTATACATCACCTATTCTGAGTCACCAAATACATGGTACAAAATATAAATACAAACTTAATTATACAACCGCCGTAAAAAATACGACAAAACATAAACGAGAGTTTAAACAAGAATACTTGCCTTCTGCACAATATCCATTCTCAATGGAGTCCTCATAGACATTTATACAAACTCAAATTCACCTCGTTACATTTATTGTCACACTATTTAACGTAATAGTGAGGACTACTAATGCTATCATCTCGACCGTCACTCCGCTCCCCAGACTCGTCCCAAATATATATTCTCATTTCACGAAGAGAAAAGTGAAGGAAAGGGTGAGCTCAACTAGCCCAAGAAGAAATATTATGACTAAGATAATGCGAATAAATTATCATTAGTCTTCAACAATGTTAAACCGATAAAATATAATAGACATCAAGTTTAACTGCAGCTGAACAAAGCAATCCATTAGAAAATTCAAGAGAGAATAAAATCTACTATCTTCTATGATTTAAAAGGGTTTTCATCAATTTTTATCATTTGAGACTCACAATAAATAAATAAACCACATCATCGAATCATCCTCGCTCTACGGGCGAGGACATTCATTAAATCATCAATGGTCATGACTATACTTAGAATAATCCTCGGTCATAATCATACCAAGTCCATCTCTGCACGTAAGCCAAAGATATACAACAATAAAATCAATAATCAACAATCCATCTTTGCACGTAAGCCAAAGATATACAACAAGAAAACTAATAATCAACAATCCATCTTTGCACGTAAGCCAAAGATATACAATTCAATAATCAACAGTCCATCTTCGCACGTAAGCTAAAGATAACTTTCATCACCATATAAGCATGAGGATGATGACAATGATATAAGCATTAATCAAACTAAAACAAAGATAAATATTAAAGACTTTAAATTTATCCAAATATTATCAACCACTCATAATCTAATATTATTAATATCATAACAATATTTTAATCACCTCTAAACTTATAAACAATTTATTTCAATTGTTTACACTTTACCAAATAATGCATTTAATCATTCAAAGAATGCCATAATCATAAGATTTCATCATCAATGATCAAATCCCTTATCAACAATCTACATATACCTTATATAGGATTTCCAAGCCATAAAATCCTATTTTCCAACTTTGTTACTTCACATAACATATTTAACTCATATGTTCGTAACTAAACTATTTTCATGAAAAATACCAAATCAGTCCCAAAAATATTTCTTTTCTGGAATTTAGCAGAATATAGTCCCATAATGAACATATATTTTTTTCAAAATTTTTAAAATTCATTTACTATTTTTTAAAAATCAATTTTCAATTAATTCCTTAAGAAATTAGCTACCTCAAGTTTAACTCCAAAAATTCCCAAATCTTGGCAGGATCTTACACATGTTAACGTGAGTCTCCAGTTTAAATTTCATGGTCATCGGAGTTATAGAACTCCGGTTATAGCGTTTTGCGTCAAAAAACCTAAATATTGAAATGATCATAACTTGCTCATTTTAAGTCGGAATGAGCTCATTTTTGGACAGGAGGTTCTTTATACCATATACTTTCATGTCCCAAAAGGCCAAAATTTTTCTCACAATTTAAGTGGCCGAAACAGCTCTTCTAAAATCTAGACAGTAGCATTTCGGTAATTTCACTACACCAAAATAGGGATGTAGCGAAGGAAATTTTGTGAAGGAATTTATTCCTTCACATGAGGAGTTGTTTAGCGAAGGAACAGTGAAGAAAAAAGTATAGTGACAATATAGTTATTAGCGAAAGAAACATTCTTCATAATTTATATTTTTTTCCTCGCAAAATTGGGGCGATAGAAAGATTTTTGGAGCCAATTTATGATGAAAATTTGTTAGGAAAAAAAATCTATTTAGTGAAGGAATTATTACTCACTATATATTATTGTTCAGAAGTTTTTTGCGAGAGATAAAATTGGTCGCTATCTTGTTCTAAATAATTTTTTTTGAATTAATTGTGGTGAATATAAATACCTTAAATTTTTTACAATAGTAAATTTAATTTTAGTAACACTTTTTAAGTAACTTACAATATCAACTATTTATTTTAATAAAATATAAAGTAAATAACTTTACACTATGTTAAATTTTAAAATTTCTCCATAAAAATTTATTTTTATGATCATAAATAAAAATAAAATAAAATAATTCAAAAGATTTAAATTTTATTTTAAGTATATAATATTAATCCTAAAAGTTTTTTGGAAATTAATTTAAATTAATTTTATTTTTTAATATTATATTTAATATTCAGTTAAATAATAATTTGGGATGACTTTAATTAAGAAAAATTTAAGAATTATTTAATTTTATTTTTAATTAGTTAAAAAATAAAAAAAACTTAAACTTTATTTATTTGAAGTAGAGTATTGTGCGTGACTCGTACGTGAAAGGAAGCAAGCGAGATAAGGAAGCAAGCCATATGAAAGTTTCGCTCAATCTTTTGCCAAAATTAAAGTTTCAACAACATAGATGTTAGGTCTCTACCAATTTGGTTTCCCCTCTCTTTCTTAGCTATAGTGTAGGCGGAAGAAATAAAAAATTAGCGCTAAATTTTGCTGTAATTAGCGAGATCGAGATTTGATTGTGTATCATTAATCCCAAAATTTTACCCCAAACTTCATCTTTCCATCCTCAAATCTGCACCTTCTGTCCTAATTGCAGAAGCCCTAACTTCGAAGACCCAAAGATCCGTCAATTTGTTCGAAGGTATTTTTCCAACAAATTTGTTCATCCGTATTCCATTAGTTGCTGTAATGATTCATATATACAGACACATGTATGTATGTGTGTATTTGTTTGTGTAAGAGACGCTATTCTTATACTTTTTGATGTCTTCGGTCAAAAGTAGGCAAAAGAAAGGAGGATTACGCTCACTCAACGTTTTGGCTGCAATTCTACTATCTAACATGGGCAGAATGGGTGCAAGGGACTTTTTGTCATTAGTAGCCATAGTGGTAAGTGCCTCTTTATTTGAGCAAATTTGAAGTTCATTGTTTACTGTTTAGACACGCTACTGTTATTTTACTTCATATTGAGTTATATCTGAATTTGTCTGTCCTGATATGCACAATGATTGTCACTTTTAAGTTTTAAATACAATTTAGGTTTGAATTTTTAATAAAGGTAATGAATTTTTGAAGCCTGAAATAATCACTGATATATATATATATATATATATATATATATATATATATACTTTTTATATTATGCTTGGACTTCCTTTCTTGTTTCATGCCAATAACTTATTTGGTCCAACAAGTACAGAAACGGTGTTGTTAGATGAATATGTAATAAATGACATATTTTTACGTTATATTCCCTTTTATCTATTTTTTTTCTCCATCTGATATTCTTGTAGTCTTGTGCTGTTGATATAACTCTTTCTGCAGTGTGCTTGTTATTACTTTAAATAATTTTAATTCTTTCATGATGATATAACATTTGATTTGTTTCTTGTAACGTGTATACTTTCTTGTAATGTTAAAACATCATTATATCGTAGGTCACATGTTGGTCCAAGTCCGCAAATGTTGGTTGCATTCATGATTTGATTCTTGATAGCGTCCCTGATGCATTGGCTTCTGGCACAGAAATGTTGACCCTTTGGAAGTTTTGTGCTTCCAGAAGACTCGTGTTTGGGCTAATAACACATTGACCTGTGTTGCTTACATAAAATACAGAAGTTTTGAATTGATGTATATATGATTAGCCTAAGAATATGGCGAAGAAGATCTGTTAGTATCTTAAGCTTTTATTAGAAATTGTTGAAAATATTAAGCTATTTAACCCATTGCTCAAGGCTCAAACTCAGTCATGATAAATTGTGGGGTTTTGAATGTGGGTGATAAAGAGTGTTTGATTTCTAGCCTTATACCTTCTTTCAGTTTTAATCCATCTTTTATCCTGATTATCAGAAAGATGAGAGACCTAGATCATGTATGACTCTAGTTTTTGCAGTCTTTACATTGATATCTCTCTCTCTTGTATTATCTATGAGTGTAGTTGCAGTATTTATGTTAATTTGTCTTTTATTTTTGGCAGGTGTTACGAACTGCTGTCAGCAATAGATTAGCGAAAGTGCAAGGATTTTTATTTCGCGCTGCTTTTCTTCGACGTGTACCTTTCTTTTTTCGTCTGATTTTTGAAAATATTTTATTATGTTTCCTTCAGTCGACTTTGCTTTCTACATCGAAGTATGTAACAGGGACCTTAAGTTTGCAGTTCAGAAAAATATTGACAAAGCTTATACATGCACAATATTTTCAGGTACATATGGATACCATCTGAAAGAAGGAAACTTTATCATCTTTTAATTGCTATTTAGCCTATTATTACCCTGCTTTATCATTCATATAAGTTTGTTAAGTTTATGTAATCATACTTCTTTACAATTTGTCTAGGATTTTCAGTTTCTGGATCATGGATTTACATAAATCACCATGGTTCATTTGGTGAAAATCTATATTATTAAGGGATAGGAAGAAAAATAACCATTATTTGGTGAGGCTGCATTACCACCTCATGCAATAAGCAATATTTCCTGGCATTATCCAATTCCTATTTTATCTCTTAATTCTCCCTCATCCCTCAAAAATTCTCCCTATAATTAAATGATACAAGAAGTTACATAAAAAAAACTATGTAGTTTTTAAATTGCCAAGTAGGACTAGTATGTTCACAATGCTGCTTACGCTACTATACTTCCTTTTTTTGGGGGGTGGGGGTAATTAATATGAGTATATTGAAAGACACTGAAAGGGGACAAATCAATGTAAACATAAGGTATACAAAAATCTACCGGCCATAAGCCCTTCTTTATGGTGCAAGAAAGATTTGACTTAACAATAGACAGCTCAAAAGCTTTTCTATTTCTCTCTGACCATAACCTTCAAAAATTATACAAGGGGGTGATATTCCATATTCCTTTGCACCTCATTCCCTCCTATATATAGACCAACTCAACAAAAAATCCTTACCGACTGAGCCATAACCTAGTCAAGGTAAAACCATAGTTCAACATTCTTTGGCAACTCGAAAGTAAAGTAGCAGGTGATTCACACTCTTGCCATTACTTTTTTACATGAAGATGTGCTTAAAAGTTATGTAATGTGTTTGAAAAAGAAATACAAATTTAATATTCTTTCTTCAGGTGAAAGTACTACAGTGAGCTTTAAATTGTTCCCATTATTGTCTTACCTATCTTGTCTGAATTTTATATTTTGCTGCCTTTGTTGTTTTTTAAACTCGTTATCTTGCTTCCAGAATATGGTATACTACAAAATATCCCATGTTGATGGGCGAATAAATAATCCTGAACAACGATTGCGAGTGATGTACCAAAGTTTTGTTTAGAGTTGAGTGATCTTGTACATAAAGATCTTACCGCAATTACTGATGGTTTGCTTTATACATGGTGCCTGTGTTCGTATGCAAGCCCTAAATATGTATTTTGGATATTGGTAATCTCTGGCCTTAAACTGTTCCATGTTGTCAACTTTACATAGGAGTTTTTGTACATCTGGGAATGCTAAATTATTTCAGATGCTAACTTAGGCTTCTACATCCCATTTCCTGCTATATAACTTGTGTTGCATTAGTAACTTCTAGACTCAAATTGGGATGTTACTTTCTAGGCCTATGTATTAGGAGCAGGAACAATGATAAGGAATTTCTCTCCTGTATTTGGGAAATTAATGTCTGAAGAACAACAACTGGAAGGCGAGTACCGACAGCTTCACTCACAGTTAAGGACCCATTCAGAAAGCATAGCATTTTATGGCGGTGAAACAAGAGAAGAATCTCATATTCAGCAGAAGTTCAAGACTCTTGTTCGACATATGAGGACTGTTCTCCAAAATAATTGGAGGTTTGGCATGATTCAAGACTTCTTATTGAAGTATCTTGGTGCAACTGTTGTTGTAATTCTGATTATTGAGCCTTTCTTTGCTGGCTATCTAAGACCTGACACTTCAACATTAGGACGAGCAGAGATGTTGAGCAATCTAAGATATCATACTAGTGTAATAATATCACTCTCTCAATCTCTGGGAACCTTGTCCATAAGTTCGAGAAGGCTTAATCGCCTAAGGTATTTCTTCATCCATTTTATATTTCAGCATTTTTGTGGTATTGGAAAATGAGAAAATCTTCTATGAAGATATGCTGGTGACATTTTCACGTGCTTTGATTCTTATGGCACAAGTAATTGGACATTTATATATCTGGTTGTTGCTTTGACTGGTTCCCTCTTTATGATTAACTGTTACTCTGTTATCATTCATCATTTTTTTTGTCAAATAGAGTAGTTGACATGCTAGATATATCCTCAGTCATTTGGGAAAACTACTTTTTGCCATTTTATGACCAACTGCTATGCAAAAAACAGATCCAATTTGTAGTTTCACCTCAAAATTTCAACCTTTTCCTTTAAAAAGCTTCAATATTTACTGGATGATCTACCTTACCTAGTTATGTGCTGGTTTTCTTGCTATAAAAATATTATAGTAGCAGAGTTTATATATATGGAGGAGGGTTGTACCTCACCTGGTTTTTTAGGCATTTTGGTTGCAGTATTTCTAGGAAAAGAGCAAAGCTATGTTAGATTTTTCAGTGTTGAATTAGAAAATGAAGGGCTGCAGAGTTATGTAGGATTTCTTGGTAAAGTCCAGGGATAATATTAGGGGTTGGCTATTGTAGGAATTTGTTATATTAAGCTGCTCCTTTTTGTCTAGTGATCACCATTCAGGAATCTTGTAATTTACTTTCTCTTGAAGGTGTCTACTGATCAATAAAAGTGCAAAAGAGAATTACCCCTAGATGAGTTATTCATTCAATTGAATTCGTCAGATGGGTTTGGCTAGTCTGTTGGAACTTGGAAGCCCTGAAAGGTGCTATTCTATGAATGTGATAACCACTCTATTCTTTATTTGTTTGATAACCTCAATGAGTCAAATGGTGTATTTAGTTACCAGTTCTCTCGTTATTATTAACCTCAGTGAACTTTATACTTTCGTGGAAGTTATTTTCATTCCAGATTTTCTTTTATAAGAAAATTAGATTTTTCTTATGCTGTCGTAGCTAACTCAGAAGACCAATTTAGTGAAATAACAAAATTGCTTAATGCAGGACTTATAGCTGACTAATTCCTGATTTTTTTCCCTTTTTTATTTTGTATTTCAGAAGTGACTGAGTTCTGGTTTCACAATTTTTTTTTTCAAAAATGTTGACCTACATGAGGAATTCCTATGACTTCCCCCGGCTCTCAAGGAGGTGGCTCTAATGATCTTACGTATGGAGTAGCTTATAATATTTCTTTGGGAAACGAATACTTGGTCTTTTAGCTGCACCTATAATTTGAAAGATTTTCTGATTGTTTGGCCTCTCCATTATGCTCTAACTTTACTAGGCAACTTGACCAGCTGATAGAAGGTCAACATGTTGCTCATATGGTTAATATATGAATACTGAAGTATTAATGTCTGCCTGGAACATCAAATCAACCAAACTCAGAAAAAAAACGTACTTATTAGTCTATGCATTGCGCAATTGCCTTCACTATGTTTAGCTTCTGATAAGTACAATATATGTAGGTGAAATCAGATGGGAGCTCTATGGTGGGCCTTTCTCTTGAGTTCTCTTATTTGATGCTGGAGAAAAAAATCAGTGCTACTTGCTTCCTGGGGAAATACCCTGCTTACCATGAACCGGTTCTCAAGCAAATTTAGTAATGTAATCATGCCACGTCAATCCGAAAAGCTGGATACGGCACCAGAATGGGTCATACAAGAGAGTAGCATTGCAATGAACGGGTACACATTAACAAGAATTCATGTTGTATGCTACAAGTCAGAACCTGACATCTATAAACAGGAATTAAAATCTGATTCACTTAGCCCAGATCCATCAGAATATTATGCAGTTCTTGGTTATATCGAAGTTAAAACTTCTGTATGGAATTTGGATTTTCCACCATCTGCAGCATGGTTAGTCGAGGGCCAATATGTTAAGTGGGCTTCAAATTCTCAGGGTTCCAAGACCCTCAGCGTTAAGATCATCTGGTCATTGAAAGGTGGAAACGCTTCTCGGTTCCCCAAGTACAATATTTATGTCGAGAAGCAACCAAATATATCAGTCGACGAAAGGCAGGAGTATATTGGAGTAGCAGAAGTGGAAGCTTTTTATGTTTCTGATCTTGTGGTTCCTTTTGGCTCTTCTAGCCTTCGCTTCATCGTTCAAATTTGCAGCCTAGATGGGACTTCCCAAAAGCTAGATGATTCACCATCTTTCCTGTTGCCTGTGGAAGGTTAGTAAATAATGTCGCTTTCTTTTGCCTCCCTCTTAATAGAGGGTGAATAATCTTTAGCCTTTATGCATGTTTATCTTGCATAAGTTGTATCGTGATATTGAAATTGAATCCAAATAAATTTTTTCTCATTATGTTATTCTCTCGTCATGATACAACACCTAAACTTATCATGTTAATCTTTAATCTTGATAAACTATTGACATAACTTGTGATGTCATCAATTATTCATCCTTAACATAAAGAACTCAGTAATTTATATATATACATGTTTTGGATTCATATATGGATATTTGAATTGTGATTATTGCTTTATTTGTTCAATTCAAATAATTGTTGAAATTGAGCTTGCTTTTCCACTGTTATGTTATTAGAGTATTCTTTAGTTTACTTGCGGGTTCCGAGCCAATTTTTTGTTCTGTTTCATGCTTAATTGATCTTAATATTTTGTTTGTTTGCTATCTTAATTATTGTATTTTTAACTTTAATTTCAAAAATAATTTGATTTGCATTTATGAGGTTGGTTTTCACTATGTTATCTCATACAAACAGTTGACTTGTGTACAAGCAAGGAACAATACAAAAGCTAAAGTCAATTTCTTTACTGTCAAACATTGTCGTATGGAGTTGCTTTTACAGGAAAGGTATGAAAAGAGACTTCAAATGTTCTTTAACTGTATTTTTTTTGGATCTTTATAGTTTAGCTTTGGCATAGTCATGTTTATATATTTTTGTTGTTTCTTTTCTATTTCTTCTCTCCAGTGTTAACACTACTGAAAAAGCTTCTAAGCACTGGAAGAAAACACATGAGTGTGAATGAAATGGGCAGCCAATATGTCTCAAAAACATATCGCTTCTCAAGTTAATGGTTAATCTCTCTCTCTTAATTTCAGTTTACTAGTTTCCTCTTTTCTTATTCCTCATTTCATTGAATTTCATTTCATTGAATTTTGGTGTTTCTCTTGCAGCATGAAGTTTATATGCCCAACATTGATTTTCTTGAAGAAAATGATGATGAAGTGGACCTAACATGACATTTTATTCCTTCTAATTTGTTGTATGTTAGTTAATAAATATTGTAGATATTATGGTCCTTGAGAGACTAAGATACAAAACAAATTATGTACTTACGGTGACTCGAACATTATTTATTTATATATAGAGTATTGGTTTTATTAGCTCTTTATGTATTATTTTATCAATTAGTTTGAAATAAATATGACATTTATATTTATTTAAAATATTAAATTTATTATTTCTTATAGAGATTAATAATAATAAATATGAAATCATTGATTTGAAATTAATTATTATTTACAATGAATTTGGATTATTTACCAATTAATTTTTTATTTACTTAATTTATAATTTGTGAAGGAATTTTTCTCTCACTAAATTGAAGAAAGATTCTCAATTTATAAATAGTGAAGGACAATTTTCTCTCGTTAAATAAATTTGTTCTTTATAATATATTATTTGTGAGGGAATAAATTTATTCACTAATTTTAAATAGTCCTTCTTAAAATATTATTTGTGAAGGAAACCAATCTTTTACTAAATAACAATATTTCATTATCAAATACAATTTGTGAATAAAAAAGTTATTCACAATATATCTTTCACAAAAAATATTTAGTTACTACTTAGCGAAGGATACCCAATTGCGAGGAGGTCTAATGCGAGCAATCGTATGAAAGAAATATTTCTTCGCAATAAATCACTTGTGAGTGATATAGTATGTATTGTGAAAGATTTGTCCTTCACTAGAGGCCATTTTTGGTGTAGTGTTTCCAGCTTTTGACTCTTTTGCTAAAATCAGTCCACACAAAAATCTACAACACCTTTTTCAGTGATTCCACTTGGAGATGCTACAAAACTCATAGATCTAACTCTAGAACTTGACCATACTAAAAAATTCAAAATATAATAGGAGATATGGTCAATTGAATTTCATGTTCTATTTTCATCAAAATCTGATTTTTCAACCCTTTGTAATTTCTAAGAAACTTTCATGTTTTCACATAATAACCAACATAACTCATCATAACACTTACTAATACTTCATATACCTATGATTTTCATCAGTCCAAATGCTTTTATTCTGACTCTCATCATAATCAACGTAACCAGATTATTTTCACAATTTAATAAGGAATGAATACGAAGGATCATTCACCATGCATGTGGTAATCCACTTATACAGGTTATTCCCAACAGAATAATAAAGACGGAACCAAGTTCTAGATAAAAAGCATGTACATAATATTCCAAATGTATAATAAAGAATGGAATAACAACGAAATCACCACGCATGCGGTTTGGCATAGGCGAGTTATTCCAACAGAATAATAAATGATGGAACCAGTCCCAGTAAAGCATACGAGATAGGATATTCCGACGTAATAATAAATGCAAAATAATAAATAATGGAACTGTGTCCGGCGTAAACGCATGCATGTGATATATTCGGCGAATAATAAATAATGGAACCAGTCCAAGCGAAATTACGCATCCACGGGATATTCCAACAAAATAATAAAGAATGGAATAATAGAAGAATTTCACCATGTATGCGATGCTTGGATAAACAAAGTTATTCTAACATAATAATGAAGAATGGAATAACAACTCTTACGAGTATTGAAAGAAAGTAATTCTCTACATGAATACGAAAGAATAATACCCCTTACAGGTACAACAAATAATATCTCTTACCTCAAAAGAAGACTGAATACTGGAATAGTGAGGGAGCAGACTTCTCTTCTTCTTTATCTCAATAATTTTTCTCTATAATAATGGCTTTAAAGCTTTAGTGAATTGGTGAGAAATGAAGGAAGAATGAGCTTCTATTTATAGGAAAATATAGTTTCGATAATTGCATATTTTGGGGCTCAAAATATTACAGTACAATACCTCCAACTTTTCTTTTATTTTTAATTCAGTCATCCAAGTATTATCAAACTTGCACCACCTCCCCTAATAGTAAATCATGTGAATCAATAGTAAATCATGTGACTCAATAGTTCTAAACATGTGAAAAAATCAATTATAGTATAGTACCTCCATCTATACTTCTATTTTTAACTTAGTCATGCAAGTATCATCAATTTTGCACCAACTCCCCTAATAGTAAGTGAATGTGACTCAATTGTACACACATGTGAACAAATAGTTATATGGGCATGTGAATTAGTAGCAATTAATTGCTCATTTATCCGATAAATTACCCGATTTATCAATATAACCCCCAGACATCAATTATCATCGGAATAGATATCGATTTCAACTAACAATAATAATCCCAACACAATGAAACTATCAAATTCATCTTTAATCAACACGAACTTATTCATCATTAATATTATAACTCACAATATTTAACAACCGTGTCGTTCCCAAGAAAGAGGGGCTTTCCAATAAGGATTTCTCCTATCAGCGCGTAATTAGGTGACCAAACCTCTCCTCGCGTAACTTCTGACATTGTAAATATTGCAATTTAATAATATGAATAACTTTGTTGTCTCAATTATTAATTTAATAATATATTATATTATGCATGATAATCTTAACAATAATAATCGAATCAATAATAGAGATATGATGCGAAATTACTTTGTAGCAATAATTGAGTATAACCGAGCGACTTTATCACGTAAGCATCAATAACCAATACCGTGTGCTACTATGCAATCACGTGTATTATCGTATTTTTACTAATGTAGTTCAACAATGATAATCGGTAAAACCTCCGCCGTTATTTTCATAAAATATTTTTGTCGTTTTCTAACTACTGACGACATTACTTTTCCGCTAGGGGTCCACTAATGATTATGCTTTGTTATGCGAATATTCTCCCAAAAAAAAGAATATTCCCCGACAAAACGAATATTTTATAACAACTTGCATACTTTGCAGAATTTATAAATACTACCCACAACTATAACATTATCTCAAATTCACACCATAATATTAAAAAAAATTTGAGAAAATTAAATTTTTATTCGTAAAATCTGGGATCTCACACTATCTCTCTTTTAACTCAATTTTCTTTCTTCTTCTAGTTCTGCTTCTCTAATTCAATACAATTGGTATCAAATCTATTTCGATCCTAGTCATAATAACAACGAAAAATCAAAATTGTGCAACCTTAGAAAATAATTTTGAGAAAATTCGAGAATTGATGAAAGGATTATAGAGTTCTATATATGGATGAAGAGTTCAAGCAGGTTATGAAGAAATTTGATGACTTAAGAGCTTCCATTCCAAAGCATGATCGAAAAGTGCTTATTTGTGGCTATACGAAAGAGGAGGATTGCTTATGTGAAATAACAAATTCCTTAAATTCAGTATACCAAGACATTAATGACGAAGATGCTGTGGATCTGAATTTTAAGGAAGAAGAGAGCCTTCAAACACAATTACAGATTTAACAAAATGTTGGTTCGATTGTTCCTGAGATTGGAGGTCATGAGGATTTTCTGGCGGGAATTGAAGACCCAATCTCACTCGTCAATCAAGTTTGTACTGAATCAATTCAGGAAAAGGTAACTTCAGTTACAAAATGTGAATTCTCATCTCCTAACTTGGCAGGAAACACTAGGGAAGAGGCGTTCTTTGCAAATAAAAAAGAAATTGATGTTGCGTGCAAGGTATTCAATGAAATGTCTAATAGAGATGAATCATTTTGGGGTGTTCTCATTGCCGTCTTAAGTCAGTATGATGATTATTTGTGTTGTAAATAATTCGAACGAGCCGTTGTATAATGATAGTGGGGGTAAAACTAGGACTATGCATATAAAGGCTTTAAGTGCGGATGATGGGATATGTAATGGTTCTCATAACCATAAGCTATTATTGGGTGTTGAACTGCCTCAACCGACAAATATTGGCGAAACAATTTTTGCACCATTTGGTTTACTAGAAATAAATTGAAAATTTTCAAAGTTGGTGCCACCAGAAGGTTTGGTGGAATCATTACAAACTAAATATGTTTATAAAAGTCAATTGAGGAATGCTCATAATGTGCCTTTGTTTGATGGAAAGATTGGTTGCACGGTGGATGACTTAGATTTAATAATGATTACCATGGATATAATCAAGTTACATGGTACCAACAAAACAGTTTATCCTCTTGAGCCTTTTGATGTTGGACTAAAACTACAAGCTGCTGGAATCTCAAACAGAAACAAGCATCTAGCCTTTACAGATGGTATTGTTGATCTAAAGTTTTAATTGGGAAGTAATGTAGGTCTTTTACAACAATTGATTGAAGTTTTTAATGGTGAATTTCCAAAACAGTCATCTCAGGCAATGGATTTTGGGATTTTTCTTGCCGAAGATCATGATGCTCCCTAAACAATACTGGTAATAGTGAAGAAATTTATTGAAAATTCTCAATCTGGTGATGAAAAATTAATTTTTTTGGTTGGCGAAATTAAAGTTTCTAACATTTGTGTGGTTGCACTAAAGGGATCAAACCATTGCAAAACATTCAAAATTATTTTTATAGCTTGTTTACGCGATGAGAAAGTAAAATGCTACCTTAATGCCTAAAATGAGTTTAATAAAGTACATGGAGTGATATAAAAAGATGTGTTATTCATACTTGGTAATAGTCTGCGCTTCACTCGAGCCAACTTCGAGGTGTCTACCTTGCTTCAAACTGAACTAGTTAAGGTGTCCACTTGGGATGTTATGACTATGTTTTTTGTGATTGAATTCACTGCTAGTGCTACTTTGTGCAAAGGACCGAATAAAGAGTTAGAGACACTGACAATTGGTTCATTGTCATTTTTGGTGATGTTTATTGTTATAAACCATGGGAGGATATTTCAATTTATCTACGTAAGTCTTGCATTTTTTGTGCAAAAGTTGTTATTTGTAATGCCTCAGTGGAATCATATTGCATGGAAGGTAGTAAAATCAGGTTATTGTGGAAAGGCAGGCGCCATTATTTTTGACCCGGGTGGTGAGGAATTTCATGATATTTGGTTTGAAGCACCAAATGTATTGTCATTTTTCTCTTTGGGTTCCTCCTTTTGCTATATAGGTTATGCTCAATGTGGGAAAATAAGGAAAGACGTTGTGGTAGAGTATTCATGGTGGAGTTTTGATGAATTGCCTAGGACTAGTTTATAGTGCCAGAAAACTCTAAAGAAAGCTTTGCAACTTCTGGTTATTATTTTGGAATTGCATATAGACAATTTGGGCTACCTACTTATTTGGAAAATTTTCCTCATCAATGATGTGAGAAACTTCTCTGTGGTCAAATTTCCTGCTGAAACCAACAACAATTGTCATGCTGATTTTATCAACATGATAAAATCAGACAACGAGTTCAAGACAATGAAATTTTTAATATTTTTTCTCTGCTGGATTGTTTAGTTGGTAATTATTTGCATCTTTTTAGTTCCTTTTTTATCACCCTTAAGGGTAAGGGTGTTTTTGAGGAGCAGGGAATGTAAGGAATAGGTAAGGATATAAAAATAAATATAAGAATTACTAGGGGTATAATAGTGATAGTGGTATTCTAAGTAGATATATAGCCGAGTTGTAATTCTATTTAGATTATTGAATGATAATATGATATTTCCTTTCTCTCTACGGTCTATCACCTTATTCTTTTCTTCTCTATATTCTTTTTCACTTAATTGCTCTCTCTCTCAACTCGATTTTCTTTCTCCTTCCCTGAATTCCTTGATAATTCTAATTCTACTTCTCCAATTCATTACACCTACTTATGCAGATCATTATGGAAAAATAAAACCGAGGAAATTTTAGCACATAGGCCCTCTATTTCAGTTCTTCAAGGGAGAAAAAAAGAGTAGATGTCAAATGATTCTATTTCTGAGCATCATATTTTTTGAGTTGGTTTGATACTCAGAAGCCCAACTCGGTTTTTTTTGTATGTTTCGAAAGTATGGTGTGATTTTCTGATGCTCAACTCACTGAGATTGCTTTAGCTCTAAAAGCTTCTAAGCATCCATTCATTTGGTTGGTGAGGAAGAGTGAGGAAAGTCGAGAATCACAAGAGGAAACTTGGCTGCCAATTGATTTTGAAGAAAGAATTGTGGAAGGTAACAAGGGTATGATAGTGTTACCAATTTATACTCTTGGATAGACTTAAAAGAGAATTGCTGGAAGAAAGAGAGAAATATAGATTAGAGAAAGAAGTTTTTTTAATTCATTTCATTCATACCTACCAATAACCCACATTAAGCTATTTAAAATAAAGAAAATACAAGATAACATGAGAATGCATCTAAGACATTCATTTTTAACACTAAATCCTAACCCTCCATTCTTAACCAATACCCATTTTAATTAGGCTAGGATCTTGATCCGTAACAATACTTCCCCCTTCAAAATTCACCTTGTACTCAAGGTGGAACTCATCAACAAATTCAAAAATTCCCAATACCACCATATCTCTAAAAATTAAAATAAATCCTCGCATTGCCTTCCACTTTGTGGTGATATGTGAGTAGACATCAATAGCCTGAGGCTTCTTCCCAAGAATATTCAATACCAACTGATCATGTGCCTTTATCCTCTCAAGCCATCCATCTTTGAACCATACCCTATTGTAACTTTCAATTTGGGAGTACAAACATTTCTTTCATTCACTGAGCTCTTAAAAAGTTGCCTTATCACCCCACTTGTTGATAACCTCGTTGTCCTCAATGAGACATTTAAGAGTGTTTCTGCATTCTTCAATAGTGGTTAGAAAAAGTATTCCACCTGGATCAAATATAATGCCCTTTTTTTGAGTGGCAAACACACTTGCAAACCTTCTCAAATAAGCTTCCCAAGTTGTACCAATATTCCATTTTGACATCATGAATTTCACAACTTCTTTCTTGTCATCATCAATTGAAAAGTCAAAATGAGAAATATTGGAGATGACTTTTCCCTCTAAATTCACTTTCTTGTAGGTGCAAGCTTGTAGCAACATACCCGAGATCTATGTTGTGCACCAGACAAATCTCTATGCATTGTGTGATTGAATTTTTATTGTCTTGCATATTAATTTTAACACTACAAATTAATTAACTAAAAATTCAAATTTCCTAAGATTATTTTTTAAATGGTAATAATCTATTCAACCCCCCTTCTAGATTATTATTGGACTTTCATGTAGTTTTTATTTGGAATAACCTAATTCTCTAATTCTTTATGCTGCTATTATATTAAATTTAGATTGATAGTTCTAGGTTATATGATATTTAGGGTCTCTTGAGGCGATCGTCACATTAGATTTATACATAAAGAGAATTTTAGATAATCAATTGATTACAGTTATCTAGGATTATTAATCTCATTGAAGGGATAATACTTTATAACTTGATTACTCCATAATTGTGAAAAAGTGATACTGAACTGATGCTTTTAAATCATTGTTTATTTCTCATCAATTTATTAGTGCTAATTTAGTTATTCAAATCAAAACCCGTTTGTTGAAAACAATCGGATAAATATAAAATAATACACTCTCTATGGGATCGACTCTTACTTGTTACTATACTAATTCTTCTGTTAATAAAGTAGAAGTAAGATATTAATTTAAGAGTGTCAACAACAACTCCCATTTTTCGAGTGTTATGTTTGTTGAGCAATTGAATGTTCACTCTTACTTTAAATATATATTTTCAGCTAAGTTGAAGCAAACTGAAGAATTCAACGAAGATTAAAGAAAGGATCGAGTGTATGATTAGAAGATTATATGCTAGTTTGTATGTATCTTTTGTGGCGGATATAAGTCGCATGTGTTTTAATGTATTTCATTAGTATGTTTAAAGATGTAAAGGTATCTAGAACCAGTGACTAGAAGGTGACATATTGTTATTATTTTGAGGTTACAATAATGTCTTACGATTATACGGGTGTATGTATTGAATGAGTAGTACCGTATACCACCAGATGTTGGGTTTTGAGAATATTCAAATTGGGGGCGTTACACTTCCCTAACTGCCATTGACTAATTCAAATGTCAGCAGATGCCTCCAAGTCTTCAAGCCACCCACACGTGTCAGAGTAATACAAATTGTTGTTTGGCCACTTGCCCACTATTGGTAACTGTCCATAACTACCTTGCATGTTGTGCCCAACTACTGCCCCCACTTCGTGAAACACTGCCTCTTTGTCTTTTGCAATCTGACACACCAAACTGCACTTCAAGTGTTTCTTAGCCCATCCCAAGTCACAACCCTTATCAACTGTGCATGCACAACCCACTCTAACTGTCTTAACATGCATCAACCTTGCATACTGGCCGTCAGCATATGCCCATGCCTATGTCATGCCCCCACATCCTGTGTCACCAAACTACTGTCCTCTTAGTCATTGGTTTAGCCAAAAATATGTCAAGTCCAATATCACGTCTTGACACTCTTTTGCCTAACATTTTACCTAGGTCTTTTATTCACCATGACACGGTCCATGCCATGTATTAGCGTACCAAACGCCTGAGGGTCACGTGCTACCTTGACAATTTAACTGTCATGTGCCTCTGTCCAGTTATGTTGCATTTGGATTGAAGTAATGAAGATAGGAATAGAATGACTCATTCATATGGAATGAAAACTTTTGTGTTTGATTACGATTGTAATGAAAAAAACTATGTTTCGTTCCTTGGGAGAGGGAAAACATATGGAATAACTCATTTCAACTAGAATAGTATGAATCATTCCATTTTTTATTTCATTCTTTTAATCCAAACATAGCATAAGTTCAATCATGAACACTGCCCTACAATCCCGTGCATCAGTGAATGGTGTCTAAGAGCAACTCCATCAGGCCAGAGTTACGAAAATCCTAGACTATATTTAGACTAGGAAACAGATTTTGCCCCAACAGATGGTGTGACGCCCCCAAAACAGGTATACATCACCCATTTTGGGTCGCCAGATACATGGTATAGAAATAAAATACAACTTCTTTAATACAATTGTCGTGTAAAAATACGACAAAACATTGCTGAGTTTTTAAAACGAATATTGTCTTCTAGACGATATCCACACTCAATGAAGTTCTCATTACAATTATTATCACACTATTTCACAGAATAGTGAGGACTACTAAAGCCACTTATCCTGGACCATCACTCCATTCCCAGGCTAAGTCCCAACTATATTCTCATTTCACGAATAGAAACAATGAAAGAAAAGGATGAGCTCAACTAGCCCAATGAAGAAATATTATGACTAAGATAATGCGAATAAATTATCCTTAGCCTTCAACAAAGATAAACAACTGATAGAATATAATAGACAATAAGTTTTAGATCAACAACTGCAGCGGAACAAGCAATCCATTAGAAGAGTCAAGTAAAGCATGATATCTACTATCTTCTATGATTTAAAAAGTTTTTCATCAAATTTATCACTGAGACTCAGCTTAATAAATAAACCACATCATCGAATCATCCTTGCACTACGGGCCAAGGATATTCATGTAATCACAAAGGGTCATGATTGTACCGAATAATCCCTGGTCATAATCATACCAACAATTGTCCATCAATGCACTACAGGCCAATGAGGACTTTTACCATATCATTTGTAACATTACGGGTCATGATTATACCGAATGATCCCTGGTCATAATCATACCAATCAACAGTCCATCTATGTACGTAAGCCAAAGATGACTTTCATAACAATATAAGCATGAGGATGATGACAATGATATAAACAATAATCAAACGAAATCAAATCAAATGAAATCAAGGATAAATATTAAAGACTTTAAATTTATCCAAAGTTTAAAAATATCCAATTTGTCAACATGATACTTCGTTGTGGAGTAAAATTCAAGAATAATATTCATGTACCAAAAATAATTTGGACAGAAAAGAAATATATTTTTCGGGTAAATAGTACCCTATGATCAATAGTAGTTCGGGAATAGTACCCCAGCATGAAAAGTACCGCAAATACCCGAGTGAATAATATTCAGGTGAATAGTAACCCATGAATAGTAACTCGTGAATAGTACTCCGATATGAAAAGTGCCCTGAATACCTAAGTGAATAATATTTGAGTGAATAGTAATCGGGTGAATAGTAAATCGTGAATAGTAACTAGTGAATAGTAGAGTATGGAAAAAAATATTATTTCAAGCGAATATTGAACAAAAATAACATCCCTTACAACTGTTGAACGAAAATAATATTCTAATGAATATTTAACGAAGATAATATTCCTACGAATATTGAACGAAGATAATATTCTTTATGAATATTGAACGAAAATAATATTCATATGAATATGAAAAATAATATCTCTTCAGAATATGAAATAAATAATACCCCTTACCTCAGAAGAAGACTGGATACTGGAATAGTGAAGTAGCAGACTTCTCTTCTTCTTTCTCTCTACAGCTTCTCTATCTATAATTGCTCTTGTGAGTCTTAGTGAATTGGTGAGAATGAAGGAAGAATGATCTTCTATTTATAGGAAAATATAGTTTCGATAATTGCACGTTTTGGGGCACGAAATATTACAGTATAATACCTTCATCTTTTCCTTCATTTTTAATTTAGTCCTGCAAGTATTATCAAACTTGCACCACCTCCCCTAATAGTACATCATGTGAATCAATAGTACAATCATGTGACTCAATAGTTCTATACATGTGAAAAAAATTAATTATAGCATAGTACCTTCAACTATACCTCCATTTCTAATTTAGTCATCCAAGTATTATCAATCTTGCACCAACTCCCCTAATAGTAAATCATGTGAATCAACAGTACACACATGTGAACACATAGTTATAAGCATGTGAATTAATAGTAATTAATTGCTTATTTATTCGGTTAATTACCCGATTGATCAATATGACCTCCAGGCATCAATTATTATCGAAATAAATATCGATTTTCACTAACACTAATAATCCCAACACACTGGAACTATCAATTTCATCTTTAATCAACACGAACTTATTCATCATTAATATTATAACTCACAATATTTAACAACCAGGTCGTTCCTAGGAAAGTGGGGGCTTTCCGATAAGGATTTCTCCTTATTGGCGCCATGAATTAGGTGACCAAACCTCTCCTTGATGTAACTTCTGACATTGTCAATATTGCAAATAATAATATGAATAACTTTGTCGTCTCAATTATTGACTTAATAATATAACATATTGTGATAATAATTGAATAAAACTGAGTGACTTCTCACATAAGCATCAATAATCAAAGACACTATACAATACCGTGTGCTATTATGCAACCACGCGTATTACTATACTTTTATCACCGATTATTTTATGACAACTTGCTTACTTTAAAAAAATTTCACAAATCACCCTTAACTTTAACCTTTTATCAATTTAACAATTTACTAAATAGAATAATTATAATAAAATTGAATACTTTCATTTTATAAAATCCGGGGTCTCACAATCTCCCCTCCTTATGAAATTTCTCCCTCGAAATTTACGTACCTGGTAGTTCGAATAGATGAGAATACCTTGCTTTCTTTTCGGATTGAACCTTCCCGGTTATTTCCTCTCTATCATGATTTTCTCATTTTCTCATCTCTTGTATTTCAGATATCATTCTAGAATATAGTTTCAAAATAAGGGTTAATTGACATGCCACATATTATCCCTATACTCTGACCGACCAATTAAATACCAAATAAACTTAGGTAGGTCATACTAGCGAAGGAATTCCCGTCTCTCCCTCCTCCTAGTTCTTGTCTCACATCTCGGCCGGGATCATATCCTAAAGCTTTGATACCAACTATGACGCCCCCAAAACAGGTATACATCACCCATCTTGGGTCACCAGATACATGGTACAAAAATTAAATACAAACTTCTTTAATACAACTGTCGTGTAAAAATACGACAAAACATAACTGAGTTTTTAAAACGAATATTGTCTTCTAGACAATATCCACACTCAATGAAGTCCTCATTACAATTATTATCACACTATTTCACAGAATAGTGAGGACTATTAAAGCCACTTATCCTGGACCATCACTCCATTCCCCGATTCGTCCCAACTATATTATCATTTCCTGAAAAGAACAATGAAAGAAAAGGGTGAGCTCAACTAGCCTAGTAAGAAATATTATGACTAATATAATGCAGAATAAATTATCCTTAGCCTTCAACAGTATAACAACTGATAGAATATAATAGACAACAAGTTTTAGATCAACAACTGCAGCAGAACAAGCAATCCATTAGAAGAGTCAAGTAAAGCATGATATCTACTATCTTCTATGATTTAAAAAGTTTTTCATCAAATTTATCATTTGAGACTCCTACTTAATAAATAAACCACATCATCGAATCATCCTTGCACTACGGACAATGATATTCATGTAATCACCAATGGTCATTATTATACCGAATAATCCTCGGTCATAATCATACCAACAACTGTCCATCAATGCACTCTACGCCAATGAGGACTTTTACAACATCATTTGTAACATTACGGGTCATGATTATACCGAATGATCCCTGGTCATAATCATACCAATCAACAGTCCATCTATGCATGTAAGCCAAAGATGACTTTTATAATAATATAAGCATGAGGATGATGACAATGATATAAACAATAATCAAATGGAATCAAATCAAACGAAATCAAGGATAAATATTAAAGACTTTAAATTTATCCAGAGTTTAAAAATATCCAAATTGTCAACATGATACTGCTTTGTGGAGTAAAATTCAAGAATAATATTCATGTACCAAAAATAATTTGGACAGAAAAGAAATATATTTTTCGGGTAAATAGTACCCTATGAATAGTACTTCGGGAATAGTACCTCGTGAATAGTACCCCGACATGAAAAGTACCCCAAATACCCGAGTAAACACTACTAAAAATTAACTATATAGCTACGATTACGTAATCAATCGCTATAAAACTAAAAGACCGTCGCAAAGGTTTAGCGACGATCGTAAACCGTCGTCATATATAGAAGTCGTCGGTAAAACTTTTAGCGACGGTCTTTTAGCCTATAGCGACGGTCGGCGACCGTCGCTATAGGTCATGACAAAATCGTGTATATAGGTTCATATGGCGGCTACGTGCGACCGTCGCTTATAGGCATGTGTTTTATAGAACACTATAGCTACGGTCGATGATGAATCATTATAACCTTTTATATTTAAAAAAAAAATTAATAATGCAAATTTATTCAACAAACACAAATACAATATAAAATAAAATATACAAAATATTATATACATAATTTAAAATCATTCACATTACAACATTACAATATAATAGTTGAATAATTCATCTCCCCAAATATGATGATCATTATTATACCAAACTACTAAACTAATAACTTTTACAATCTATCATTACAATACAATATTTTAGTTACATTAAGAAGAGATGCCAACTCGGCGGAGAGATACTAAACTAATAACTACAAGAAAGTCCTTGTTTCCTTGCAACCCATTTCGATCTAGTTGATTCACATTTCTGACCCGAGTAAAAATGAACTGTTGCTATATTTTTTCTTGTAAGAAAAAGATACCAAGTCTAGCATTAGATATGCAAAGAATGTCCAACCATCTCATATTACCTCTCAATGAAAAACACCATAATAATTTCGATCAACAAATGAAAAGTCCAAATACATCCGTATATAAACTCAATCATCTCAACCTTTTATATGCAAAGAAACCAAACTACATACTTGAATCAAGAAGAAAACAACTTATTTGCAAGATCTTTAAATGAATCTTCTTACATTCAAATATTAAAACTTCAATGGAACCACATATGCATTTTTAGGAATGTCAAGTAGTTTTGTAATTAGCAAAATAGTTGTTTAACACGGAACCGAATAGTTTTCTTATCTCCAATTGTAAAAATAAGAATCATATCCTACTTCCTTAAAGAGTTCGTAACTAATTCACGATTACCTTTGTTTAATTGGGCCACGAAAGGTGTTAATAATCTGAAATCCTTGAAGTCCGGAATTCTCACGGATTGTGAGTACCTGTTTTGTTCGGGATGTGTGATAGTCTAGCAAGAAATCAAAAAAAGTGAGCCACGGGCAAAAAAAAATTACATGTGACAACTATTATGAATATAATTTGCAACCTAGAAAAGAACAAAGTAAGTAGCCTCTACACGATTATGGGGTCCAATACAGTAACTACAATGAGGTACAGTTTCATCCCACCATAAACGCGACTAAATGGTGCATGCGAAATTTTACAAAATAAGTTAAGACAAAAGTGTTTATCATCCCATCATAACAACATAAAGCAATCAAGTGAGGGAAGTAAAGAGTTCATACTTCGAAGATTTAAGTCATAATACAAAAGCAAAGTAGCATACATCAAGCATACTTCAAGATTTTATTGTGCAAAATTTAATGTTGAATAAGCTCAGCTGCTAATACGGATACACAACTATGACAGACGCATTAATAAGTGCACCTAATCCAATTTTTTTTTTATCATATTCAAGCTTTAATTGGGCCATCAAAACAGCACCAAATTTTAAACAATTCCTAGACTTAGCAAACCTGTTTCTTTTCTATGCTTCATTAAAGGTGAAATTTAAGTCATAATACAAAAGCAAAGTAGCATTCAGTAGACACCTATCCCAACAAAGAAAAAAATAAGCGTACTCAACTAAAAATTGACACCAAGTATAAACCTGAAGGCGGAAATTTAATATATATATATATATATATATATATATATATATATACATCTATAAAGCAAAAAAAATAAGCACAATTCAGATTACAAATACAATAACTATACATAATAACAAGTTAAGATAACTATACATAATAACAAGTTAAGATAAAAGAATGTAGTTGAAATGAAGGTTTGACAAGACGAAGTCAACTCACTTGAACAAATTAAGATAACTATACATAATAACTAGGCTAATGTGGCACCTGGAGAATTTCTATCAAGATGGTGTCTCTACTACCATTTATGTCTATGTACCATGGATCTGTTACTTCATAATCAAGTCTAAAATAACAAGGCCTACCCATATGATTTGCTTGAATATTTCCATAATACACAATTTTGTTTTGCAAAAATCACAGAAAAGTTCCATGGAACGAGAACAATAAAAAAAGTCTAAACACTATTGTACTGGAATATGACAAAAACTATATATAAGGTCAGAGTATATCAATGTCCTCATGATTCATTCCAAATATTGCCAAAAAAAGTCATCACTAATTGCACAGGCTCAAAGCTATGATAGCATATAGTTCAATTAGAAACAATTGAGACAAAGAATTGGTTGCAAAAAGAAGATCTGAACAAATGGAGAGAAATCATACCATTAATCTTTTTCCATGTCCATTGATTCTTTGTCGGTGAAGTCGAGAATCTAATCTGAGAGGATGAACGTGCTTTGCATTTTGAACCAAGCTCTTTGGTATTATCGTTATTTTAATGGCTTTGGACTATCTGAAACATTGTTTTCCCATTCAAGTTTGTTCAACAATCATATCAACATCCAATGAAGCAAAAGAAATAACACTTACCAAAAGAAAAACGCGTGTTTGCTTGGGATCAACACCATCTGCTACAATCTAATTGGAAAATTAAGATAGTAAAGTTTTAAAGATGAGTTAATTCAAACAACTTTAAACCAACTTGAATTTTTTTTTTTAATACGTGTATATTATAGATATATATAGCTTTGTTACAAATATATGCATATGTCAACCTAAAAAGAGATTGATATAGGCTTTGTATCGACAAAAGCGATGAAGAAAAAAAAAAATGGGCATCGTCCATCACCCAAGCAATGACCACCATAAATGTCCCTATATATGATCAACTAAGCGGGGAGTAATTTAGAATATATAAGGTAAACATATGTCCCTGTATAGATCATTCTTGGTTGTCTTATGTATTTAGATTGAGCTACTGGATGTATTATTTTATAAATGAATCTAAGTAATTAAATGATCAAATACCACTAGCAATACTTCATAGAAACATTCAGGGATTGACATAATATCCCGACCTCGGATCTCCACTAATCGGTATTCATAGATACGATCCACGACTTGATACTCTTCATTTACACTTGATGATGTGAACATAATTACGTGGAAGGTTCAATGAGGTATCAATCAAAAGCCATTACACATTCATTAAGTCACACCAACCCAAAATTCAAAGTTGAGCGGATCATGAGATGAGGCAGAGTGATGCCTCGGACCTAAAAAATAATGAAAATGTATGTCGAATCATCCCGAAACTCAAAAAATATTATCAATAGGTTCACATTTAGAAGTTAAATTCAGGTTTACCTTATATAGCTTGCACATTTGACCAAGCAGAATGGACGGAAAAAGTCTTACATCACTTTGCAAAATCATGTTTTCGGACGGGTTCATTACCCAGAACATAAGAATGACTACCGTCAGTTCGGTAGGGAGTGAGGGGGAGGAGAAGACTTGAACAAAAATAACATCCCTTACAACTGTTGAACGAAAAAAATATTTCAACGAATATTTAACGAAGATAATATTCCTATGAATATTGAACGAAGATTATATTCTTAATGAATATTGAACGAAAATAATATTCATATGAATATAAAAAATAATATCTCTTCAGAATATGAAATAAATAATACCCTTTACCTCAGAAGAAGACTGGATACTGAAATAGTAAAGTAGCAGACTTTTCTTCTTCTTTCTTTCTATAGCTTCTCTATATATAATTGCTCTTGTGAGTCTTAGTGAATTGGTGAGAATGAAGGAAGAATGATATTCTATTTATAGAAAAATATAGTTTCTATAATTGCACATTTTGGGGCTCGAAATAATACAGTATAATACCTACATCTTTTCCTTCAGTTTTAATTTAGTCCTGCAAGTATTATCAAACTTGCACCACCTCCCCTAATAGTACATCATGTGAATCAGTAGTACAATCATGTGACTCAATAGTTCTATACATGTGAAAAAAATTAATTATAGTATAGTACCTTCAACTATACCTCCATTTCTAATTTAGTCATGCAAGTATTATCAATCTTGCACCAACTCCCCTAATAGTAAATCATGTGAATCAATAGTAAACACATGTGAACACATAGTTATAAGCTTGTGAATTAATAGCAATTAATTGCTTATTTATCCGGTTAATTACCCGATTGGTCAATATAACCTCCAGACATCAATTTCACCATGTATGCGGTACTTCGCATAGACATGTTATTCCAACATAATAATAAAGAATGGAATAACAACTCTTACGAGTATTGAAAGAAAATAACTCTCTTCATGAATACGAAAGAATAATACCCCTTACCTTAGAAGAAACTGGATATTAGAATAGTGAGGTAGCAGACTTCTCTTCTTCTTCCTCTCTATATTTTCTCTCTATAATAATTGCTCTAAAGCTTTAGTGAATTGATGAGAAATGAAGGAAGAATGAGCTTCTATTTATAGGAAAATATAGTTTCGATAATTGCACGTTTTGGGGCTCGAAATATTACAGTATAATACCTTCCTCTTTTTTTCATTTTTAATTTAGTCCTGCAAGTATTATCAAACTTGCACCACCTCCCCCTAATAGTAAATAATGTGAATCAATAGTTCAATCATGTGAATTAATAGTTATAATCATGTGAAAATACGAATTACAGTATAGTACCTCCATCTATACCTCCATTTTTAACTTAGTCATGTAAGTATTATCAATCTTGCACCAACTCCCCTAATAGTACAAGAATGTAAATCAATAGTACACACATGTGAACAAATAGTTATAATCATATGAATTAATAGCAATTAATTGCTCATTTATCCGATTAATTACCCGACTGGTCAGTATAACTTCCATACATCAATTAATATCGAAATAAATGTCGTTTTCCACTAACACTAATAATTCTAACACAATGGAACTATCAATTTCATCTTTAATCAACACGAACTTATTCATCATTAATATTATAACTCATAATATTTAACAACCAGGTCGTTCCCAGGAAAGAGGGGGCTTTCCGATAAGGATTTCTCTTTATTAGTGCGCAATTAGATGACCAAACCTCTCCTTGACAGAACTTCTAGACATTGTAAATATTACAATTTAATAATATGAATAACTTTGTCATCTCAATTATTGATTTAATAATATATCATATTATGCAGATGATATTGTGACAATAATTAAATCAATAATATGAGAGATATGATGCAGTAATTACTCTAGCAATAATTGAGTATAACTGAGTTACTTCTCACGTAAGCATCAATAATCAATACCGCGTGCTACTATGCAACGACGCGTATTATTGTACTTTTACTACCGGGTAGTTCAACAGTTTTAACGGTAACACTTTCGCCGTTATTTTTATAAAAAGATAATTCTGTCATTTTCTAACTACGACAATACTTCTGTTGTGGGGTCCACCAATGATTGTTCCATCGTACGGATATTCCCCGACAAAAAGAATATTCCCCAACCAATCGAATATTATATAACAACTTGCATACTTTGCAAAATTTATAAATATTACCCACAACTATAACATTATATCAAATCCACACCATAATATTCAAAAAAATATTTCGAGAAATTTAAATCTTTATTCATAAAATTTGGGGTCTCACAATCTCCCCTCCTTATGAAATTTCACTCTCAAAATTTACGTATGTGCCTGGTATGCCGAAAAGGTGAGGATACCTTGACATCATTTCAGATTCTAACTCTTGAGGTATAACCTTTGAGTGTAAAATATAATCCTTCTTATCCAAGATTTTAACACGTATCTTCTCATACGTTAAATCTTCTGCTATCTTGTCTAGTTCTAATTCAATAATGTGGTTCTGGTCGTCCACATATTTACGTAACATCGATAAGTGAAAAACATTATGAACACGCGACATACTTGGTGGTAAAATGAGTCTATAGGCCACAGTTCCTACTCGATCGAGGATTTCAAATGGGCTAATTAAATAGAGGATTGAGCTTTCTTCTCTTTCCAAATCTTGTAACTCCTTTCCATGGAGCAACACATAACAACACATGATCTTCAATATTGAATTCCACGTCCTTTCGATGAAGATCATCATAAATCTTTTGTCGATCTTGTGAGGTTTTTATACATTGTCGGATCGTTTGAATCTTTTTCGTAGTCATACGTACCAAATCCGGTCCCAACAACGTTGCTTCACCCACCTCATCCCATCATACTGGAGAACGACACTTTCTTCCATACAACGCCTCAAATGGAGCCATGCCAATACTTGCTTGATAACTATTATTATAGGAAAACTCCACCAATGGTAAGAACTTGTCCCAACTTACCTTGAAGTCAAGGACACAAAGTCTTAATAAATCTTCAAGAGTTTGAATAGTCCTTTCCGACTGCCCATCCGTTTGAGGATGATATGCTGAACTAAATCGTAAATCCGTGCCCATAGCTTTTTGCAAACTAACCCAAAATCTTGAAGTGAATCTTGGGTCTCGATCAGAAACTATGGATACTGGCATACCATGCAATCTTATAATCTCATTTATGTACATACTAGCAAGACGTTCAAGTGTAAAAGTTTCTCGTATCAGTAAGAAATGAGCAGACTTGGTCAATCTATCAACAATGACCCAAATTGCATCTATGCCTTGAGAAATCTTGGGAAGACCAGTAACGAAATCCATGGTAATGTGCTCCCACTTCCATTCTGGAATTTCAAGTGGTTGCAATGAACGTTTTGGCACTTGATGCTCTGCCTTGACTCGTTGACAAGTTAGACACCTTGAGATAAAACCCGCTATCTCTCTCTTCATATTTCTCCACCAAAATGTATGTCAAAGATCACGATACATTTTGGTACTCCCGGAATGGATTACAAACGGTGTGTTGTGCACCTCTATCATTATTTTATACTTCAAGTCAGAATCGTTAGGAACACAAAGTCTAGAGTTGACTTGTAGTATTCCTTCTTCATCGATTCTTGCTTAGGAATAGCGTCTTCGTGTACTTTCTTCCTCATACGCATCGGCTCCAGTGCATGGCTTGAAGCGACTTTAACTTTATCAATTAAAGTCGGTTCTACTCAGATACTACGCCATCATCATATGGGTCCCAGGTCTTTAACTCTATCTCCATCCTTTGTAAGTCATACAAAATGGGCCTTTGCGTTGACAATATCGCTTTTCGTGCCGCATATGATCTTCTACTCAATACGTCGGCTACCACGTTCGCTTTTCCAGGATGGTATTGGATGGTATGATCATAATCTTTCAACAGCTCGAGCCAACGTCTTTGGCGCATTATACGTTTGTTTTGGTCGAAGAAATATTTAAGGGTTTTAGAAATGGGTTTTGTACTGGGGTCAATACAAAATTCAATTTCACGCTCTAGGGGTAGGCTAGGAAGTTCTTCAGGGAATACGTCAGGAAATTTATTAACAATAGAAATATCATTCAAATCTGACGTATTTTTATTTAAATCCGTGACATGGGCTAAGAAAGCTTGACATCCGTTTTTTAATAAACGAATAGCTTTATGGCTTGATATGACAGTGATTGATTTTAGTGGTTTGGTTACTTGAATTTGCATAATAGGTTGGTTAGGAATATGAAAGCTAACAACCTTACGAAAATAATCGATTTTAGCATAATGAGTAGTTAACCAATCAATCCCTAAAATCACATCAAATGTAAGTATTTTCAAAGAAATAAGATCGACAGTATTAACGTCTGCCATTCTGATTTGAAAAAACAAGACTTATAAACCGTGGATGTAATGAAGGTTTCTCCCAATGGAGTTTCAACAGATAAGTCAAAGTCTAATTTCTTGAGTTAAATTTAAACGTTGGCTAAGTAGGAGAAAATGAAAGAATGGGTAGAACCGGTATCAAATAAAGTATAAACTTCTCTAGAGTTTATGATTAGCTTACCCGTGATCACCTCGTCGGATTCCTCGCTTTTGGGAGGTTATGACAAACGCCTCTCCTTGAACTACCGGGCTTTGTCTTGTCTAGACACCTTTGATGCCTCCATCCCAATTGGACTTGACTTTGGTGCACAACAAAATCGGGCTAGGTGACCTTATTTTCCACAATTGTAACATGCTTTGGACTGCATCGTGTAGTTTGGAATTATGTGTCCTTCCCCTCCACATTTGTAACATACGACCGGTGGCCATTCTCCTTCCTTAACAACAGGTGCTGGTGCTGACGCCTTTCCATCATTATTGAATCTCCTCTTCTTGAAATGTACACTCTTATTGTCATGGCCATGATTACCACTAAAGTGATTACCATTTCTGGCATGTTGATTCCCTCCACATTTGTTGTCACCGCTTCGATGACTGCTACCACTGGTATTATCGACTTGCCGGCTGCTCTCTCTTGGTTGGGTTGACTCATTATCGCGCTCCAATAACTGAGCCCTATTCACAACATCTGAATACAAACACAGTTTATGAGAGATAAGGTATTGACGTATCTCAGGTTTCAAACCTCTTAGAAACATCCGCGTCATTCTCTCCTCATTATCAACCAAGTGGGACGCAAACCGAGACAACTCGATAAACTTAGCTTCGTACTGCGCCACGGTCATATTGTTTTGCTCAAGCTTGATGAACTCTACCTCCTTCATGTGACGAATACTTTCAGGAAAGTACATGTCGTTGAACAGTTCTTGGAACTTCTCCCAAGACATCTTCAGTGCGGCAGGTTGAGTACGCTTTATAGATTCCCACCAGTAATCTGCCTCTGCTCGCAACATGAAGGTGGCAAAGGGAACCTTTTGCTCCTCGGAGCATCCCATGACATCAAATATCTTATTGATCTGCTTTATCCACATCTCTTCCTTAAGTGGTTTTGGCTCTCCAAAAAACTCTGGTGGTCCCAGCTCCTTGAATCGCTTAATGGTGGCCCGTCAAGAGTTTGTCGGTGTTTCCACCAACATTTTGGACAGGAGCCGCCTTCGCTTGATGTTGCATGAATTGCAAAAAACCTCTGAACATCCCATCATTCATCATTTGATCGTTGTTGTTTACCTGAGGATTATTGTCTTCCTGTTGCACATTATCCTGGGTATTAATCTGTGGTGACTCAACGGTCTCATGTGCTTCATTGTTTTATCTCAACATTTTTGGATGCCATTTTCAAATACTGCCACAAAACAAGGGTTAATTATCATATCACATATTATCCCTATACTCGAATTCCACCAATTAAATACCAAATAAACTTAGGTAGGTCATACTAGCGAAGGAATTCCCGCCTCGCCTCTTAGTTCTTGTCTCACATCTCAGCCAGGGATCATATCCCTAAGCTTTGATACCAACTGTGACACCCCCAACATAGGTATACATCACCCATCTTGAGTCGCCAAATACATGGTACTGAATACAAATACAAACTTAATTATACAAACGTCGTGTAATATACGACAAAACATAGCCGAGAGTTTAAACGGGAATATTGCCTTCTAGACAATATCCACTCTCAAATAGAGTCCTCATTACATTTAGTGTCATACTATTTTATAGAATAGTGAGGACTACTATAACACTATCTCGGACCATCACTCCGTTCCCCGACTAGTCCCGGCTACATTCTCATTTCCTGAAGAGAACAATGAAAGCAAAAGGGTGAGCTCAACTAGCCCAGTAAGAAATATTATGACTAAGATAATGCAGGATAAATTATCATTAGCCTTCAATAATGTTAAACTGATAAAATACAATGGACATCAAGTTTAACTGTAGCGGAATAAGCAATCCATTAGAAGAGTCAAGTAGAGCATGATATCTACTATCTTCTATGATTTAAAATGTTTTCATCAATTTTATCATTGAGACTCGACTTAATAAATAAACCACATCATCGAATCATCCTCGCACTTTTCTGGGCCAAGGATATTCATTAAATCATCAATGGTCATGACTATACCGAATAATCCTCAGTCATAATCATACCAAAAACTGTCCATCAATGCACTACAGGCCACTGAGGACTTTTACCACATCATTTATAACATTACAGGTCATGATTATACCGAATGATCCCTGGTTATAATCATACTAAATCCATCTATGCACGTAAGCCAAAGATGATTTTCATCATAATATAAGCATGAGGATGATGACAATGACATAATAATTCAATAAAACAAGTTCAAGAATAAATTTTAAAGATTTATAAGTTAATTTATCCTGAAATCAATTACGTCCAAATTGTCGACATGATCATCGCTTTCTGTGGAGTAAAATTCAAGAATGCTCGTAAGAATAGTTCCATGAAAAGATCTTTGGATGAAGCGCAAATATCTAGGATATTCTACTAATTTCATGAAGTATAGAAGCCAAAACTTTAACCAACTGTGTATAATAGAATATATGAAACTGCAAATAAATTTTCACCCGCCATGCGATAATCCACGTAGACAGATCATTTCCACAATTTAATAAGGAATGAATACGAAGGATCATTCACCATGCATGCGATAATCCATGATAGACGAGTTATTCCAATGAATAATAAAGAATGGAATAACGAAGAATTCACCGATGCATATATAGACCGCATGCATGTTTATTCCCAACGAGTAATAATAAAGAATGGAACCAGTCATGCGTAATCCATACGCATGTGATATTCCAATGAATAATAAAGAATGGAACCGTGTCATGTAATAATCCGCAAAGACGGGATGTTCCAACATAATAATAATGAATGGAACTAGGTAAATGCGTAATCCGTATGCATGTGATGTTCCAACGAGAATAATAAAGAATGGAACCAGTCATGCGTAATCCGCATGGATAGGAAGTTCCAATGAATAATAAAGAATGGAATAACAACGAGATTCAAAGAGTATGCGATGAATCCGCATGACATGTGTTATTCCAACGAATAATAAAGAATGGAATAACAAAAGAATTTCACCATATATGCGGTATTTGCGATTAGATGTGAAGTTATTCCAACATAATAATAAAGAATGGAATAACAACTCTTACGAGTATTGAAAGAAAATAACTCTCTTCATGAATACGAAAGAATAATACCACTTACCTTAGAAGAAACTAAATATTAGAATAGTGAGGTAGCAGACTTCTCTTCTTCTTTCTCTCTATAATTTCTCTCTATAATAATTACTCTAAAGCTTTAGTGAATTGGTGAGAAATGAAGGAAGAATGAGCTTCTATTTATAGGAAAATATAGTTTTGATAATTGCACGTTTTGTGGCTCAAAATATTACAGTATATAATACCTTCCTCTTTTTCTTTATTTTTAATTTAGTCCTGCAAGTATTATCAAACTTGCACCACCTCCCCTAATAGTAAATAACGTAAATCAATAGTTCAATCAAGTGAATTAATAGTTATAATCATGTGAAAATACGAATTACAGTATAGTACCTCCATCTATAACTTAGTCATGCAAGTATTATCAATCTTGCATCAACTCCCCTAATAGTACAAGAATGTGAATCAATAGTACACACATGTGAACAAATAGTTATAATCATGTGAATTAATAGAAATTAATTGCTCATTAATCCGATTAATTACCCGACTGGTCAGTATAACTTCCAAACATCAATTAATATCGAAAAAAATGTCGATTTCCACTAACACTAATAATTTCAACACAATAGAAATATCAATTTCATCTTTAATCAACACGAACTTATTCATCATTAATATTATAACTCACAATATTTAACAACCAGTCGTTCCCGGAAAGAGGGGCTTTTCGATAAGGATTTCTCCTTATCAAGCGCATGATTAGATGACCAAACCTCTCCTCGACGTAACTTCTGACATTGTAAATATTGAAATTTAATAATATGAATAACTTTTTCGTCTCAATTATTGATTTAATAATATATCATATTATGCAGGATGATCTTGTGTGACAATAATCGAATCAATAATATCGAGATATGATGCAGTAATTACTCTAGCAATAATTGAGTATAACTGAGTTACTTCTCACGTAAGCATCAATAATCAATACCGTGTGCTAGTATGCAACGACGCGTATTACTGTACTTTTACTACCGGGCAGTTCAACAGTTTTAACGGTAACACTTTCGTCGTTATTTTTATAAAAAGATAATTCTGTCGTTTTCTAACTACGACAATACTTACATTATTGTAGGGTCCACTAATGATTGTGTCTTTGCATTTGGATATTCCCTGACAAAAAGAATATTCTCCAACCAATTGAATATTATATAACAACTTGCATACTTTGCAAAATTTATAAATATTACCCACAACTATAACCTTATATCAAATCCACACCATAATATTCAAAAAAAATATTTCGAGAAATTTAAATCTTTATTCATAAAATTTGGGGTCTCACACATCATGCGAATCAATAGTACAATCATGTGACTCAATAGTTCTATACATGTGAAAAAAATTAATTATAGTATAGTACCTTCAACTATACGTTCATTTCTAATTTAGTCATGCAAATATTATCAATCTTGCACCAACTCCCCTAATAGTAAATCATGTTAATCAATAGTACACACATGTGAACACATAGTTATAAGCATGTGAATTAATAGCAATTAATTACTTATTTATCCGGTTAATTACCCGATTGGTCAATATAACCTCCAGACATTAATTATTATCGAAATAAATATCGATTTCCACTAACACTAATAATCCCAACACAATGAAACTATCAATTTCATCTTTAATCAACACGAACTTATTCATCATTAATATCATAACTCACAATATTTAACAACCAGGTCGTTCCCAGGAAAGAGGGGGCTTTCCGATAAGGATTTCTCCTTATTGGCGCGCAATTAGGTGGCCAAACCTCTCCTTGACAGAACTTCTATATTGCAAATAATAATATGAATAATTTTATCGTCTCAATTATTGATTTAATAATATAACATATTGTGCCAATAATTAAATAAAACTGAGTGACTTCTCACGTAAGCATCAATAATCAAAGATACTATACAATACCGTGTGCTATTATGCAACCACGCGTATTACTATACTTTTATCACCGATTATTTTATGACAACTTGCTTACTTTAAAAAAAATTCACATATCACCCTTAACTTTAACCTTTTATCAATTTAACAATTTACTAAATAGAATAATTATAATAAAATTGAATACTTTCATTTCATAAAATTTGGGGTCTCACAGATGGACTATATTTAGTCGAGCCATTTTCCTGGCAACTTAAAAAGACCAAATCAAGGAACGAAAATCTCATGGACTATAATTTTAATATAATTAAATGGGAGAGAGGATGAAGAAAAAGAAGAAGGAGATAAAGCTCTGTTGAAGAATGATATGAAGGAGATGAAGGTCTGAAATGAAGAAGAAGACGAAGTGGGAAGCCTACTGTAACGGATAGAATATCAGAACGGTAAAAAGGAATTGGATCAGAATGATAATAAAAAAATGCCAACGGATAGAAATTGAAAGGGTAATTTGAAAATCTATAAATTTGTACAATAATTTAATTCATTTTACATCTTTCAATCAACTACTCCAACATTTAGCAATTGTAAGTATTTTGTTAATAATAGTTTGTATTTTTATTATATTTGATTTTTGTTTTTTTATTGATAATATCTCTTTAATTTATTTTTTAGATGGAAAATCATGGTCCTCCGATGTATTATTCTTCATTATTATCTGAATGTTTCTCACTTGATGATCCAAATCTGTTGGATGAATTTTCAATTCAAACTGATGTACCAATTCAAACTCCCGAAAATGAGCAATAAAAGAATAGGGCGAAAAGGAAATTACACAATTGAAGAAGATGCCCTTCTTATTTTTGAATGGCTTAATGTAAGTATGGATCCAATTTAAGGAAACGATCAGAAACATAGAAGATATTGGGGAAGAGTTCATGAATACTTTCATGAATACAAAAATTTTGAGTCTGAACGCAATTCTACTGCTTTGGCGAAACGCTAGTCAACAATTCAACTCTCAGTAAACAAATTTTGTGGATATTATGCTTCAATTGAAAGAATGCAACAAAGCGGTGTAGGTGAACAAGATAAGATATTTCAATTTTTTCATGAAAAATTTCATTAAGTTTTATTCTTATATTTTATACTTAATACTTTGTAAATAATTTTCCAATTGATATGTTAAGTATTAGAGATGTTCAAAAGTATGCAAAACCAACCATTTGGATTTATGCATTGTTGGAAAATATTAAAGGATGCACCGAAATGGAGAACAGATAATAGTGGAAAAATCAGAAAAGTACTAGAAAGTCAAGTCCAGCAGCATCTTCTCCATCAACCGCAGAAGAAGTAAGTTTGGGTGAAGACGATGGTATTAAAGATACAATCTCTGCAGGATTAGAAAGGTCAATGGGAAGAAAGGCTTTGAAATCATTATTTAAAAAGGGCAAAGGAACTGGTGATACTAGTACACTTATAGAATTGAGGTTTGAGAAGTTCTAGCAACAGATGAAATTGAACCAACAAAAGAGACAAGAGAACATGGACATAATATATTTTCAAAAGCAAGAGAAATTGAATATAATGAAAGCACAAGAGGATGAAAGGATCATAATGATTGACACCGCTAACATGGAACCTGAAGTAGCTGAATATTACAAACAACGCAAGAAAGAAATTATGAAAAGAGTTACATCTAGTAGTTGACTTGCTTATTATTAGAGAATTATGATTTGCTTATTATTGTAGTAGAATGTAATGGATTACGCTCTGCCATGTAGTGACCACAAATGTTGAATAATATCTTCTTGAAGTTGAGAATGAACTTGTTTATCCCTTATACAATGATTGGCTTCAATGAATTCAAATAATTGTGGAGTACACTCACGAGAAACTTCTACAGTTGGAATCTCGTCATATGTATCATAGGTTAGTTCTTGATTTTCATCTCGTTCATCTTCAGCGATCATATTATGTAGTATTATGCATGCAGTCATAATTTATTTTAGTGTTGTTTGATCCCAAACTTGTGCAGGACCATGAACAAACGCAAAATGTGCTTGTAGTACCCCAAATGCTCGCTCAACATCCTTTCTAAGCACCTCTTGAGTCTTAGCAAATAGTTTTCTTTTATTTCCCGGAGGTGTTAAAATGATTTTAACAAATGTTGCCCATAGGGGATATATACCATCAACAAGGTAATATCCCATCGTGTACTCATTTCCATTAATTGAGTAGATGATCTCTCCAAAACGTTAATATTGTAAAATCCCAAATTTTATGAATAAAGATTTAAATTTCTCGAATTTTTTTTTTTGAATATTATGGTGTGGATTTAATATAATGTTATAGTTGTGGGTAATATTTATAAATTTTGCAAAGTATGTAAGTTGTTATATTATTCGATTGGTCGGGGAATATTCTTTGTGTCGGGGAATATTCGCATGCGGCAACACAATTATTAGTGGACCCCACAAATGTAATTATCATTTGATCGAAAAAACAACAAAAATATTTTTATGAAAATAACGGCGGAAGTTTTACCGTTATCACTGTTGAACTACTCTTGGTAGTAAAGTACAAGAATACGCTGCGGGTTGCATAAGTAGCACACCTGTATTGATTATTGATGCTTATGTGAGAAGTCACTCGCTTTTGTTCAATTATTACTATAGTAGTTGCGACAAGTATCTCACGTTATTTGATTCAATTATTGTTGATTGTTATATATATATATAAGTTTTATTTTATTAGTATTATTAATGTAATAAAATGTAAAAACTTTTATATAAAATGTAATACTTTTATAAAGTTATTCGTTTTATTAGGCTAATAGTAAAATCTTTTATATAAAATAGAATACTTTTATAAAGTTATCTATTTTATTAGATAATAATTAGATTATATTATATTTTATTATGCATAGTGTTTTGCATAAGTGCCCGCATAAGTGTTTGTATAGTAAAATCTTTTTAAAAGTTATTCGTTTTATTATATTATAAATAAAATATATTATATTTTATTGTAAACCAATCTGACCGTCTGCTTAAAAGTAAATCGATCTCGACCGCTTCATGGATTGGTTACTATTCACCCATTCTTCTATAAATAAAGCTCATTCCTTCATTATTTCTTACGAATTCATCAAACTCTAGAGAGAAACCGTAGAGATCATTCTTCTATAATCTTGAGCGTATTTTTTTAGCGTTTAAGAAAGCTTTGAGCGTAGTACAAGTTTCTTTCTTCAAGTATATCCTCGCCTCCTACCGCTTCTGAAAGTACTCTTCTTTATAAGGTAAGGGGTATTATTCTTTCGTATTCATGAAGAGAATTACTTTCTTTCAATACTCGTAAGAGTTGTTATTCCATTCTTCATTATTATGTTGGAATAACTCCGTTTATGCCAAGTAACGATACACGGTGGTGAAATTCTTCATTATTCCATTCTCAGTATTATTATGTTGAATAACTCGTTTTATGTGAAGTACCGCATACATGGTGAAATTCTTCTATTATTCCATTCTTTATTATTCTCGTTGAATATCCTCGCTTGCATGTAATTTCTTTGACTGGTTCCGCTTCTTTATTATTCGCTGGAATAACTTGTATACGCGATTTCCTACCCTATACTTGGTGAAATTCTTCCTATTATTCCATTCTTTATTATTTTGTTGAATATCCTGTGCATAAGGTTACTGTTTACTGGTTCCGCCTTTTATTATTCTGTTGAATATCCCGCCTGCATGCGCTTTTACGCCGACCGGTTCCGTTATTTATTATTCTGCTGAATAACCTGCCTATCTGCAATACCGCGTGCATGGTGATTTCTGTTGTTATTCCATTCTTTATTATTCATTTGGAATATTCTGCGGCAATGCGTATTACGCCTCGACCGGTTCTCATTATTTATTATTGTATTGGAATAACTCGCCTACGCCAAGCACCGCATGCATGGTGATTTCTTTTGTTATTCCATTCTTTATTATACTCAACATGATTAAAGTTTTGACTTCTATACTCCATGAAATTAGTGGAATATCCTCGATATTTGCGTTTCATCCAAAGATCTTTTCATGGAAATATTATTCGAGCATTCTTGAATTTTACTCTCTACAAAGAAGTATCATGTTGACAATTTGGACGTTATTAGTTCTCGGATAATTTAATTCTTGAACTTGTTTTATCAATTCTTATATCATTGTCATCATCCTCATGTTTATATTTTATTGAAAGTCATTTGTATTCTGTAGTGCATAGATGGACTTGGTATGATTATGACTGTGGATTATTCCTAGATAATCATGGCCGTAATGTTACAAATGATGTGGAAAAAAGTCTTCATCGTCCGTAGTAGTATTGATGGGCCGCTTTTGGTATGATTATGGCTATGAATTCTCTTCTGACCAAGGGAGCAAAGATGAATTATTTTATGGCATGATCAGGACCGTTGATGAATACACGAATATCCTTGGCCCGTAGTGCATGGATAATTTGTGGTCGTGATACTAATGAATATCCTCGGCCGTAGTGTAGGGATGATGTGGATTATTTATTAAGCTGAGTCTCAGCGATAAAGTGATGAAAAACTTTTTAAATCATAAAAGATAGTAGATTTTATTCTCTACTTGACTCTTCTAATGGATTGCTTGTTCACCGCAGCTTAAACTTGATGTTTGTTATATTTTATCGCTTTAACATTGTTGAATACTAATGATAATTTATTCGCATTATCTTAGTCATAATATTTCTTCATCGAGCTAGTTGAGCTCACCCTTTTCCTCTTCACCGCTCTCTTCGTGAAATGAGAACGTAGCAGGACTAGTCGGGAACGGAGTGACAAACCAGATGATAGCATTAGTAGTCCTCACTATTACATTAAATAAAGGTGACAATAAATGTAATGAGGACTCCTTTGAGTGTGGATATTGTCTAGATGACAATATTCTTATTAAAACTCTCAGTTTATGTTTTGTCGTATTGTTTACACGATAGCTGTATTATTAAGTTGTATTTGAATTTTGTACCATGTATTTGGCGACTCAACATAGGTGATGTATACCTGTTTTGGGGGCGTCACATCATTATGAGAGCCTGGTAATCCAAAAAATGCATGTCATATCCAAAGATCGTATGAAGCCATCGCTTCTAAAATAATTGTTGGCTCATGCACATGTCCAGAATACATATCATGCCACGCAACCGGACAATTCTTCCATTTCCAATGCATGCAGTCGATGCTCCCCAACATCCCAGGAAAACCACGCTCTTCCGCTTTTGATAGCAATTTAACGATGTCATCACTATCGGGGGATCTCAAATATTCATCACCAAAAATTGAAATGACTGCTTTTACAAACTTTTTAAGACTCAATATATCTGTGCTTTCACCGATCCGCACATAATCATCAACGAAATTATTTGAAACACCATAAATAAGCATCCGTGATTGAGACAGTTATCTTTTGTAGAGAAGATAAATCGAGTTGTCCTGCAGCATTCATTTTTTGGACGAAGTATGAATCATATGCTTCAACTGCTCTTTGAATTCGGAAGAAAAGCGGGCGCCACATTCGAAACCTTCTCCGAAATAGATACGAGGGGTATGTAGGATGTTCAGCAAAATAATCACGAAAAAGTCGATTATGACCTTCATGTCTACCATAATCAATGGTAATACGACCTTGCATATAACCACGATGACGTAATGTATGCCTATTGTCATTTTGTTGTTCTTCTTCAATCCATGCCTAAAAACTGTCCATATTCTTCTTCATCGTTCATGTGCAACATAGCTAATTCGAATTGACGAGACATATTTAAAATAACTTATTTGATTGTAAGACTGAAGTTGAGATGAGTAAATATGAGAGACTAAATGTGTCTTATATTTATAGATGTTATTTGTTCTTTAAAATATAGCCATTGGAATATGGTCGTTGGAGTTTTTTTGAATTCATTGATTATTTTAATCTTTTTATATTATAGTCACCGGGATAGTAAACAAAATAGTCTATCTGCTAAAAGTATTGAAATTAAAGAACATCTGCTTATGTTATATGGATTAAATATAGTTCAACAGATATAGTCTAGTCCATCAGCTAGAGATAACATTCTTAAAAGTACTGCACATCGCCCGAAACTGTCGCATACTGTCGCACAACCTGTCTCACATGACACAACACGTCGGTCATGCCACCTAAAAGGTCCGTAACAGTAGACATAAACCACTTGTGTGTGGTTGCTGGTTTATTCAATTTCCACGTACTTATTCCATTCAAGGCTTTCATAATTATCAAGAGAATCTTCAGCTTTTTTGTCGGAGTCCCCTGCTTTTAATTCTTAATTCTATCACCATCAAAGCAAATAATTTTAAGATGTAAAATTTTGAATACAGAGAGATATAGGTGGGGACAGGACTATAAAATATAATCCACATATCCTTCTCTCTTTTTTTCTTGTTTTTTTTAATCACCAGTAGTACAACTGCTTGGCCAAGAAATGGGTGAACCAAATTAGCCCAAGCCTACAACTACTTGATTCAAGCCTCAACCAAGTTTCAATTAACTCATTCAACCAACCGAACTCAGTCATGGCAACTGAAGATCCTAAACTCCACGTTATCATCCTACCCTACGTCACCCCAAGCCACATGATGCCATTGGTAGAAATTGTTAGGCTAATCGCCGCCCGTGGCGTTAACATCACCATAATAGCCACCCCACACAACGCTAACCTCTTTCGATCCTCCGTCGATCAAGACATCAATTCCGGCCACCAAATCTCCATCCACGAGCTCAAGTTCCCTTCCGCAGAAGTTGGCTTGCCGGAAGGAATTGAGAACTTGAGCGCCATCACATCAACTGACATGTCCGCCAAGGTCTTTAAGGGAATAATGCGCCTCCGAACACCCATGGAAGATTTGATCCGCAATCTCTCTCCGGACTGCATCTTTTCCGACATGTTTTATCCTTGGACAGTTGAGCTTGCCGAGGAACTTAAGATTCCGAGGCTCATGTTTTATCCATCGAGCTTTTTCTATTACTGCCTAACGCATAGTTTGAAACTTTATGCGCCTCATGATCAGAAGGTGCAGTCCGATACAGAGAGTTTCTTGATCCCTCATCTCCCAGACACTATAGAGATGAAAAGGAGTCAATTACAAGATCACGTTAAGGGAAAATCAAGGCTTGGAGTGTTCATGAATGCAATCAAAGATTCGGAGCTTAAAACCTATGGTATAGTTCATATGACTTTCGACGAACTTGAGCCTGCATATGCAGATCATTACATAAAAATAAAGCCAGCGAAATTCTGGGGCATACTCCCTTTGTTTCAGTTTTTCAAGGGATTAAAATCTCCGAGGTCAAATGATTCGCAGCACAACTGTCTGAGTTGGCTTGATACTCAGAAGCCCAACTCGGTTGTTTTTGTATGTTTCGGAAGTATGGTGAGATTTCCTGATGCTCAACTCACTGAGATTGCTTTAGCTCTAGAAGCTTCTACCCATTCATTCATTTGGGTGGTGAGGAAGAGTAAGGCAAGTCGAGAAAACCAAGAGGAAAGTTGGCTGCCAGCCGGTTTTGAAGAAAGAATGATGGAAGGTAACAAGGGTATGATGGTCAGAGGTTGGGCTCCTCAGGTGAAAATCTTAGCTCACCCGGCAACTGGAGCGTTTATGACTCACTGCGGCTGGAACTCAGTGCTAGAAGCGGTTGCAGCCGGTGTGCCCCTCATCACATGGCCATTATTTGCGGAGCAGTTCTACAATGAGAAGGCTATTAATGAGGTCCTAAAGATTGGAGTAGGAGTTGGGGCGGAGGTGTGGAATCCAACGTTTGAGATCACTTGTTCGACGGTGGGGAGAGATAAGATTGAGAAGGCATTATCCAAATTGATGGGTGGTTCGGAGGAATATCAGAAGATCAGACAGAAAGCAAAGGAAATGGCAGCCATGGCTGAAGTGGCTGTTGAGGAAGGTGGGTCGTCTTATAATAATATTACGGCTCTGATCGAAGAGTTGAAAGCTTGTGCTTTTGAGAAATCAAAAAATGGATAATTTGTAAATAATAATGCTATGGTTTGAGACACCTAATCGAGCTGGCTAGCCAGCCTACTCCAACAGGAATTGGATGTTATTTAATTATAAAGGTTAATTTTCTGATGCGTGCATTCTAATGAGAGTATTTAAATTCTCCTCCGCTAACTTTCTAAGTTTTTAGGACAATATTTAAATCATTTCCTTTACATACACGATATTGCACTGAGCCTGTTCCTTCTATAACCAACCATTCATCCTTTCTCACCCGCAATATATTCTGAAGCATTTACAGTAACAAAAATAAAAATGCATGGTGCTACCGTGCTAGAGAAGATTAAATAATCCAATGCTACAATGCACATATTGGTGGATCCAATGGCATTTGGATCAAACATCAAATTGGAAAATCAGGTTGTACAGCAATTAAATTTTGCAATTTCCGGTATCTAAAGCTAGTTCCATAATTTGTCGTCTAAACAAACTCGTATAAGAAAGTGGGTGAAGAAAAGGCAACATGTGATCAGAGCGAGCTTCCTTACACTCCAAATCGTTACGGCAATTGAAAAAAGACAAAAGACAGCTGGCGATAGAAGTAGATATATTATATATAAAGCTAAATATATAGTTAATGCTAGGAGCCGAATGACCCATCATTTGTCAGTGTTAAAGCCAAAATTCGTTCACGTCAAATCCTACACAGAAACGGGGACTCCCTTCCCTATATGACCGAATTTACAAAAGCATTTTCCAAAGTAACCTAACCTCATTTACTGTTTATATTCCAAATTTTCACTTATTAAATATTTTTACATACTTTTCATATGTACATATATTATTACTAAAATATATATTTATATATACGTATATATATTAATTATTTAAAACTAAAATATATTTAATCAATTAAATTAATATAAAAAATTTAAATTATCTATTTGATCATTTACGAAATAAAATAATACTAAACATTTAATTAAATATTTTTTAAATTAGACAACAAATAAAAATTGAAAATAAAAAAATCTTAGTTAAAAAATAATAAAAAAAAGAACATACTAATAATTAAAAAAAGGACATATTAATTAAAATAAAAACATTATTATCATAATTTTGATAATTATTCATGAACATTTTGAGGACATCGTTGACTATGTCTGTTGTGACCCTTTTGTCCGCATTTTCCACAAACTCTGGCATTTCCCGAATTATCCATTTCAGTTCGAATACGCTGACTTTGACCCCTCTGACCACATTTATTTTTCTTTTTCCTCAAATTCTCATCAGGTATGAGAAGACCATATCTCTCCCACTCGTGTGCTATTGGAAATGTCCAATAAGCTTGATTGGGTATTGGATGAAATTCATATTGCCACATCTCATATAGAGTTGTCAAATTATGATATGGTTCAATGTATTGTTTCCAATTAAGATTGCATGTCAAACAACCAGCAACTATATGTGAACATGGAGAGTGATACATGTTCCATTTTCCACAAGTGCAAATACCCTTATGCAGATCTATAGTATGTTTGTTGCCACCTTTCCAAGATCCCTTATTTGTTTTGTATCGTGCAGTAATTATCTCAAATACACCTCTCTGTTCATGGTATGGGATGATCTTGTGTTCTGATGCCTTCCGCTCAATGTTTTTGAAAAGCTCTCTTGATTTCTTGCAATACGTATGCCCATTTTGAATGTCGCTTAAAGTCTGAGTACGTCTCTGAGTACGTCTTTCCGCAACTAATTTTACAGAGCGGTAATATATATACTCCACCATCGATGTGATCGGTAAGAAACGAGCGGATCTTAAATTTTCATTGAAACTTTCGATCATATTTGTTGTTGCCTGACCATAGCGATATCCTCCATCATGAGACATAGTCCACATATCTAATGGAATATTTCGTAGCCATTTTTCAGCTTCAGGATTAAGCTCTTTTATTTTCATCATTGCTGCCTCAAACTTCCTCACTTGAGAAGTATTTCCAGCCATCCAACATAGCATCTTTAGATGTAAACCAGGAAAAGTTGAACTAAAATTGTTGCGAACATGTAAAAGACAATAACGATGTATACCCATGTCACCAGTGAAGCCATTCTGCTCTCTTTTCATTGCTTCAATGATTCCGGCATGACGATCCGAAATTATGCACACACCCTTTCTAGTCCGACATACATATCTTCAAGGCGTAAAGAACCAAGACCAGTTGAGGGTCGTTTCTTCATTAACTAACCCGTAAGCAAGTAGATATTGGTGGTTATTTGAGTCAAATCCCATTGCAACCAACAACTTTCCATTATACCTTCCTTTCAGAAATGTGCCATTAATACAGATAACTGGTCGAGTATGTTGCCACCCATCCGCCATTGGGTTCAATGCCCACCACACACGATTGCGGATCGATGTGTTGTATCCTCATGACTTTAGCTTCAATTGAAGCACTTGTACACGGATTAAAGTGTATCAAAGCACTCAAAATTTAGGAAGTTTTGAGTAAGAATTAAATCAATCACCATACACATCCGATATTGCTTTTATTTTTCCATCCACGCCTTTCAGAATTCAATATGATACTTGTACATTGTTGTGATTTGCTCCCTGATGTTACTGACTTTTATGTATGGACTTTCCATGACCTGAAATATGAAAATATAAAATAGTAACTAATAACCCAATAAAAAATGATGAATTCATAAGACAATTAATTGATAATCGTACTTGTTGTTTTATGGTATTTGCAATCAACCTCGAGCTAAGCTTTTTGTGGTCTCTCTGAATTGTTCTCAAAAGACAATTGTGTACAGCAGGTAACTTAGTGATTTCAAAGTAGCCACATCGTTTCTTTTTTATAACCCGAATTCTCCATGGACATTCAGTCACGACGCATTTTGCTTCAAACAATTTTGTGGTACTCTTCAGGACACGATAATTTTTGGAATCACTTATGTGACTTGCTTTTATTGCATCTATAACACTTTCTTTATCTGCAAAATATTTACCTTCAAATAGATCATCGCTAAGCGGGTTGAAATTGGGAAAATCACCTGAATTATCAGTGACATTGTTGTTAGTAATCTCCTCTGTTGTGAACCATGGCGCAGTAGGAATATGTCCTTCAACATCAACCCTAGAACTTTCATGAATATTATCTCTTTTCTCGTTATCAGTACTTGATGAATCGAGTCATCCAGGATCGCATTATTATCTCTGCTTCACCACTATTCAGTATCTTAACAAGAGATGAAATCATCAAGACCACTTAGATTGTAAATTGCATTAGATTTTGCTACTTCATTATCTCTGCAGTTCATGTGAATAACGACTATTTGAGTTAAAATCACTTCTGTTCTCATTTGTGTAATCGGGACCAAATTTGTATAATTCTTGACCAACATTTGTGTAACTCTCGGACCAAAGATTTGTATAACGACCTTGCATATCTTGAAATTCAAATGGATTAAAATCTTCAAAACGATTATTATTTTTTGGGACATAAAATTTTCATATCCGGAGTAATTGTGTTGGTCATCCGAAAAATTATCCATCCGTAATTAAACAAAACAAAACAAATATTAGTAAGAAGTACCAAATACATAATATACAATAATAGTATATATTTTTCAAACTCGGAGATCAAGAAGAAACTAACGAACTTTGATTGGTGTGTTTTGATTGGCTTCATAGTTCAAAATATATATAGACATAAAAATTTAGAATAATAATTGAACACAATAATATTTTCATTTATTAAATAGTTGATTGACAATAAAATATTAAAGCATGAAATGACAAATCGATAATAAAGCAATGTATTATTCGAAAATTTTCAAAAATAGATTATTCGTAATCAAAAAAAATGATATTTTTACTGATTATACTATTCATCATGTGTATTAGATTTGACAATTCATGAATAAATTATTTTTCTAATTTAATTTAAAATTTTCATATATATAAATATAAGTGTACAAGATAATATTTTATAATATTTAAAATTAATTTTTAGAAATTTAAATTATTTAATATAATATAATATTTAAATATATTATATTATATTATATTATATATATACAATTATATATTTATATGTAAATATATACAAAAAATTTATGCTGGAAATAGGAATATGAACAGTAAATGAGGTTAGATTGGGAATGATCGAAAAAGGTAGATTACTTTGGGAAATGCATTTGTAAACTGGGTCAGATAGGGAAGGGAGTCCAGAAACGGGTAAACAACGAGAATTCAATCACTAAGAGCGCGTCAAATCCTGCACAGAAACAGGTAAACACCGATAACTTGACGGACTTTGCTGCTGGGGTGTTGGATCTTGAGTATCCAAATGAGTCACCCATGAAGGGTCCGACCCAATTACATTAACTGAGTTCCCAATTGACAAGGTAAATTGCAGTTCATTAATGTGAACGTGGGATTGACTGAACGTGGAGAAAATATTGGGGAGTGGTTTTACCACTCACGTATTAAATACTCACATCCCTCAATCGATCAATTAGCACGCAATATTCATTCAGTTGGCCAAATATACAGAGCTCCTAATACACAGACCAAACCCTAATTATTACGTACCGTGAATTAGTACTTCGTTCTCGATCGTAGTTTGGAGACGCTGTTGGGTTAAAGGAACGACATGAGATTTTTCGCATCAAAGGCTTAATCACGCTTCAAAAGGTATGCATTTGATTATCCTAATTATGTGTAAATATGAATAGCAAGACTTAAAATTCTAGTGCTGAAAAATAATAATGTGTATGTACCCTGTAATTAGGATAAAAGTCTCGTGTTTATAATGGTCTCACTACCTTCATATAATTATTTCCCGTAATGGATTGGAGTTCCTCATTAATCGATTGGAGTTCCTTATTAGTTGACTGCTACACAAAATCAAATAAGATCTCCTAAATATAAAAAAGTAGAACTAAATCTCCACACTTCCTCCTTACCGTCAGTCAAAAACCAGATATTCCAACTCCCAAACTAAAATACCATATGAGTTAAAACAATCCCATATGGACTGCAATCCATCATATCATTCGGATCCGAGTAATCATGGCCCAACAGTGAATTTGAAAGAATTGGACGGGAAGGGAAAATATTAAATGGGAAGGGATTATAATTTTTTTTTATCAAGTTTGTTAGTTTTAAAAAGAAAGAGGAAGAATGAAATTTTCATTATATTTTTATTTGTTTGTGAATTTAAAAGTAAGGAATGGAAGAGAAATGATTGTTATTTTTAAAATATAATATTATTACTATATTACATTTGTATATAAATATAATAAATGTATGATTTTATAATGTGTAACTACGTGCTTTATTTTGTTCAATATTTTTTATACTTCCTGTCCCACAAAAGATTGATAACTTATTTAATTATTAAACCAAAAAAATGTTAACAAGATATATTATTACAATTATTAAAGACTCTTAATTACCTTCACGTAACACCTATTTTCCTCTCTTTATTTATTACATGCACAAGTGAGGCTGCCAACTACTAACACTTTAATTATATATCAGCCCCAGCCAGGCCCGCCACTTTGTCTTTTTCACTTCCACCCAAATATTCTCATATTGATGAATAGATAGAAAGGTCTGGCGTGGGGTGGGTGCTTGACTGAGTCAAAAGGAAAGAAAAAAAATTATATTTTCAAAATTTGGAAGTTACTAATAACTAAGGATAACATTATCATATTATTTATTTTGAAAAATTATTTTTAATAATATAAAATATTTAACTTTTTTATCCTTCAAAATCCTCACTTTTGAGAAAAAAAATTTGAGCAAAAAAAATAAAATCAACTTTACCTCTAAATTCTTTCTCTTCCCTAAAAAATAAGGATTTTAATTATATATTTTCTCTTCACACCCCTTCGTTTCCCTTCAAAAAAAAAAATCATTATTTTTATATGCGTTTTTGATATTTTAACATGGTCCCCTCTCACATGAAGATGGGATCCATTTTCTCTATCTGAAAATATCAAAAATACACATAAAAATATCAATTTTCAAAAAAAAAAACTTACAAACAGGAGCAAGCAAACCGCCAAAAAATTTGCTGACCTAATTAAAACCCTAAGAAACAAGCAAACCAAATCAAACATCAACAACTAGAAATAATACTCCCGAGACCCTGCTCCAGATATGGAGTACAAACAACATGCCCATTTTTCTTTTAGGGGAATTGTTAGCATGAAGGTAATTTTAATCAATTGATTAATACAGTGTCGACACATAGGTCGGGAGGTGATTTCTCTATTTACGTATCAATATTGTATTAGTCAATTAACCAACTTATCATGAAGCTAATTTCATGGTAACCGAATCCGTAAAAGACCTACCTGAGGTGCATTTTACACTTAATTAACCAATCCAAGATGGAAGATTATTGTTTTACTGTATCATCCTAAAACAATGTAATATTCCTACAATCAGGTAATTAACCTTCGCTACAAAAGATACGTAATATTCCTAATTCAGTCCCTGAATGAGAAGTTCAATTTAGGGATTGTTTGATAAAAACTGAATGAATTTGAATCTGAATGAGCTGAATCTGAATCTGAATAAAAAAAATTATTTGATAATTGATATGTCTGAAATATCTGAATAATAGTATTTTACTATTTTACCCTCTAAACTATGCTGAACAAGTATATAATTTTGTCTAGACGTATTTAAAAAAATTAAATACAATATTCATTGTACAACAAATAAAAATAAATAATTCAAATAAATTATCAAACAAAGTATTGAATAATTTAAACAATTTTAACCCAAGTTTCATAGAAAATAAGAAATGTAACTAGTTAAACAAACATGTCAACATAATAATAAAATTACATTAATTTTAGCGAGTCACTTTATAGTTCACGAGCAATTTGGTCACATAGATTGTTCATATATTGTACGCCTTGAGGACCCCATTGCACTGCATCTTGCTCTATTTCGTGATTTTCTTCATATTGATCACCATCTCCATCAATTGTGGTAGATTGATCATACTGAACAAATAACTCATCCTCAATATTCTCTTTTCTTATAAAATTGTGAACAACAAAGCAAACAATAATTACATCTCTTTGCATTGAAAAACGATAAGGAGTCATCTGCTTCAATATTGGGAATCTTGCTTTTAATACACCATAGGCACACTCAATAATGTTTCTGATTTAGGCATGAGCATGGTTAAATTTTTCTTTTCTATTTAAGGCACGTCGACGTCGAAAATCTGCTAGCCAGTACCTTGTGTTGCGATATGAAGATAAAAAGCCTCGAGTGTTTGTATATGCAGCATCACAAAGATAATATTTATCTACAATTATAAAAATAAAATTTAACCCAAATTATTAAAATAAATAATCAAATATGATAATCAAATAAAAAATTGTAATACATACTTTGAGGGGGAAATGGAAAGCCGGAACTAGGATTGAAGACAACTTCTATTAATACTCTTGAATCATGTACTATTTCTTTCCATCCAGCCCAAACAAATGTGAATATCACATTGAAGTCACAAATTCCTAATACATTTTGATAGCATTTACCCCTTCCTCGTCCTCTATAGTGATCCTGTTGATTGACAATAATAACTGCATGTATAAGTGTGTCATCTAGTGCACCAACCACTCCCTACATTGAATGATTATATTTATGTTATCCACATATTCGCAAATATATATTTGTGCATATTATATCTATCAAATTTAAAATTAAATACCGAATTTTTTTTCGTAAGTATTTATGGTTCCCCGGAACATTTGGATTTGAATTTAAAAATGTGGGCACTATGATTTTCTTTGCAAATTCTATCTTTCCATTCAGCACCTCGTGAAAAAATTTATGAACTGTTTGTGTAGAGTGTTGAAATCTTCGTTTCACTACTCTAAATCGTTCATTATGACATATTATAGTCAAGAACATATCAATCTTTTTCTCAATAGTTACGTACGTACTACCTTGTACCCATTGTTTTTGCCTAAAATGATTGCATAAATGCACATATGTAACACGTGAAAGTCGCATCAATTCTTGACATTGCGTAGTTGATCCATGTAATAACTCCAATGTATAAGCATGTTCACTCAAGATTGAAGTTTTATCTCTAATTCTTGGTATGTTTGTTGAACGAATTCGTTTCAAGTAACAACACATAATGATTAAGCATAAAAGTTGATCTTTAATAGTCATGCTTGACCTATTTCCAAAAACAGTGATAGCAAAAATATTAAGAAAAATATGTTTGTGATATAATGAAACTCACATAATGACCATATGTCAAGTTCAACAAATCATGATTCATCAAAACAATAAGCACATGTAATAAGTTACTAAATAAATATATACCAAAAGTAACAAGTTCATACAAAAGTTATGGCCAAAAATTAAAAATATAACCCTTTGCACCCAAAATAATAAGTTTTGGCCATCGATCCATACAAAATATTAAAGTTTTAACTAAAATCATTTAATAGTAAATATTTAACTAGACTAGAAATCCTAACTTGTGTCATTTCAACCCAAGCTTCATTCTCATCGTCTTCTAAGAGCATCCATTGTTCCCTATAACTTGTTGTGACACCCCCAAAATAGGTCCAATCCATCCAACCTATTCTGAGTCGCCAAATACATGGTACAGAAAACAACTACAACTTTATTACTACAATTGTCGTGCAAAATACAACAACACATATACTGTGAGTTTTAATACCAACTGTGACTCATGTCACAACTATGGACAAAGACTCTCACAAAGATACCTTACATAAAGGTACAATCTAGAACCGCTTTTAGAAATTAAAATCTTTGGGAAGTGCTCAAGGAAACCTTCGTATATGGGAGGCCATGAATCTAAGTTATGATAGATATCATATGTTCAGAGAATTATCCTTGGTTGATCCAATAGACCCCAAAAGAAAAATGAGAAGATTACTATCATGTTCCTTCCAATGGTGAGTCTTCTTTTCGACATATAACTATCTCCACCGCTCCTGCGATTAAAACATTATGTTTCAACCCAACTCCAAGATCATATAGGTAGTGTTTCGTAGATATACTCAGCAAGTGGATGTGCAACCCTTTCTTATGATAACACGAGATTTTATGTCCATTAGACATCTTGTATGATAGTGGCAAAACACCTTTCCAAAGTCAGGTTCACCTCACCCTATTGTTGTTCACCAAAATTAATTATTAAGTGACGATAATATACTCGACACACACATCTTAGGTCCTCAATACAATTATATATTGTATGTCATGCCGCTTTATAATGTGTTGAGAAACTTTGATGATCTCTGGACCACCACACTATTCCCCCGTTATCCCCGTTGACCCAAATTTACACTCTTTATTACCGAAAGGAATTGTGAAGCAAAAGGGTGAGCACAACTAGCTCAAGAAAGAATATTATGACTAAAGATAATTAAATTATCAATATCCTTCATCAGTAATAAATCAGAGATTTAGAACATATGGTAGATGATAAAACTTTTTAACCATAGTTGCAGCGGAACGATCAATCCATTAGAAGAGTCAAATAGACCATAAAGTCTATTATCTTCTCCATGTTAAAAGTCCACCAACAATGCTTTAACCCTGTAACATTAATCAATAGATCTTGTTCACAGTCATGTGAATAACTCATAATCATAATTGTAGTTCTAATTTTCTCTTCTCATCTAAGACGAAGATATTTTTCATCACATATCTTTACCTGAAACATCAAAGATTATGGTTATATCAAATCACAGTTCCTGCTCATAATCATACTAATAAGTTCATCTTTGCACTACGGGCCAAAGATATTCATCAACAGTTCATCTTTGCACTACATGCAAAAGATATTCAGCAACAGGTCATCTTTGCACTACATGCCAAAGATATTCAGCAACAGGTCATCTTTGCACTACACGCCAAAGATATTCATCAATAATTCATCTTTGCACTACACGCCAAAGATATTCATCAACAATTCATCTTTGCACTACAAGCCAAAGATATTCATTAACAATTCATCTTTGCACTACAGGCCAAAGATATTCATTAACAGTTCATCTTTGCACTACAGGCCAAAGATATTAATATCTCAAAGAGATACATAATCATTTTAAAATTTATATAAACCATAATTATAACCATGTTGATTAATTCACCTATGCACTTAAGCTAAAAATATTCAATTATAAATTCAATGGTCATGATCATATCAGTCAATAATTCATCTTTGCACTACTGGCCAAAGAGAACCCATAGTCACGATCATACCAATAATCTTCTCATCTTTACACTTAAGTCAAAGAGAAATTTCATCACCGGGATTATAAAAATGATATATATGATAATAAAAACAATACGATCAACAACTGCATTTAATTTCAAGAGTAGGATTCATAAATCAATGATTTCATAACACCTTAATCCAAATGTTATAAATCACTTAATAATCTCATAATCTAATACTATTAATACGACCACAATATTTTAATCATTTCTTAAACTTATAAACAATTTATTTTAATTGTTTACACTTTACTAATTAATGCATTTAATCATACTAAAATGCCAAACTCATAAGATTTCATCACCAATACCCAACAACCTCATCAAAAATCTGCATATACCGTATATAGGATTCCCAAGCCATAAAATCCTATTTTTTAATTTTGTTACTTCACATAACATATTTAATTTATTTATTCATAACTAGTCCATTTTCATAAAAAATACCAAATCAGATCCAAAAATATTTTTTTTCTGGGATTTAGCATAATATAGTCCCATATTGAACATATATTTTTCTCGGAATTTTTAAAATTTATTTACTATTTTTCATATGGCCATAACTGTCAAATATTTAGACATTTATCATAAATTGTACTTTTGTCCAAAAATTCCGAAATTTACAGAGTATACTTCTATTATATACATGTACTCCCAATAAAAATTTCACTAATTTTGAAGTTAACCATAAGGAGTTATAAGGGTTTACTTTTAAAATAGTTTTTTCTCATAAAATCCATAACTCCTAATCTATACATCCAAAAATCGCCATTTTTGGACACAATCAAGGAAACTCATCAAATTATCATTTCAAATTTTTCTAGAATTTTTGAAGGTTCAAAAAAATATCGAAACTGAAAAACATAATATGTGACGCCCCCAAAATTAGGTATACATCACCCATCTTGGGTCGCCACTTACATGGTACAGAATTTAAATACAACTTATTAACATAACTGCATCAGGTATAATACGACATAAACCGTGAGTTTAAATACAAATATCGCCTACTAGATATTATACAAACTCAAAAAAAAGTCCTCATTACAATTATTATCACACTATTTCACATAATAGTGAGGACTACTAATGCTATCTTCGTGACCATCACTCGTTTCTCCGACTCGCTCCAAATTTATATTCTCATTTCAAGAGAACAAGGTGAAGAAAGGGTGAGCTCAACTAGCCCAAGAAGAAATATTATGACTAAGATAATGCGAATAAATTATCAATAGTCTTCAACAATGTTAAACCGATAAAATACAATAGACAACCGGCTTAAATCGCAGTGAATATATGATCCATTAAAAGAGTCAAGTAGAAAATAAAGTCTACTATCTTTTAGGTTTTAAAAGGTTTTTCATCATCATATTTGAGACTCACTTTAATAAATATTCCACATCATCGAATCACCCCCGCATTACGGCCAAGGATATTCTTTAAGATCACGACCACAATTATTCATGCACTACGGGCCAAGAATATTTGTGTATTCATTAATGGTCATGATCATGCCAACAACCGTCCCATCAATGCACTACTAACCCATCGAGGATTTTTATCACATCATTTGTAACATTACGGTCGTGATTACACCGAATAGTCTCTCGGTCATAATCATACCAAGTCCATCTACGCACTCACGTGCCACGTATGACTTTCAACATAATATAAACATGAGGATGATGACAATGATATAAGAATTCAATAAAACAAGTTCAAGAATTATTTTATCCAGAATTATTAACGTCCAAATTATCAACACGACATCGGATGAAACGCAAATATCAAGGATATTCCACTAATTTCATGGAGTATAGAAGTCAAAGTTATAACCAACCGGGTATAATAAAGAATGGAATAACAAAAGAAATCACCATGCATGCGATAGACCGCATTGCATGCAAGTTATTCCAATGTAATAATAAATAACGGAACTGTGTCGTGAAATTCACAATCGGCGATGTTCCAACGTAATAATAAAGATGGAACTAGATCCGTGTAAAACACATGACAGATATTCCAACGTAATGATAAAGATTTTAACCAGTCCTGTAAAAAACATGCATGTGATGTTCCAACAGAATAATAAAGATGGAACCAGTCCGGTGTAAAACACACATGCATGTGATGTTCCAACAGAATAATAAAGACGGAACCAGTCCTGTGTAAAACACACGCATGTGATGTTCCAATGTAATAATAGAAGAATGTCACCAAGTATAGGTAAACCACAGATATATGTTATTCCAATGTAATAATAAGCAATGGAATAACAACAGCCTTCTCTTCATGAATAAGAAAGAATAACACCCCTTACATTTGGTAGGAGATTGAATATCGCAAAGAAGTAACAAAAAATACTCTTCTTCTTTTCTCTCTTATTCTCTCTATACTTTCTCTCTATAGCTTGAATGATTTCGTGAAAATAATGAAGCCCTAGGCCTCTATTTATAGAAGATTTCTAGCTTAAAGACCGCTTGTGAAAAGCGCAAAAGCGGCTTGACGACTAATGATGTGAAGAGAAAAGTGGTTTGACGCTGTAATGTGAAACGACAAGTGGTTCGGCACCAATGTGAAACGACAAGTGGTTCGACGTCTGGTAAAGGTAATTACTATTAACGAAGGTAAATACTATCGACGAAGGTAAATACTATTCACAAGGGTAATTACTATCGACGAAGGTAATTACTTATCGATTTAAGGTAAATACTATTCACAAGGGTAATTACTATCGACGAAGGTAATTACTATTGATTTAAGGTAAATACTATTCACAAGGGTAATTACTATCGACGAAGGTAATTACTTATCGACGAAGGTAAATACTATCGATGAAAGAGACTCTTAGATGATAACATATGAGCCCCCATAAAATAATCAAACTTACCACAAATCATTTTTTTTTTTCATCAACACATATTTAATCTTTCAACAATTATTAATCATTTATAACTTGTCGCCTCAATTATTGATTTAATACTATAACATATTATACGTATGATAATCGTGACAATAATTGAATCAATAATATAAGAGATATGATGCAAAGAATTATCGTAGTAATAATTGAGCATAAATGAGTGACTTCTCACATAAGCATCAATAATCAATACTGCAAAGGCTACTACGCAACCACGCCAGACATCAGATTTTTACCAATTTGGGTAGTTCAACAGCTTTTAATTGTAACACCTCCGCCGTTATTTTATAAAATATTTTGTCGCTTTTCTCAATCCGACAATAATTTTCGCTAGGGGTCCACTAATGATTGAGTCGTTATATTTAATATTCCCTAACAAAAAGAATATTCCCCACCAAACGAATATTTTATAACAACTTGCATACTTTGCAAAATTTATAAATATTACCCACAACTATAACATTATATCAAATTTATTCCATAATATTCAAAAATAATATTTATAGAAAAATTCATCTTTATTTATAAAAGCTGGGGTCTTACATAATAACCCTTAAAATCCCTTACTTCGAAAGAGTAGTATTTCCCGACCGTAACATCTGATGTAAAGTCAAGGAAACTTCAGACCTAATAGTAACTCTCAAAGTATCTAAATACTTACAAAAATATGCTCGACAATATAGAGAGAAAGAAAACTTATTTCTGGTGTGATTTTCAATTCTAACTTAAGCACCTATTTATAGGAAAATGCTAGAACGCCAAAGGAGACTAAAATAATAAAATATTATTATTATTTATTTTTCACTTCTACGCCACCTACCAAGACCATCCACCACCTTGAATCAGCCAACTTGGAACAAAAGATAGCAACCCACATGTTTTAAAAAAATAAAAGTGGGTCCCACCCAATTTTAATAAAATTCATTTTATTTTCCAAAACTTCAACAATTCATAGAAAACAGCCCGTTTATCAAAAAAATACAAATTTTATGTCAATTTCACACGAAATTGAATTCTATACAACTTTCTAGCTTTGAGTTTTTCCAAATTCCAGACAAAAAATATCCGAAATCTATAAACGGATGATTTTCAACACCATTTCAACACCTTATAAAATTCATAACAAATCATGCGTTAATTTTCAACGGTTCAAAATTTATGGATATATATTTAACTTATATATGTATAACATATCCAAAAATCACAAATGATCCAACTATTTGATTAAAATTATAACTCACGCAATAGAGTTTTAAGAACAATCGATTCGATCTTTTAATACCTCCAATCCACAAAAATACCGATAAAACTCCTCAATATTAATTCCTTCATTTATAACCACATAAATAGATCCATCATTTATATCCGGATCAAATAAATATTTCCTTATCATATAAATCAATAATTAATTATTCACAAATAATATTACGTAATCACAATAATGACAACCAAGCGCCTTGTGAAAGAGGGCCTTTCGATAAGGATTTCTCCTCTTGGTAGCGCAATTAGGTGACCAAACCTTTCCTCGATGTAACTTTCTAGACATTACCAATAATGCTATCTAATAATATTATTCAAATAATATGAATTATTGATCCGAAAATCGTAAATATTGTAACAATTATCAAAACAACAATAATATAAAATATCAACGCAAAGAATTATTGAATCAATAAAATAAAATATTGAACAAGAATTATCGTAATAATTATTGAGTATCGCCTTCATACATAAGAATCAATAATTAAAAAATATTGTGCAATACCGCAGTACATCGCAACCAATGCGATTAGTATATTTATTTTTAACCACCGTAATCCAATAAGGTTAATTCTGTAATTATTACGCTGTTTATTTATAAAAACTCAAACTTGTCATTTTCTTCATCCGACAGTTATTCTGTTATGGGGCCCACAAATGACTGCGCCATCGTACGGATATTCCCGACAAAAAGAAAATTCCACGACCAAACGAATATTTCCCGACAACAATAAGTATTTTATAGTCACTTGTTTATTTTGAAAAAAAAAATTCATATATCACCCTTAACTTTACTTTTTATCAATTTAACCATTTACTGAATAGTAATTATAAAAAAAATTGAATACTTTTATTTCATAAAATTCGGGGTCTTACAATATCCCCTCCTTATGAAATTTCGTCCCCGAAATTTACGTACTTGGTATTTCAAAGAGTTGAGAATACATTGCTTTCATTTCAGATTCCATCTTCCTTGTCCTCATGATTTCTCCATTGCTCATCTCCCGATTTTTATATCATTCTAGAATACGACTTCAAAACAAGGGTTAATTGAACAAATTAACATATCACATAATATCCCCATATTATGACTGACCAACAAATAAGCTTAGGTAGGACACACTAGCGAAGGATTTATTCATCTCTCCCCTACTAGTTCTATTCCCCGATCTCCGCCAGAGATCATATCCCTAAGCTCTGATACCAAATGTGACACCCCCAAAATAGGTCCAATCCATCCAACTTATTCTGAGTCGCCAAATACATTATACAGAAAATAACTACAACTTTATTACTACAATTGTCGTGCAAAATACAACAACACATATACTGTGAGTTTTAATACCAACTGTGACTCATGTCCCAACTATGGACAAAACCTCACAGTGATACCTTACATAAAGGTACAATCTAGAATCTGCTTTTAGAAATTAAAATCTTTGGGAAGTGCTCAAGGAAACCTTCGTATGACATGGGAGGCCATGAATCTAAGTTATGATAGATATCATCATATGTCCAGAGAATTATCCTTGGTCGATCCAATAGACCCCAAAGAAAAACGAGAATATTACTATCATGTTCCTTCCAATGGTGAGTCTTCTCTTTACATATAACTATCTCCACCGCCTCATGCGATTGAACATTATGTTTTAACCCTACTCCAAGATCATATAGGTAGTGCTCAGTAGATATACTCGCAAGTGGATGTGCACAACCCTTTCTTATGATAACACGAGATTGTATGTCATTAGACATCTTGTATGATAGTGGCAAAACACCCTTCCAAAGTTGGGTTCACCTCACCCTATTGTATTCACCAAAATCAATTATTAAGTGACGTATAATATACGACACACACATCTTAGGTCCTCAATACAATTATATATTGTATGTCATGCCGTTTTATAATGTGTTGAGAAACTTTGACAGTCTCGGAGCACAACTAGCTCAATAAAAAATATTATGACTAAAGATAATTAAATTATTAATAGCCTTCATCAGTAATAAATCAGAGATTTAGAACATATGGTAAATGATAAAACTTTTTAACCATAGTTGCAGTGGAACGAGCAATCCATTAGAAGAGTCAAATAGACCATAAAGTCTATTATCTTCTTCATGTTAAAAGTCCACCAACAATGCTTTAACCCTGTAACATTAATCAACAATTCCTGTTCACAGTCATGTGAATAACTCATAATCATAATTGTAGTTCTAACTTTCTCTTCTCAACCAAGACGAAGATATTTTTTTATCACATGTCTTTACCTGAAACATCAAAGATCATGGTTATACCAAAACACAGTTCCTGCTCATAATCATACTAATAAGTTCATCTTTGCACTATGGGCCAAAGATATTCATCAACAGTTCATCTTTGCACTACATGCCAAAGATATTCAGCAACAGGTCATCTTTGCACTACACGCCAAAGATATTCATCAATAATTTATCTTTGCACTACAAGCCAAAGATATTCATTAACAGTTCATCTTTGCACTACAGGCCAAAGATATTCATTAACAGTTCATCTTTGCACTACATGCCAAAGATATTAATATCTCAAAAAAATACATAATTATTCCAGAATTTATATAAACCATAATTATAACCATGTTGATTAATTCACCTTTGCACTTAAGCTAAAAATATTCAATTGTAAATTCAATGGTCATGATCATATACAATAAAAAATTTCATCTTTGCAGACCATCGCCAAAGAGGACCCATAGTCACGATCATACCAATAATCTACTCATCTTTACACTTAAGTCAAAGAGAAATTTTATCACCGGGATTATAAAAATGTTATATATGATAATAAAAACAATACGATCAACAACTGCATTTAATTTCAAAAGTAGGATTCATAAATCAATGATTTCATATCACCTTAATCCAAATGATATAAATCATTTAATAATCTCATAATCTAATATTATTAATACTACCACAATATTTTAATCATTTCTTAAACTTATAAACAATTTATTGTAATTATTTACACTTTACTAATTAATGCATTTAATCATACTAAAATGCCAAACTCATAAGATTTCATCACCAATACCCAACAACCTCATCAAAAATCTGCATATACCATATATATGATTTCCAAGCTATAAAATCCTATTTTTCAATTTTGTTACTTCACATAACATATTTAATTTATTTATTCATAACTAGTCTATTTTTATGAAAAATACCAAATCAGTTCCAAAATTATTTCTTTTCTGGGATTTAGCATAATATAGTCCCATATTGAACATATATTTTTCTCGGAATTTTTAAAATTTATTTACTATTTTTCATATGGCCATAACTGCCGAATATTTAGACATTTATCATAAATTGTACTTTTGTCCAAAAATTCTGAAATTTACAGAGTATACTTCTATTATATACATGTACTCCCCATAAAAATTTCACCAATTTTGGAGTTAACCACAAGGAGTTATAAGGGTTTACTTTTAAAATAGTTTTTTCTCATAAAATCCATAACTCTTAATCTATACATCCAAAAATCGCCATTTTTGGACACAATCAAGGAAACTCATCAAATTATCATTTCAAATTTTTTCAGAATTTTTGAAGGTTCAGAAAAATTTTGAAACTGAAAAACATAATAACCCTTAAAATCCCGTAGCTCAAAAGAGCAAAGATTTCCGATTCTAACATCTGGATGTAAAGTCAAGGAAACTTGTACTGAATAGTAACTCTCAAAGTATCTAAATACTTACAAAAATATGCTCGACAATATAGAGAGAAAGAAAACTTCTTTCTGGTGTGATTTTCAATTCTAACTTAAGCACCTATTTATAGGAAAATACTAGAACGTCAAATGAGAAAAAAATAATAAAATATTATTATTTATTTTTTTCTTCTACGCCACCTACCAAGAGCAGCCACCACCTTGAATCATCCAACTTGGAACAAAGAGATAGCAGCCCACATGTTTTAAAAAAACAAAAGTGGGTCCCACCCAATTTTAATAAAAATTAATTTATATTCCGAAACTTGAACAATTCATAGAAAATAGCTCGTTTATCTAAAAAATACAAATTTTATGTCCATTCCACACGAAATCGAATTCTCTACAACTTTATAGCTTTGAGTTTTTCCAAATTCCAGATAGAAAATATCCGAAATCTATAAACAGATAATTTTCAACACCGTTTCAACAACTTATAAAATTCATAACAAATCATGCGTTAATTTTCAACGGTTCAAAATTTGTGGATATATACTCAACTTATATATGTATAACATATCCAAAAATCACAACGATCCAACTATTTGGATTAAAATTATAACTCACGAATAGAGTTTTAAGAACACCGATTTAATCTTTTAATACCTCCAATCCGACAAAATACTGATAAAACTCCTCAACATTAATTCCTTCAATTATAACCACATAAATAGATCCATCATTTATATCCGGATCAAATAAATATTTTCTTATCCTATAAATCAATAATTAATTATTCACAAATAATATTACAGAATCACAATAATGACAACCAGGCAGTTCCTAGGAAAGAGGGGGCTTTTCGATAATGATTTCTCCTTATCATGCGCAGTAATTAGGTGACCAAACCTCTCCTCGATGTAACTTTCTAGACATGCCAATAATTCTATCTAATAATATTATTCAAATAATATGAATTAATGATCCGAAATAAATACTACAGTAGTAATAATTATTAAAATAACAATAATATAAAATATCAACGCAAAGAATTATTGAATCAATAAAATAAAATATTGAATAAGAATTATCGTAATAATTATTGAGTAGTGTCTTCTTACGTAAGAATCAATAATTAAAAAAATCGCGGCAATACCGTAAAGCTACTTGCGTGCAAACCACGCCAGATTACTATATTTTAACCACTGTCCAATCCAATAAGGTTAATTGTGAACTATTACGCCATTATTATAAAAAAACTCAAACTTGTCGCTTTTCTTCATCCGATAGTTATTCTATTATGGGCCCACGAATGATCACTACCATTGCATTTGACGGATATTCCCGATAAAAAAGAATATTCCACGACCAAACGAATATTCCCCGACAACAATAAGTATTTTATAGCCATTTGCTTATTTTGAAAAAAAAATCATATATCACCCTTAACTTTACTTTTTATCAATTTAACCATTTACTGAATAGTAATTATAAAAAAATTGAATACTTTTATTTCATAAAATTCGGGGTCTTACAATCTCCCCTCCTTATGAAATTTCATCCCCGAAATTTACTTACCTGGTATTTCAAAGAGTTGAGAATACCTTGCTTTCATTTCAGATTCCATCTTCCTTGTCCTCATGATTTCTCCATTGCTCATCTCCTGTATTTCAGATATCATTCTAGAATACAGCTTCAAAACAAGGGTAAATTAAACAAATTAACATATCACATAATATCCCCTTATTATGACTGACCAACAAATAAGCTTAGGTAGGACACACTAGCGAAGGATTTACTCATCTCTCCCCTACTAGTTCTATTCCCCGATCTACGTCAGAGATCATATCCCTAAGCTCTGATACCAAATGTGACACCCCCAAAATAGGTCAAATCCATCCAACTTATTCTGAGTCGCCAAATACATGGTACAGAAAATAACTACAACTTTATTACTATAATTATCGTGCAAAATACAACAACACATATACTGTGAGTTTTAATACCAACTGTGACTCATGTCCCAACTATGGACAACACCTCACAATGATACCTTACATAAAGGTACAATCTACAACTATTTTAGAAATTAAAATCTTTGGGAAGAGCTCAAGGAAACCTTCGTACATAGGAGGCCATGAATCTAAGTTATGATAGATATTATATGTCCAGAGAATTATCCTTGGTTTATCCAATAGACCCCAAAGAAAAACGAGAAGATTACAATCATTTTCCTTCCAATGGTGAGTCTTCTCTTGACATATAACTATCTCCACCGTCTGCAATTGAACATTATGTTTTAACCCAACTCCAAGATCATATAGGTAGTGCTCGTAGATATACTTAGTAAGTGGATGTACACAACCCTTTCTTATGATAACACGAGATTTTATGTCATTAGACATCTTGTATGATAGTGGCAAAACACCCTTCCAAAGTTGGGTTCACCTCACCCTATTGTTGTTCACCAAAATCAATTATTAAGTGACGTATAATATACGACACACACATCTTAGGTCCTCAATACAATTATATATTGTATGTCATGCCGTTTTATAATGTGTTGAGAAACTTTGATAGTCTCTTGACCACCACACTATTCCCTCATTATCCCCGGCCGATTCAAATACACTTTTATTACCCCGAAAGGAATTGTGAAGCAAAAAGGGTGAACACAACTAGCTCAAGAAAGAATATTATGACTAAAGATAATTAAATTATCAATAGCCTTCATCAAGAATAAATCGTAGATTTAGAACATATGGTAGATGATAAAACTTTTAACCATAGTCAATAAATGTAACGAGCAATCCATTAAGAGTCAAATAGACCATAAAGTCTATTATCTTCTCCATGTTAAAAGTCCACCAACAATGCTTTAACCCCGTAACATTAATCAATGTATCCTGCTCACAATCATATGAATAACTCATAATCATAATTGTAGTTCTAATTTTCTTCTCATCCAAGACGAAGATATTTTTCATCACATGTCTTTACCTGAAACATCAAAGATCATGGTTATATCAAATCACAGTTTCTGCTCATAATCATACTAATAAGTTCATCTTTGTACTACGGGCCAAAGATATTCATCAACAGTTCATCTTTGCACTACATGCCAAAGATATTCAAGAATGTGTCATCTTCAGACTACATTCCAAAGATATTCAAAGATGATCATCTTTGCACTACACGCCAAAGATATTCATCAATAATTTATCTTTGCACTACACGCCAAAGATATTAATCAACAATTCATATTTGCACTACAAGCCAAAGATATTCATTAACAATTCATCTTTTGCTACATGTGCCAAAGATATTCATTAACAGCTCATCTCAACTACAAAATTAATATCTCAAAGAAATACATAATCATTTCGTAATTTATATAAACCATAATTATAACCATGTTGATTAATTCACCTATGCACTTAAGCTAAAAAATATTCAATTATAAATTCAATGGTCATGATCATACTACCAATAACAATTCATCTTTGCACCATCGCCAAAGAGAACCCATATTCACGATCATACCAATAATCTACTCATCTTTACGCTTAAGTCAAAGAGAAATTTCATCACCGGATTATAAAAATGTTATATATGATAATAAAAATAATACGATCAACAACTGCATTTAATTTCAAGAGTAGGATTCATAAATCAATGACTTCATATCACCTTAATCCAAATGTTATAAATCACTTAATAATCTCATAATCTAATATTATTAATACTACCACAATATTTTAATCATTTCTTAAACTTATAAACAATTTATTTTAATTGTTTACACTTTACTAATTAATGCATTTAATCATACTAAAATGCCAAACTCATAAGATTTCATCACCAATACCCAACAACCTCATCAAAAATCTGCATATACCATATATAGGATTTCCAAGCCATAAAATCCTATTTTTCAATTTTGTTACTTCACATAACATATTTAATTTATTTATTCATAACTAGTCCATTTTCATGAAAAATACCAAATCAGTTCCAAAAATATTTCTTTTCTGGGATTTAGCATAATATAGTCCCATATTGAACATATATTTTTCTCGGAACTTTTAAAATTCATTTACTATTTTTCATATGGCCATAACTGCCGAATATTTAGACATTTATCATAAATTGTACTTTTGTCCAAAAATTCTGAAATTTACAGAGTATACTTCTATTATATACATGTACTCCCAATAAAATTTTCACCAATTTTGGAGTTAACCACAAAGAGTTATAAGGGTTTACTTTTAAAATAGTTTTTTCTCGTAAAATCTATAACTCCTAATCTATACATCCAAAAATCATCATTTTTGGACACAATCAAGGAAACTCATCAAATTATCATTTCAAATTTTTCCAGAATTTTTGAAGGTTCAGAAAAATTTTGAAACTGAAAAACATAATAACCCTTAAAATCCCTTACCTCAAAAGAAGCAATACTTCAACCTAACATCTATGTAAAGTCAAGGAAAACTTGCAACCTAATAGTAACTCTCAAAGTATCTAAATACTTACAAAAATATGCTCGATAATATAGAGAGAAAGAAAACTTGTTTCGGTGTGATTTTCAATTCTAACTTAAGACTTTATTTATAGAAAAATCTTTAAACGCCAAAGCTTAGACTAAAATAATAAAATATTATTATTTATTTTTCTCTTCTATGCCACCTACCAAGACCAGCCACCACCTTGAATCAGCCAACTTGGAACAAAGAGATAGCAACCCACATGTTTAAAAAAAATAAAAGTGGGTCCCACCCAATTTTAATAAAAACTATTTTATTTTTCGAAACTTCAACAATTCATAGAAAATAGTCCGTTTATCAAAAAAATACGAATTTTATGTCAATTCCACACGAAATCAAATTCTCTACAACTTTGTAGCTTTGAGTTTTTCCAAATTCCAGACAGAAAATATCCAAAATCTATAAACAGATGATTTTCAACACCGTTTCAACACCTTGTAAAATTCATAACAAATCATGCGTTAATTTTCAACGGTTCAAAATTTATGGATATATACTTAACTTATATATGTATAACATATCCAAAAATCACAACGATCCAACGGTCAGATTAAAAATTATAACTCACGCAATAGAGTTTTAAGAACACCGATTTGATCTTTTAATACCTCCAATCCGACAAAATACTGATAAAACTCCTCAACATTAATTCCTTCATTTATAACCACATAAATAGATCCATCATTTATATCCGGATCAAATAAATATTTCCTTATCATATAAATCAATAATTAATTATTCACAAATAATATTACAGAATCACAATAATGACAACCAGGCAGTTCCCAGGAAAGAGGGGGCTTTTCGATAAGGATTTCTCCATCATCGCCGCAATTAGGTGACCAAACCTCTCCTCGATGTAACTTTCTAAACATTGTCAATAATGTTATCAAATAATATTATTCAAATAATATGAATTATCGATCCGAAAATGGGAAATCAGTGCAGTGACAATTATCAAACAACAATAATATAAAATATCAACGCAACAATTATCAATCAATAAAATAAAATATTGAACAAGAATTACCGTAATAATTATCGAGTAGTGTCTTCTTACGTAAGAATCAATAATTAAAAAATTATCGTAATATCGTGTGCTACATCGCAAGCAACCACGCGATTACATTATATTTTAACCACCGTGTAATCCAATAAAGTGTTAATGGTAACCATTACGCCGTTATTTATAAAAACTCAAACTTGTCATTTTCTTCATCCGACTTATTTATTCATTATGGGCCCACAAATGATCATAGTGGTTGTATTTAATATTCCCTACAAAAAAAAAATATTCCACGACCAAACGAATATTTCCCGACAACAATAAGTATTTTATAGCCACTTGCTTATTTTGAAAAAAAAAAAATCATATATCACCCTTACCTTTACTTTTTATCAATTTAACCATTTACTAAATAGTAATTATAAGAAAAATTGAATACTTTCATTTCATAAAATTCGGGGTCTTACACTTGTACTCTCACAAAATATCCCAAGTGTCATTTTGTGCAATGAATTTTGTGATCCCCACCCAAGACAATTTAATTTATCTTTGCACTCCTTCAAGGAAGGTCCACTATTGTTATTCACAGTGAGCTTTAAGGCTTTGCACATCTGTTCCTCTATTTCGGAGTTATTACATTTTTTTGTTGAATTCTTCACTTTTGTCGTTGGCCTTTGTTCTTCAAAGTTAGGAGTGGAAGCATGTGATTGAGTACCCGAAGTTGATGAATTTAGAGGTGGGTTTGAGGACTCTTGAGCTTCAATACTAAAAGGGATATCCTCGATACTAAAAATTTCCAAATCCTTATTTGGTTCAACGGTCCTATCCCTTTTAGAGCTAGCTCCCCAGCCATCAATCTCCGTAGCAGCAGCAACAACTCCATCATAGAGTTGAATGCAAAGCTCAGGAAAACTTAAATGTGAAGTCCTCAAGGAGTCAACATGATTATTTGCCTGTATCCACAAATCATACCCAACATGTTATTCACATGTTTAATAATTTAACAAGCTTTTATGGTTAACTTAAAAAAATAGTTACTAACAATTGACTCTAGCTCCCATTCCTCATCTGTGAAGTTGAACGTGTTAATTGTAGGATCATAATGATTTTTCAGTCTTTCTTTTTAGTTGACACCATGCAATATATTTTCCCTTTATATAATCATAACGAATTTTCATTTGCTTATGATCTACAATAAAGTTGTGGGTGCTCTTCAGTATTTCTCCCACTTTTGACCATGAATATGGCTTAAGACTACCGCTTAGCCTGCCATTTTTCGTAACCTCGCCAATACATGCTTCAAGAAAAGTTTTCATTACATTTTCATTTCTCCAACTCACTCTTGATTTTCTTTGATTTTGAGTTTCACCCGATTGTTCCATGCCCAACACAAATAAAAGGATGAATTTAGAGATTCTAATCCTAACAATAAACAAATCTGCTATAAACAAATATACTTTTTGGGTCAATTGTCTCAATTCTATCATCAATAAAATAATTCAAATAGTATCAACATTGGACAGATGATTTAAACCATGGCTAATATTACAAATTCTTAACACTGCTTTAAATAGCTTCTACATGATCTCAAAGCCTAAAGGAAAACAGATGAATCTTGGGGGCCTACAACATCATCAGTTTTCATTAACCAGTTTCAATGAGGTTGACATCTTATTGTATAGGTTTTAATCCTCCCTAGCTGGCAAATGGGCAATGGCAGCCGCATACATAGATGATTCATTTTATTTCTTTAATGGGTATATATGCAATATCAAACAACCGATGTTCCCTTTGTTTAGTAGATGGGGAATTTCAAACTACAGATGTAGAAAAACCATAGATGAATAGCAGTCAAAAGAAACCAGTTTACATCTTAAATTTAGAAGTGTATTATCTTCATACTTCTTTACCTATTCTGCATAGTTCTCATGCACATTAAGCAAATAACCAACTTGAAACTAATTTTGATCCCTGAAAACTTCTTTATAGTTGAGTAGTGCAATAATGATGCATTATGGATCCAAATTTGGAAGAAAATATAAGACCACTAGTTATTCAAAGAACAACTTCACTGAGAAATTTGAACAGTTTCCTGTAAGAGCTTTGTGTATTTGCCCATATCACAACAAAAATGAACAAATAGAACTTCTAACAAATCACAATATGAATTTAGTAAGAAAATGAACAGGGCACATAAGAGATACACCCAAAAGCACAATCCTCATCTGTACAATCCTCTAAATTTTAATGGCAAAGAAACTTTGGGGGAACTTTTTAATAAAACATAATGACATACATAACCCATATTCACCATTTCATACTATCACTTCACTTTCAGTTTAGCCATATGCAAACAACATAATAAAGCTTATTTGTAAAAATCTCAAAAGATTACAATAAAATCAGTAAACTTCCAGCAAGACCTATGAAAAACCCATAAAATACAATTAAACTTGAATTAAATTTTCAGTTGCTACAACAAAACTACCAACCCAAATCTTAAAATCGCTGGAAAAGTGATTTGGGTTGTTCTTTTTGCTAAATAACAGCAACAAATTGCTAACATTCAATAACTCTTGTTCCTAATATTAAAATTCAAGATACAAGAAGAAACAGATGAAAACTAATAACATCTTCATAACTATTAATCTGACTCACATACCCACCATATACAAGAAGAAACAGAGATCAAATTAGGGCGATGGAGCAGCAACGCTGAGATGAGGATTACCTGTCAGAGAAGCAATGGACCAACAATGCAGAGAAAGAGATGGAGATGGAAATGCAAAGCGCCGCTAGAGATGAAAACGAGATCAACGAGGCTATTTGGGTAAAACATGTTATTCAACCCTTTTTTTTTTAAAGAATCGCTTAGATGTATTCAACCTAATTCAAATTTCAAAACTTGTAAACAAACAGTCTGAATGACTGAATTGCTCAAATTCAGAGCCATTCAGCCTTATTCAGAAGGAAACAAACAGGCCCTTAAATTCAAGACCTATTTTTATGTCCATTAACATAAACAATACATCATGGAGCCAACAATAATTAGAGTTAAGGCTGTAAAATGAGCAAACAGTTCTAGTTTGATTCGTACCCGTTCGATTCGAGCTCGACTCGAAATATAAATGAGCCAAATATGAGCAAATTTTAAAGTTCGATAAATTACTCAAACCTCCTCAAATTGTAATTTTCTATTGATTATTCGTTCGAAATGTTCAAACTGCTCGGGCTTGACTCGGAATCGTGCTTCCCTCAGTAGCTAAATGAGCATCAATCAAACCTTATTTTATACTCGATAAATCTTGTGAACCAAATTTGAGCAACTCAATACTCGATTCGACTCAATTCGTTTACACCCTTAATTAGAATGACACCAAGAAATAACAAATAAGATGTCATGATTATTATTTTTTTGAGAATTTAAAGAGACTATGCTACAGTGAAACATGTTCTCATATAGTTAACTGCAATAGAAATTCAAGACCATAATATTTTCACTAGTAACCCTAGATATTGGAATTTCCCCATATAGCTACAAACAAATCAATGCCAAATGATTGAACTGTTATGCTCTACCAAAGGATCAATTTCTACGCAAGTTCTGAAGCGAATATTGTACACCATATTAATCAACATAAAGCAAAGAAGGAAAAAAAAACCTGAGAACAGAAGGCAAAATTATACTAAATTTCATGATCATTAATTATAAAAAAAAAATGTTCAAACTTACATATCAATGCAATTATTTTGGGGAGAAGGCATGTAACAATTTCCAAACTGGTTTCCAAGATGACTAATCTTCAAAAGAGATCACAAGAAAACCTGCATTTCAATTGGGTCCATGAAAAAAACAGCAAATTGTCCACCTTCAAATGTAGTCAGCAATCAGATAAATTTAGTAATAGCCTTTATGCACTGCCAGGCAAAAATTGATCTGCCAAAGATGTGCATTCAGTTACACTAATCTTCCTTCTTGTAACATATACTGCATTAGCCAGATGACCTCAAGATCATTCATGAACGCATCTCTGCTATACTCCAACACAGAATCATCTCAAAAAATAGTTTTTACATCTCAAAAGTACCCATAATCCTCTTCTGCTTCATCATCATCACTATCCAATAAGAAATCACCATCATCTTCTTCTTCGTCATCATCAACATCACCACCAATTCCAACTCTTGCCCAATCTTCCACTTCCCCATCCGAAAATGCTGAAATCCTCAACTCGCTAAATTTGCTCTTCATTCCCACAAGTTCATCAATTACATTATCCAAATTCCCCACCCCATCAAATCCTCCATCAGAATGTGTAACCGAAAATGCACCACTGCACTCATCAACGAATTCATCATCTATCCTCCTACGCGGCACTAAATCCTTTTCGGTTACCTCCCCATTCTCAACCCCAATCCACGGAACCCACAAATCAGAGTGTCTTCCCAACGCCCTATCCGAATCCCCAACAACCAGAGTCCCCAAATTCGCCTCCCTCGCCCTCCTCAACATGTCTCTAAAATCTGAATCATCCGATACCAAGACCAACCAATCAACCCCTCTACTCATAGAATGCTGCATTTGTTTTTTCACAGCCCAATCCGCCGCCTGCGGCTTATCCTCCACAGTCTTCACATAAACCCCAGCTCTCCTCAGCTCACCCGCCAGCCCATATCCAACTTTGGGAGTAATCAAAGTCTTAGCCGCTTCTCGATACTGATGATTCCCATTTATAAACCTCTCCTTGAAACGCTGTCGCTTTTTCCCTTTCAAAGATTTCATTCTGTTGATATTCTTTTGCCTTTCTCTCATGTAATTGCCTGAAATGTTTCTTCAAATCCAAATTCGTCTTACACTTCCTCCCGCAAACCCCACAAACGTACGACTCAGACGGCGTCGTTTCTCCCTTCCGCTCGAGGATATCTAAGCGGCGGCGCTGGCGGCGCTCCTCGAGGACCCAGTGGGGAAGGTGGATGAAGGCGTGGCGGTTGGCATAGGCGGATATGTCGACGACTTCTCCGAATCTCTGAGTCGGGCCATCGCCGCCTGGTACGGTGGCCCACGCGGTGGCTTGTTATCTAAATCCCAGAGAACGACTACTTTTTTGGACTTAGGGGCGTAGATGCCATCTTTGTTTCGGACCATGTCGATTTCTGATGTTGCGGCAGGAGCCGCCGCGTGATCGGCGGAGCAGGATTTGATTCGACATTGATAATGATGATAAGGTGAGGATTGTTTGTGTGGGAGAGTAAATGGGGTTTTGAATTTGAGTGGTAGTTTTAGGGTGTGTGGTTTAATTTTGGGCTTGTGGAAGAAGATGTTCGGATTGCAAAGAGATATCATTTATACAATATATACATATGCTTATGCTCTCTCTTCGAAATTACTGATGAGCGATGAGAGTGTTTAGAAAGAATTTCTTTCAGTGTTTTTTTTCAGGTGTTCTCTTCTATATTTTAAGGATAAGGTAAGCTGTTGCTTTAGGAGCTAGCTTGCTACAGGCCCATTTCAGAGCTACAAAATAAAGTGATAATCTGATTCTAAAGGGCCATTCAAAATAGGCCCATTTCAGAATTAATCAGGCCTACTTTCTAATAATGAAAAGTTTCAATATGAGTTTACCAAACTCCACTGCACTAAAGAGTAAAAGTTCCTTAACACAAATATACAACAATTAAAAAATATTTACAAAAATAATATATTCGCAAAATAATTATAAAAATAACACAACACAATAATACATTGTTAAAATTACGGAGCATTAACTTCCTACACGTCAGTTACCGACTTTTATATTTACAACTAATCGATCCTAAATTCAAGCTAATGAAGAAAACAGAAAACTTCGTGATCGAAAAAACAGAGCAACGACATATCAGAGAAGACGAATTCTCTGACAGCGATGCAACTCTGAAATCGAAGAATATCGGAGAAGATCAACAGCAACTTCAAGATCAGTAACCAGAAACTTACGTATTATACTAATTGTTGATTGATTCGTTACAAAATTGTATACTGAGGTATTTGAGTTTAAAGTTAATATACATATAGTTACCACGTGGTTACTACGTATTCGTATATTGGTTATCTTTCTTAAGTTGTTCGCTCTTTAATTGGTCACAAAGTCAGTATACTGACTATTTTGATTGCAAAAATGCATTTAAAAATATGTTTTATATTCTGGTTATTAAGTACATATAAATTCGTTACTGTTTATTATTGATTTGGTTGTTATATAATGTTTATTTGGTTGTTGTATACTTTTAATGTATATTCTACTGATGTTTTTTATATTGATGGTTACTTATTAGATACATTAGTTACCTTCCTGCAATTGTTGGATCTTTAAGAACATATTGATGTTTTTTATATTGATTGTTTTTGCTGTAAAATGCATGGAAAAATATGTTTTATGTTATGGTTACTAAGTAAATATATATTGGTTATTGTCTAATCTGGATTTGGTTAGTATATAATGCTGACTTGGTTACTGTGTAATATTACCATGGTTACTGCATAATATTACTGTGTTTTATACTGATTAACTACATTTGTTACCTTCATGCATCTGTTAGTCTTTAATTTGTAACAAAGTTATTACTGATTATTTTAGTTGTAAAATGAATATAAAAATGTTTTTTATATTCTGGCTACTAAGCACATATATCTTGATTACTGTCTAATATGTATTTAAATACTGTAAGGTGTTTATTTGGTTACTGTATAATGTTACTGTGTTTTATAATTGTTTCTTTTATATTGGTGGTTACTTATTGACTACATTGGTTACCTTCATGCAACTGTTAATCTGATTATATATATTGGTTGTTGTATACTATTTAATTGGTTACTGTATGCTATAAGTTTGGATACTGTATGCTATTTGTAATTATAATGATATTGCTGAAATTTTATATCAGGTTCCGTCACAGTCCTGGAGTTAGAAACAAATGGTCGTTTCAAGTATTTATTCTTTGCTATTGGAGCATCCATTCAAGCATGGCACCATTGCTTTCCAATCATTGTAATCGATGGCAAATTCATACAATCAACTTATGGGGGGACACTCCTGATAATAAGCACACATGATGCAAACAGAAACATTGTTTCGATTGCTTTTGCAATGGTTGACAGCAAAAATGAATTATCTTAGAGATGATTTTTCATAAATTTGAGAATTGTTTGTGGAGTTAGGGAAGGCCAATACATTGTTTCTGTGACGCCCCCAAATCTAGGTTCTCTAACCTCAGATTCGGTGCTCACGATCTATCATCATCATAAGCATTCTATAACTATTACGAAATAATAAACATACATTATTCATTATAATAAAATTGTCATAACATGGTCCCAAGGTCTTCTTAACCTTAATTTAACACACCATTGATATTACAAAAAGTTTACTTAATAAATTCCATCAGATAATAATTAAATTAACATTCATTCTAAACTACTCCTGGCCCTTGCCTTTGCCCTTGTCCTTCGTGTTGGATCCTTCGGGCTTAACTGAAATAGATGTCATGATATAGCAAGGGTAAGCAACTAAATTGCTTAGCAAGTTTATATACAAGGGAGATATATCATGACTTAGAAAGAAATTGTGCGTTCAATGTTCAACAATGGTATAAGTTTGTGAAGGAACATGAATTAATAATCAATAATTGAATATTCGAATAATTGAATAACATGAACTAAGTGGTTTTGAAATAACCATGAACATTTGCCAAGGTGCTCAGTTATTTAAACTGGACCTCTTAATAAGTTTTGGTATTCAAGGGGATCAGCCTTTCATACCTCGTGATTTATGCATAAACACTTAGTAATCCCAAGATTGATATCATGCCTTAATCAAATTCGTCTTTTTCTCAATCAAGAGTTCTTATCATATCAATTTAATAAGAACAGCTTTCTAAAACACATTTGATTTAACAAATTTAAACATGCTTGATCTAGCTGATACAATTAGCATAGATCTATCTCATAAATAGTTCATGAATGAAAGAACTTTAATTTAATTCACAGTTCAATAATAATAGAACAAGAATTCAATTGCATAAAGTGCGAATTTTAATAATCATTATAGATGTGAATAATCATCAATAATTATTCACTAACATGCTTTGAAAATAATAACTCGAGTTTGAAAGTTAGAAACTTGCCTCGCTTTGAGATTACATACCACCCAATTAAATACTATCCACTATACGCTTAAATTATCTTCCTTTGAGACACCTATAGTTAATCTTTCAATTAGTCATAGTATAACATTAGATTATGTAATCACATAGATATTATACCTTACATTTAGTTCTTATTAACATTATCCTGCCTTGATAATGTTACTTTTAATTAACAACTATCTTTAATTCACTTAATATTATTACTTTAATAATATCTTATGTGACGCCCCCAAAATAGGTATACATTACCTATCTTGAGTCGCCAAATACATGGTACAAAATTCAAATACAACTTAATTATACAACAGTCGTGTAAAATACGACAAAACATATGCTGTGAGTTTTAATACAAATATTGTCATCTAGACAATATCCACACTCAATTGAGTCCTCATTACATTTATTATCACACTACTTATTAGAATAGTGAGGACTAGTAATGCTATTATCTGGACCGTCACTCCGTTCCCCTACTAGTCTCTACTACGTTCTCATTTCCTAAAGAGAACAATAAAAAAAGAAGGGTGAGCTCAACTAGCCCAGTAAGAAATATTATGACTAAGATAATACAGAATAAATTATCGTTAGCCTTCAACAGTGGTTAAACCGATACAATATAACAAACATCAAGTTTAATCAATGAACAAGCAATCCATTAAAAGAGTCAAGTAGAAAATAAAATCTACTATCTTTTATGATTTAAAAGGTTTTTCATCACTTTTATCACGAGACTCACTTTTTAATAAATAATCCACATCATCCTTGCACTACGGCCAATGATATTCATTAGTATCACAACCACAAATTATCCATGCACTACGGGCCAAGGATATTCGTGTATTCATCAATGGTTATGATCATGCCAACAACCGTCCCATCAATACACTACAGTGCCAATGAGGACTTTTACCATATCATTTATAACATTACTATTAATGATTATACCAATAATCCTCGGTCATAATCATACCAAGTCCATCTATGCACAACAAAGCCACATACGACTTTCAACATAATATAAGCATGAGGATGATGACAATGATATAAGAATTCAATAAAACAAGTTCAAGAATTAATTTATCCAGGAACCAATAACGTCCAAATTGTCAACATGATTATTCTTTGTAGAGTAAAATTCAAGAATGCTCAGAAGAATATTTCTATGAAAAGATACTGGATGAAGCGCAAATATCAAGGATATTCCACTAATTTCATGGAGTATAGAAGTCAAAACTTTAACCAACTGAGTATAATAAAATATATGAAACTGCAAATGGATTTTCGCCCGCCATGCGGTAATCCACGTAGAAAGATCATTTTCACAATTTAATAAGGAATGAATACAAAGGATCATTCACCATGCATGTGGTAATCCACATAGATAGGTTATTCCAACAAAATAATAAAGAATGGAATAACAGAAGAATTCACCATGCATGCGATAGATCATGATGATAAAGTTATTCTAATGTAATAATAAATAATGGAACTGTGTAATGCGTAAACGCATTTGCACCGATATTCCGGCGTAATAATAAATAATGCATATAATGGTGACCTTTTTCATCTCTCGGTAGTCGATACAAAGCCTTAATGACCCATCCTTCTTCTTTACGAATAAGACTGGTGCTCCCCACGGGGATACGCTCGGTCGAATGTATCCCTTATCTAATAACTCTTGTAGTTGAACCATTAGTTCCTTCATTTCTACCGGAGCCATACGATATGGCGCTTTGGATACCGGTGATGTCCCTAGTGCCAAATCGATAACAAACTCTATCTCTCTATCTGGTGGCAATCCCGGAATTTCATCTGGGAAGGCATCAACGAATTCCCTTACAATAGGTATCTGACCCTGTTCACCCTCGACTCTGCGGGTATCCACAACGTGAGTCAAATAACCTATACAACCCTTCCTAAGCAACTTCTTTGCTTGCATCATCGTCAGACAACAAGATTGTCTCGGCGATTTACTGCCATGAAATACCACTTTTGACTTATTCAAAGTCTTTAGATGTACGCACTTTTTCTTACAGTCAATGACCGCTCCGTGACTTGACAACCAATCCATCCCGAGGATTACATCAAACTCTCCAAGATGAATCGGTATCAAATCCACGTTAAGCTTAAAACCTCTTACATCTGCACAACAGTTCCTATGGATGTAGTCTACAGGGATAATTTCTTTATTTGCTACTTCTACATTCATTGGGTGTTCTAATAGTTCACGAGGTAAACTTAGTCTTTGAGCAAATTCATCATATACGAAAGAACATGAAGCTCCCGAATCGAATAACACATAGGCATTTATATCGTTGATCAGAATTATACCTGACACCACCTCCCTGGATGCCACGACATCTTGCACTGTCATATTGAAAGTACTCGCTGGTTCATTGTTTGGCCGGGTTGGGTCCTCCACCGGGTTGTCTTAGTGTTATTGCCCCTATTGCCGCTTCCGCCATCCGTGCTTTTCTTCTTTGGGGAATCCTTGATCCGATGTCCCACTTCACCATAGTTAAAACAACCTCCCTTCTTCACCTTAGGACAATTGGGTGAGGTATACCCTTCTTGTCCACAGGTATAACATACCATTTTTCCTTTCAAGCACTCCCCCGAGTGACCCTTTTCACAGTTCCCACACACCGACTTCTTTTGTTGCACACTTCCTTGTTGAATCTCCAAATTACTACCCCCACTGCTCCATTTCCGCTTCTTGTTGTTGCTACCGCCATTGCTAACATTCTGATTCCCACTTTCTGCTTTCTTCTTATTCTTCTCCCGATTGTACTTTGAGACCGCTTCGCTTCCACCTTCCGCTATGAGAGCTTTCTCCAACAGAGTTGAGAATGACGTGATTTGTAAAACCGCTACCTTACCGTAAATCCACGGCTTTAGTCCATTTTCGAACTTTCTTGCTTTCCTCACCTCCGTGTCCACCTGATGTGGAGTGAATCTGGCCAATTCATTAAACTTCGCAGTGTACTCTGACACTGACATATTCTCTTGTTTCAATTCCAAAAACTTGATCTCCATTCTCGCTTGTGTACTCTCAGGGAAGTAGTTCTCAAAGAACAACTCCTTGAATGCTTCCCAAGACACGATTCTAGTCCCGACTCTATTCTGGTTGGCCTCCCACCAATAGTTAGCCTCACCCTTCATTAAGTAGGTAGCAAAAATTGTTTTCTACTCCTCTGCTACTCTCGCAATAATAAAGGCCTTCTCAATCTTCTTTATCCACGTCTGGGCCTCTATCAGGTTTACTGTTCCTCTAAACTCCGGTGGTCCTACTGCCTTGAAGTTTGTAAAGTTGACTAATTGGTTTCCCGCCTGATTTCCTATAGGTTGAGCTTGATTCCTCATAGCTTCAGCCATCATGTTGATAAAGTCTTGCATTGGGTTTGGTTGAGCTCCCGCTGCATTATTAACTGACTCTTCGATTGGTTCCTTAGTACACGTCTGGGCGACATTATCTAGTGATACAAAATTCTAACACGTTACTCGGGTTTATCATCCTATAAGTACTTAGTATGTAGCACGCTACTGTATTCAAACAATCAGATGGTCATTATGTGAGAGTTTTAAGTTACCAAGATTTGGAAGCCTTTCTCCCTGATTAGTGGGTTAAGTTTGTTTTTTTTAAATTCCCAAATCAGTCTATTGGATTCACATAACATTAAATAGATAATTTACTATTTAAAATTTTCCAACACATATCATAATAATAATGCATTTATATTCATATACCAATCTTCAGTGTCTCACATGATCAATACAGGTATATTCTTATAAATGCTACTATTCCATTTTAAACACAAAAGTTGGGATTAACTCAAAATGATACTTCCCTACAACACAAATAGGGATACTACCTAACTACCTACTACCTCACACCTGCTGAGGTTTACATCATCATAAAACCCTATTACACAAAAAGGGCACTAATGCATCTATCTATAACTGGGTCATCACATAATCATCACTAGTGGCCCTGCTGGGTCACCTGAACAGGCTCCTGGGGAAACAACCCCTCCATAACCCTACGCTAAACGGATCAGCTCGACTCCCCTATCTCCTCGCGAGGCCTAACACTTAGCCCCTTCTGGCTCTGGAAGGCTGCATCAAGCGCTAGTCCTAGTGTCTCTATCCTGCTATCTTTTGCCAGCAGCTCACCTTCCAACTGGTCGACCCTCGTAACTGCATTATACCATGCTTCATCCATCCTAGACCTCTCCACCATTTCCAGCTCAAGATCAGCAATCAAGGCCTACAGTTGTACCCTCAACATCCCAACTTGCAACTGGGACTCATCCAACTTTCCCTTCTGTTCAACCACCTCCATTTGGGCTTGAAAAGCCGCATCCTTGTATTAACCTTCGGTGAATTGGAGGGTGTGGTTTTCAACCTCTAATTCTTCCACTCTGCCTTCTAGTTGACTGATTCTCCTCAACAAATCCCCTACCGGAGGACTATGAGGGATATCTTCTGTGACCTCACGCTCAATGGGCTCCTGGTATACCGAGTTACTGCCCCGGCATTCTTCAGACATCCTACAAACCATAAGTGAAACCAACATCAGTACCACAATAAAATATCTTCATTGATAAAATGAAATAATATTTTATTAAGTACAACACATACTCGATGAATTTCCACAATTCATCTCCTAACATACTCTATAAGAGTTTTCTACTAAGGTTATAACCTAAGTTTCGCATTCCTAATGTTTATAACCTATGCCTTTAATACTAACTCAGCGTGACGCCCCCAAATCCAAAAGTTCTCTAACCTCGATTCTAAGGCTCACGATCTATTATCATCATAAGCATTCTATAACTATTACGAAATAATAAACATACATTGTTCATTATAATAAAATTGTCATAACATGGTCCCAAGGTCTTCTTAACCTTAACTTAACACACCATTGATATTACAAAAAGTTTACTTAAGAAATTCCATCAGATAATAATTAAATTAACATTCATTCTAAACTACTCCTGGCCCTTGCCCTTGCCCTTGCCCTTGCCCTTGTCCTTCGTGTTGGATCCTTCGGGATTAACTGAAATAGATGTCATGATATAGCAAGGGTAAGCAACTAAATTGCTTCACAAGTTTATATACAAGGGAGATATATCATGACTTAGAAAGAAATTTTGCGTTCAATGTTCAACAATAGTATAAGTTTGTGAAGGAACATGAATTAATAATCAACAATTGAATATTCAAATAATTGAATAACATGAACTGAGTGGTTTTGAAATAACCATGAACATTTGCCAAGGTGCTCAGTTATTTAAACTGGACCTCTTAATAAGTTTTGGTATTCAAGGGGATCAGCCTTTCATACCTCGTGATTTATGCATAAACACTTAATAATCCGACATTGATATTATGCCTTAATCAAATTCGTCCTTTTCTCAGTCAAGAGTTCTTATCATATCAATTTAATAAGAACAGCTTTCTAAAACACATTTGATTTAACAAATTTAAACATGCTTGATCTAGCTGATACAATTAGCATAGATCTATCTCATAAACAGTTCATGAATGAAAGAACTTTAATTTAATTCGCAGTTCAATAATAATAGAACATGAATTCAATTGCACAAAGTGCGAATTTCAATAATCATTATAGATGTGAATAATCATCAATAATTCTTCACTAACATGCTTTGAAAATAATAACTCGAGTTTGAGTTAGGAAACTTGCCTCGTTTGTAGATTACAGCTACGCAATTAAATACTATCCACTATGCAGTTAAATTATCTTCCTTTGAGACACATATAGTTTATCTTTCAATTAGTCATAGTATAACATTAGATTATGTAATCACATAGATATTATACCTTACATTTAGTTCTTATAAACATTATCATGCCTTGATAATGTTACTATTAATTAACAACTACCTTTAATTCACTTAATAATATTACTTTAATAATATCTTACTTATGCTTTAGTATCATTAATCATTTAATAATACTTTTAATCATTTACTAATATTTTATTCATTTACTAACATTATTAATTATTTAATAATATTTTATTCATTTACTAATATTATTAATTATTTAATAATATTTTATTCATTTACTAATATTATTAATCATTTAATAATATTTTATTCATTTACTAATATTATTAATCATTTAATAATACTTTAATCAATTATTAATGCTTAAATCAAATATTATTAACCATTTAATAATATTTTAAAGAATTTTTAATCTTAATATTTTATTTACTTAACAATATCATATTCTAATATTATTAATATCATAATAATATTTTTAATAATTTATTGGATTAATAAACAATTTATTCTAATTGTTCATCCTTTATAAAACCTCTTATTTAATATCCATAAAAGGTCATAAATAACATTTCTTATAAATAATTTCCAAAATGCCCTAAGATAGTCATGATATTGCATATTATGAGTATTCAAGCATAAAAATCACATTTTTCTTATTAAAGACATTATTTATCTATTTATTTCCTTTTATTTATAACTTAATCATTTTTAGGAAAAATAGCAAACTGATTCCTAAAATTCTCGTCTTCTAGATTTTGACAGAATATGAACCAACAATGATCCCCAAATATTTCTGGAATTTTAGAAAATGATTTACTATTTTTAAAGTGCCCAAAACACTCGGATCTTGCTTCATTTTTCATAAATTGAGTTTTGCTCAGAAAAATCTGCAATTTTAAGGGTACTCTCTCATAACTTATATGAACTTACTGTAAAAACTTCGGAATTTTCTAGTGTATACACAGTGAGATATTTGAAGGTTAATATTTAGGAGTCCTTTACGGAAATAGCCATTACGCACAACCTATACATCGAAACGCGTCCGTTCTTTTTCCTACATGTAGATAACTTCTCAAGGTACGTCTCTGATTTTTCCAAGATTTTTAAAAGACTAGAAACTAACCGAAACAGTCTCAAGAAAAATGGAACAATAACTATTTTAGGGTTTTGAACCCTTAACATTCAAAGTGGACTGTTTTGGGGAAAACAACCCCAAAGGTTTCAAAACTTGCTAGATTTGTGTTCTACCACTTCAGTTTACTAGATAACTCATGTATCTAGCACCCCCCCTTTGACGGATCACAAATCCAAGTTGTAAAACTTGAGTTACACAAGATTTAGTGGAAGAAAAACAAGAGTTTTCATCCTTGGAGGACATATGCTCATTTTCTTCCTCTAAGCCTTTGATCTAACACTCAAAATACTTAGTTCTATACATGACGATATGTAGAACTAGGGTATCTTGAGTATTTGCTCATAACCCCAACAAAAACTCAAGCTATAAAACATAGTAAAAGAAGAAGATGAAGGTTAGGTTATACCTTGACTTAATGGCAACCTTCCTTGATTTACCAAAGTAAGTAATGAACTTAGGATGCATGAACAAACTAGCACTCCTCTCTCTTTCTTGCTATAGCCAAACCTCTCTCTTGAAGTTGCTAGCTTGGGAGAAAGTTAGAAGAAGAAGAATGAGAGAAAGTGGAGTATTCTAGCAAATGAAATGGTTGATTCATTATTATCCCCCATACTTTTCTTGACCCATGGATAAAAGGCTTTGCCTTATCCTTTCAATTAGCCTAATCATGTGATTAAGAGTGCTTAATAGATTTACAACCAATGAGAGCTTGACAAACATTTACTTGTGTGTAAGAGTTACTAATTATGGACATTGTTTAGCTTAATTAGTTGCCTTAAAAAGCCTTAAGTGGTCGATCCCTCTAGCCCATTATATCTCCCAATTTTCTTTTATTTTAATACACAAATTTGATTAATCAAAAATTTAAAATATCCTTAATCAAGTGGGCTAAGTATTGGTTTGCATTTTATTTCCTTTGGGCTCCCTCCTTAATTGTTTTGGGCTATGTAATAAACATAGTCTAGCAATTTTAATATATGTTACCCAATTTGATTATTTAGGGTTTCCATTTCCAATCATATGAAATTTAATTACTTATACATGTGACTTTAGCTCATAACCTAATTAGGTTTAAAATTATTAGTCACTTGAAATAACAAGATTATCCACTTAAGTTAGTACACATATTAAATACTAACCTTTCCTTATTACCATAACCCTTAGGTTATTTAATTGTCTTACCTAATGTATAATTAGGTTACGCAGCTTTCATTTTTAATGAAATCTATAATTGTATATATCCATAACTATAGCATATATGTTAATTGACCCATACACCACTTCACATATGTTGTCACATATTAAATCACTATATAACATAAAGTTTTAAAATATCAATAATGTACATACATATATAGTGACTTAAAATTCACGGTTATTACAGTTTCAGATAGGCATGAAGCCATTATATAGGGACTGAATTTTGTGTTTCCGGATGTCATGTATGGTTCGTGTACATACCATGTTTTGAAAAATATAAAAAACAGATTCAGAAAGAGAGGAGAAGAACTCAAACAGGCATACAATGGGGATTGTAGAGATTACACTATTGAACAATTCAATAAACACATGGCTGAACTTGATGCGATTGATCCTCGAATAAGGACATATTTGGAGGAAGAGATCAAGTTGGAGAAGTGCACAAGGCTCTATGGGACTGTAAGCAGGTACTCGACAATAACTTCAAACACCACTGAATCTATTAACAATGCAATCAAGTTAATTAGGGATCTTCCAGTTGCGTCAATGATTGAATGCCTACGTTGTCTGGTTCAAAGATGGTATTTCACAAATAAACAAGCAGTCATATCAACATTTACTACACTTTCCACAACAGATGAGGGGAGGTTGCAATCTAATATCATTAAATCAAAGAAACTTAAGGTAACTAATATAAATTTTAAATTATTACATCATAAGTTGCATTTGCATTTTATGGAAACCTATTTGTTCACTATTGGTTACCTGTATATGTTGATAATGTTACCAACATTACATATAACTGCCATTATTTCTATGTAAACAAACTAAATATTTATGCATACTAACGACACACTTAATTTGTGTTGTAGGTTGAGACATCAAACTTAGTGATTTTCACTCTTTACGATGTCGCTAAAAAATATATTATAGACATCGAACAAAGGACATGCACTTGCTGTAAATTTTAGTACCATGAGATGCCTTGTCCGCACGCTGCTGCTGTTATCAACAAGCGGAATTTGAGCTGTTATGACTTTTGCTCGAAAAATTACTCTAAAACAACTTTGGTAGACACATATTCAACTTTCATCCTGCCGTTAGATGACAAAGAGAACTGGGATGTACCAGAAGAAGTAAGAAACATATGTGTAAAACCACCAAACACAAGAAGACCAACAGGAAGACCAAAAATAGGGAGGTACAAGCACGGATCTGAAAAAAAATAATTTAAAACAACTGCAGCAGGTGCCAAGAAAAAGGACACAATAGGAAAACATGCAACAATCCACCGATTTTAAGACCAAAAAAGGTCTGATATAGTACATAAACAAAAAGAGTGTAAATATAGGAATATATAATTGTTTACTGTGAGTAACCATTAACCACATAGTTGGTAACATTTTTCATGGTGTACAGTAACCAAAATTGTTATTGATTAATATTTTGATTTCTGATTCCATCATGAGTTATCAATATAAAGCAAACATATACATTGAACAATTGGTAACTGTTCTGAAACATTTTTACGTAAATTTGGTTACCCATCTAAAATAAAATGGAGGTATATTCATATTTAGTTACCAACTGGACCATTTCCAAATAACTTATATAACTATGTAATTTAGAAGTATCCATTAACTAGATAAATGGGAACCCTCACATGTACATTAAGCATTTGATAACTGTTCTAATATAAGTTTTAAATTATTTGGTTACTAACAAAAACTAAAATGGTTACCCTTATATGCAGGTTTGGATACCAACTGCACCTCTTAAACTATGTTTATTTTAATATGAGATTATAAATGACCATCATATATATAAATGGGAACTATTAATTGGAGTTTCTTACTCCATCACGATGATAGGATATAAATAAAACATATACATTTAACACTTTATAACATTCCTGATACAAACTTATAATTATTTGGTTACTAAGAAAAACAAAAATGGTTACCATATATGTTGGTTTGGATACCAACCTAACATTTCAACTGAAATAGCTGAAGGATACTGTTCTGAACCAATTTTATGTAAGTTTGGTTACTCACAAAAAATAAAATGGTTACCTCTATATGCATAATAGGTTTTAATGGTAACCAAAACAGAAACATCATGTAATGAAACCCAGTTTAGGCAATCCATGTATACTAAACAATTACATATTAACCAGAATAAAAAATAAAATTAACCAAAATCCCACATTGATGACACAATAATAGTAGCCAAAACCATAAGATAACAGTAACCAAAACATAATAAAGAAGTAACCAAATAGTTATATAAAAGTAACCAAAACAGGTTTTAATGGTAACCAAAACATAAACAACCTGTATATCCAACCCAGTTTAGGCAACCCATGTATACTCTCAAATGTACATTTAACACTTGATATATGTCCTAATACAAGTTTGTAACTATCTGGTTACTACCAAAAAATAAAATGGTTACCTTTCTATGCATGTTTAGTTACCAACTGCACCTTTCAAACAATGTATCAGACACAACTTAGAAGTAACAAATACGAACTAATAAACAATGTCCGATCGTTACTAGTAATATAATCAAATATGTAATCCATTTACATAAGCTCCAATAAACATCACAAACTCACTAATCATAAAAAATGGTTATGGATATCCAATAAAAACCAAAATACGAAACACAATTCAGAAGGACAGGATAATGACAACCGAATTAATCAAAATGTGGCACAAATCTTCCTGGAAATTCTCTATCAGTCTCATATCCCTCTAACTGTTTGTTCCTAGCATGCATGTAGAGGTTTGTGCATAATTTTTTTTGATACTGTGGAATGGGGAATGGATTAAAAATTTCAGCAAACTTCTGGTGAATAACATACTCAGCAAAATAAATCGTGAACATCCCATAATCACTATACAAACAGACAAAAGAAAACAAAAATCAAAAATAAAATCAACCTAGATGTAATAATTAAAGAAATGTAAACAATGTAAACCTTACCCCTCAGCTTGTTCAGGAACCCCCTCTGCAAATTCCAATTCAATTATATCATCTTCATCCTTGTTACGATATGGTTCACTACTAAAGTCAATATCAGACCTATCCCTCCAAAAACTACTCTTACGTAGTATTTTGGGTAGAATGAAGATATAGGGCTCACAAACATCAATAATTTTTGTCTGCGTTGTTCTTCTATTTGGCTGCAGAGAATTATAAACTGTTAAACGTCTGTGATGCACATCAAATGCCAGCAAAAACCAGTGATCCAGTGATGACATGTGAATGGAGAACAACACGTAGTCAACATTGACCCATGGTGTGTTCACATCCATGAACAACCAATGGATGTATTCCGCAACATCACCCTACCCAGACATGATATTCTTATCTGCATTTTTACTTGTGTACTCCTCAAAAAGAGCAGTCATCTTGCCATGAAACCAACAATCTGTGGTCGTTGCCCTTATCTGAACACTGTCGGAGTGTCTGGCCAATTTACGGAAATAATATAATGCAATATTGATGTGTTGAACCAAAAAAAAATCTATAAAATATTAACAGTTTCTGAAAAATGTAAATTTGTAATGAAGGTAACCATCACTGTTAACACTAGTTAATAAACCAACTAAATAATGTAACCATAACTTGAACAACATAATTTGAAAGAAAAAAAAAGAACTCACATCGTCATCTAACCACTGTCCAGGAGTCTTCAATTTGTAGAACCACATTTTTGATGATATTGGGACAGCCCAAAATATAAATGTAAGTTCAATTTTGTCTTTCTTTCCCGGGAATTTGTCAGTCCTTCAATATAAAAGCATATTAGTATACATGCTAACATTAATAATTACCATATTAGTATACAAACTACCCAAATCAGACTTGAACAAACAATAATTAACAATCTAACCAACAACTGAATTGTAAATTGTTACTTGGTAACCAACAAATAATAATAAAATAACCATAATCAAATAGTAGCCAACACATAACAAAACAGTAACCAAAACATAAAATAATAGTAACCAGACCATAATTTAATAGTAACCAAAACAGAAACATAATGTAATCAACCATAATTTAAGCAACCTGAATGTACTAAACAAATACGTAGTAATTAAATATAATATAATAGTAACAAACACTTTACTTCGATGGAACATTAACAAAAAACCAAATATAACATAATAGTAACCATAATATACTATAGTAGTAACCAAAACCTAATATGATAGTAGCTAGGATATAATATGATAGTAAATCAAACAAAAACATTATGTAATCAAAACCAATTTAAGCAACTTGTGTATACCAAATAATTACATAGTAACCAAAAATATAATATGATAGTAACCAAAATCTCATTTTGAGTTCACAATAATGGTATCCAAATCATAATATAACAGTAACCAACCAGAACACAACATAATAGTAACCAGAATATTTATTTAATATTAACCATATGTTTCTATAGGAAAATAAATTTATTTGTTTTATAAAAAAATATACCATTGTTAAACAACAAAAAACAAACCTTTTCCTGTTGTTTAGTCTAATTTTAAACCATTGATCAAACATCGCCTCTTCATATTTTGACGGCATGGCCATGCATACTTTTGGAAATGCAGAAAGACCTGCGAGTATTTGACTAGCACCCACGGTGGTAGACGATGAACCAGCCGATCCAAACTTTGTCGTGTATGGAGACCCCAAAATGGCACTCTTTGCAGGTTCACGGGCCGGTCTACCACCTGATTTATGGATGATTTTCTCCAACTCATCACACTGAACTATGTCATAAGTGGTCAGAACCATCTGATCAAGTACAGACTTTATTTCTGCCTCGCATTTATCTCCCTTTATCAATTGACAGAAAAGGTAACTGATACAATTAGATTTTCAACCCAAACACATGCAGTTAACTAATATATGCAATAACAAACTGGTTGAACAATAGCCGACTAATTATAATGAACATATTATAATAATAACCAACACAAAATATAATAGTAACTAAATCATAATATAGTAGTAACCAACACACAATGTAATAGTAACCAACCCATAGTATAATAGTAACCATAACATAAATAATATTAACCAAATCACAATATAACTATAACCAAAACCTAAACAACATGTAATAAAAAGATGGCATATCATTGTAAAACTAACCTCAGCAGCAACATACACAACAAGCTATTTCCCAGTATATTGGCTTAATATATCAAAAGATGGCATGTCATTATTCTTGCTAATCTATGCAAAATAAAAAACAACCAATTAATCATTAAAATAAAACACATATAACACATAACAAAACAAATAAATATGTCTAACCTTGATATTTTTTTCATCATCATTATTTTTTATTTCATGGGGTTCTTCCATCGTAACATCACGTTCGACCTCATTAACAGTTTCAGTTTTATTGTCCTCCTTTTTCTCAATGACTTTCGACCCATCGTCACCATCATCATTCTCGTTCAGTTTTGAACCATCATCGTCATCCTCATCAGCGTGGGGCTCTTCTATCATAACATCATGTTCACCCTCTTTAACAGCTTCAGTTTCATACTTATCCTTCTTCTCATCAACTTTCTACCCATCGTCACCATCCTCATCATCATCATTATCCTTTCCTTTAAAACCATCACCATCCTCATCAGCATCATCACCACCAGCATCATCAGAATCACCATCATCTTATTTTTCATCGTCGTCCCCAACGCCTTTGATCCCGCGTAACTCCTCTCTAATAATGAACCTAAAGTCCCTGCATATCTGAATGTGTAAAATCTGCATTTCATCCCTAATATCAGCCCACAATTTTCTAATGTCTTTCTTAATTTCAGACACTTTCTTCTCCAACGGCCTAAACCGTGCATCAATTGCATCTTTAACGTCAGATATAGAAAATCCAACAGTGTCAACCTTCACATTTTTTTTCCACCTTCTTATCAGCATCGTTCCCATTGAAAAAGTGAACGCCGCCCAAATCCAGTCGATCCTTCTCCTCAGCCGTGGGAATCAAGCTTTTTATCCTCAGCTGAAAAACATTAAGTACACTTTAATATAGCATCTAACAAATATTGTACAATTAAAATAAAAAATTCAGTACATAAAGAATCATAAAATATAATCAGTAACCAAATACATATGTAAAGGTAACCAACTATATAGTTATTAGTAACCTGCATAAAATATTATCAGCAACCAACTATATATGTAAAGGTAACCAACTACATTGTTATTAGTAAACTGCATAAAATATAATCAGTCCCAACTATGTATATTCAGGTAACCAACTACATTGTTATTACTAACATGCATATAATATAATCAGTAACCAAATGTGTATATAAAGGTAACCAACTACATTGTTAATAGTAACCTGCACAAAATATAATCAGTAACCAACTGTATAACTAAAGGTAACCAACTACATTCTTATTAGTAAACTGCATACCTGTCTAGAACCAAATACTAGATCGTTCAACTTGTTATTTGTGGGAGGCTTCACTAGTTCCTTCCATCTAAATAATTGAACATCCGACGGATGCTCGTCATTACATATACCTCGGGCTTTGAATGTCAGAATGATTTCAAACAAAAAAATTTGGAATACATAAGGAAGCCCATTCAACTTGTATAATTTAATATAATCCTCCTTATAGAAATTATATATCCAACCACCATTCGTTCCCTTCTTCAAATGCCCTTTCAAAGCAGGACAAAGAGTACTTTGTCTGCTCAAATGCGACTTTTCCCCAATGATAACTACTAATATCACCAAAACATAAAATATTAATCATTGCCCCATCCACATAGTTATCAGAAATGGTGGATAGTATGAAATTAAACACCAACAAAATCATCGACATCCTAACAGTCTCATCATCATCATAAAAAACTACCTCCCGATATACCCTCCCTATACTACTACGCGTCACAGCCTCGTCCCCAAAAAACTTTTCCACCAGCAGATTCTCCATACCTTTGTATGTAGATATGTCATCCTTACCTTTCCATCTCAAACCAGAAATCAGACAGAACTCTGGCAAACCAAACCTGATCCTTTTCTCCCCGAACAAAAACCACATTTCACTGTCGTCCCTTTGGTGAACCTCCCTTACAAGAGCATGGTGAAGAATCTGGGAATACATTTGATGTTCACCAAAATTAAGAAAATTACCAAAACATGACGCCTTAAACTTGTCCAACTGACTTTGGTTTAGTTTCTTCATAATAATAGCGGGAACTTCCATGTCACACCAATATATTATTTTTCCAGTGAAATTTCTATTGTGTTCCTTATAATAAAGATCTCATAACTGCAAATAAATAAAATCAGATTTAAACAGTCATTGATAATCAATATAAACAATATTTAAACCCTAAACAGTTACGTAGTAACCACCAAATAATATCATAGTAACCAAAACATAATATAACAATTACACAGTAACCAAAACAGAATATAAAAAGTAACCAACATCCCACATTGAGGGCACAATAATAGTTACCAAATCATAATATAACAGTAACCATATCATACTAAAGCAGTAACCAAACAGTTATATTATATAATCTAATGGTAACCAAAATAGAAACAATATGTAGTCAAGCCCAGTTTAGGCAAGCCATGTATACCAAATAATTACATAGTAACCATAAACAACACAATATAAAAAAACATAATCCCACATTGATGGCTCACTAATAGTAGCCAAATCATAATATAACAGTAACCATAACATAATAAAATAATAACAACCCATTTTAGGCAAGCCATGTATACTACACAATTACATAGAAACCATAACAAAATATAAAAGTAAGCAAAATCCCACATTAAGGGCACAATAATAGTAACCAAATCATACGATAACATTAACCAAAACATACTAAAGAAGTAACTGAACAGTTATATGATAGTAACCAAAACATATTTTAATGGTAACCAATACATAAACAACATATAGACCAAACCCAGTTTAATCAACCCATGTATACTAAACAAATAAATAGTAACCAGAACAACATAAAAAGGTAACCAAAATCCCAAATTGAGGGAACAATAATGGTAGCCAAATCATAATAAATAAGTAACCAAACAATATTATGATACTAATAGTAACAAATTTTAAATTAGGACACCTTTAGAATTTTTTGTATGGGGATTATTTTCTGGCTATGAACTTTACCTTTAGTTTTAATTACAGGGACATCAAAATCAGATTCCAACTGCCCTTCAGTAAGCTTTATATCACCATGTATCACCAACCTATTATCCTTCTTACTGGATTTCTCACCTACATTCTTCCCCTTCCTCTCCATAGCAAACTTCTTCAAATCCTTAAAAGAATCACCCTCCGTGATTCTTTTCCTCTTTCCATCCTTCTTCCTTGCATCAACCATTTTATACAAAACATAAATACAATACAAATCCAAACAATCAAAACTTCATTCTGTTAGTAAACTACTTTAATAAATAATACATTAAACTAATAATCCATTACTCACCTGTAACGACCAATTGATAACAACTATATTAGATTTTGAAAACTCCTTCACTGCAACCAGAAATGATAATAAACAGAAGAAAATAAACCACGCAGCAGCGATACCGAGAAAGTACGACAATGACGAATAACTGAACCAATAACGATCACGAAAATGAACAAATCACCAGTAACGATCAATGGAGAAGAAGAAAACACGAACATAAGAAGGAAATAAGGATTTCAAGTTTGCATAACAAGGGTTTCTAACTGAAGAGTCCTAGACAAATGATAAATGGCGGTTATCATGCATTTAAAAAAAACCACCCCGACCGACCGAAAATATGAGAACAATATTTTAAGTGGGACACGATTTGTCATGTCAGCCCACTAATACTAATCCCCTAAATTAAGGAATCCTAATTGCACTAATATTATAAATAAATATGAGAAAATGTAGTACTTTTGTAATTATTTTATGGATGCACCATTATTGTAATTATTTTTAAAATATACTAAATTATGTAATTAATCAAAGAGTAAATGCTATATAGGTCCATAAATATATTATCGATATTAGAAGATGACAAATGTGAATATATAAAATAGGAAGGAATTAAAAATGAACTTATATATTATTATTTTATCTTATCGTTTATAGTTTCACGTTGGTCATTGATCGCAATTTAATTTTGTCATTATATTTGTTTACATATTTATTATTTTCCATGTAGTAAAAGCATATTTTGTAAGAGTCTCTCCCACCTACATTTCATTTTTTTTTCTCTCAACTTTCACGTTTTCTCAATAAATTCACTCAACATTAGTCAATTTATTTGTCTCATTTGATTTACAATCTGTTATGATAAATTATTATAAACACAATAAATCAACGCAAAAAGATAAAAATAATAACATAAGATTTTACGTAAAAACACAAATCAGGAAAAAAAACTATGGAGAAAAGTAGAAGAAATTCACTAAATAAAAATAGAAAGAATACAAGATAAAGAGAGAATTATAAAAATTATTAGAATGTTTCTGAATGTATCTTCTTTAAAAACCTAACACCTATATTTATATTGTGACGCCCCCAAAATTAGGTATACGTCACCCATCTTGGGTCGCCACTTACATGGTACAGAATTTAAATACAACTTACTAATATAACTCGTGCAGTAATATAATACATAAACTGTGAGTTTGAATACAAATATTGTCTACTAGAGATCATACAAACTCAAAAGGAGTCCTCATTACAATTATTATCACACTATTTCACGGAATAGTGAGGACTACTAATGCTATCCTCTGGACCATTACTCCATTCCCCGATTCGTCCCAGCTATATTCTCATTTCCTGAAGAGAACAGTGAAAGAAAGGGGAGCTCAACTAGCCCAGTAAGAAATATTATGACTAAGATAATGCAGAATAAATTATCAATAGTCTTCAACAATGTTAAACTGATAAAATACAATAGACAACCGCTTAATCGGCAGAATAATATGAATCCATTAAAAGAGTCAAGTAGAAAATAAAATCTACGATCTTTTAGGTTTTAAAAGGTTTTCATCAATTTTTATCACTAAGACTCAGTTTAATGAATAAACCACAATATCTAATCATCCCTATACCACGATCAAAGATTTTCATCAAATTATCAATGGTCATGACTATACCAAATCACCCCTGGTCATAATCATACCAAAACTATCCATCAACGCATTACAGAGCATTTTGAGAACTTTTGTCACATCATTTATAACAAGCCATGATTATACCGAATGATCCCTGGTCATAATCATACTAAGTTCATCTATGCACGTAAGCCAAAGATAACATAATATAACATGAGGATTATGACAATGACATAATAATTCAATAAAACAAGTTCAAGAATTATTTTATCCAGGAATTATTAACGTCCAAATTGTCAACAAGATACTGTTTTGTAGAGTAAAATTCAAGAATGGTCATAAGAATATTTCCATGAAAAGATACCGGATGAAACGCAAATATCAAGAATATTCTACTAATTTCATGGAGTATAAGTCAAAGTTTTAACCAACCGGGTATAATAAAGAATGGAATAACAAAGGAAATCACCACGCATGCGGTGCTTGATGTAGGCAAAGTTATTCCAATGTAATAATAATAATGTAACCGTGTCGTGAAATTCACACCCATGATGTTCCAATGAATAATAAAGATGGAACCAGATCCTGTAAAACACACGAGATAGATATTCCAATGTAATGATAAAGATTTTTAACCAGTCCGGTGTAAAATACATGCATGTGATGTTCCAATGTAATAATAATAAAGATTTTAATCAGTCCTGTAAAACACACGACATGTGATGTTCCAATGTAATAATAGAAGAATGTCACCAAGTATAGGGTAAACCACGATACAGATTATGTATAGGGTATGCCACAGATACAAAGTTATTCCAATGTAATAATAAAGAATGGAATAACAGAGGATTTCACCAAGTATAGGGTATGCCACAGATACAAAAGTTATTCCAATGTAATAATAAAGAATGGAATAATGTAAGTTCACTTCATGAATAAGAAAGAATAATACCCTTACGGATCTGACAACAAATAATATCCCTTACCTTAAGAACTCAATATTGGAAAAGTGAAGTAGCAAAATACTTTTCTTCTTTCTCTCTATAGTTTCTCTCTCTAGAGTTTCAATGAATTCGTAAGAAATAATGAAGGAATGAGCTTTCTATTTATAGAAAAATTGAGGGTGGCTCTTGGTCTTAACGAAGGGTCAAAATGACTTCTTGTAATATCAAGAGACAACTACTATTTCATGAAGGGGTAATTAACCCTTGGAACAATCAAGAGGCAATTAACTCTTGGTAATATCAAGGGACAACTACTATTTGCGAAGGGGTAATTACTATCGACGAAGGTAATTACTATTTACGAAGGTAATTACTATTGAAGAAGGTAATTACTATTGAAGAAGGTAAATACTATTGACGAAGGTAATTACTATTCACAAAGGTAATTACTATTCATAAAGGTAATTACTATTCACAAAGGTAAATACTATTGACGAAGAGACTCTTAGATGATGACATATAGGCCCCCCATAAAATAATCAAACTTACCACAAATATCTCATAACAGACTCTTTATATACATCAAGGATTGAATAAATATTACCACAAATCATTTTATTTTTAATCAACACATATTTAATCTTTCAACAATTATTAATCCTTTATAACTTGTCGTCTCAATTAATAATATAACATATTATATAGATGATACTGTGACAATAATTGAATCAATAATATAAGAGATATGATGCAGCAATTACTGTAGCAATAATTGAGTATAGCTAAGTGACTTCTCACGTAAGCATCAATAATCAATACCGTGTGCTACTATGCAACCACATGTATTACTGTACTTTTACTACCAGGTAGTTCAACAGTTTTAACGGTAACACCTCTGCCGTTATTTTTATAGAAAGATAATTTTGTCGTTTTCTAACTACGACAATACTTCCGTTATTAAGGGTCCATCATCGATTGAGCCGCCGCATTTAATATTCCCAAATGAAAAAGAATATTCCCAGACCAAATGAATATTTTATAACAACTTGCTTTTTGCAAAATTATAAATATTACCCACAACTATAACATTATATCAAATTTATTCCATAATATTCAAAAATAATATTTATAGAAAATTCATCTTTATTTATAAAAGTCGGGTCTTACAACCTCCCTTCTTATGAAATTTCGCCCTCGAAATTAGGGTATGCGACTGATATGATAAAGAGGTGAGGATACCTTGAATACCTTTATCGTTAAAAATATTAAATTCATCTTTGCAATCCGCCAAAGATATTCATTAACAATTCATCTTTGCACTACAAAGCAAAAGATATACAAATCAGAAAAACCAATAATGCCGAGACGCACTTAATAGTATCACGACCACGAATTATCCATGCACTCTCGCCAAGGATATTCGTGTTTTTTCAATTACGGCCATGATTATACCGAATAATCCGTGGTCATAATCATACCAAGTCTATCAATGCACTACTACCAAAGATGACTTTTTACCACATCCATGAATTAATATTTCATTCATCGAGACTCACTTTCAATAATTAATCCATATCATCGAATCATCCCCGCACTACGTGCCAAGGATATTCATTAAGATCACGACCACGAATTATCCATGACTACTACCAAAGATAATCGTGTATTCATTAAGATCACGACCACAAATTATCCATGCACTACTACCAAAGATAATCGTGGATTCATTAGTATCACGACCTCAAATTATCCATACACTACTACCAAAGATAATCGTGTATTCATTAGTATCACGACCACAAATTATCCATGCACTACTACCAAAGATAATTGTGTATTCATTAAGATCACGACCACAAATTATCCATGCACTACTACCAAAGATAATCGTGTTTTCAATTACTATTATGATTATACTTAAAACAATCCACGGTCATAATCATACCAAGTCCATCTATGCACTATATAGGCCACAAATGACTTTCAACATAATATAAGCGTGAGGATAATGATATAAAGAATCAATCAAATGAGATAAAGGATAAATATTAAATATTTATAATATAATTTATCCAGATTCAAGAATATCCCCATGTTATCAATCACTTAATAATCTCATAATCTAATATCATTAATATTATAACAATATTTTAATCACTTCTTAAATTTATAAATAATTTATCTCAATTGTTTACGCTTTACCATATAATGCATTTAATCATTCAAAATGCCATACTCATAAGATATCATCACCAATTATAAAATCCTCAAAAAAATATGCATATACTACTATATAGGATTCTCTAGCCATAAAATCATATTTTCAACTTTGTTACTTCACATAACATATTTAACTCATATGTTCAGAATTAAACTATTTTCATGAAAATACCAAATCAGTCCTAAAAATATTTCTTTTCTGGGATTTAGCATAATATAGTCCCATAATGAAAATATATTTTTCTCGTAATTTTAAAATTCATTTACTATTTTTCAAAAATCAATTTCTAATTAATTCCTTAAGAAATTAGCTACCTCAAGTTTAACTCCAAAAATTCCCAAATCTTGGCAGGACCTTACACATGTTAATGTGAGCATCCAGTTTAAATTTCATGGTCATCGGAGTTGTAGAACTCCGATTATAGCATTTTTCGTCAGAAAATCCTAAATATTGAAATGGTCATAACTTGCTCATTTTAAGTTGTAATGAGCTCATTTTTGGACACGATGTTCTTTATACCATATACATTTATGTGCCAAAAGGCCTGAATTTTTCTCACTAATTAAGTGGCCGAAACAACCCTTACAAAAACGTGGCGCAGAACTTTTTGGACATTTTCAAGTTTTGACTCCTTTCATAAAAATCACCCACACGAAAATCTACAACACCTTTTCATTGATTCCACTTGGATTAGTTAGGTAACTCATAGATCTAACTCTAGGACATAACCACACTCAAAAATTAAAAAAAATATAATAGGAGATTTGGTCAATTGAATTTCATGTTACGTTTTTCACCAAAATCTGGTTTTTAACTCCTTGTGATTTTTAAGAAACTTTCATGTTTTCACATACTAACCAACATAACTCATCATAACACTTACTAATACCACGTATACCCATGATTTTCATTAGTCCAATGCTTTTATTATGACTTTCATCATAAACCACGTAAACTGTTCATTTTAGTTGAAGAAATATTTGAGGGTTTAAGAAATGGGTTTTGTACTGGGGTCAATACAAAATTCGATTTCACGCTCTAGGGTAGGCTAGGAAATCTTCAAGAATACGTCAAGAAATTTATTAATGATAGAAATATCATTCAAAACCGCTACTCTTATCCAAGACTTGGATAGTACGTTACATTGATACCAACTGTGACTTTCATCCCAACTTTGGATAGCACGTCACAATGACACCTTACATAAATGTATAGTTAAAAATTGTTTTAGAAATTAGAATCTTTGGGAAGTGCTCAAGGAAACCTTCGTACATGGGAGGCCATGCTTCTAGGTTATGATAGATATCATATGGCCACGTAATTATCCTTGGTTTACCGAATAGACCCCAAAGAAAAAAATGAGAAGATTACTATCATATTCTTCCCAATGGTGAGTCTTCTCTTGATTTATCATTATCTCCACTGCCTCAAATTGAGAATTATACTTCAAACAAACACCAAGATCATATAGGTAGTGCTGCTCGTAATATACTCGGCAAGTGAATGAGCATAACCACTGCCTTATATGATGACACGAGGTTGTATGTCATTAGACATCTTGTATGATAGTGGCAAAACACTCTTCCAACGTTGGGTTCGCCACCCTAGTTGATTCACCAAATATAACTACTAAATGATAACCACCGCTTATTTCCACTCACCCCCGCCTCGACCTAGCTACACTCTTTATTACCCGAAAGGAATTGTGAAGCAAAAGGGTTAATTAATATATCAAATATTATCCCTATACTCGATCGACCAATTAAATAACAAATAAACTTAGGTAGGTCATACTAGCGAAGGAATTTCCCGCCTCCCCTCCTAGTTCTTATCTCAAGATCTTAGCTGTGGATCATATCCTAAGCTTTGATACCAACCGTGGCGCCCCAAAATTAGGTATACGTCCACCCATCTTGGGTCGCCACTTACATGGTACGTAATTTAAATACAACTTACTAATATAACTAATGCCGTGCAATACGACATAAATCGTGAGTTTGAATACAAATATTGTCTACTAGAGATCATACAAACTCAAAAGGAGTCCTCATTACAATTATTATCTCACTATTTCACGTAATAGTGAGGACTACTAATGTTATCCTCTCGGACCATTACTCCGCTCCCCGATTCGTCTCCAAATATATTCTCATTTCACAAGAGAACAAAGGAAAGAAAGGGTGAGCTTAACTAGCCCAAGAAGAAATATTATGACTAAGATAATGCGAGAATAAATTATCAATAGTCTTCAACAATGTTAAACCGATAAAATACAATAGACAACCAGGTTTAATCTGCGATGAATATCTGATCCATTAAAAGAGTCAAGTAGAAAATAAAGTCTACGATCTTTTAGGTTTAAAAAGGTTTTCATCAATTTTATCACAAAGACTCAGCTTTAATGAATAAACCACAATATCTAATCATCCCCTCGCATTACTTGGCCAAGGATTTTCATCAAATTATCAATGGTCATGACTATACCAAATCACCCCGGTCATAATCATACTAAAACTATCCATCATCGCATTACACAGACCCACCGAGAACTTTTGTCACATCATTTATAACAAGCCATGATTATACCGAATGATCCCCGGTCATAATCATACTAAGTTCATCTACGCACGTAAGCCAAAAGATAACATAATATAACATGAGGATGATGACAATGACATAATAATTCAATAAAACAAGTTCAAGAATTATTTTATCCGTGAATTATTAACGTCCAAATTGTCAACAAGATATCTTGCTTTTGTAGAGTAAAATTCAAGAATGGTCATAAGAATATTTCCATGAAAAGATACTCGGATGAAACGCAAATATCAAGAATATTCTACTAATTTCATGGAGTATAGAAGTCAAAGTTTTAACTAACCGGGTATAATAAAGAATGGAATAACAAAGGAAATCACCATGTATGCGGTGCTTGCATGACATGTGTTATTCCAATGTAATAATAATAATGTAACCGTGTCGGTGAAATTCACACCGGCGGTGATGTTCCAATGTAATATTAAAGATGGAACTGTATTCTGTGTAAAACACACGATAGGATATTCCAACAGAAATGATAAAGATTTTAACCAGTCCTGTAAAACATGCATGTGATGTTCCAACGAATAATAATAAAGATTTAAACCAGTCCTGTAAAACACACGCATGTGATGTTCCAAATGTAATAATAGAAGAATGTCACCAAGTATAGGGTAAACCACGATACAGATTATGTATAGGGTATGTCACAGATACAAAGTGAGTTATTCCAATGAATAATAAAGAATGGAATAACAGAGGATTTCACCAAGTATAGGGTATCGCCATGATACAAAAGTTATTCCAATGTAATAATAAAGAATGGAATAACGAAGTTCTCTTCATGAATAAGAAAGAATAACACCCTTTACTTGCACAACAAATAATATCCCTTACCTTAGAAGAACCAATATTGGAAAAGTGAAGTAGCGAATACTTTTCTTCTTTCTCTATATAGTTTCTCTCTGTAGTTTCAATGAATTAAATAAGAAATAATGAAGGAATGAGCTTTCTATTTATAGAAAAACCGAGGGTGGCTCTTGAGTCTTAACGAAGGGTCAAAATGACTCTCGGTAATATTGAAGAGACAACTACTATTTCATGAAGGGGTAATTAACCTCGGAACAATCAAGAGGCAATTAACTCTTGGTAATATCAAGGGACAACTACTATTTGCGAAGGGTAATTACTATTGACGAAGGTAATTTATCATATCGACGAAGGTAATTACTATCAAGAAGGTAAATACTATCGACGAAGGTAATTACTATTCACAAAGGTAATTACTATTCACAAAGGTAAATACTATCGACGAAGAGACTCTTAGATGATGACATATGGGACCCCATAAAATAATCAAACTTACCACAAACGCCTCATAATGTACTTTTATATACATCAAGGATTGAATAAATATTACCACAAATCATTTTATTTTTAATCAACACATATTTAATCTTTCAACAATTATTAATCCTTTATAACTTGTCGCCTCAATTAATAATATAATATATTATACGAGATGATACTTTGACAATAATTGAATCAATAATATAAGAGATATGATGCAAAGAATTATCGTAGTAATAATTGAGTATAAATAAGTGACTTCTCACGTAAAGCATCAATAATCAATACCGTGTTACTACTATCGCAACCATCGCCAGACATCGTACTTTTACTACTACCGGGTAGTTCAAGAACACCTCTCCGCCGTTATTTTTATAGAAAGATAATTTTGTCATTTTCTAACTACGACAATACTTCCGTTGTGGGGTCCATCATTTGATTGAGCTAGTCAGTATTTAATATTCCCTAAAAAAGAATATTCCCCACCAAACGAATATTTTATAACAACTTGCTTACTTTGCAAAATTATAAATATTACCCACAACTATAACATTATATCAAATTTATTCCATAATATTCAAAAATAATATTTATAGAAAATTCATCTTTATTTATAAAAGCTGGGGTCTTACATATATGCCATTGGAAAATTTCATAATCAAATAGGATAGGAAATACTAAATTGAATATGATTAGAAAAGATAATTTTCTTAAACAAAAACAGATTCTAGGTAATACTTAAATCTAAATCCAATAAGAATTCATGTCATACCCAACAAATCTCCACATGGACTTTGAATCTTCTAAATATTACACAAACAATGAATTTTCTCTTCTTCTCAAATGCACAACTCAAGTACATCGAACACTAACCATGTGACGCCTCCAAATTTGAGTCTACATCACCCAATTTGAGTCGTCAAAAACAAACAATATAAGGGAACCCACGAAGGTCCCCAAAGGTCTGAAAGAGGGGGCTTTTCGATAAAGACTTCTCCTTATTGGCGCGCAATTAGGTGACCAAACTCCTTTCCTCGAAAGAACTTTCTAGACATTGTCAATAATGAAAATAATAATATGAATAACTTTGTCTTCTCAATTATTGATTTAATAATAGAAAATATTATGACAATAATCGAATCAATAGTGTGAGATACTATGCAGCAATTATTATGGCAATAATTGAATAAAACTGAGTGACTTCTCACGTAAGCATCAATAATCAAAGATATTATGCAATACCGTGTGTTACTATTCAACCACGCGTATTACTGTACTTCTATCACCGGGTATTTAAACAATTAATGGTAAAAATTTTGCCGTTATTTTTTATAAAATGTTATTTCTGTCGCTTTCTAATTTCATCAGTAATTCCATTGTGGGGTCCACCAATGATTGTGTCATCGTACGAATATTCCCTGATAAAACGAATATTCTCCGACCAAACGAATATTTTATGACAACTTGCATACTTTGCAAAATTTATAAATATTACCCATAATTATAACATTATATCAAATCCACACCTTATTATTCAAAAATCTTTATTCATAAAAGTTGGGGTCTTACATTAGGAGCTAACCATTCATATGCACTTTTATCTTCTTTTTTTAACACCTTCATTGCCTTTTTAAAGACATAAGGGTTTGTAGCTTTGGCAGCATTCCAAACCAATTTTCTTAAAATAGAGCCTTTATATTTTTGCCAAAAGTTCTTATATAAATGCATAACACAATGTCTATGTTCAGCACCTGGGACCACAGCTTCTAAAGCATTAATCACACCATGGGGACAAAAAAGGTAATTTATCATAAACATACAATCAACGTAATAATTAATGGAATAAAATATATATAAATGGAGAGATGTTTATACCTTTTGTTTATATGAAATGAATGTCCAGTCTCCATCATTTGCAATTCCAAGATCTTCCACCAGCAAGTTTATAAACCACACCCAAGACTGAGTGTTCTCAGATTCAACAATGGCCCAAGCAACTGCCCACATCCCATTGTTAGGGTCAACACCAAATGTAGTCAATAAGTGACCCCAATATGGTCTTTTGAGAAAACATCCATCAAACCTCACCAGTGCTCTACACCCCAATTTAAATCCTTCTTTTCAAAGGGGTCGCAGATGACATAAAATTAAAAATCACTTAAGTCTTGTCCTCCTCGCTTTGTTTTGCTCTCTTCGAGACACAAGTACTCCCAAGCATGACTCTTCTAAGCTCTGCAGCATAGTCCAAAACAATTCCATACTCCTTCTCAGTACTCCCTTTAATGTTTTTCATTGCTCTTTTCTTAGCTTTGTATGCTAGGCTCCTTGATACCCCAATATCCAAATCTTTAACTACTTTATTATAAAACTGATCTAATCCCCATGTTGGATTCATCCGAAGATCATCTTCTTATTTTTTGGCAATCTATTCTGCTTTTATACAATAATTTTCCTACTCTCTGCAATAAGTATGCACTTTTTATAACCTAGTAATTTTAAATGTGAGCTCTCTTTGCGCCTTTTCAGCATAAAAGTACCATGTACATGGCTCCACACATCTTGCTTGGATCTTATTTGACAGGTTCTTCTTGAAATACACCTTCATTCCTTGTTTGATGTCATGATTTCTGATTGTTGCCCTCACTTCAGTGACATTGGTAAATGTCATTCCCAACTTAAACTCAGGATCCTCTATGACACCCTCCCTAAATTTTGGATATCCTTTATATTCTTGTTCAGGTGGTTCATGGTCAAACTCATCAACCCTAGGCATCCTTTCCATATCAGAGTCATCATAGTCAGAGGATGAATATCCTGGTTCATGTGGTTCTTCTTGTGAAGTTTGGGTTTCTGCAGTTTGTTTTTCCTTCCCTTTGTTAGTGGCAAATCTTGTTCCTTTTTCAACTCATTTTCCTTTGCCTTTCTATGTTACAGTTTTACCCTTCTCTTCCATTTGTTAGTTTCCCCATCCTCAGTCCCCCTAGTCTGATCACCCTCTGCCCCATCCTCAGTCCCCTTAGTCTGATAACCCTCTACCCCTCCCCAAATTCATCACTCTCAGTCCCCCAGTCTAATCACCCTCATCCCCTTCCCCAATTTCATCATCCTCTTTATCCTCAGTTAATTCTCCCACAGAACTATCCACGTAACTTTCATCAGTTGACTTTATTTCATCATCCCCAATTGATATCAAATCTCTATATTCATTATTATTATCACATTCAACTTCAAAGTCAGCTTCTACTCCCAAAGGTCTAATCACCTCCAAATATATTTCAATTAATCTACTAGAAGGGATACATACTCATTGTTAGAACATTATCACCATCATTTTCTAACCCCCATAATCCCATCTCCATATCAGTTGCAGGTGACTTATAATGGAAATTTAGGTGTCCAACTTGATATCCCAATTCCTTCCCCATGTTAAATATGTCAAGTAAATAGATGTAATCAGGATGACAAAAATCAAAAAAAAATTAAAAGTACCTCCCACATGCTGTTTATGTGGGCTCTCTTCAAAGTGTCCACCATGAAAAAATTTGACAGTAAAATATTCCTTATTACCTACATAGCCACAAACACAAAGTAAACACTATCGGTCAAATGTGTGGACCACATCATATTTAATTTCATAAAATCCAAAAATTGTAAAGTAATAACTACATAATCTTATATATTGATCATTAAAAGGGTCCACTACCCAGCTTTATACTATTCAATGATGGATACCATTCCATTTTACAACAAAAAGAAGTCAATAAACTACAAAAAGAACACACTAAACTACACCATCCCTGTGACGCTCCCAAAATAGGTACACACAACCCATTTTGAGTCGCCAGATATCACACTACAAAAATCAAATACAAACTTCATTATACAACTGTTGAACTGTCATGCAGAGTAAGACAACACATAAGCTGTGAGTTTTAATACAAATATATGTAACTCTCATGGTGCCTCGACCACAACACCTTACAATGGTACTTTACATAAAATTACAGTCAATAACTGTTTTAGAAATTAAAATCTTTTAAAAATGCTCAAGGAAACCTTCGTACATGGGAGGCCATGCATCTAAGTTATGATAGATATCATATGACTCGAGAATTATACTTGGTTGACCCAATAGACCCCAAAGAAAAATGATAAGATTACTGCCATGTTCTTTCCAATGGTGAGTCTTCTCTTGACATATAATTATCTCCATTGTCTCTAATTGAGAATTATCACTCCATACCCCGACTAGATCCTGCTATGTTCTCACCTCCTGAGAAGAAAAATGGAACAAAAAGGAAAAAGGTGAGCTCAACTAGCCCAGTAAAGAATATTATGACTAAGATAATATACAACAAATTATCATTAGTCTTCAACAGGAAAAAATCTGATAGAATATAATAAACAACAAGTTTTAGATCAATATTCTGCAGCGAAAACAGTAATCCATTAGAAGAGTCAAGTAGAGAATGAGTTCTACTATCTTCTAAGATTTAAAAGTTCATCATCAATATTTTATCCCCGGTAACATCAATCAATATACATCTTTAATCAAATATTCATCTTTGTACTACGGCCAAAGATATTCATTTGTATCACCAATCGGTCATGTTCATCTCAACACTGCTCATCATCATTGCTACGGGCCAAAGATATTCATCGCTTAATCATTCATCTTTGCATTACAGGCCAAAGATATTCAATGAACATCATCATTTAAGACCGAGGATGATGAAAATATTTTAAAAAAATGAATCCAAAGGAGATGTAAGGACAAATATTAGGGATTCAGTATAACAGTTTATCCAAGATCAATAATACTTCATAATAACCAATTGTGAAGCAGAATTCAAAAATAAAGATCAAAACATGGATACAATCAAAGATAGTAACCATAATAGACATCTTGGATAAAAAGGAAAATTTTTATTTTTCTATTGAATAAGGTCGATATTATAGTGAATAGTGGCAAGATACGTGAATAGTGCAGATATCGTAAATAGTAACCCCGACATAAAAAGTTCCAAATTTGATTAAAAGTTCAAACCAATATTTCTAAGATAATGATATTGAAGAAAATAATATCATTTAAGAAGAAAATAACATCCCTTACCTCAAAGAAACAAAGATTGTAATGAAAGGTCGAAAATGATCTTTGAATGAAACTTGTCTTTGAACAAAGAACTCTCAAAGTATCTAAATACTCACAAAATACGCCGATAATATAGAGAGAGAAAGAGAGAAAGCTTATGTTTACGGTGTGATTTTCAATTCTAACTTAGCCCTCTATTTATAGGAAAATGTTAAGACGCAAGCAAGCGGACTTGACTTTCTTTACGATGGCTTTACTCGCTACTATTGCCACCCACCACATTTGAAATAAAATTCAAAGACATTTCTTCACCAACCACAAGTGGGGCCCACTCAATTCTAGAATTTTCCACCAAAATCATTTATAAACCTAATTTTGAATCACCACCTCTTAAAATTCATAACAAATCATTCGTTCTTTTTTAATGGTTCAAAATTTATGGACACATACTCAACTTATATATGTATAACATATCCAAAAATCACAACGATCCAACGGTCGGATTAAAAATTATAAATCGCACAATATATCGTAAAAATACTGATTTAATTTTTAATACCTCCATTCCGACAAAAATACTGATAAAACACCTTAACATTAATTCCTTCAATTATAACCACATAAAATAAATAAATCCATCATTTATATCCGCATCAAATAAATATTTCCTTATCATATAAATCAATAATTAATTATTCACAAATAATATTACAGAATCACAATTATGACAACCAGGCTGTTCCCAGGAAAGAGGGGGCTTTCCGATAAGGATTTTACCTTACTGGCGCGCAATTAGGTGACCAAACCTCTCCCTGATAAGAACTTTCTAGACATTGCCAATAATGCTATCTAATAATATTATTCAAATAATATGAATTAATGATATGATAATGAGAAATATTGTGCAGTGACAATTATTGAAACAACAATAATATAAAATATCAACGCAGCAATTATTGAATCAATAAAATAAAATATTGAACAGTAATTACTATAACAATTATTGAGTAGTGCCTTCTTACGTACGAATCAATAATTCAACAATACTATGCAATACCGTGTATATCTTTAGCGACCACGCGTAGACATCAGTATTTTAACCACCGTGTATTCCAACAAAGGTTAATTCGTAATAATTACGCCGTTATTTATAAAACTCAAACTTTGTCATTTTCTTCATCCAACAGCTTATTCCAAGTATGGGGCCCATAATTGACTACTGCCAAATCATTTGGATATTCCCAACAAAAGAATATTCCACGAAGAAAACGAATATTCCCCGATAAAAGGAATATTTTATAACCAGTTGCTTATTTTGTAAAATTTGCACATTTCACCCATAACCAAAGTATTATATCAAATTCACACCTTATTAATTTAAAATAATGAATAGAAGAAAATTCAATTTTATTTATAATAAGTTGGGGTCTTACACACTTATCTAAAATTCTCAATAAAATTATTTCCATACTGTTTTAGGGGAAACCTCAACAGCTATAAACCACCGTTCTAATCCCCTGTTACCTCGCTCGACCCAGCTATACTCTTATTACCTGAAAGGAATTGTTAAACAAAAGGGTGAGCACAACTAGCCTGGTAAAGAATATCATGACTAAAGATAATTAAATTATCAATAGCCTTCGTTAGTAATAAATCAGAGATTTAGAACATATGGTAGATGATAAAACTTTTCAACCATAGTGGCAGCGGAACGAGCAATCCATTAGAAGAGTTAAATAGACCTTAAATTCTATTATCTTCTCCACGCTAAAAGTCCACCAAAAATATTTTATCCCTGTAACATCAATCAACAGTTCCTGTCCATAATCATGTGAATAACTCATAATCATAATTGTGATTCTAAATTCCTCTTCACACCCAGGACGAAGATAATTTTCATCACTTGTCTTTACCTGAAACATCAAAGATCATGGTTATACCAAATCACAGTTCCTGTTCATAATCATACTAATAAATTCATCTTTGCACTATGGGCCAAAGATCTTCATCAACAGTTCATCTTTGCACTACAAGCCAAAGATATTCAACAACAGTTCATCTTTGCACTACGGGCCAAAGATATTAATATCTCAAAGAAATATATAATCATTTCAGAATTTATATAAACAATAATTATAACCATGTTAATCGATTCACGTTTACACTTAAGCTAAAGATATTCAATTATAAATTCAATAGTCATGATCATACCAGTCAACGATTCATCTTTGCACTACTGGCCAAAGAGAACCCATAGTCACGATCATACCAATAATCTACCCATCTTTACACTTAAGTCAAAGAGAAATTTCATCACCAAGATTATAAAAATGTTATATATGATAATAAAAATAATATGATCTAAACATGGATTTAATTTCAAGAGTAAGATTCATAAATCAACGATAATTTGGTCAGAAAAAGAAACTAATTTTGTCATGAATAGTAACTCATGAATAGTAACTCATAAATAGTAACTCGCATTCATAAATAGTATCGTATACGTGAATAGTACCCATGAATAGTACTCTGTGAATAGTACTCATTAAAGGAAAATACAAAAGAAAATGATATTCCGTGACGAGTATAAAAGAAAGGATATCTCATACGAGTATAATAGAATATACGAAACTGCAAATGAATTTTTATCCACAATGCGGTAATCCACGTAGACAGATCATTTCCAAAATTTAATAAAGAATGAATACAAAGGGTCATTCACCATGCATGCGGTAGTCCGCATAGACAGGTTATTCCAACAGAATAATAAAGAACGGAGTAACAACCCTTACGAGTATTAAAAGAAAATAACTCTCTTCATGAATACGAAAGAAATAATACCCCTTAAGACTGTTGAACGAAAAAAATATTCCTACGAATATTGAACGAAGATGATATTCCTTACGAATATTGAACAAAAATAATATTCATACGAATACGAAAAAAAATATCTCTTTAGAATATGAAATAAATAATACCCCTTATGACTGTTCAACGAAAATAATATTCCTACGAATATTGAACGAAATGATATTCCTTACTAATATTGAACGAAAATAATATTCAAACGAATACGAAAAATAATATCTCTTCAGAATATGAAATAAATAATACCCCTTACGACTGTTAAACGAAAATAATATTCCTACGAATATTGAACGAAGATGATATTCCTTACGAATATTGAATGAAAATAATATTCATACGAATATGAAAAATAATATCTCTTCAGAATATGAAATAAATAATACCCCTTACCTCAGAAGAAGATTGGATACTGGAATAGTGAAGTAGCTCACTTCTCTTCTTCTTTCTCTCTATAGCTTCTCTCTCTATAATTGCTCTTGTGAGTCTTAGTGAATTGGTGAGAATGAAGGAAGAATGAGCTTCTATTTATAGGAAAACATAGATTCGATAATTGCATGTTTTGGGGCTCAAAATATTACAGTTTAATACCTTCATCTTTTCCTTCATTTTTAATTTAGTCCTGTAAGTATTATCAAACTTGCACCACCTCCCCTAATAGTACATCATGTGAATCAATAGTACAATCATGTGACTCAATAGTTTTATACATGTAAAAAAAATAATTACAGTATAGTACCTTCATCTATACCTCCATTTTTAATTTAGTCATGCAAGTATTATCAATCTTGCACCACCTCCCCTAATAGTACATGCATGTGAATCAATAGTACACACATGTGAACAAATAGTTATAAGAATGTGAATTAATAGTAATAAATTGCTCATTTATCCGATTAATTACCCGATTGGTCAATATAACCTCTAGACATCAATTATTATCGGAATAGATGTCGATTTTCACTAACACTAATAATCCCAACACAATGGAAATATCAATTTCATCTTTAATCAACACAAAACTTATTCATCATTAATATTATAACTCACAATATTTAACAACCAGATCATTCCCGTGAAAGAGGGGCTTTTTCGATAAGATTTCTCCCTATCATGCCAAGCAATTAGGTGACCAAACCTCTCCTCGACGTAACTTTCTGACATCGTCAATATTGAAAATAATAATATGAATAACTTTGTCGTCTCAATTATTGATTTAATAATAATAGATATTATGCAGATGATACTGTGACAATAATTGAATCAATAATATGAGAGATATTATGCAGTAATTATTGTAGCAATAATTGAGTATAACTGAGTGACTTCTCACGTAATCATCAATAATCAATACCGCGCTACTATGCAACCACACGACATCGCATTTTTACTACCTTTAGTTCAACAGTTTAACGATAAAACTTTCGCCGTTTATTTTTAAAAATATTTTAGTCGTTTTCTAACTACGACAGTACCTCCGTTGTGGGATCCACCAATGATAGTACCGTCGTATGAATATTCCTTGTTAAAACAAATATTCCCCGACCAATCGAATATTCCCCGACAACGAATATTTTATATCAACTTGTTTACTTTGCAAAATTTTCAAATGTCACCCTTAACTTTAACATTTATCAATTTAACCATTTACTAAATAAAATAATAATTATAAAAAAATTGAATACTTTCATTTCATAAAATTCGGGATCTCACAATCCCATTATTTAAGATATTCTTTGAAGCACTTACGGTATTCTGGGACACCCTTCACTCCATAAACGTCATTGTCTTCTGAATCACTCAAGAATCGCGAATCATTGATTTTTCCACTTCTTCTTCAGATCGTCAACCCTAGCCCAACTGATTTGGGGATATTTATCTAATAACCAACACGAGTAAATATCCCGTGTAAATGTAACTGCAAATTGGCAAAAATGTAAACTACCAAATGTTCCCCTCTATAATAAACATTATAGCTTTATACGGTCATTTTTGACCCGTTAACGGAAGAAAATGTGCTTTCTGTTACGTTTAATTGAAATTTGGGGTGTATTTAGACATTTTTTTCAATTTTGGGTGCAAAAGTCAACATGAGTGTAAAGTTTGGGGTGCAAATTATCTTTTAGTCTTAAAATTTTTATAAAATTTCATCACTACCCTTTTATAGGAAGTTGAAAATGACTAATAAAAGGGAGAAAATTTTTTAGGATAATGAGAGAAGTTATGGGTGATATAGGAAAACAAATAATTTAGTCTTCTAAAAAGTTATAAATGACAAATAAATTAGAACAATTTTTTTCTTTTAAAAAGTTGATTATTATGGAATGGAGGTAGAATTAATATATGATGATGCAAATTTTATGTAACATTTCCAAAATTTGATGTGAAACTAACATGATCCTTTGAACATTGCTGACACCCCAACTATTTCATATATCATGTTTTACTACTTTCCCATTTTCGGGACTAAAACTTTCTGAAACCATATCATTCCGTTGGTGAAGTGTCTGAAAGTAGGAGACATGACAGGGAGGGAACAGTTCTTACTTATATGGTTTTGCCTACATAACAAATATTACACACTCCAATCATAAATATTATAGGCCATGTTTTCATGTGTCTAGTATAATCGTCTTTGGTCTCTCTCTATCTCATTTTTTTCTTTTGCTTCCATTTCTACTATGAGTTTCTTAGTTTACATGGTAACGGTTGCAGTGGTAATAGTGTTTTGCAAACGCAGTGTTTACGACATTTACCACATTTAATTAAAAAATTATGATCTTATTCGTTTACCATAAACTTATGTTGTTGAAATTATAATTCTTGTTCGGCTAAAATTGTAGCGATTGCGGTTAAAATAGTACAAAATTACCAAAAAATACATGAATTGTTATATCGTATAGATATGTGATCATAAATTAATATATAATTATACAAAAATAATAGTATGTGAAAAGAAAATTAATATAGTATGTAATATCAATAATATACCTCTTTATCAAAATATAATAATAATAATAATAATAATAATACCACCACCACCATCTACCATTTTTCAAAATATAGATCAATATTCATTTTTTAAATAGTTGGTTGTTGTGATGAGGGAGTGCGATTAGGGTTTGGACTATTGGGGGGCAAAAGATGGGTGTTGCGCAAATTTCAATTAAACGGCAGAAAATGGGCAAAATAAATTGGTGTTGCGTTAAGCTCGCCTGCGTTTGTAGAGTTTAAACACAACCTCAAAATTTCTTGATGTAATGTTTAGGTCTCAAACGTGACTTGAATGTTCGTCGCTGCGTTTGTAACGTTGAGTGTTTGTGTGATGCCCCCAAAATAGGTATACATCACCCATCTTAAGTCGTCAAATACATGGTACAAAATTCAAATACAACTTAATTATACAACAAATGCAGTAAAATACGACAAAACATATCTTGTGAGTTTTAATACAAATATTATCATCTGCATAATATCCACACTCAATTGAGTCCTCATTACATTTATTATCACACTATTTAATTTAATAAATAGTGAGACTACTAATGCTATTATCCTGACCGAGTCACTCCGCTTCCCGACTAGTCCTTGCTACGCTTTTCTGAAGAGAACAATGAAAGTAAAAGGGTGAGCTCAACTAGCCCAAGAAGAAATATTATGACTAAGATAATACGTAATAAAAATTATCGTTAGCCTTCAACAAGTGTTAAAGCGACGATAATATAACAAAATCAAGTTTAACTACAAATGAACAAGCAATTCATTAAAAGAGTCAAGTAGAGAATAAAATCTACTATCTTTTATGATTTAAAAGGTTTTTCATCACTTTTATCATTTGGAACTCACTTTTAATAAATAATCCACATCATCCCCGCACTACTACCAAAGATATTCATTAAGTATCACAACCACAAATTATCCATGACTACTCCAAGCAAGGATATACGTGTATTTATTAATGGTCATGATCATGCCAACAACTCGTCCATCAATGCACTACTACGCCAATGAGGACTTTTACCACATCATTTGTAATATTACTACCACGATTATACCGAATAATCCTCATCATAATCATACAGTACCAAGTCCATCTATGCACAATAAAGCCACGTATGACTTTCAACATAATATAAGCATGAGGATGATGACAATGATATAAGAATCCAATAAACAAGTTCAAGAATTAATTTATCTAGAACTAATAACGCCCAAATTGTCAACACGATACTTTTTGTGTAGAGTAAAATTCAAGAATGCTTAGAAGAATATTTTCATGAAAAGATATTTGGATGAAGCCGCAAATATCAAGGATATTCCACTAATTTCATGGAGTATAGAAGTCAAAACTTTAACCAACTAAGTATAATAAAAATGGAATAACAAAAGAAATCACCAGCATGCGATAGATCGCATGCATAAAAGTTATTCCAATGTAATAATAAATAATCTAACCAGTCACGCGTAAATGCATGCATGTGATATTCCAATGTAATAATAAATAATGGAACTAGGTCATGCGTAAATGCACGCATGTGATATTCCAATGTAATAATAAACAATGTAACTCAGTCATGCGAAACGCATGCATGTGATGTGTCCAAATGTAATAATAAAGAATGGAATAATGTAAGAATTTCACCATGTATACCAGATTGCTTGATGTAAAAGTTATTCCAACATAATAATAAAGAATAGAATAATGTAAGAATTTTACCAAGTATGCGGATTGGCATGATGCAAAGTTATTCCAACATAATAACAAAGAATGGAATAATGTGTTTCTCTTCATGAAGACGAAAGAAAGAAATAATACCCTTACCTTAGAACAAACCGGATATAGGAGTAGTGAAGTAAATAAATACTTTTTTCTTTCTCTCTATAGTTTCTCTCTCTAGAGTTTCAAAGTGAATTCGTAAGAAATAATGAAGGAATGAGCTTTCATTTATAGGAGAATGGAATGAATAAGAACTAATTCTAACGGTCCAAAATGATTTACTTTTAAACTGACTATCCAGTATTGGTTTACTATAAAATATTCTAATAAAACAAAATCTTTTAAATAAAATATAATATATTCTATTTATAATCTAATAAAACTAATACCTTTATAAAAGTATTATATTTTATATAAAAAGATTTTACTATGTAAAATACTATGCAAATACTACGCATAATAAAATATAATATATTCTATTTATAGTTTAATAAAATGAATGGAATAACTTTATAAAAGTATTCCATTTTATATAAAAAGCTTTTCTATTTTATTTCATTAATAATACTAATAAAACAAAACTTCATCATCATTATTATAATTCACACTATTAATCCAATTCGCTCCTGTGAAAGAGGGGCTTTCCAATAAGGATTTCTCCCTATCATGCCGTAATTAGGTGACCAAACCTCTCCTCGGCGTAACTTCTAGACATCGTTAATATTACAAATAATAATATTAATAACTTCGTCGTCTCAATTATTGATTTAATAATATATAAAATATCGACAATAATTGAATCAATTAACGTGAGATACTATGCAACAATTACTGAAGCAATAATTGAATAAAATTGAGTGACTTTTCACGTAAGCATCAATAATCAATACCGTATGCTACTATGCAACCACGCGTATTCATGTACTTTTAACACCGGGTGTTTCAACAATTAACGATAAAACTTCCGCCATTATTTTCATAAAATATTTTTGTCATTTTCTCAATCCGATAATAATTTCATTTGGGGTCCACAAATGATTGTGCCAGTCGCATTTAATATTCCCTGTTAAAACGAATATTCCCCAACCAATAGAATATTATATAACAACTTGCGTATTTTGTAAAATTTATAACTATTACCCACAACTATAACATTATATCAAATTCTTTCCATAATATTCAAAAAAATAATAATTATAGAAAATTCATCTTTATTCATAAAAGTTGGGGTCTTACAGTTTGTGTAGCCGAACATACACTATGAACATATCCATCTTGCCATTAATATCATCAAAATTAGTCTATTCTAGTTTATTAGCCTCTATCTATATCCCATAACCATGTATATATTTTTATTTATATGACATACAAATTTTATGTTAAATAGAAATTGCAATTGATCGATGGGGGTAAATTAACCCACTAATTATAATGTGTCATTTGTTATTTTTAAAAATCTATTAATAATTTTATTAATAAAGGATAATATAATAATTTTGCTCGTCAATATTTTTTAGAATGATATTATAAATCTAATAAATGATAGAATTTCTAAGAAGTTTGTAATATCCCGAGAAATCAGATGATCGTGTAATTAGACTTAAGAATTATTATTTAATAAAATAATTTTTTATTGATAATATTCTTTGTTATGTGTTTAAAGGTCGATCATATGACCTAGAATGTGTTTACGTGTTAGGAATTACGAGTTTAAGATTCGTATGAGAAAATAAAAAATTTTTGAGAAAAATTCAAAAAAATACTATTCACCCCGATGAAACCTAAGAGTTAAACCCTAAGGGTTTGAATAACCTAAGTTTTTTAGAGAGATTGGTATATTGTAATGACATTCTATTTTAAGATCTGCCAATAATATGTTGTGAAAAGTCGTATTAGCCATAAAAGTTTTTCTCGAAAAACATGCGAAAATCGGACGAAATAAAAATGGCGAAAAATATTTTTATCGATTTTTTGATCTTTTAACCATATTCTAGGAAAGCGTAGCCAAAAACACTATTCACCAAAAAAAATTAGTTTTTCAATTTTTTTTAAGAATGCGCTAACGTTAGAATGACTAGGAAAGACATAATGTCAAAAAAAATTGAAGAATGAGAAACACAATTGTTAGACTATGTAATGAATTACATAAAGTAAAAGAAAAGGATTCGATTATAATACGAATTATTATACCAAGAAGAATACAAGTATAATACGAATATAATATGATGTATAATACCAAAATAATACGATAATAATACGTGTATAATACGAAAATGATATGGTAGGCGTACGAAAGTCAAAGTCAACAAAAGTGGCTACTCAAGTTACTTTCCCACCAACTAACCATCCTAGTTAATAAGTTATAATTATGGTTATTTAGGTGTGGTTAGGTTAAGGAAATTTTGGACAAATATCAAATAAAGTGATGGAGGTGTCATTAATGTTTTTGAAGACACAAAAGTTGTTTCATCATGTTAACTCAACTGTGGTTAAATGATGATGGTTAAGGAGAGGGTGGTTATAAGATTTGTAAATTTAAGGGTGTTGACCATACAAGACTCTAAGTTAAGTAACCAATTCATAAGAAAAGCAAAGTTGTCTTAAGGAACTTTAAGTCCTAAGTCTTGCTTTTCTATAAAAGCTAAGATATTTTCATTAATGTGTTAGTTCATTTCAACTAGTACATTCAAGAGTAAAGCATATATTGAGAGAGAAGTGAGAGCAAAGAGGAAGAATCAAGAAGGAATTGATAGCTAAATTCATCAAGTCTCTAAGCAATCCAAAGGTAATAAACTTTGAACCATGAATCTTCATCTTTTTCAAGTTATAAATTTGATAGGAAGTGTTCTATTGGTCATTGTTGAATGATTTACTTGAATCATAGTATGTTCCGGTGGAATAAGGAAGAATTAGCAGACTTAAAACACTAATATGCATGTTTAAAATGAAATCGTAATTAAAATAACGATTTAAAACGAATAACGAACGAAAAACTAACGAAGAACGATGAAGAACAAGTTGTTGATGGACAAATTTAAAATCATTGTTAGAGTTTGTTGTTGATGAACAAGTATATTGTAAGACCCCAACTTATTATTAATGAAATTTAATTTTCTCTATTTATTATTTTGAAATAGTAAGGGTTGATGTGATTAATGTGGATAGTTAGGGGTAAAATACGCAAATATTTCAAAATAAGCAAGTGGTTATAAAATATTCATTGTTGTCGAGGAATATTCGTTTGGTCGTGGAATATTCGCATCGCTTGGGAATATTCGTATTTACGGCTGCCAGCAAATGCACGCAGTGAGCCCCATAATGGAAAGCGATCGATGAAGAAAACGACAAATATAAGTTGGTTAAAAATAACGGTGTAGTTGTTACCATTAATACTTTGTTAAAATACTCTATGGTTAAAACACAAGAAGACACCAGTATTGCACCAATTATTGATTCTTACGTAAGAAGGCACTACTCTCAATAATGGTTACAAATAATTACTTGCTCAAAGATTTTATCGATTCAATAATTCTTCATTGATGATATTTTATATTGTTTGTCATTACATAATATTTTTCATTATCGAAGCAATAATTCATATTATCTGAATAATATTATTAGATAACATTATTGGCAATGTCTAGAAAGTTCTGTCTAAGGAGAGGTTTGGTCACCTAATCAAGGCTACCAAGAAGGAGAAATTCTTATCGAAAGCCCCTCTTCCTGAACCGCCTCGGTTGTCAATATCAGGATTCTCAGTAATATTATTTGTGAATAATTAATTATTGATTCATATGATGAGAAAAATATTGATTTTATGTGGATATAGATGGAGAAAAATTTTAATGTGACAATTGTTGAAAATTGAAATTTTATCTTTTTCTGATAAGATAATGTATTATTATATTTTAATAATATAATAATGGTGATATTTTTACAACGAATGTGGGATATATGAGTATACGAGGAGGAAGAGTATTTTTGTTGCAATAAATGTTTAAAACATGTTAAACATGCTCTGGTGGACCCCATTTATCGATCGAAATTTGATTATAAATTGAAAATCGCCTGCTCAGGATTTCTTTCCAATTTCTGCTTGGAATTTGGAAAACTTTCTTCCGTAAAGTTGTAGAGAATTGAATTTCCTATAAAAATTTGCAAGATTCGAATTTTCCGATAAAAGGGCTATTTATTATGAATTATCGATGTTCAAATTCTGAATAATTGATTTTTGGAAGTTTTAATTATTTTAAATAATAAAAACGTTTTTGATTTGTTTGGTAGACTTATTTGTTGTCAAGCATGGCTGAATTCAGATCATAGATTGTGTGCGTAGGAATTTATATATAATATATTAATATTATATTAAATTTTCTCGCTTTAGTGTTCTAAGCAATTTCCTATAAATAGGTGCTTAGGTTAGATTTGAAAATCACACCGTAAATCAAGTTTTCTCTCTATATTATCGGTTTATTTTTGTGAGTATTTTGAGTATAATTTGAGTATTGCTATTCTAAGTGCGAAGTTCAAGTCATAGCCTTTATATCCTGTGTTTCAAATTTAGTAAGACCGATCTTTCGAGGTAAGGGATATTATTTTTTCAGAATGATATTATTTCTTCAATATCATTATGTTGAAATATTGATCCAAGTTTTTATCAAATTTGGAACTTTTGGTGTCTGAGTTACTATTCACGATACTCTGGACTATTCACGATACGACACTTATTCACGAATCATTTACTATTTCATCGAAAAATGAAAATTTTTCTTTTCGTCTAAAATATCTATTCGGATACTAGCTTTGATTGTATCCATGTTTTGATCATTCTTGAATTTTACACCACCGCGATTATTTTTGAGGTATTTTTGGACGTGAATAAAACAAAGTACTAATCCTTAATCCTTAATCCTTGTCATTTTGTTTCACCGGATTCATTTTTTAAAAATATTTTCATCATCTTCAGCCTTAAATGATGATATTATGGAATATCTTTGGCCCGTAAATGCAAAGATGAATGATTTCAAGAATATCTTTGGCCTCAGTAGTGCAAAGATGAACAGTGTTTAGATGAACATGACTTAATCGATGAATATCTTTGGCCCAGTAGTGCAAAGATGAATATGTGATTCCGTATATATATATTAATTGATATTACAGGATAAAAGATGACGATGAACTTTTAAATTCATACACGGAAGATAGTAGTTTGCATTCTCTACTTAACTCTTCTAATGAATTATTATTTCAACGCGAATATTGATTTAAAATTTGTTGTCTATCAGATTCTATTAGATTTTTTTTCTGTTGAAGACTAACTAAATTTGTTGTATATTATCTTAGTCATAATATTCTTTATCGAGCTAGTTGAGCTCACCCTTTTCCTTTTTGTTCCATTTTTCTCGTGAGGCGAGAATATAAATGAGTACACTGAGCCTGGGTATGGAATGAAGGTTCTAGAGAGAGTTGTTTAGTAGTCCTCACCATTTTTGTAAAATAATGTATCAATAAATGTGATGAGGATTTATTTGAGTATAGATATTGTCTGAAGATTATATTTGTATTTAAACTCACAGCTTTCATTGTTGTAATAATAAAGTTGTAGTTGTTTCGCATCTACGATATTGACAACTCGTAATGGGTGATGTATACCTATTTTGGGGCGCCATTGGTTGGTATCGAGCTTAGGATATGATCTCTCATGAGAGATCGGGGAATAGAACTAGGAGGGAGAGACGAGTAAATCCTTCGCTAAAGTGTCCTACCTAAGCTTATTTGTTAGTTGGTCAAGATATAGGAATATTATGTGATATATTGATTTCCATAATTAACCCTTGTTTTATGACGATGATTTGAGAATGTCGATCGAGAATATTAACAATGGAAATGAGACCGTGGAGACGCTCAGACTCACCAACGAGGAGAACGTGCAACAGTCAGGCAATGTTCCTCCCGTGAACAACACCATTGAAGCGGATGATGAACGAGGGATGTTTAGAAGTTTTTTGCAGCTTCATGCAAAATCGATTTGGGAGACTCGTGTTCAAAATACAGAGGAGGAAATGATAAGAATTCACGGGTTGTCACAAATGCCAAGCGCTTCAAAGAGTTGGGACCACCAGAATTTAAGGGAAAGCCGATCCGATCATGGCGGAAACACGGGTCAAGCAAATTACCAAGATATTCGATGTCTTGGGATGCACGGAGGAACAGAAGGTTCCATTCGCCACCTTTATGTTCCATGGCGAAGCGTATTACTAGTGGGAGTCTCAGGAAGCGTACTCCATCCAAATTAAGACTCAAAGATGTCTCGGGAGACGCGTTTCAGAAGCTATTTAATGACAAATACTTTCCGAAGTGTTCGTTATATGAAGGAAGTCGAGTTCATCGATTGAACAAAACAACACGACGGTGTCTCAAAGACGAGGCAAAGTTTGCAGAGTTATCCGTGTTTGCACCTCATTTGATGGAGAATGAGGAACGTATTTATTACACGGATGTTTCGAGAGGTTTAAAACCCTAAGATACGACAATATCTCATTTCTCATAAATTTTCTCTATTCGGATGTTGTTAATGTGGCTCAATTGTTAGAGAGAGATAACGAGTATATTCAACCAAGGACCATAACCAGATCGTACTGCAGATAAAGCATCAATGTAATAATGATAACCAAATGAGAAAGAAACAGATTTGGACAAAAATGGTAACCACTCTGTCATAATCATGGCCATGAAAATAGAAAAACGAGTCGAGAGGAGATTTTAAAAGAGGAGATTTAACAACGACCATGATGAGACATGCAGGTTTAAGAAGAATCGGTTCTAAGGGAGGAGAACGACCACCCATTATATGCTACAAATGCGGAAAAGAGGGACATATCACCAAACCGCGCCCACAACAACTTCAAGGTATGCTATAATTGTGGAAAGGAAAGACATATCGCCGAGATCAGTACGCAGAATAAAACCTAGTTCAATGGGGACGGTGACTTAAAAGATCGTCCCCAAAAGTCAAAGTCAACGATATCGGGAAGAACGTTTGTTGTGATCGGTCAAAATGCGAGAAACCCAAACGAGGTGATCACGGTAAGCTATTTATAAATTCTTATGAAGTTTATACCTTACTTGATACCGGTGCTACCCATTCATTTATCTCTCCTCGCATGTGCTCAACGCTTAAACTCGACTCGAGAAATTAGACTTTGACCTATCTGTGGAAACTCCGCTAGAGAAAACTTTCATCACATCCAATCGCTTATAAATCTTGTTTGATTCAAGTTGGCACCATCACCTTACCCATTGACCTTATCTCTTTAAAGATACTTGCTTTTGATGTGATTTTAGGGATTGATTGGTTAACTACTCATCATGCCAAAATTGATTGTTTTCGTAAGGTTGTTAGTTTTCATATTCCTAACCAACCTCGTTGTATTTAATTCAAGCAACTAAACCATTAAAATCAATCACTATCATATCTAATCATAAAGCTATTCGCTTATTGAAAAACGGATGTCAAGCTTTCTTAGCCCATGTTATGGATTTGAATAAAGAAACGCCAAATTTGAATAATATTCCCGTTGTTATCGACTTTCCGACGATTTCAAGAACTTCCCGGCCTCCCCCCGTAACGTGAAGTTGAATTCTTTATTGATCTTGAACCCGGTACAAAGCCCATTTCTAAAACCCCATATCGAATGGCTCCTATTGAACTTCAGAGTTAAAGGTCCAACTACAGAATTGTTGGACATCGGTTTCATTCGCCCCAAGACATCTCCTCGGGTGCTCCCTGCTTTATTCGTAAATAAGAAAGACGGGAGTATGCGACTTTTGTATTGACTATCTGAATTGAACCATGTCACCATCAAGAATAGGTATCCTCTACCTCGTATTGATGACTTGTTTGACCAAATTCTGCAAGGGGCACAATTCTTTTCAAAAATCGATCTTCGCTCGGATATCATCAATTTGAAGATTAGAATCGAGGATATTCCAAAGACCGCCTTCGTAACTCCAGATGGGCATTATGAATTTTAGTCATGTCTTTCAGACTAACTAATGCTCCTGCGGCTTTCATGGATATGATGAACCGAGTATTCAAGGAATATTTGATCAATTCGTTGTTGTCTTTATTGATGACATCCTCATATATTCCAAAAGCCGTGAAGATCATGAACACCATTTGAAGTCGGTACTCCAAAGGCTTCATGAAAACCAACTATATGCCAAATTGAAGAAATGCGAGTTCGCTTGAGGAAGTAGCATTTCTTGGGCACGTGGTGTCAAAACATGGAGTATCTGCTGATCCGATTTAAGATCAAGCAATACAAAGTTAGAGCAACCAAGCTCAGGTGATCAAGTAACGTAGTTTTTTGGGCTTAATTGTTATTATCGGAGATTCGTGGAAGGGTTTTCTCGAATCGCTACTCCATTAACCCAAATTAACTCTAAGGATACAAAATTCGCTTGGAGTGAAGAATGCGAGAAGAGTTTCCAAGAGCTTAAGAGGAGACTTATTTTGGCACTGCTCTAACAATACCATCCGGTTCGATGGATTTGTTATCTACAAATGATGCTTCGTGCAAAGGGTTAGGATGTGTTCTCATGCAACGTGGGAAAGTCATAGCCTATGCCTCACGACAACTTAAAGAGTATGAGATGAATTATCCTACTCATGATCTAGAGTCAAGCAATCGCTTTTCAAGCTTAAAGATATGGAGGCACTATCTATATGGGGAGAAAGTGGAGATATATTCGCACCATAAAAGCCTTAAATATTTCTTCACTCAAAAGAACTCAACACGCTAAGCGTGACGTTGGCTCGAGCTATTGAAAGACTACGACCACACTATTCAATACCATCCTGAAAAGCGAACGTGGTAAATCGACGCGTTGAGTAGAAGATCATATCGAACGAAAAGATGATGTCAAGTATACGACAGAGCCAACTTTAATATAAAAGTTAAGGTTGCTCAAGCCACCAATTTGAGAGTGATGCGTATGAAGAAGAAAGTACAAGAAGGAGCTATTCCTAAGCGAGAATTGATGAAGAAGGAATACTTGAGTCCACTCTAGACTTTGTGTTCCTAACGACTGATTTAGTACAAGATTATGATGGAGGCACACAATACACCATTTGCAATCCATCCTCGAAGTACTAAAATGTATCGTGATCTTCGACATACATTTTGGTGGAACAATATGAAGAGAGAGATTACAAAGTTTATCTCGATGTGTTTAACTTACTAACGTAAAGGCGAGCATCTAGTACCTAAGGGTCCGCAGAATCACTTGAGATTCCGAAATGGAAGTGGGAACACATTACCATGGATTTCAAGTTACGGGTCTTCCTACGGCTTCTCAAGGCATCAATGCTATTTGGGTTATTGTTGATAGATTAACCAAGTCCGCTCATTTTTTGCGCGAGATACGGAGACTTATTCCTCGAACGCCTTGCTAGTATGTACGTGAATGAAATTGTGAGGTTGCATGGCATGCCTGTATCCATAGTTTCGGATCGTGACCCAAGATTCACTTCAAGATTTTGGGTTAGCTTGCAAAAAGCTATGGGCACGGATTTACGATTTAGTTCGGCATACCATCCCCAAACGGACGGACAATCAGAGAGGACTATTCAAACTCTTGAAGATTTATTAAGACTCTGTGTCCTAGACTTCAAGGGCGCTTTGATAAGTATATTCCATTGGTGGAATTCTCCTACAACAACAGCTTATCGTGCAAGTATAGGTGTGGCTCCATTCAAGCATTATATGGACGAAAATGTCGCTTCTCCAATATGTTGGGATGAGGTGGGTGAAGCAACATTGTTGGGACCCGAAAGTTAGTATGTATGACTACCGAAAAGATTCAAATGATTCGACAACGATACAAACGGCACAAGATCGACAAAAGAGTTATGCGGATCTTCATCGAAAGGACGTGGAATTTAGTGTAGGGATCATGATTGTTGCGAAGTTGCTCCATGGAAGGAGTTACAAGATTTGGAAAGAGAGGAAAGCTCAATCCACGATTTATCGGTCCATTTCAAATTCTTGACCGAGTAGGAAATGTAGCCTATAGACTTGCAAGCATTCTCCAAGTATGTCTCGTGTTCATAATGTGTTTCACATATATGTACTTCAGAAATATGTGAAAGACCCGAACCACGTTATAGAATTAGAAATCCCATTTAAAAATAATAGAAGACTTAACGTATGAGAGGAGGTACCGTCAAGATCTTGGATAGGAAGGAGCATGTCCTACGCTACAAAGGTCATACCACAAGTTAAAGTTTTGTGGAGGAATCATGCTATAGAGGAAATGACCTAGAATTGAAACGGAAATGAAAGCGAGGTATCCTCACCTTTTCAAACACTGTGTATCGTGACGCCAATTTCGAGGGATTAAATTTCATAAGGAGGGGAGGTTGTAAGACCCCAACTTATTATTAATGAAATTTAATTTTCTATTTATTATTTTGAAATAGTAAGGGTTGATGTGATTAATGTGGATAGTTAGGGGTAAAATACGCAAATATTTCAAAATAAGCAAGTGGTTATAAAATATTCATTGTTGTTGGGAATATTCGTTTGGTCGTGGAATATTCAGACCGTCGGGAATATTCGTATTTACTTTGCAGACCATGTGTGGGGCCTATAACTAAAAAGCGATCGGATGAAGAAAACGATAAATATAAGTTGGTTAAAATAACTACAGTAGTCATTACCCATTAATACCGTTAAAATACTGGTGGTTAAAACACAAGAAGACACCAGATTGCACCAATTATTGATTCTTACGTAAGAAGGCACTACTCAATAATGGTTACATGTAATTATCGCTCAAAGATTTTATCGATTCAATAATTGTCTTTATTGATATTTTATATTGTCATTATTACACAATATTTTCATTATCGAAGCAATAATTCATATTATCCTAATAATATTATTAGATAACATTATTGGCAATGTCTAGAAAGTTCTGCCTAAGGAGAGGTTTGGTCACCTAATCAAGGCCCAAGAAGTGAGAGAAATTTTTATCGAAAAGCCCCTCTTCCTGAACCCGCCTGGTCATCAATATTGTGATTCTGTAATATTATTTGTGAATAATTAATTATTGATTCATATGATGAGAAAAATATTGATTTTATGTGGATATAGATGGAGAAAAATTTTAATGTGACAATTGTTGAAAATTGAAATTTTATCTTTTTCTCGATAAGATAATGTATTATTATATTTTAATAATATAATAATGGTGATATTTTTACAACGAATGTGGGATATATGAGTATACGAGGAGGAAGAGTATTTTTGTTGCAATAAATGTTTAAAACATGTTAAACATGTTTGCGTGGACCCCATTTATCGATCGAAATTTGATTATAAATTTTGTAAAATCGCCTGCTTGTGGATTTCTTGGTCAATTTCTGCTTTGGGATTTGGAAAACTTTCTTCTCAGTAAAGTTGTAGAGAATTGAATTTCCTATAAAAACTCACGAGATTCGAATTTTCTGATGAAAGGGCTATTTATTATGAATTATTGATGTTCAAATTCTAATAATTGATTTTTGGAAGTTTTAATTATTTTAAATAATAAAACGCTTTTGATTTGTTTGGTAGACTTATTTGTTGTCAAGCATGGCTGAATTCAGATCATAGATTGTGTGCGTAGGAATTTATATATAATATATTAATATTATATTAAATTTTCTGCTTTGGTGTTCTAAGCAATTTCCTATAAATAGGGTGCTTAGGTTAGAATTGAAAATCACACCAGAAACTGAAGTTTTCTCTCTCTATATTATCGAGCGTATTCTTGTGAGTATTTTGAGTATAATTTGAGTATTGCTATTCTATGCAAGTTCAAGTCATAGCCTTTATATCCTGTTTTTAATTTAAAGACTTGATCTTTCGAGGTAAGGGATATTATTTTTTCAGAATGATATTATTTCTTCAATATCATTATGTTGAAATATTGATCCAAGTTTTTATCAAATTTGGAACTTTTGGTGTCTGAGTTACTTATTCACGATACTGGACTATTCACGATATCACGACACTTATTCACGAATACGACACTATTCATCGAAAAATGAAATTTTTTCTTTTCATCCAAAATATCTATTCTGGATACTAGCTTTGATTGTATCCATGTTTTGATCATTCTTGAATTTTACACCAATGCGATTATTTTTGAGGTATTTTTGGACGTGAATAAAACAAAGTACGAATCCTTAATCCTTAATCCTCGTCATTTTGTTTCACCGGATTCGCTTTTTAAAAATATTTTTCATCATCTTCATCTTAAATGATGATATTATGGAATATCTTTGGCCCAGAGTGCAAAGATGAATGATTTCTGAAGAATATCTTTGGCCAGTAGTGCAAAGATGAACAGTGTTTAGATGAACACGACTAATCGATGAATATCTTCGGCTCAGAGTGCAAAGATGAATATGTGATTCCGATATATATTGATTGATGTTACAGGATAAAAGATAGACGATGAACTTTTAAATTCATACATGGAAGATAGTAGTTTGCATTCTCTACTTAACTCTTCTAATGAATTATTATTTCACATGCGAATATTGATTTAAAATTTATTGTCTATCAGATTCTATTAGATTTTTTTTCGTTGAAGACTAACGGTAATTTGTTGATATTATCTTAGTCATAATATTCTTTATCGAGCTAGTTGAGCTCACCCTTTTCCTTTTTGTTCCATTTTTCTCGTGAGGCGAGAATATAAATAGTTTGCAAGCCTGGGTATGGAATGAAGGTTCTAGAGAGAGTTGTTTAGTAGTCCTCACCATTTTGTAAAATAATGTATCAATAAATGTGATGAGGATTTATTTGAGTATAGATATTGTCTAGAAGATAATATTTGTATTTAAACTCACAGCTTTACTGTTGTAATAATAAAGTTGTAGTTGTTTCGCACTATGTATTGACAACTCGTAATGGGTGATGTATACCTATTTTGGGGGCGTCACATATATACGTTAGTTGATACATGTTTGGTTTGGAGATATTAGACTTGGAAAAGTGTTGGAGATGTTCTAAGAGGAAAAGATTTAAAATATGCTATAACGAAGTTATAGCAAAAATTTGAGTTAAAGACGTTAAGTGTTAAAATTCGAGTTAGGTATGATTTTCGAATGAATTTAGAATGTGAATTAATAATTCCAAATAATTTATGTTTCATAAGAATGATGTACAGCATAGAAAGCAAGAGTCGTAGGCTCAAGAGCGGACTCATTTCAATACCAAATGAGGAAGTTATGGAGTAGGGAAGTAGGTGCTTCAAACTGGAGAAAAAATCGAGTTTGGGCATCAAAACATGGGGGGTTCTGTTCTTGGCGTAGCTACGCCGGTCGCAGGCAAATCTTGGGCGTTGCTACGCCGGGCCAATGTTAGGCCAGAAATCAGCTCGTACGTCCTTTAGTAAATCGAGCATAACGTTTTCTTATGAATTCTTATTCAAGTGATGCAAGATTATCCGGAAAGATAAGAAATAGACCTACAACTTTCGTTCTTTAAATTTTTAAATTTGAGGTTGGGAGCAGGGTCCAAAATGGCCATGTTTAGGGCTGTTGTGTATTGGAGGCAAATCGTGGTGGTTTCTTTGGAACGTCGTGGTGCCAAGCCAAGTTTGACTAGTATTTCCGAGTTTTAAGCATTGAAATTTGGAAATATAGTCTAAAGGAATGTAAACCAAGGAATGGTAGAGGTTCTGGACGTGTTAATCATACGCAATGGCGTGTCGATTAAGTGTTCGGGTTAGACAAGTCGTGCGTATGACGTACAAACGTCAAAACGCCGTGTTAAGTGTTAATGAAATTAAAAAGTGTTCTGATTCTAATGAAATGGACATTATAAGATATGAAATAAAGTTAATGTAAAACCATCGTGGAGGATGATTATAAGGGTTGTGGAGTTTCCAAACGTTATAACACTGAAAGGCGACTTTAAAGGGTTGGTCGCGTAAACTAATTTAACACGAACCTTATAAAACGAAATGAAGATGGTAAAACCATGAGTAGATACTTTAAAATTTAAGTCTAGTCGATGAACGAAGTTAAGCAAAGAATATATCGAAGTGTATAAAGTTAAATATGTTGCTTCGAGTTATAAAACCTGAACATTATAAAGTATGAAATAAGTTAAAATAAACCAATGTGTAAGTCAAATATATGACTAATTGGTATGTGTTATCATTATGTGATATATAGGGATTTCGAATAGCAGTACATCGTAAACTGTAAGCAGTGCTTAAGGCAGGTTTTCTAACTTCATTCATATTGATAAAATGAGTGTTAATTTCTTAAACTTGCTCAAATGTCGTACTTGAGCAAGTTTTATATATGTGAAGATGTATTATGTTTGTATATATAAGATGTTATTATGTATGAGGTCATGTGCCAAATTTTCAATACTTAGGTGTTTCTGCAAGATGAATTGTTCCATGGTGGAATTGTTCAAGTTTAAAGAGTTCTGTTTATTCATGAACTGCGATAAGATTGAGTCTATGCTAATTATTTTAGTTGGACCGAATGTGAAGATGTTGATTGAGTTAATGTGTAGGTACAGTCGTGCTTTTTGATCGTTAGCTTGTAATAGCTGAGTTAAACGACTTCTTTGTATGAACAAAGTTTTAAGATGAGCTAGTAACCGATCTAACTCACTGTAAAGTCAGTGTAAATGAGACGGGAAGATAATTCATTAGTTTTAGGCAAGGCGCCACTCAGCATACCATATAACTGTTGAGAAATCAATGTGTACTATGTAATGTGTTTTGTAAATGTGTGTCAAAAAGGTGATTCTTTTCACATATATTGTTATGTAGGATATGTTAAGTCCTAGAAATGTTAAAGGTATATTGTTGTTAATATATATGAGAAGATATATTATCGATGTTTTAAAATGATAGGAATTAGATGTTTATTCATGTTATTCGAGTTGCTTCATAACTCTTGTTCAGTTATTGAAGTTTTTAAAGAAAAGAATATTTGATTATTGATTTTATTGTTATTCAACTGTTATGACATGTTGAGAAATCGAATGCTCATACTTGATTAAAATAAAAACATTTTCAGCGGAACTAGGAAGAACTGAAGGATCCAGTGAAGATTGAAGAGAAGATCAAACCAAGTCTTGTAATGTAATTGTTAAACTTTATTTATATCTGTTGTGGCGGATAGAAGTCACATGTATAAAGGAAAAGAGTAATAGTAATGTAGTTATCATTATTTGAATGTATGAAGATTTTAAGATAATATAATCTGGGATTTGAGAAAATATATTGTTATATTTTGAAGATTTAATTATATCTTATGAATGTATGTACGACAGTAGTAGCATCATGATGCACCAAACTCGGATTCGAAGATAGACAGGCGTTACAAAGTTTAATTAATTAAAGATTGACTAACCGGAAGGTCACTGAAAATTGACAAACTTAAATGTCTCTAAAATCGTGTAGGATTTTAATTCTTAATTCTTAATTCTTTATAAATAAAGAATATTTCATCATATTCAAGATACATACATTATTTGAGTCTTTCTAAGGTTAAAGTCAAAATTCGTGAGTCGACTAAAATTCTAATTTGGAGTTATTAATTGATGCATCAATAACTAACGTGAAACGTGATAAGATAAAATAATTCAAAGTCTCTTTCTAACTACTTTTTATTTATTCATGTATTCAGATATGTTAACATCCACCATCATATATAAAAAGTATTATTTTTTTTCATTAATTTCTTAATACTAAAGTTTGGACACAATTTGATATAATTTTGTGTTTAACTATAAAATTCAATACCAAAAAAAATTATATCCGGAGTAAATAACAATATATACCCACCCATATACGTGGAGCGCACGTACACCCGTATCAAATACTTTAGTTCTTTCCCGTACCTGCAGCCTGCAGGCAGCAGCTTAATAAACAACCTCCTATAATCCTATTTTCCCTAATAGTATATATCACTACTGCTTTGAGAGAAATGAATGCTTAATCATGCCCCAATAAACACCACCAATTAATTAATTATATATATAACAAAAAGTAGACAAGAGTGGTTAAATGTTTTTAAATATTTAGCTTTAGATAATCATTTGTGCTTTTAAAAATATTATCCATGCAATGCTCCTAAATTAAATGAGTTTGAGTTTGTCGCTGAATTGTTCTTAATGAATATACAGTTCGCTTCTTATGCGGGTAAATACACACACAAACTTGAGGTTAAATATACTTTTCTCACTTTACTCGATTTCGATTTATAAATATATTATTGGACTGATTATTTTTCTATTCGACTCACTGTACTATTTTTTTAACAAAACGTTACAAAATCTATCCAAATGACTTTTAATGACAAAAAATAAAATAAAAATTAATTTAATTCAACTATCCACGTAAGTTTTTAAGATTGGTCCATATGGCTGCCATTGAAATTACAAAAAAAAAAGTTGAATAAACTTTAAAAATAAAAATATACTAAAAAGTAAGCTTTAAATTTTTTGTATATTACAAATTAAAAGAAGAATTAAAAAAATTAAAACAAAACCAAATAATCTGCAACAACTCCAAATCCAAAATCGAATAGAATAGAGAAAATTAATTTAACCGCACAAGCTTGTGAAATAGTTATAGTCTTGTAACACAACTATTTTGATCGAACCTGATCCCTTTGTAGGGTGGGGAAGAAAAAAAAGCAGGCTCTTCCTTTAAGGGAGGATTTGATAGATAAAGTCATTATTTAATAATGGGAACTCGTATTTTCATATAAAATATTGATATTTTTATATAATTTTCTCTAACATGAATAGTGAGTAAGTCCCACTCTCCATGTGTGAGAGACTCATATGATAATAATATTTTACTACATCCGTTCCTAAAAGATTGTCGTTTAAAGTTTTGGCACATAGATTAAGAAAGTATCATTTATCAAGTGAAATTTGTTTGAAATTTCATCGCTACCCCTTTATGGGAAGTTGAAAACTATTAATACAAGAAAGAGAATTTCTTGGGACAATGAGAGAAGGTAGGGGTAATATAGGAAAGTAAATAATTTATTCTCCTTGAAAGTTGTAAACGATAAACTTTTTGGAACAAATTTTTTCTTCTAAAACGACAATTTTTTAAAAACAGAGAGAGTAACACATAAAATTATCAATTTCTTTTAATAAATGATCACTATAAGTCAAACTCGGCCAAAGAATATACTATCACCATTATAAGAACTTGGATACATATATTATATATATTCCAGCATTTAAGATATGTTAGAAATATTATTCATGGATCTTAATTACTCTGCCTATATTTTTATAAAAATGATACTTCATCTGTCCCATAATATTATGATATTTTAGAATTGTACACAAGAATTAAGAAAAAAAAATTCACATATCCATATATTTAATAACAAGACTAGTAAAAAAAAATTATATCCCCAATTAAATAATGAAGCAATTATTTTTACTATACTAATAAAAGTGTTAAATTTTTCAAAGGAGAATTCTTATCACCAGAATCAAAATATTATGATATAAGAATGAAATTCCCATCTTCACTCCCAAACAAGAATTTAAAGTAGAAGAATATGCATTCCAAAATTTAGTGGAATGAAAGAGGTCAAATATGAGATGCAAAATCACTATTTATTTTTAAAAAGTTGGAACCGAATATTCTTGTTTTTGAAAAATATTATCCGTTGATTTTAGGATTTTGATTTGAGCACCCATACAATATCAAATTGGCTTTAGTGAATTCGTAATAATACATTAATACTCTCTCCGTCCCATGATAAAAGTCCTTAATTATTACTATTTTGAGTAGTCCCATGTTAAATGTTCACTTTCTTTTATAACCAAATTTTTACGCATTTTTTTCTAGGCTTAAATATAAATTACTACCTTAAACTATATGTCATATTCCACTTCGGTGATCTACCTTTCAATTTTGTCAATTAGATGATTGAACTATTAATTTTTTTCAATTCTATTCAATTGAGTTTGTCACGTCAGAAATTGCTGACGTGGCTGTTTAGATGGGTCATTAGTCAACTGATGTTGCTAAAAAAAATACTTTTAAATTATGGATTAAACAATTCTGATAAAATGAAGGGTAAAATGGTGTGACGCCCCCAAAAATAGGTATACATCACCCATCTTGGGTAGTCAGATACATGGTACAGAATTTAAATACAACTTACTAATATAACTCGCTAGGTATATAATACGACGTAAACCGTGAGTTTGAATACAATATTGTCTACTAGAGATCATACAAACTCAAAAAGGAGTCCTTATTACAATTATTATCACACTATTTCACGAATAGTGAGGACTACTAATGCTATCCTCTCGACCATTACTTCGCTTTTCCACTAAATCCCAAATTATATTCTCATTTCAAAGAGAATAAAGGAAAAGAAAGGTGAGCTCAACTAGCTTTCAAGAAGAAATATTATGACTAAGATAATGCGCAGAATAAATTATCGTTAGCCTACAAATGATGTTAAAACCGATAAAATATAATGAACATCAAGTTTAACTACAATGAACCAAAGAATCCATTAAAAGAGTCAAGTAGAAAATAAAATCTACTATCTTTTATGATTTTAAAAGGTTTTTCATCATCATTATACTCGAGACACGCCTTTAATAAATATTCCACATCATCGAATCACCCCTCACACTACTGCCAATGATATTCTCTAGTATCACGACCACAATTATTCATGCACTACGGCAAGAATATTTGTGTATTCATTAATGGTCACGATCATGCCAACAATCTGGCCCATCAATGCACCGCTGCACCACCGAGGATTTTACCACATCATTTGTAACATTACGGTCATGATTACAATCGAATAGTCTCTCAGTCATAATCATACCAAGTCCATCTATGCACTACAGGCCATGTATGACTTTCAACATAATATAAACATGAGGATGATGACAATGATATAAGAATTCAATAAAACAAGTTCAAGAATTAATTTATCTAGAACCAATAACATCCAAATCACAACATCTTATCTTTGCTTGTAGAGTAAAATTCAAGAATATCGAGAAGAATATTTCCATGAAAGGATCTTTGGATGAAGCGCAAATATCAAAGATATTCCACTAATTTCATGGAGTATAAGTCAAAGTTTTAACCAACCGGGTATAATAAAGAATGGAATAACAAAAGAAATCACCATGCATGCGATAGATCAAGCATGCAGGCGAGTTATTCCAATGTAATAATAAATAACAGAATCAGTCCCGGTCGTAAAAAACGCATGCACGTGATATTCCAAATGTAATAATAATAAAGATTTTAACCGTGTCCCAAAAAACACATGAGCATGTGATGTTCCAATAGAATAATAATAAAGACGGAACCGTGTTCGATTGTAAAACACACGAGCATGGATGTTCCAACGAATAATAGAAGAATGTCACCAAGTATAGGGTAAACCACGATATCTGAGTTATTCCAACAGAATAATAAGCAATGGAATAACAATGAGCTCTCTTCATGAATAAGAAAGAATAACACCCCTTACTTTTAGTAAGAGATTAAATCTTTACAGATAGTGTAGTAACAAAATACTCTTCTTCTTTCTCTCTTATTCTCTATATACTTTCTCTCTCTATAAGCTTGAATGAATTCGTGAAAATAATGAAGCACTAGGCCTCTATTTATAGAAGATTTCTAGCTTAAGCACCGCCACGTGAAAAGGCAAGTGGCTCGCTTGATTTGGTGATGTGAAAAGAAAAGTGGTTTGACGCTTTTGTAATGTGAAAAGCGACAAGTGGTTCGATCTTTTATAATATGAAACGGCAAGTGGTTTGACGTCCGTAGTAAAGGTAATTACTATTGACGAAGGTAATTACTATTCACAAAGGTAATTACTATTGACGAAGGTAATTACTTATCGATTGAAGAGACTCTTAGATGATGACATATGGCCCCATAAAAATAATCAAACTTACCACAAACATCTCATAATGAGACTCTTTATATACATCAAGGATTGAATAAATATTACCACAAATTATTTTATTTTTAATCAACACATATTTAATCTTTCAACAATTATTAATCATTTATAACTTGTCGCCTCAATTATTGATTTAATACTATAACATATTATACTGGATGATATATGTGACAATAATTGAATCAATAATATAAGAGATATGATCGCAAAGAATTATCAGTAGCAATAATTGAGCATAAATGAAGTGACTTCTCACGTAAGCATCAATAATCAATATTGTGTGCTACTATACAACTACGCCGTATTATTGTACTTTTACTAACCGGTAGTTCAACAGCTTTTAACGGTAACACCTCTCATCGTTATTTTTATAGAAAGATAATTTTGTCGCTTTTCTAACTACGACAATACTTCCGCTTAATGGGGTCCACTAATGATTGAGCCATCGTATTTAATATTCCCCGACAAAAGAATATTCCCCACCAAACGAATATTTTATAACAACTTGCTTACTTTGCAAAATTTATAAATATTACCCACAACTATAACATTATATCAAATTTATTCCATAATATTCAAAAATAATATTTATAGAAAAATTCATCTTTATTTATAAAAGTTGGGGTCTTACAAATGGTCACAACAAAATTAATTCAGACAAATTAAACAAATTAAAATCTTCAGATCAATAACAACAATGGATCAAAACCAAGTCCCAAAATCGATAGCCCAAACTCGATCGAAAAAAACCCTAACTCAAGAATCAAAGATTCCGGCATGAACAATAAACAAAACCATCGCCTCCCAAAACCAACACAGAAAAATTAATGGTACCAAAATTCTCAAGAAAATTCTTTCTCTCCTCCTCCCAACAATATAATCATCAAAACCCAAATATTTCTTCTTCTCGCTACGCTGCCATGTAGTCGGGCTTTACCCAAATATTTTTTCTATTTTGTTGCATAATTGCACTTTTTGATTCATTTGTGTGTGCAATGAAAGGCGTTGAGTCGGTGAAAGAAAGGAGTCGACGACATGAACAAGCTCACGGTCATCTGGCTGTCAGATCCGTCAAATTCGGGAAAAGATCAAACAGAAAACTAGAAATCTGCTCTCAACCCGCTTGCATTGGCAGTCGACAAAGTCCGGCCTCTCCATTGCTTTCAATGAACGACCACCACCTCTCGTCGTCACGGAAAAATGCTCTCAACCCATCGATTTGTTAGATCCGATAGAAGAGGAGGAGTCTGAGATGGTTTTGGTTCGAGATCAAAATGGTGGCTTTTGATTTAGTGGATGGATAATGGAAAGGGACGATCGATTCTTATGTTTTGATAATGTTGATGTTTTTTTATTACTCTGAATGTATAAAAGATTGTTGTGTGACGATTTTACCCTCAAATATATCAAAAATATTTAATAACGAAAAAAAAAATTATACACATCAGCTTAGTTATACCATTTAGACAAATGCACGCCAAAGAATTTCGATGTGGCAAGCTCAATCAATAGTTCAATCATTTAATTGACAAAATTAAAAGGTGAATCACCGAAGTGGAATATGGCATATTGTTTAAGGTAGTAATTCATATTTAAGTCTTTTTTTTATTATGTCCGTAGCATTAAATATCTCATACTTTTCTTATTCTAATTCTCTCTCTATATTTAATAAGTATGGAGAGATAATATTTTGAATTGAATAAGTAGAAATCAGCCTCTCACCTACATTAAAAATAATTAATGACATATTATTATGGGTAATTTTGGTATTTCATTCTTTTTTTTAATATACGTGACATATTATTAAATTGACTTTCGAAAGGTTGATATTGATCTTATATTTTATGTGGAATATATCGAGTCGAATATTTTTTAGATTCGAAAGTCAAACTAAATTGATGTTTTTTTTTCAATTTTTTTGGTAAGTAATTTTATGTTTTTTTTTCCTTTTTTTTTGTGTGTGTGTGTGTGAGTAGTAATATTACTTGATGTGAAAAATAAAACCAATAACCATAAGAATGATAAGATATTGTGGGCTCCATTATTATTTCTTCTTACTTTTCTCTTCCATTACAAACTTTTTCTTTCACAATCTCCACCACCTTTGTTTCTTCCCACTTTAATCCACATCTGTCTCATTGTCTCCTCCCATTCTCCAATTAATAAGACATTAAATAAATAGGCTTCAAATTCAATTCAAAGTCTTGTTGGCTCCTCTAGAAAGAAAGAAGCTTACAACAACAACATTAACTCTCTTTCTCTCTCCTCCTTTCAACTACTAGAAGTAGTAAATTAACCACGCGTATAATACAAATATGGGCGTCGGTTAGACAAAAAATTATTTGGAGAGAGACTAAATAAAAGAAGATAGAATAAAGAAATGTATATTTAGTCTTCTCTTCGTTTTTTAATATAAATTATTTTAGAAATACTTGACAAGATGATATTATCAGATTCATTGATTAAGATTTTAAAGACTTTTAAAGATTTTAAAATTTTGATTGTATTCAATCAAGACATTTAATTTAAGTTTATAAAAGTTTACTGGTAATTTTTTTAATGTCTTTAAAAGTTAGGTGGTATTGAGTTAAGATTTTTAAAAAGTCTATAAAAGTATTTTGGTATTCAAAAACTCATAAATTTTTTAGATTTCTATCAAATGGTAGAGTTTGACAGACTTTAGAAGAAGAATTATAATTAAAGACTTAATCTGTCTCGCGGTACGTGTAATCGAGGAAAGAGAGAAAAGACACAGTAAATTGGTAAGGGAGAAAGCGACAGTTAGAAAGCTTCCAATACAAAGACGAAATAAATTTGTTTAATAAAAGTGAGATAAAATCATGAAACTCTATCAATTGTAAAAATAATGTATATATATATAATGAAATTATTGAGCCAATAATTGAATGATCAGAAGCCATGTAATAAATATATTATAATATATATGTATTCTAATGCTTAGATAAAATAATATTGTCAGAACTTAAAATTTTGTATAATATGTTTTCTGAAAGTTGTTATCATGAAGCGGTGGATTATTATTTATAATATATGCACTAAAAATATAATAAATAATTTAACTGTGTAGCAAAATTTTAATCTTAAATCTAATAATCTTTTACTTTTATATATTAGAAGTATACAAAAGTCGATCACAGTCTTGATAATTTTTTTTATAAAAGTCTGTTACTTATTTCATGGAGTCTATAAAAGTCATTTTAAAAAAGTCTTTAAAGATCATTAAATTTCAAAAATTCTACAAAAATTTGTCACTTAAAAAAAGTCTTTAAAAATCTTAATTGAATACACCCCCCTAAGAAAATAATTGTATAGCATTAAATATAATATCAATTGTCTATATTGCCTTTGTATTAAAAAAAGAGTGTTATTTATTGGACAAAAAATAGTGAGAGAACCAACGTTATATTTATTATTTGGGATAATATTGAAAATTAAGCAATTAATACTTATTTAAAATTTCAAATGACTTATATTAAGAAACAAAAATAATTCTTTAAAAAACCCTATATTAAGAAACTAGAGGAGACTTCCTTCTTTTTATTAAATAAGTCATTTCAAAAGATTTGTTTTCTTTTTTAATAATATAAGACGTACGTTTTACGTATATTTAAGAAAATAAATTAATCATTTCTTACTTTATCAGAGTAATTGAGAGGGAGCAGGAATAGTAATTAATTATTACATGGATATGGATAGTAATGAAATTTCAAGCCAACATTATAATTATTTATGAAATTTTCTAATATGTGATTATGTCTTAAATGACTTATATAATAAAAGGCAAGAAGTAATATTTTTCATTTTATAGCATTTATTATGCATTATGTTTACAAAGTATTTTTGATATATTTACAATGTCTCATCACATAAGAGAATTGGGTAGATCATACCCTGATATCAAAGGGTGTTATAGATAGGGAATTATTAAATTCACAACACTTTTTTGTTATTTTCACAATAAAAGTGTCGCTGTAGATGTATAGTTACGGTAAAACCGTCGCTATAAGATCTATAACGACACTTTTATTGTAAAAATAACATTTTCTGTTGTAGATTTAACAATTTTATATAGATATTGTCACGGCAGAACTAATATTATGAAAGTAATATGTATAATTAAAATGTTATGTGTGGCTAAAATTATTATAAAATATTATTAAAATTATATTTGCCTGACAAATAAAAACATCAATTTTCAATAAGTAATGGTCTGACATTATTAGGATCCTTAAGAATACGTCGTCTAAAAAAACATCATCATATCTTTAGATCCTCCTATTAGTTTTTCCACCATTCCGACCCATTTTTTATCTCTCGCTGCCTTTCTTGAATTAGTAATAGTCCACGCCTGTTGCCTTCTTATGCCCTCCTCTTCATCTCTCTTCAACCCCTCCCTCTTTCCCTCTTTTTAATTGTTCTTCACCATCAAATCACTTGTTTTAAACAACTTTTTAAGGATCAATTCAATTATAAAAAAGATTATATCTTTGAAGATCAAAAGGGATGATCCGCTGGATACATGTTGCCTTGGTGGCGGCAGTCATCGCAATTCTACTCCTCCTCTTGATCTTGTTTATCCAAAGATGTTGTAATCCAAAAAAACAGAGTCCCAATTTGATGACCACAAGCAGAAGCAGAAGCAGAAGCAGAGCAGAGAATTTGGAAACTGGGATTGCCAGGCTTCATCATCTTGATCAAGACAGTACTAAAAGAAAAACAAATTACTATGTTTTTCGACGTGGGGTTTCGTCGAAACCTCTGTTTAGCTGGGCTGATAATCCTTCTCTAGTAACTGATGCAGTTGAAAATGGATGGTCCAGATTTGCCTTCACCAATTATGCTTCCTATACAGCATCTCCATCCGTCCGATCAGCTCGGACGCTATTAGGTGTATGTGCTGCGGGTGATCAAGTCAACGAAATGGGGGTCGAAATTAGTTGGGAGGTTTGTCAAGGATCAGCTGATTTTATGCAGAAAGTTCGGCTTAATTCCGGATTAAAGAAGATTAACTCAAGCAATTCTGCTAATTCTGTGATTAAAACAGCCTTGCCATTTCCAGGGCCTCCTTTGGGAAACTCATCCTTTCCGCAAGAAGCTTATTTTGAGATAACAATTTTGGAAAATGATGATCATGGCTCTGTTAGTAATTTAAATGGTACGAAATCCGAAGGCGAAAGGACTAAACTGATTCAGGACAGTTCAGAATCTGTGATTCATGTTTCGAGTAGTAGTAACGGTCATGGAAATAATAAGGTGGATGAAATGAAGATTGGCCACAAAGAGGAGGGAAACGGCGAGGCGGTCGTGTTGTCTGTGGGGCTAAGTGGAGGAGGTTCTCTTCCATTAAAGCTTCCAGGGAGCTATGCAGGATCCATAGGCTTCAATTCTAATGGTTCTGTTTATCTTGATGGTAAGTTTAATTCTCTTGTTGCATTACTAGTAATACCCACCATTTTAAGTACTTAAAGAAAGTCCAAACAAAGCACAAAATATTTGAATTTGAAGAATCTAAATTGGGAAATAAAAACATTGCATCATGTTGCCATTTGCAATCACATTGTTCATTAGATCAGTTTAATTCTCCTTGGGATCATTTATTTGCTAATAAATGTTTATATGCTGAGTTTGTCTTTGTTCTTTCAGGAATTAAACTTGTTTTTGAATCAGAAAAGGAAGAATGGGGGAGAATAGATAAGGTAATTGGTTGTGGGTATAATCCGAGTCAGAAAAAGGTGTTGTTGACAGTAGATTCTGAGCTTGTGCATGAAATCCATTGCAAGTCGGAGGAATTTGGAACTCCACTATATCCAACTCTGGCAGCAAATAGTGACATTAGGGTTCTTGTAAATTTTGGGCAAAGTGCCTTCAAATATGCACCAGCAAATCTGCAAAGAACTCCGAATCCTTGCTTCATTGGCCCTCTGGCAAACTCTCCTGCATTGGGCTATGAAGACAGCAAAGAGCTTTTCTCAATGGGGAGAATCGATTCTCAGTGGCTCAACCGATCAACTACAAGAGGCCATTACATCTATGGCAATAGTACTAATAGAGGCTCGGATTTTGATGAGGTGTCTGAAGGCGATTTGTTTGAAATAGTCTTGGATAGTTCTGGAAAATCTCCACAAACACCATTGTAGAGAAAATGAAAATTTCCACATTCTGTTAAAGGTGGTATGGCTTTCCACGCCAGTTCTTGTAATTTCTTGAGGGGACTCGAGCTAACGACCTCACAATTTTTTGAGATACTCATTCGGTTAATTCTACGAGACAAGCAAGTCATATGCAATGTGAAGTCATTATCAAAACATGCCTTGCGACACCTAGAGACGAGACGAGACAGAATATTTGGTGTGCACTAGAGTTTCTGTTGTTTACAAGATGCCATTTGTTTATTGCGTACATAACACTTACTTTACAAATTTGTCCACCAAGTTAATTTATTGTTCATGCTTGGCATGCGGGCAACTAATAAAAGGTGACATGATCAATTCGTGTGTATTCTCTCTCTTCTTCCATTGGGAAGTCTTAAACCTTGTATCATTGTTATCCCCTATGGTTTCCACAGTTTATATTCTAAGAAAAGCTATTAAAACAGGCCAAAAGTAAGCTTGGAAGCCTCTAGACTGCTGATATGGAACAAGCTCTGTTACACTCTTATCATGTACCAACTTTCGTCCCAAAACGAGAGTTCTACTCACTTCTCATTCTCTGTTTTTACACGCATATCATAGACAAAAGTAAAACGAGACTCTCGTTTTGGGATTCTGAGTATTTAGGCGGCTGCAATTGGCACACGAAATGCCAATGCAGGACAAATGAAAGGGTGAGAAGAGAAAATGGTTAATGTTAAAGCATCCTAATTAAATCTCTCAAATAACTCTCAAGGGAGAAAAATAAAACAAAAAATCAACACACAAAACCATTGAAAATGAACCAAAGGGATGTGGCTAAATGTGGTCTATATTTTCAAACTTGTTCCCATGTGTGAATCCAAGAGAATTCTTGGGAATAAAGTTTAGAAATGAAACCAACAAAAGCATCAAAATGGCTAAATTTTTTTTCTCAGTGCAGTAATTGCATATAGTAGTTAGGATTTAAGAAGGAAGAGCATATTATTAGATTAGTAGAGTTTGTTGAAAGTTGGCTAAAGAAAATAGAGACAAAAAATAAAAGAGATACGGATGAGTTGTAAGATCTTTGTGTTTAAGACAAGCTGGATGCATGAACTTGATGTTTATATATTGCTTTATTTTGTATTGAATAAAATGGTTGACTCATGAAAATTCTTTAAAGCCTTATCTTCATAATTAACCTCGTATATATTTAAGGTATTATTTGGATGAATTACTCTTAAATATTCACATCAAACTAATCTTATAAGCAGATCTCGAAATTGCATTATTTGGATAAATCGAATAGTAAGATTCAGTAAAACAAGTAAACTAAATAAATGTGAAATTTATATAAAGTTATAATCCCCACTAGGATATAGCAATGCACCCAGGTAAATAAGGAACAATACGTGCAGGTGGATCGAGAGCATTTTTAATTTTGAGAATTCTATTCTTGCCTTGGATGAGTCATATATTGCGGGCTTATTGTTTGTTTTAGATATCTAGCATGTAACCACAACGACCCAATTTTACAAGATAATTGTATTTAGGGGATGTTTGATAAAAACTGAATGAATTTAAATATGAATGAGCTGAATCTGAATCTAAATGAAAAAAATTATTTGATAATTGACATGTCTGAAATATCTGAATAACATAATTTTATTATTTTACCCCTTTAAAAAATTTAAAATTGTTGTAAATTTATTTAATATTACTTAATATAAGCTGTAAAAAAAAACTTCATTCGGCCAAAAAATTGATACTAATGGGATGTTTGTTTAGGATTAAATGGTATTAATCGCTAAATTATTCAAATCGGTCGCGTTTGTTTTGAAAAAAATCGTCTGAATTACCGATCTATTAATATTCGGATGAATGAAATTTGAATGAAGTTTTTTTTATATACAATATTAACTATTATATTAAGTAATCTAAAATGAATTTATAACATTTTGATTTTTTTTAAAGGGGTAAAATAATAAAAATATGTTATTTAGATGTTTCATACATGTCAATTATCGAATAATTTTTTTCATTCAGATTAAGATTAAGGGAGTGTTTGTTTAGAGTTGAATGGAACTGAATCTGAATGGTTGAATCGGTCAGTGCGTTTGTTTTGGTCTGAATGGTTGAATCAGTAAGATGAACGAGTTGAATGGCTAAGTCAGATTTTTTTTAGTTGAATGGCTGAATGAGCAGCTAAATGAAGAAGAAAAAAAATTAAAAAATTTAAAAATATTAACTATTATATTAAGTAATATTAAATAAATTTATAACAATTTTAAATTTTTCAGAGGGATAAAATAATAATGTTTTGTCATTCAGATGTTTCAGATATGTCAATTATCAAACAGTTTTTTTCATTCAGATTCAGATTCAACTCATTCAGATTCAGATTCAAATTTCATTCAAATTCGAATATTATTTGTTTAGAGCTAAATGGAATTTGAATCTGAATAAATTTAATTGGTCAAATAAGGCTTGTTTTTGGTCTAAATGGTTGAATCCAGTAAGATTTGACGAAAATTTGAATGGCCAAGTCGATTTGTTTAAATTGAATTATTTGAATGAAGAAAGAGAATGAAGTAAAAAATATAAAAAATTAAAAATTAAAAAAAATATTAACTAATATTAAATAAATTTATAATAATTTTAGATTTTTTTCAGAAGGGTAAAATAATAAAATTTTGTCATTCAGATGTTTCACATGTCAATTATCAAACAACTTTTTTCGTTCAGATTCAGCTCATTCAGATTCAGATTCATTCAGTTTTTATCAAACACCTCCTCAAATTTAGATTCATTCAGTTTTTATCAAATACCCCCTAAGATTCATTCAGTTTTTATCAAACACCCTCTAAACCATTCAGTCCAAATCGTTTGAATGGCTGATCGATTCAACCATTGAGACGATTTTTTTTCTTCAAAACAAACATACTAAATGGCTGAACAATTCAACCATTCGATTTTAAACAAACAACCCCTTATTCAAACACTTAGACACCCCAATAAATAGATTAGGACTTCTTTGAACTTAGGAAAATTTGTTTCATGTAGCTTGAAGCAAATACAAAATTAATCAGACTAATTTGAAATTGACATCCTCTTTGACCGTTCCAAGTTTAACAAGTATCAAATTTATAAATTATGCAATCACCTATTAATTAAATCACTTCAAAAATATACTCCAAAAACATTATGCACACAATATTAGTTATTAGCACCCGGTGGCACACGTATTATATGTATAATTTATATGAGATAAAATAAGAATTTTATAAAATTTAAAGGACTAAATCAAAAAATATTAAAAAAATTAATATAAAAATGACAAAATAATAATATAAGTAAAACTGTAGGGACAAAAAGGAAAGAAAAAAAAAGTGACCCAACTTCAACAAAGCCTCGATGGAGGCTTTTATAATATAGATATATATAAAAGATATAGATATATATATATTCATATCAATATATTATATTCAAATTAAAACTTTACATGAAAGATACATAATAAATAGATAAGGTTCTCTAATTATATTCTCGTTTATTTAAAAAATAATATCATTATTACACATTTATTAGATATGAATAATGTTCTTTAATTATATATCCATACAAAAATGTATAATAACAGAAAAACAAGAAATATTATATTACTTTCCACATAACTTTAGTTATGTGATGAAATCATAATATAAATAAAAGAAAATTCAAATTTATAATCAACTAATATTAGATAATATTTAAAATTCAGTATGTCTCCAACTTAGATAATCTATGTACAAATAAAAAATAATTGGAAAAAAAAAATGGACTGACAAAAAATTAGCCAAGCCAATAATGAGTCGGGCCAGAAAGACCCGATCTGAAAAAAAGCACGATTTTAAAACTTCGTTAATAATAGGATTAATTATATATTTTAATATATTTTTAAAAATAATTATAATAATAATACATAAATAAAATAATTATAAAAATAATACATTTTTTCATATTTATTTACAAAATTAATACTACCAATACAAACCCGCCGGCCTTCAAAAAGTCTTCCATTCCCATTCCCTCTCTGTATCCAACACACACTCACATATATATATATATATATATATATATACACACATAATCTATCATCTAAACAAACATATCAGTAATTTCAAAATCCTTTCTTCTAACTCTTTGAAAAAAAATATATATATATGGGAGAAGCACCACAACCCCAATTGAACGGAGCCTTTTATGGCCCATCAATCCCTCCGCCAGTAAAATCCTATCACCGCCCCAGACGCTGTGGCGGCGGTAAAGGTTTCCTCAGCTCCTACTTTGGCTGCCTCTGGAGCTGCCTCTTCAACCTCATATTCCAAATCGTCTGCACAATCTTAGTCGTGGTGGCAGTCGCTATGGTCATCTTTTGGCTAATCGTCCGCCCAAATTCGGTTAAGTTCTACACGACCGACGCTTCCCTCACCCAATTTGACCTCTTCACCACTAACACCACCCTTTATTACGATCTTGCCCTCAATATGACCATCAGAAACCCTAATAAACGTATCGGCATTTACTATGACAAGATCGAAGCTAGGGCTATTTATGAAGGGGAAAGATTCGATACGATCATTTTGCAGCGGTTTTATCAGGGCCACAAGAAGACTGACTATTTGAGTCCGGTGTTTAAGGAGCAGAATTTGCTTGTGGTGCATCACATTTAAAATAAATTGGTAACCTAATAACATTGAATTGGTTATATTGGTATGAATGTTTGGCTATCCACTGCATTATGAAAATGCTGCAGGTGTGAATGTGGATTGGTTATCTTGGTATGAAGGTTTGGTTACCTTGGTGCGAATGATTAGTTACCAACTGCATTATTATGAAAAAATTGGAAGTGTGGAGGTAGATTAGTTACCTTGGTATAAAGGTTTGGTTATCTTGGTATAAAAGTTTGGTTATCTTAATATAAATGTTTGGTTATCTTGGTATGAATATTTGAATATCAACATTACATTATACATCACTTTCTTATCTCTCTCTTTTCTATGTAGTGTTCTTATTTTTCTTTGGACATGAAATTGGAATTGAAATTTTCGGACATGAAGAAATTGGGAAAAATCAAATATACACTGTAAGACCCCAGCTTTTATAAATAAAGATGAATTTTTCTATAAATATTATTTTTGATATTATGGAATAAATTTGATATAATGTTATAAATATGGGTAATATTTATAAATTTTGCAAAAGATGCAAGTTGTTATAAAATATTCGTTTGGTTTAATATTCTTTTTGTTAGTGAATATTCGTATAATGGCTCATACCAATCATTGGTGGACTTACCACAACATTATCATTTGATTGAAAAACGACAAAAATATTTTTATAAAAATAACTACGGAGGTGTTATGCAATTAAAACCGCTGATCTACCCTAGGTAAGTAAAAGACAAAGAATACGCTGCGTAGTTGCAGATAAGAAGACACCAGATTGATTATCGACGCTTACGTGAAATTCACTCAAATTTATCTTTCAATTATCACTTCTGATGATCACGCATCATATCTCTTATATTATCGATTCAATTATTACACAAGATCATTTGATAATATGTTATAAGATTAAATCAATAATTGAGATTTACAAGTTTATAAATGATTAATAATTATTGAAAGATTAAATATGTGTTATGATTTGTGGTAAGTTTGATTATTTTATGTACTATACGTATATCATCTAAGAAATCTCTTCATCATAAGATTTACCTTCGTCAATAGTAATTACCCTTGTGAATAGTATTTACCTTCGTCACATAGTATTTACCTTCGTTAATAGTAATTACCTTTACTGCGGCGTCCGAAACCACTCATTTTCACATTCACATTACGCCAAAAACCAAAAGTCAATGCCCACTTTTGCTTTTTCACACTAAGGTCTTAAGCTAGAAATCTTCTATAAATAGAGGCCTGAGGCTTCATTATTTTTCACTTAATTCATTCAAGTTTATGAGAGAAAGTATAGAGAGAGAATAAGAGAAAAAAGAAGAGATTTTGTTCTACTACTGTTGCATAGCAGATTCAATCTCCTACCAAATGTAAGTGTGTTATTCTTTCTTATTCACGAAGAGAATCATTGTTATTCCATTTCTTATTATTCTGGCGTGGAATAACTCAGATAAAGTGGTTTTACCCTATACTTGGTGACATTCTTCTATTATTACGCTTGAACATCCTGCATCATGTGTTTTACACCTTGACGCGGTTCCGCTCTTTATCATTCTGTTGGAACATCCTCGCATCACAAGTGTTTTTCACCGGACCGGTTCCGCTCTTTATTATTCTCGCTTGGAATATCCTATCTCAAGTGTTTTACACCGGATCCTGCCCCATCTTTATTATTCTATTGGAACATCCCGCTTGTAAATTTCACCTCGACCCTGTTCCTTATTTATTATTCTGCTGGAATAACTCGTCTGCGTATACTATCGCATGCGTGGTGATTCTTTTGTTATTCCATTCTTTATTATACCCACTTAGTTAAAACTTTTCGACTTCTATACTCCATGAAATTAGTAGAATATCCTCGATATTTCAAGCTCATCCAAAGATCTTTTCATGAAAATATTCTTCCGATCATTCTTGAATTTTACTCTACAAAACAAAGATTACGTGTTGACAATTTGGACGTTAATAATTCCTGGATAAAATAATTCTTGAACTTGTTTTATTGAATTCTTATATCATTGTCATCATCCTCATGTTTATATTTTTTGAAAGTCATCTCATCCGCTAGCATGTAGTGCGTAGATGGACTTGGTATGATTATATTGAGAGACTATTCGGTGTAATCATGGCCGTAATGTTACAAATGATGTGATAAAAAATCCTCAAATAGTAGTAGTGCATTGATGGACGATTGTTGGCATGATCACATTAATTAATGAATACACAAATATTCTCGGCCGTGCTGTAGTTTGAATAATTGTGGTCGTGATACTAAAGAATATCCTCGGCCGTAGAATGCGAAGGGTGATTCGATGATGTGGAATATTTATTAAAGTGAGTCTCAAATATATAATGATGAAAAACTTTTTAAACCTAAAAGATAGTAGAGATTTATTTTCTACTTGACTTTTTAATGGATTGCGATATTCACGCAGCTTAAACTGGTTTATCTATCAGATTTTATCGGTTTAACATTATCAAAGACTATCGATAATTTATTCGCATTATCTTAGTCATAATATTTCTTCTTGGGCTAGTTGAGCTCACCCTTTCTTTCACTTTATTCTCTTGAAATGATAATATAAATTTGGGACGAGTCGGGAAACGAGTGATGGTCCTCAAGATAAGATTAGTAGTCCTCACTATTCTCGTAAAATAAAGTGATAATAATCAGAATGAGGACTTTTTGTTTGAGTTTGTATAATATCTAGTAGACGATATTTGTATTTAAACTCACGCTTTATATCGTATTATACTGATATACGCTTATGTTAATAAGTTGTATTTAAATTTCATATCTACGTAAGTGGCGACTCAAGATGGGTGATGTATACCTAATTTTGGGGGCGTCACAACAGATATCGAGCTTAGGATGTGATCCCTGGCTAAGATGTGAGAATAGTACTAGGAGGAGAGAGAGAGAATACCTTCGCTAGTATGACCTACCTAAGTTTATTTATGTCTTTATTTTATTGGTTGGTCGGAAGATAAGGATAATTTGTTACATGTCAATTAACCTTTTGTTTTGTGGCGATCTCGAAAATGACATCCGAGAATGTTGAGAATAGCAATGGAGCGCAGCGATCGTTGATTCACCATATATCAATAATCAAGATAATGTGCATCGTGAAGGCGATAATCCTCATGCAAACAACAACACCGACCAAATGACAAATGATCAAATGTTCGTGAGGCTTTATGCAATTTATGCAACAATGAAGCAGAGCGACTCGTCCAAAACGTAGGTGGAAACACGGAAAAACTCTCAAGCGGTCACCGCTAAACAATTTAAGGAGCTGGGACCACCGAGTTTAAGGGAGAGCCAAAACCACTTCGCTAAGCATGGATAAAGCAGATTACCAAGATATTTGATGTCTTGGGATGCTCCGAGGAGCAAAGGTTCCCTTTTCACGCTTTATGTTAAGCAGCGCGAGAGGCGGATTCATCGGTGGGAATCGGAAACGTACTCAACCAAATTGCATCAAGATATCTTGGGAGAAGTTCCAGAGTCGTTCAACGACAAATACTTTCCCGAAAGTATTCGCCATGAAGGAGGTGGAGTTTATCAAGTTGGAACAAAACAATACGACCGTGTCGCAATACGAGGCAAAATTTGCGGAGTTATCACTTTTCGTTCCCACTTGGTGGATAATGAAGAGAGAATGGCGCGAATGTTTTAAGAGGTTTGAAGTCGAGATACGCCAACATCTTATTTCTCATAAACCGTGTTTGTATTCGGATGTTGTAAATAGGGCTCGATTAGTGGAGCGCGATAATGAGTCAACGAAACTAAAAGAGAGCGGTAATTCTAAGCAAAATTATAATACCAAATGAGAATAGTCATCGATCGGCGGTGACAACAAGCGTGGAGGGAATCAATAAAGCGATATATGGTAACCACTTCGGTGGTAATCGGGCCAAAACAATAAGAATGGACATTTCAAGAAAAGGAGATTCAACAATGATGGAAAGACGCGTCGACCAAAGACCCATTGTTAAGGAAGGAGAAAGACCACCTATCATATGCTTCAAATGCGGAGGAGAGGACACATCATCAAACTGCGTCATGTCAGTCCCAAAGCATGTTATAATTGTGGAAGAGAAGGTCACTTAGCTCGATTTTGTTGCCATCAAGACAAATTCAGCTAGGATGGAGGCACCAAAGGCCATCCCGGAAAATTCAAAACCGGTGAGTCAGAAGGGAGAGCATTTGTTGTGACCTCCCAAAGAGCAAGGAATCTGAATGAGGTCATCACGCGTAAGCTTATCATAAACTCTAATGAAGTCTATACTTTATTTGATACCGGTTCTACCCATTCTTTTATTTCTCCTACTTGCGCTCATCGATTAAATTTGACTCTGGAGAAATTAGACTTTGACTTATCTGTGGAAACTCCGTTGAGAAACCTTCATTACATCCACTCGCTTATAAGTCTTGTTTGGTTCAAATCGGTACCTTCACATTACCCGTCGATCTTATTTCATTAAAAATACTTGCATTTGACGTGATTCTGTGGATTGATTGGTTAACTACTTATCATGCAAAAATTGATTGTTTTCGTAAGGTTGTTAGCTTTCATATTCCTAATCAACCTATTATGCGAATTCAAACGACCAAACCATTAAAATCAATCACGGCCATCTCAAGCCATAAAGCTATTCGCTTATTGAAAACGGATGTCGAGCTTTCTTAGCTCATGTCATGATTTAAATAAAAATAAATGGGTTTTTAACGATATTCCTATTGTTAATAAATTTCCGATTGTTAGGTTTGTAATATTCATAACGCAATCAAATTGCATAAAAAAGTGCTAAGCGTGTAAAAATCGAGTTTAAAAATTTACAAACCATATACCCGATCATCCTTTATGCACAATTATTAATTAAACGAAAAGATAAAGAATAAAATCATACCCTCAAGATCGAGCTTCCTCGTGTACAAGTTCACCTCCAAATTTTTCGCTCAATCTTGAATCCACCGGTTTTGTTCCTTCCTTTGATCAACGTTAGCCACCCATATGTTTGGCCTCTGAGGTGATCCACCAAGGAATAATAAAATTCAAGAAGATGGGTGTTATGGCTAAACCCTAGTTTTCTCTATCTCTATATAAAAGGCGTACTCTCCAACAATTGAATTATTACGTATGTTGAAAAGTCAACAACCCATACCCACCCATAATAAGACTCCTCTTATTTATAGATGTGGGCAACCCACCTTAACAATTAAGAATTGGGTTTTATTTAATTAATTAAATTCTTTTAATTAATTAAGCTCCCTAATCTTATTAGGATAATTAATTAAACTCTTTTAATTAATTTTCCTTCCTAATCCAATTAGGAATAAATGAGAGTACTTATATTAAATTAATTCCTAAACTCTTTTAGAAATTAAAATAATAATAATTGTAATAATATTAATAAGACTCTCTTATTAATTTATATTTAATATTTCTAAAATATTAAATAATAAATATTAAGCTATTTAATTTATTCTATCACCATAGATTAAATTAAATATACTTAACATATTATTACGATTATGCCATTAACTTCTTAAATAATTATTCTTCCTTTTATGGTGTGACCCTTTTAGGTTCTCCATATTAAACCTATTGTTGAATAAATCAATTAGAATAATTCTAATCTTATTTAAATAAATAAATTAAACAATTAATTTATTTAAATAATATTTATTCTACAATAGGATAAGCCTCCCTAAATGATCAACGACTTTCCAGATAATATAGATTTCAACATTAATCATTAAAGAACCTTTGAGTAAATAGTTACCGCATAATTCAATCCTTCCACCATACAATGTCCCAATTAAATATAAGACATGGAATTACCGCCAAGTCTTATTTTATTTAATTATATGTATTTCGATCCTTAAATGCACAACTCCAAATAATGCAAATTAGAAACTCCTTTCTAATTTCATTCTCGCCGCCAAGGACTACTGGGTTGTCATTTATCGAATCACATAGACATTTCTCTCTTTTATTAGAAGTGGTAGATTCTTTATCGATCATACATTATCTCCACGTATAAACTTATTATACCCAAGCATACCTTTGATATACCCTAAGGGTCTTAAGGAATAAGTCAAAGTATAACTCATCATACACAAGATACTATGATGATCTCAAGTCCAAGGATTACTTGACTACTATCACTACTACAGAATTCCTATCGACAGCAAATAAAACTCCATTAGGTATTCCTTAGCGAGCCACGCTCAAAGAAACTTATTCTCTAATAAGCACCTACATACTTGCTTTAGTGTTCCACACAAATGATCATGAGATCAATCATCCTCATCCAACGAAAGCAAGCAACGATGTACCAATCTATCCTGGATTCACTAATCCCCAATTTAGTAATCCAATGATTGGGAACTATTTTAGTTTTAAGCTTTCTAAGAATTTAGATCTCATTAGAATGATCATCATCATTATTCTAAAAGCATTGCTTAAAACTATGGGTTTATCACATATTATAAAACAAAGATCATGTAGATAATTAAAAGCCTTTAATAAATTAATACTTTTATTAATAAATGAATAAGATTGTTACAAAGTATATGCTTTATCATCAAACATGATCGGCTTGTGTGCATACTACTTTCAATCTCCCACTTGCACTAAAGCCAATCGTCATGGTATCTCATACTCTTCTTCTAAGTGACGATTATCCCGCCGTTGGATAAGCTTTAGTTAATGGATATGTAATGTTGTTCTTGAGAGTCCACTATCTCTATAGTGATTTCCCATCTTTCAATGATTCTAATAATCAAATGAAAGTGCCACAACACATGTTTAGATCCAAGATGAGACTTGGGAACTATTCCTAGTTCTCAGAATGAACTTTTAATCCAAACAATCAACTCTGGCAGCTTCATTTATAGCTATATACTTTGTCTTTATCACTAAACCAAAGAACTCTTTGCTTGTTTGGAACCTTTCCAATTCATCGCATCACTGCTCAAGATAACGCTTTTACCTTAAAGTGGATTTTCATCATCTTGGTCGTCTGTCTCAAAAACTTGAGTCTGTTAAGCCCTCTAGTTTTAATTCGCACCCACCATGTATGCTCACATCTTTAGTGCCGCTTAAGAACTTTAAGATGTTTTTCACCGACTCATAGTGAACTTCTCCGTATACGACCGATCAACATCGTGTCTCGTGATATTTCATCAGCATACATGATAGTCACTCATGCGACCTCTCTTTTCGAGTCTGTGGGGACTATTAAGAGAGATACACTCCATAGCTCATCGACATACGAGACATCTCTTGAGTTTGCCATGCTAAACGACTTTAGCATCAAATGAATATACGCCTCGGGTTAAGTCGAGCATCCTCTTAAATCTATCTATATAGATTTATATCCCCAATTAAGATACTCTTCCAAATCATTCATGGAGGAATGTTTAGACAACTTTATCTTTACTCGATTGTAGCATTGGTATGTCATTCTTTATCCGTAGTATATCAACATATAATATTAGGAATGTCACGACGCTCCCAATCGCCCTTTGTACCCTTTCATTCCTTTTGTACACACTAGAACTCTTACCTCATCAATGTATGTATTTCTCATCATCTTCTATGATGTGTACCTCATCATCATCATCATCATCATGATGAATCCATACCTCCTAGGTATCTTCTCCTAGATTATTCCGATTTACGATTTACGATCTGCCAGGTACAATAGTCTATCTCTATCGTTCCTCTTATTCGACTTATAAAGATTTTGGTTCTTGAACTTTTCAAGATCTATTATCCTCCCACTAGCCCTTTCAATGATAAACACCTTTATCTTGTAAGGCGTGTTTTCGCAACAAACACCTTTTGCTAAGTAGGATTATAGAACATATACCCTAAACTTACTTTTTTAGATGTCCCACAAATCAGTACTTGTCAAATCTTGTCCCAAGCTTATCCTTTGAAACATTTTCACATAAGTCGACAACCCTTATCTTAACATACTTAAGATTAGAATCCTCCTTGTCCATAACTTTTATGGAGTCTTGGGGCTGGATTTTGAGGTTACCATTTTTTCGTAGATATGCAACCCATTTCTAGGACATTATCCCGTAAGGATACCGAAATGTCAGTAAAATCATTATGGACCGCACTATGTCCAACAAGGTACGATTTTTCATTTCGTATACATCAATCAATTATCACAGATCGATGTGTCCATTATGAGAAAACCATTTGAGATGATCTAGAAACTTATCAAGACAAGTATTTATTCCTCGATCTAATCAAAGAATCTTAATACTTTGTCAATTTGTTTCACTTCAAATTCTTTGAACCTTTCAAATAATTCACACTTGTATTTTAAAAATACACACATTCAACTCTTTCAATGATCATCTCCTTTTCTTATACTAATTTGTTCAATATGCAAAATTATTTTCATGTAAGTCAAGTATACAAAATTTATTAAGTAATATTTCATTTCTATACAAAACATTATTATTATAAATAGAACAACAATTGTTCTTAATTATAATACCAAAATTTTTAATAAACAATAAAATGGAATAATATTTTAACAAGAATAATAACAACTTATCGACTTAATAGATTTGCTTCAGTAGCGATTGCTAAACTATAAGTTTCTATGGCTAATGTTGCAACCTTTGCTTCATTTCCCACACATAGATTACTTATAATTGTTTAGCTTTCTACTTCGCTTGGTCCTTCATAAATCTATATTTATGATAACCAAAGTCGGTATCCAATACCCAAGTAGAACCTCGACTTAAAGAAAATTTATTTCAATCATGAACAAAATCGATTATGAATCAAAACTTCACTAAGCTTCTTTTTGTTAGCCTCTGCAAGATGCTTCTCAGCTTTTTTTCCAAAGGTCCAGCTTATTGCAAGTGGAAGCAAACTCCTTTGCTATCCGTATCGCTTTTGTTCTTATTATCCTTTGTTTATGCCTTTCTATTTACCTTCTTTGAATCGCTCTTCTTTTCAAAAGATCCTTTGGCCCCTACCAAGAAGACTTGATCTTTCTTGGTTGAAAGTGACTCTCAACATTTTCAATATGTTAAGAAAATCAAATGAGGCCGATATCTAGCTTGTTTATATGAAAAATCACACAACAATTGTGAAAGGAGTCCGGAGTGAGTTCAAGATCAAATCTCGCTCAACTCTCCATCCATGAAAAAACTCGTCATCCTAATCGATCAATCAAATTGATAATGTTAAGAACTTTTTTCTGCATCTTATAGTGCCATCGGCCATTCTAGATCTGAAGAGCTCCTTAGATATCCGATATCTATCACCCCTACTTTCCTCACCATCAACTACTTGACGTGCGGTGAATATAGTAGAAGTATCCATAGTTTCATGTCGACGCTCAAGCTCGTTACTTAATGGATGCGAGCATGATGCATCGAGCCAATCAGCATCATCATCTCGCCACTTTCTAAAAGTAGCAATGTCTTCCTCGTGAGGCATCATGCTCGCAACCATCAGCAGGATAGGCGATATGACATAAGATAGCTTTTCACCATGAGAACTATTCTCAAATTCCTTAACCAATCCGCTTAATACTTGGCCCAGTTAAATAACATCTAATATGTTTCGCAGTGATAGTAATTTTAGACATTGTAAAATTTCAGAAATGAATTTGTAATTAACAACATTTTAACATACATTCTTTATTAATTACCAAAATAATTTAGGTCTTGTTTTAAATTGGTATCTCCCACTATTTTCTTCAAACTATATTACCTCACTTATATAGTTCTAAAAAATCTAATTAAAGATTTGCTAGTGAGAATAAGGATCCCATTTCAAATGTATATAGCCTTGTGGTGACACAACAAACTATATATAAAATAAATAGGTAGACAACTTTTGTCAATTACATCAACTATGCAACTCCTTGTTTTTGCCTCTTAGATTATTTTGATCAAGTGGTGGCACATCCGAATCAAAATTATCCAAGTTAAGTCCACCTAGCACTCCATATATTCAAAAAGAAAAATATCATCCTTGTGGTGACACAACAAAACAATATTGTTCAATTTTCTTTATAAGCATCAAATGTGATAAATTAACATCTTAAATACTTAATACTTGCCTTGTGGTGACACAACAAACTCATATTAAATATTTAATACTCTATTAATTTTATCATGCTAGAAGGCTACACGCTCGATATTCCAAATATCTTTGAACGCTTAGGACTTAATATAAAAATTGAGGGTTTTGTTATTAATTTGTCTCATCTTCTTAGCGCCGCATTTATATATATATATATAAAATACGCATTATATTAATGAACATGCGAAGCATGTTTGCATAATATATATATATATATATATATAGTATAGTATAAGCATGCACATATAGAATACTATATTCTACCCGGATTGATTATGGACTTTTATTCTAGTTTGGTTCACTAGAGCCACCAAGTGAACCAAATAGTGAACCAAAAGGTCAAACCCTAGGGGTGCAAGAAATAATATTTAAATATAACTATTACATTTAAACCCGGGCTCCATTACAAATGGGTCTTCAAGCTCTCCTTATTCCTTGATCTCCAATTTTTCAAAATTAATTCTAACTATTCCTATTACAAAACTATTTTAAAATAAATAGAAACCTTGATCGCCAAATAAGGGAAGTACATAGGAGGAGATAGAATTTACATTAAAAAATTAGAGAAGACGAGGTACGCAGAATTCCATTTAATAAAACCCATACATTCACGCATCCAACTAAAATAAAATCCAATCACATCGGGTCAATAAATCCATAATCAATCCCATTTATTATCATACACATCACCATACGCATCAATAAATAACATTCATCTCATGAATAATAAATATTTAATATATATATTGATATCATTTAATGGGCAAATTTAGTTAAGATAAAATCTATTTTTGAATCAAAATAAACTCCTTTATTTTAATCCAAATTTAAATCAAAATAAAACTATTTTATTTTAATTTATCCAATTTTGAATAAAATAAACTATTTTATTTTAATCAAAATTTTAATCAAAATAAACTCCTTTATTTTAATTAATTATGGAATCCAATTCCATGTAATAAAAAAAAATCTCTAATTAAAATAAACTCTTTTATTTTAATTAATTATGGAATCCAATTCCATGTAAAAAAAATATTAAAGGAAACACTTTATTATCTTTCCTATTCACAAATAAACTCCTTTATTTTGAATAATATGAAATCTTATTTCATATTTAAATAAACTCCTTTATTTAAGGAAATTAGATTCTCTTTTCCTATTCACAAATAAACTCTTTTATTTTGAATAATATGAAATCTTATTTCATATCTAAATAAACTCCTTTATTTAAGGAAAGATGGATTTACTTCCCTATTCACAAATAAACTCCTTTATTTTAGGAAAATAAAATCCAATTTCAACTCCAATTAGTTATCATGGAATCCAATTCCAACTCTAATTAGTTAGCATGAAATTTAATTTTAAAATTAAAATAAACCTTTTTATTTTAAGATTAAAATAAACCTTTTATTTTAAAATTAAAATAAACTTTTATTTTAAGATTAAAATAATTATATATATATATATATAATATTCAATTTTAAAATTAAAATAAACTCCTTTTATTTTAATATTAAAATAAACTTTTATTTTAAAATTAAAATAAACATTTTATTTTAATTATAAAATAATTAAGAATAATATATATATATATATATATATATATATAATATATATATATATATATGAGTAAGTCCTTTATCCAAGTTAAGTCCATACATTCACCCAGAATAGGTAAATATCATATATATATATAACCTGAAATTTCCTTTATTTTAAATCATTAAATGAAACAAGCTTTATACTATATTTTTGTTTTTCAAAAATTTCCTAGAAATCATTGCGTGATATAAAATAACTATAGATTTCCTTTTTTAAAAAATGATACTCATTGTTCCCTTGATTTGCGTGCTGTTCAAAAAATTAAAATTAAGAACTTCTTCCTTTTCTATACAAAGACATTAATTGAAATATATACCATAAATGCTTTTTTTTTTTTTAGTTTAAAAGAGCACGCAAATCAAGGTCACCTGTTAATTGTTTTTGATTTTTTTTTTTTTTTTTTTATTTATTAAATTTTATATAATAAAATTATGCCCAATTAAATTGTTCTAAACACATATCAATATAATATCAAATTAAAACAATTAATAATTTACATAAAGGTTTGGCTCTGATGCCACTGTTAGGTTTGTAATATTCATAACGCAATCAAATTGCATAAAAAGTGCTAAGCGTGTAAAAAATCGAGTTTAAAAATTTACAAACCATATACCCTTGATCATCCTTTATACACAATTATTAATTAAACGAAAAGATAAAGAATAAAATCATACCCTTGAAGATCGAGCTTCCTCGTGCACAAGTTCACCTCCAAATCCTTTTCGCTCAATCTTGAATCCACCGGGGTTTTGTTCCTTCCTTTGATCAACGTTAGCCACCCATATGTTTGGCCTCTAGAGGTGATCCACCAAGGAATAATAAAGATTCAAGAAGATGGGTGTTATGGCTAAACCCTAGTTTTTCTATCTCTATGTAAAAGGCATCTCTCCAACAATTGGAATTATTACGTATGTTGAAAAAGTCAACAACCCATACCACCCATAATAAGACTCCTCTTATTTATAGATGTGGGCAACCCACCTTAACAATTAAGGAATTGGGTTTTATTTAATTAATTAAATTCTTTTAATTAATTAAGCTCCCTAATCTTATTAGGGATAATTAATTAAACTCTTTTAATTAATTTTCCTTCCTAATCCAATTAGGAATAAATGAGAGTACTTATATTAAATTAATTCCTAAACTCTTTTAGAAATTAAAATAATAATAATTGTAATAATATTAATAAGACTCTCTTATTAATTTATATTTAATATTTCTAAAATATTAAATAATAAATATTAAGCTATTTAATTTATTCTATCACCATAGATTAAATTAAATATACTTAACATATTATTACGATTATGCCATTAACTTCTTAAATAATTATTCTTCCTTTTACGGTGTGACCCTTTTTAGGTTCTCCATATTAAACCTATTGTGAATAAATCAATTAGAACAATTCTAATCTTATTTAAATAAATAAATTAAACAATTAATTTATTTAAATAATATTTATTCTACAATAGGATAAGCCTCCTAATGATCAACGACTTTCCGTATAATATAGATTTCAACATTAATCATTAAAGAACCTTTGAGTAAATAGTTACCGTATAATTCAATCCTTCCACCATACAATGTCCCAATTAAATATAAGACATGGAATTATCACAAGTCTTATTTTATTTAATTATATGTATTTCGATCCTTAAATGCACAACTCCAAATAATGCAAATTAGAAACTCCTTTCTAATTTCATTCTCCTTAACCAAGGACTACTTCAAGTTGTCATTTATCGAATCACATAGACATTTCTCTTCTTTTTGTTAGAAGTGGTAGATTCTTTATCGATCATACATTATCTCCATATACAACTTATTATACCCAAGCATACCTTTGATATACCCTAAGGGTCTTAAGGAATAAGTCAAAGTATAACTCATCATACACAAGATACTATGATGATCTCAAGTCCAAGGATTACTTGATACTACTATCACTACAGAATTCCTATCGACAGCAAATAAAACTCCATTAGGTATTCCTTAGCGAGCCACGCTCAAAGAACTTATTCTCTAATAAGCACCTACATACTTGCTTTAGTGTCTCCACACAAATGATCATGAGATCAATCATCCTCATCCAATGAGCAAGCAACGATGTACCAATCTATCCGGATTCACTAATCCCCAATTTAGTAATCCAATGATTGGGAACTATTTTAGTTTTAAGCTTTCTAAGAATTTAGATCTCATTAGAATGATCATCATCATTATTCTAAAAGCATTGCTTAAAACTATGGGTTTATCACATATTATAAAACAAAGATCATGTAGATAATTAAAAGCCTTTAATAAATTAATACTTTTATTAATAAATGAATAAGATTGTTACAAAGTATATGCTTTATCATCAAACATGATTGGCTTGTGTGCATACTACTTTCATTGGCTTTATTCGGTCTAAGTACTTCTCCTTGGGGTGCTCTGTTACTATTCGTGAAGAAGAAAGATGGGAGTATGCGACTTTGTATTGATTATCGGGAGTTGAATCACGTCACCATCAAAAATAGGTATCCATTGCCACGTATTGATGACTGTTTGACCAAATTGCAAGGAGCCAAATTCTTTTCAAAGATTGATCTTCGTTCCGGATATCACCAATTGAAGATTAGAACCACGACATTCCAAAGACTTTTTGAAAACTCAGACGGGCATTATGAATTCCTAGTCATGTCCTTTGGATTGACTAATGCTCCTCGCCGCCTTCATGGATATGATGAACCGAGTATTCAAGGAATATTTAGATCACTTTGTGGTCGTCTTTATTGATGACATCCTTATTTATTCCAAAAGCCGTGAAGATCATGAAAGCAACACTTGAGGTGACACTCCAAAAGCTTCGTGAATATAAGCTTTATGCCAAGTTGAAGAAATGCGAGTTCGGCTTGAAGAAGTAGCATTCCTTGGGCACGTGGTATCAAGTCATGGAATATCTGTTGACCCAACAAAGATTGAAGCAATTCAAAGTCGGGAACAACCTAAATCGATGATCAAAGACGTAGCTTTCTTTGTTTAATGGTTATTATCGGAGATTCGTGGAAGGATTTTCTCGAATCGCTATTCCATTAACTCAGCTGACTCGGAAAGATACAAAGTTCGGTTGGAGCGAAGAATGTGAGAAGAGTTTTCAAGAACTCAAGAGGAGACTTATTTCAAAGACTGCTACGACAATACCATCCGCTCGGAGGATTTGTCATCTACAAAGATGCTTCTAGCAAAGGGGTTGGGATGTGTTCTTATGCAACATGGAAAAGTTATAGCTTATGCCTCATGACAACTCAAAGAATATGAGAGGAATTATCCTACTCATGATCTAGAGTTAGCGTTTATTATCTTCACACTTAAAATGTGGAGGCATTACTTGTATGGGGAGAAAGTGGAGATCTTTACTGGATCATAAAAGCCTCAAATATTTCTTCACTCAAAGGAACTCAACATGCGACAACGACGTTGGCTTGAATCATTGAAAGATTATGATCATACCATCCAATACCATCCTCGAAAAGCAAACGTGGTAGGTATTTATGAGTAGGAAATCATATGCAAGTACTGAAGTGCGATATTGTCAACGTATGAGGCCCATTTTGTGTGACTTGCAAAGGATGGAGATAGAATTAAAGACTCTGTGGACGCGTGTGATGACAAAATGAGTATACGAGTAGAACCGACTTTAATTGATAAAGTTAAAGTTTGCTTTCGAGCTACTGACACTGGAGCTGATGCGTATGAGGAAGAAAGTGCAAGAAGGTGCTATCTTAGGAAGCAAGAATCGATGAAGAAGGAATACTTGAGTCAACTCCGGACTTTGTGTTCCTAACGACCACGATTTAAAGTATAATATCATGATGGAGGCGCACAACACACACCATTTGCAATCCATCTCGGGAGTACCAAATGTATCATGATATTCGTATATACATTTTGGTGGAGCAATATGAAGAGAGAGATAAGCCGTTTATCTCAAGGTGTCTAACTTGTCAACAAGTTAAAGCGAGCATCAAGTACCAAAGGTCCATTGCAAACCGCTTGAAATTCCGAATGGAAGTGGGAGCACATTACCATGGATTTCATTCTGGGGTCTTCCTAAGGTTTCTCAAGGCATTGATGCGATTTGGGTCATTGTTGATAGATTGACCAAGTCCGCTCATTTCTTACCGACACGAGAAACTTATACACTTGAACGTCTTGCTCAGTATGTACATAAACGAGATTGTAAGATCGCATGGTATACCCAGATCCATAGTTTCCGATCGAGACCCAAGATTCACTTCACGATTTTGGGTTAGTTTGCAAAAAGCTATGGGCACAGACTTACGATTTAGCTTTCGGCATATCATCCTCGGGACAGACGGACGATGGGAGAGGACTATTCAAACTCTTGAAGATCTATTAAGACTCGTGTCCTTGATTTCAAGGGAGTTGGGACAAGTTCTTACCATTGGTGGGGTTTTCCTACAACAACAGCTTATCAAAGCAAGTATTGGCATGGCTCCATTCAAGCATTGTATGGAAGAAAGTGTCGCTCTCCAAGTATCTTTGGGATGAGGTGGGTGAAGCAACGTTGTTGGGACCGGAGTTGGTACGTATGACTACGGAAAGATTCAAATGATCCGACAACGATAAAAACCTCACAAAATCGACAAAAAAGAGTTATCTTGATCTTCATCGAAAGGACGTGGAATTCGATATAGAGATCATGTGTTGTTAAGAGTTGCTCCATGGAAAGGAGTTACAAGATTTGGAAGGAGAGGAAAACTTAATCCTCGATTCATCTATCCATTTTAATCCTCGATCGAGTAGGAACTGTGGGCCTATAGACTCGCTTTCTGCTTGAATATGTCTCGTGTTCATAACGTTTTTCACATATCTATGTTACGTAAATATGTGAAAGACCCGAACCATATTATCGAGTTAGAACCAGACGAAATAGCGGAAGATTTGACGTATGAAGAGGTTCTGTTCAAATTTTGGATAAGAAAGAACATATTCTACGCTCGAAGGTTATACCTCAAGTCAAAGTTTTATGGAGGAACCACGATGTTGAGGAAATGACTTGGGAGTTAGAATCAAAAATGAAATCAAGGTATCCTTACCTCTTCGACATACCAGTGCGTACCCTAATTTCGAGGGCTTAAATTTCATAAGAAGGGAGGTTGTAAGACCCAACTTTTATAAATAAAGATGAATTTTTCTATAAATATTATTTTGAATATTATGGAATAAATTTGATATAATGTTATAGTTGGGGTAATATTTATAAATTTTGCAAAGTATGCAAGTTGTTATAAAATATTCGTTTGGTCTGGGGAATATTCTTTTGTTAGGAATATTCGCATAATGGCTCAATCATTGGTGGACCCCAACAACATTATTGTTTGATTGAAAAAACGAAAAAAATATTTTTATAAAAATAACTACGGAGGAGTTATTCTGCTTAAAACCGCTGATTGATCTGCCCATTAGTAAAAGTACGAAGAATACTGGCGTGGTTGCATAGTAGCACTGCGGTATTGATTATTGATGCTTACGTGAGAAGTCACCACTATGCTCAATTATTACTCTGATAATTTGCTTTGATCATATCTCTTATATTATTGATTCAATTATTGTCACAGTATCATTTGTATAATATGTTATAGTATTAAATCAATAATTGAGACGACAAGTTATAAATGATTAATAATTATTGAAAGATTAAATATGTGTTATGATTTGTGGTAAGTTTGATTATTTTATGGGGGGGCTCATATGTCATCATCTAAGAGTCTCTTCATCAATAGTATTTACCTTCGTCAATAGTAATTACCCTTGTGAATAGTATTTACCTTCGTCAATAGTAATTACCCTTGTGAATAGTATTTACCTTCGTCAATAGTATTTACCTTCGTTAATAGTAATTACCTTTACCAAAGCGTCGAACCACTTGTCGTTTCACATTACAAAGGCCAAACCAATCGTCGAAGCCACTTGCCTTTTCACACGGCGGTGCTAAGCTAGAAATCTTCTATAAATAGAGGCCTGAGGCTTCATTATTTTTCACGAATTCATTCAAGCTATAGAGAGAAAAGTATAGAGAGAATAAGAGAGAAAGAAGAAGAGTATTTTGTTACTACTGCGCTTTCAGATTCAATCTCCTACCAAATGTAAGGGGTGTTATTCTTTCTTATTCATGAAGAGAACTGTTGTTATTCCATTGCTTATTATTACATTGCTGAATAACTTTTGTATAAGTGGTTTACCCTATACTTGGTGACATTCTTCTATTATTACATTTGGAACATCCTCGTCGTGTTTTACACCCACTCGTTCCGCCTTTATCATTCTGTTGGAACATCCTGTCTGCATGTGTTTTACACCGACACAGTTACGTCTTTATTATTACATTGGAATATCCTATCGTGTGTTTTACACCGGATCCGGTTCCATCTTTATTATTACATTGGAACATCCCAGCCGGTTGTGAATTTCACGACTTCGTTCCGTTATTTATTATTCATTGGAATAACTTTTCTGCATGCGATTATCGCATGCGTGGTGATTTCTTTTGTTATTCCATTCTTTATTATACCCAAATAAGTTAAAACTTTGACTTCTATACTCCATGAAATTAGTAGAATATCCTTGATATTTGCGTTTCATCCAAATATCTTTTCATGAAAATATTCTTCCGATCATTCTTGAATTTTACTCTACAAAAAACAATGATCGTGTTGACAATTTGGGCGTTAATAATTCCTGGATAAAATAATTCTTGAACTTGTTTTATTGAATTCTTATATCATTGTCATCATCCTCATGTTTATATTTTTTTGAAAGTCATCCTGTGGCTGTAGTGCATAGATGGACTTGGTATGATTATGACGAGAGACTATTCCGGTATGTAATCATGACCGTAATGTTACAAATGATGTGATAAAAAATCCTCGATGGTAGTAGTGTGCATTGATGGACGATTGTTGGCATGATCATGACCATTAATGAATACACAAATATTCTTGGCCAGTGGTGCATGAATAATTGTGGTCGTGATACTAAAGAATATCCTTGGCCGTAGTGCGGGGGTGATTCGATGATGTGGAATATTTATTAAAAGTTGAGTCTCAAATATAACAAAGATGATGAAAAACTTTTTAAAACCTAAAAGATAGTAGACTTTATTTTCTACTTGACTCTTTTAATGGATTGCATATTCATCTGCAGCTTAAACCGGTTTGTCTATTGTATTTTATCGCTTTAACATTATTGAAGACTATTGATAATTTATTCGCATTATCTTAGTCATAATATTTCTTCTTTGGCTAGTTGAGCTCACCCTTCTTTTTCACCGTTTTCTTGAGAAATGATAATATAAATTTGAGACGAGTCGGAAACGAGTGATGGTCTCGAAGATAGCATTAGTAGTCCTCACTATTCTCAAAATAGTGTGATAATAAGCTGTAATGAGGACTTTTTGTTTGAGTTTGTATAATATCTAGTAGAGCGATATTTGTATTTAAACTCACGCTTTATGTCAGATTGTATGCACGATACGCTATGTTAATAAGTTGTATTTAAATTCTGTACCATGTAAGTGGCGACTCAAGATGGGTGATGTATACCTAATTTTGGGGGCGTCACATACACCTCCTTTCTCCATCCCATCGACCATTTTGTGGTTGACTCTCGCTCTGTCTCACCAGTGAAGGGGAGGAGGAAGATGACATTGTCAACCTTCAGTCCAAGGTAACCAATTCAATTTTATTAAGTTACCAATTTAGTTTGAATGTGATGTAATTGGTAGCCAACCATTCATACATAGGTAACCATTTTAGTTTTTGTGGATAGCCAAATAGTCATAAAAAAATTTCAGAACAGTAAGTGTTACATCTATTTATTTTTAAACTTTTTGTAGGGCGAATTTTATTCTTCTTTTCATTGGCGTTTTAGACAACGAAAATTCGCGACGGAGTAACGGAGAAGAGGGCAACCTGTGAAAAAGGAGATTCGCGGCGGAGTAGCGGAGGAGAGGGCTACCGTGAGAGAGATGAAGATTTGAATTTAAATATTTGAATTTAAATTATTATTTTGAATTTGAATTTGTTTTTGTTGTTAGATCCTAGATATTTGAATTTGAATTATTAATTATGGCGGTTATTTCTCATTAATTTTATATTTCATTATTAATATAAATTATATTATTTTTATAATTATTTTATGGATGCACTGATAGTGTAACCCTTAATAATACGCATATCCAAAACCCACAAACATAGTGGGCAGGCTCAAAGAATTGGCTAAAATGAGATTTTTTATTTTTTATTTATTGATTTTTTTTACATTCGAATCAATATTTTTGTAAGTATGAAAAAACTAATAATATTGTGGCATTGTCAAAAACAAAAACAAAATTTTAAAATAAATAAATAAAACTAACAGATTTTATCAGTAAACTTGTAAAATAAAACGTCCATCTTTAATTATAGAACGCATAGAAAATTCATATTAAATTTAAGAACAGAGTACTACTTGAGTTTGCTTAGACGTATATAGTCATATTAATATACTCTCTTTGTTCTACAATTCGAGATATATAATTAAAACTTTGATTCTTTAAGATAACTTTTATGTTGCAAACATATACTTGATATTTACTAGAAATCTAATATTGACATTATAATGGTACAAGTATTGGTATGTGAGGCACTTTAAAACCCAAAATAAAAAAAATGCATCTCCACATTTAAATTATAAATAATGTTAATCTAGTGGAACACTCTTAAAGTTACTCACCATTTTGGGTTTATAAAATAGACTCAAATTTAACAAATAAATACATCAAACTCTTTAATTCAAAATTAATTAGAAATTATATATATATATATATATATATATATAGTTTCATCCATGAAAGAATGGATTCTTTGTGGGCAAACCTTTTTGGTATGTTAAAATTTAATTTGGAAAAAAAAAAAAAAAAATCAACATGACAAAAAAAAGATTGCTCCACAGTGTGGATGGAACCTAGGCCTGACAAAATATGGTTATGGGTTGGTTTTGGTTTTCAAAATATGGTTATGGTTCTATTTAAGAACTAAAACCATATTAACCATTTTTAAGAACTAAAACCATTTTTAACCATTTTTAAAAAAATTTCCAAATATTGAGTGTACTTTTATCTTATTTTTATTCTTAAAAATAAAATTATAAAATTAAAATGTTATGTCATTTATATTATTAATATTAGTAATAATTTAAAAAAAAAATGAGATAGGACTTGTGTGCCTGCTTTGTTGCAAGGGACCGACCACCTTGCACGGGTTACTCAAGTGTTGCGGAAAACAGGTTGATTTTATGGTCGCAAGTTTAGTCAATGTTGAGTTTTGGCCTTTTGTCTACTTTTAGGTCTCTCACACTACATATAAAAACCATATTAATCATAACCATATTTTCTTTGGAACTATATGGTTATGGTTCAAAACCATATTAATCATATTAATCATTTTAAGATGTTTTGATTTTTTAAATGTAATCTATCACAATTAAATTAATTAAGTAATAATATGATATAAAAATTATTAATATAAATAATAAAATGCTAAAAACTATACTAATAAAATTTTAAATTGAAATTATTAATACACTTCCATATTTAAATAATTTTTCAAAACATTAATTGAATCATTTCTAATTAGAAAGAGCAAAATTAATCCAAAACATAATTTTTTCTATAATTTTTTTACGAATTATGAAAATTATTACTTTAAATGCCACATAATTACTGGTCTTATTGGCTAACTTCATAGAACACGAGATCTGCTTCTTCAATTTAACTTTCAAAACAAGAAAAAAAAAAAAAAAAAAAAGCAAAATTAAAGCACATAAGTAAACAAACAGATCTGAAATGTAAAAGAATCACTAATCTAAAAGTACGTGGAAATTAAAAAGAATTCTATTTTAATTTATTTTATCTTATTGCATATATTTTCAACAATCTAATTTCATAAAATATTTGTTAACATATGTATATTATTTTTCCCGTCTATTTTTCTCCTTCTCTTGACGTGACCTTTTATTTTTCTTGTTTAGTCTCTCAGCTTTGTTAGGTGACAATATGCCCTCAATCCCTAAAATTACTTACGTTTTGAAAATTATATCAATTTTGATTTTGTAAAGTTAAATAAAAAAATCTCAATTAATGTTAAGATAAACTGATTAATTCACTTAATATTTGAAAAAATTACATTGATAATTATTAATACTTTTTAAATGATTTATAAACTTTATAATTATATTTTTAAATATAAATACATATATTAATAGTAATAAAAAATATAAATATTAATAAATAATAAGACTTATTAATTTGTGCATTTTGAGTTAGTTTGTACCGGATAGATATAGTAGTAGCTGAAAGGAGAAAAGTGAAAAGTGATGGGGCCGTGGAGGGGAAACTTTTGATACTGAAATCAAAGAAAAGAGAGTGAGAGACTATGAAAAAAGAGTCATTTGGATCGGAATGGAATATGAGTTAAAAAATGATTAATCGGTTCAAAATTATATTTATTTTAAAAAATATGAGTCTAAACTTTAACCAACCTGAATATATAAAAATAGTCAACCAACCCATTTGGTTCTAATTAATATAGTTTGACCCAACAGTTAACTAACTATATTGTCAGATTTAATGGAACCCATATATATATATATAGAGAGAGAGTCCGGATCAGGTTCGAACTCCCGGACCATAACAAAATCCGGACCTTTTTTTTTTTGCTTTTTTTTTTAAAACAACTAAAATAAATAAATTATTAAACTTAATTTTTTACATAATACAGTGTTTTGAGTGTGATTTGAATACATATATCAAAACATATCTGTACAGACTGTACAATTTGTACATACATGTTTTGTTGTATGTATCCAAATCACACCCAAAACACCGTATTATGTAAAAATTCAAGTTCCATAAATTTATTTATTTTTTTAGTTGTTTTAAAAAATAAAATAAAATAAAAGGTCCGAATTTTCTCCCGTCCGGGAGATCCGGACCTGATCAATTCACTCTCTCTCTCTCTCTCTATATATATATATATATATATACATCTCTATACAACCATGTTTCTTGTATGTATTCAAATTACACTTAAAACACTATTTTCTATAAAAATTTCAGTTAAAATAAATACTATACATTTTTTGAGAGGTACTACAAAAAAAAACCAAAAAAAAAAAAGTCACTAGAACAATGTCCCCTAAAAAATTGCACACTATCACATAGAGCAGAATTGGACACCTATCACATACCGTAGAATTAAAATTCATACTCCCTCCGTCCCAAATTAATTGCTCAATTTTGATTTTTTAAAGTCAAATTGACCATTTTTAAAACTAATCTTTTTATTATTTTTGCTAAAATATAGGTGAAGAGATTATAACCAAAAGAAAATATATACAATTTATTACTAACCCCAATTTTTATAATTTTATAAATATATTTATATATGCTTAATTATTAATTCTAAAAATAGTCAATTTGACTTTAAAAAGTCAAAATTGAGCAATTAATTTGAGACCGAGGGAATATGATGATAAATCACAAGTTTATGTTCAAATCCTGCAATGGGAATAAAAGTTATAATTCTCCATAGCACCAAGGTATCCAAAGGACCAAAAGAAAGCAATCATCATGTCATATATAATTAATACTAGACATAATCACAGGCTGATTTCATGTTGTGAACAAAAACCCTGGTTTCTGTCAACTAAAGAACTACCCACAAAAGATGTCTCAACATAATTACAGCACGAGATCAGAGATGATACTAGACGAGAGGTGGGTATTGCTTGGCCTGCAGCCGCACCCTTCTCTTGTACTCCGTATTTTCCTTCAAATGCCAAGTTTGATTCTTGTTGAATATATTCTTTAAAAATATTGCTGAAAAGGTTGAACGAATAAAATATTTCAGGAATTTTGTTATGGAAAAATACCTGAATGAAAAGCTGATACCCCTCGGTTTGTGCTGGATCAGCAGGATTAGGTTGGTCCAGCAAATCCTGAATGCCCACAAGAATTTGCTTCACTGTGATGGCTGGTCTCCATCCCTAGACAACAGACAAACGTGCTTAGTATGTTCAGACTTGAAGAGCTGCATTCGACAGAATCATCAACAAAAAAGAAGACCAGTAGCAAGTACTTACACTGTCCTCGCTGAGGATTGACAAACAAACTGTTCCGGATGGATAGATGTTAGGGTGAAAGAAACCTTGAGGGAACTTGCACTTCGGGGGTTTGCTAGGATAGTCCTCACTAAAGTAGATAGTAACTGGATAGCAACCACCTTCCCAGTCAGTCTGCATCAATCAAAAGTCAGTACACTTGTCCACTAAATCATCACATATTCAGTCCTAAAAACTGAATTTCAAAACTTTAGGATATTTGACCATAAGAACGAATGTTTCAGCAGAGTTTTCTATAAACAATGACTCTTTCTCTACCAATTTCCCGGTTTGCTTCCACTAATTACTATTCCTTCTTAACTTCCACCATAACTCATGCTTGATTTTATTCCAATTATTGCCATTAAAATAAGCATGGAAAATTTCAAAGCAAACAAACGAAAAACACTGTTGCATCAGATTGCATTTTAATTTGGAATCTTTCTTTTGCATAAAAACATCAAGTGGTTTTCTAAAGATATAGACCAATCTTTGTCATCTTTATGAAAATATTTTTTGCATGTGCATGTCAATTACACGACCTCTTTTCAGTAACTTGGAATAAAATTTTGAATTAATTATTAAACTTTTGAAATGAAGAAAATGGATTTGTAAATGAGATTCTCACTTCTAATGGGAAGAAACAGAAGACTGCTTTCATCCAACTCTATCAGAACTAGAGAAATGATCCGACTCCCACTCTCTGCCACCATTGAAGCACCTGGATTCATTCCCACCCCCACCCCACCCCACCCCACCCCACCCGACCCGATAAGTAATCATTCATTGTCACAGCTCACATTTTTTTCTTTAAAGTGAGGTTTAGGCCTAATGGAGAGGTAAAAATTACAAGAGACCAAATCTGGGATAAAAGATTACATGAACTGTCATGAATAAGTAAGAAGTCAAATTTTGGGTCAAATTTGAGCATCATTATTCTTAAACAAAGTAAGCCAGACTTCACTTGAACTATGAAATTTGTAACTTTCATTGTTCTATCATATTGCCTGTTTTTCAACGCACTCACTGTTTTCATATATAGGTATTACTGAGATTGATCAAGCATTTTTGTAATTGTTAATTGTTGCAATATAAAGAACAAAGTTTGTCAACCGAGGCACATTAATTTGAAAAGACCTCAATGCTAATACAACCTGATCCTAATGACCTTCCTGTTTTCACTTATCAAAATGAAACCTTATTAAAAAAATATGAACTCCCTATTTTCACCTCCTTGATGCATATTTTCATTTGAGCATCCTGATCCTACAATAAAAAATCATCTTCTGTTGTTTTCCTACTTACCATGTTCTTCAGGACTAAGGTTGTGTTTGATAAACTTGAGAATTAAGATCTGAATGATTATGATGTCTTAATAAATTTGATCATCTGAATGGTTATGAGGTCTGAATTAAAAAAATTGTTTGATAACTAAAAAATAAGTTGTCTCTTAATGACACTATTTTACCATTTTAAATGATAAAATTTTATTTAATAATTTAAAATATTCAATTTAATAAAACTGAGTGCATAATATTGTTGAATATATTTATATAAAAAAAAAATTATCAAAAAAATTTCATTAAGAGGTACCTCTTAATTATTAAGATTTCATTTTATGTCTTACCGATTAAGAGGCATTCAGAGGTAACAAAAACAAAAACAAACAGCATCATGCCTCTTAGCGAATAAGAAACAGTCCATTAAGAGGCAATCAGATGTAAACAAACAGCACCTAAGTTTTACATATGATATTCATTTAACAACTCCTTATAGTAACTTCTTCACCATACACTTGATTTCCTTTTCATTCACAAAATGTTCAACAGATCCTCAGTTTTAATGTAATTAGTGCAATATGTTACTATGCTCACTTCTTATTCACAGCTAGTTCGTACATGTAGTTTCCTCTAAATTTAGAAATTAACATAAAACATGCTCTAGATACCATCCGCGGGAACCCTGGGGGGGGCTGAGAGAGAGATGGAGTTGAGAAAGTTTGTTTTAGTTTCTTTGCAATCTCCATTTAAAATAGTAAATTTTGTATTCTGTACTGAGGCAGTATAATTTCAAAAGGTTCCTTGTTCCCACTCCTCATTGTTGACCCAAATTTTTATGTTTCTCTATATCTGTATCGTCTCTATTAATAAAGCGGGAGAAATAAAGAGCAGTTAGTTTTATGAAGCCTTTTTATATTCCAAAAAACTCCAACAAATCAGATAAATTTACCTGCACAAACCCTTCAAATATAATGTAAAACTGTACTACTACTATGAACATAAAGTAAGGTGAAGTTTAATGTTTAACTCATCTCTGAATAAGAGTCCCTCCCACTTAAATTCGTTGTTTTATCTCAAACTTCCACGTTTCCTTCAGTTTCTTCCAATCTTCTTATCTGAATTTACAACTGCCTCTCTCCAACAAATTCACTTTACGGTTGAAAAAACATTAATCAAAGAATAAGTCTCTTCTGATTTGCCATCAATACGAACAAGACATGCACTCACAACCTTGATGGCCAAATTGGTAGATTGCATTCATCAAGTGTTCAGGTTATTTAATTAACATATTATTTGGTTTGCTTATGTAGTTCCATTCATGTTTATTCACTTATGATTTTGCTTTTAGGATAGGAGAAGATCAAGTGAAATTAATGTTCTTAGCAATCTCGTGTCTGCATCAGTGCATGAAGATGGGTGTTGGAATGTTTGTTTAATTTTATGATGCAATCTATTAGATGAGCATAACCATGAGAGAGTTTTTATGTACTTGGTTTCAATTCTTTTGGAATGGAGTATAATAGACATTCTATTATGTATTATGTGTTAAAAGTGAGAAGACACATTCTATCATTTTTTTTAATCTCTATTTTCATTTTCGATAATGAGATTACTATTTCTCTGCAACTCAACTGGATTTGAGTTAGTTTTTTTATTTTTATTTTAACTTCTCCTCTTACATATTCTTTATGTGGCACAAAAGAGTTCCATTTTAACTTTTCAATGTCAATTTGCGAAATTCTAAAGTTTAAAACTAATTTAAATTTATTTAATTTGAGTAAAGCTCAATATTAAATTATTAATATAAATTGAAGTCAATATACGACTGTCACACTTAACGTGTGTGTCCAGGATGCTAGTGTTTTGTAATTGCTCATTCAACAACAGGGACGAAGCCCTAAATTTTTCCTTAAGGTCAAAATTGAATATCTCAATATTCTATTTTAATTTCAGTAATCATGATATTAATGAAGATCAAGCTCTAAGCATCATCTTTCATAACATTGATACTCTTGCAATATCCTCTAATTTATAACAGGAGATAGTGATTTCATCATCATTAATTTCATGTCACATGCTTGCATTTAGTTTTCAACTCTAAGAACTCTTCAAGTATTAAGAGTATTCATAGCATTCAGCCATTCACTTATATACTAGTTGAGAATATCATCCATAAATCTATTTAGTTTATAAGAGTAAATACTGCGATGCTAAAATTGTAGAAATGAAGTGTCAAATTTTCGTCTAAGGCGGAGAAGTAAATACACCCTTCATCCAAATATGAGAGTTCCATTTCAAGTCTTTCTTGTCCAGTTAAAAATCTCTCAAATCAAGAGTCATTCTTAAAAGTTATAGTAACCATTCTAAAAGTGGTTCCAAATTTACTGACTAAAATATACCCCTAGATTCTTCAACAATAACTGTACATGGTAGTTTAAATACTCTCTCCATTCCAAAACTAGAGATACAAAGGAGGACCTTAAAGGATAATTCTATGTGCCCTTACTATTAGCTCAATTTAATTGTGGTTGTGTGATGCTATAAATGATAATATATAAGAATTGGAAAATTAGCAATATCATATCACTCTATATAATCATAAAATAAAAATATATATCGAACCGGTTAAATAGGAAAATGTACCTCTAATTTTGGAACGGGAAGACGTAATTCAATTATTAATGCGGAAGAGGATCTTTCTATAAATTAGACTTTAAAATGGACATAACAGAGCGCATGATAAAAGTCGATTAAGACCGAAATCAGTACTAGAAAATCAATTAATTACCACCTCAAAAAACCCAAATCCCCATTTTAAAAACCTAATGGCAGAACTAACATTAATGGGAAAAAAATTAAAATTTTACATGGAAGATAAGCAGGAAATGGAAAAGACTTACCCCAGTCTTACCAGGGATGGTGCAATGCCACACCATCAAATTGACGGACCCATCTGGACCAGTCTCTGGTTTAGCAACAAAACCCTGAAGAGAAAATAGCATCAAAACCCCCATTATACATAGAGTCAAAAACAATATACATATATTTATCAAAGGAAAAATGGAGTTGAGGGAACCGACATGAGGATGATTCTTACGCCAAGCTTTTCGCTCTTCGGCAAGACGACCGCGTGCAATTCCTCCGGACATGATTTCTGTGATTTCTTGCTTCCAGATGGATGAAGATGAAGATCTATGAAGATGACTTATCGAGGGGAAAAAATGAAGAAGTATATACGCAACTGTTTGGCTTCTGGGATAATTACGGTGAGGTCAGCCGGTTTTTGTTATATTTATAATAGTCATCTCTTTTTGTTCTCGTAAATCGTACTCCCTCCGTCCCATAATTATAGGCTTATTTCTTTTGGCACATAATTTAAGAAAATCAGTTTAAATTAATTTTTAACACAAATTTTCTACATATACCTCTTAATATAGAATTAATGAATACATTAATTACTCCTTATTTATCACATTGAAACTCTTAACTTCATTGATTGTTGGTACAATTGTTTTTTATACACAAAATATGTTAAATTAATAAAGCCTAAAAAGTAGAATTCTTTTATTGAGAATACAACAACATTAAATTTGGTGATAAAAATAATGATATTAAAGGTTGTTTCTTCAAAAAAAGAATAATAGTTGAATATTTATTATAAGGGCATAAAAGTAAAATAATGAACCAACTAAATTTTATAAATAGTAAGTAGCCTATATATTGGGACATCTCAAAATAAAAAATTAGCCTATAACTATGGGACGGAAGGAGTAATTACGTATGGACAAGGGACAAAAAGGAGTTGAGTTCAATAATTTTAAAATTGAAATCATTTTTGTTAATACTCCCTCAAAACCACGACTAAATATATAATTATTTTTAGGGCGATTGTGTATTATACAGTAGGGTTATGGCGATAGATTTTTTGGACTATAGTGACGTTAAACTGTCGTTATAGTCCAGAATAACTATGACGACGGGTGAAATTGTCGTTATAGCCCAAAAAACCATCGTCATAGCCTATCGTGTAATACACAGCTGTGTACATACATTTTTCCCTTATTTTTATTTTTAAAAAATTGAGATAAAGTACCTAAAATAAAGAATAATTATATTATTTAATATGATTTATTTGTATTAAAAAAATAAATAATAAACTATATGTATGAATAAACAATAATCGTGTGTGTATATATATATATATATATATATATATATATATATATATATATATATACTATTCGGATCTTAAACTTACCCCTTATCTAACATACCTTGCATACTCTTCTTTAGCGACGGACCAAGCGACGATTTTATCAATTGTTATATATTGTCCGTCGCTATAACAGTCCGGATCTTAAACTTACCCTTTATCTAATATACCTTGCATATTTTCTTTAACGACGGACTGAGCTACGATTTGGTCTGTCGCTATATATAGAACCGTTGTCTTAGTTTTAAGTCGTTATATGTTGTCCCTCGCTAAAAATTAAGACAACAGTTCTATGTATAGCGACGGACCGAATCGTCGACCGGTCCGTCGCTAAAGAATGTAAGGTATGTTAGATAAAAAATAAGTTTAAGATTCGAACCGTATATATATATATATATGTATATGTATGTATGTGTGTGAATTTTAACCCCAAAACTTTTGTGGAGTCTAGCTCCCTTTACTAATATTATCACTGATACTTGCTCAACAAAAGAACAATATTTATATACATACATATAAATATATCTTGATCAGTACTAAATATTAATACTAAGTCATAAAAGAGATTCCATGGTCTAAATTTTTCAAAATTAATGCCCAAGTCCTACGACAAACTTCTACCTTTATTTCGCACGAGTTCTGCAGCAATGTAAAATTTATTTATTTATTTCTAACATCTGCTTGATTTACATTAGAAACAATTTAATTTTTTCTGTTTTACACCCCCAAACAATATTTGCTTTGTTGAGATACTAAAAGCGGGTATAAATGAGCTTGATAAAAACTAGAACATAATTTAAGTTAGTATAAAATATAATTTACTTTACCTTAGAAATAAGGGACAAATTATTCATTTGATTCAAGTAGGAATCATTTGATATGTGGTGAGTGGGGTATTTGACAGGCTGCAAATTGTTTGGGATTTTTATATTTTTTTATTTGTTTCATTTGAATAAAATATGACTACTAGTTATTTTATGGTAATCATAAGATGTAGTCTTATTTTATTATGGAACAAGAAATATATTTGTGAGGCTTTTAATATAACTTACATCATTAGTAGTAATAAGTATATTTAAACTATGAACAAATAATAGTTTAATGTTGAAATTATTATATATATGTACATATATGAATATTGAGAGAAGTCTTACACACATTTCATATATAATAATTTTGCACCAAGAAAATCTCTCTTCTCTTTCTAGCTATTCTTCTTGCAAACAAGCAACTATTACAAAGCAGTGTTCTACTGGAATTATTCTGTGAATTGCTATTACTAATAATCCATGCACCAAATAATTGACATATATCCTGGAGGTATATCTTCTCACTACTACAAAATAGTAAATAGACAACACTTAAACCACAACGTTTTTTAAAAAAACGTTGTGGTTTTTTTTTTTACAACGTTTTTAAAAAAAACGTTGTAGATATATATGCAAAAACGTTATCTATTTAAAAGGCCATTTTTTTGATTTTAACTAGATAACGTTTTTTTTTAAATGTTGTCTATCAAGAAAAATACGGAGCAAAAAAACGTGTTAAGTGAAAACTTAAAATTAAAAAGATACTATTTCTCTGTTCTCTAAGGCTAGGTTTTCATCGTCTCTTTGGATTTATTCCCTCTGGACCCAAGCCCTCTCATGCGGCGTCCGGTACATTCAAAAAAATATTTGAATTTGACCTAAATCAATCTTCGACCATCTACCAGAACGCCCGTTCCCAATTCGGCCGAACAACCCCATCCATAAACCCAACCCTTTCATTATTTAAAAGTTCTCCTTATTTTTCCACTACCGCAACCACCTATTCTTTGTCGAATCAAAACCCTAACAATCCATTCACCGCCTCTTCATCATCAACAACATCATTAGGGTCGGCGGAAGAAGAAAAGGCTCGTGGCTACGAGAGCCGATCCTCGAGAGGAACAAAACCCAGAACGCATTACGAAGACGAGCAAGCTTGCGTACTCAACGCATCTCTTCGTTATGTGGTTCGTACCCTCTCTCTCTCTCTCTCTCTCTCTCTCTCTCTCTCTCTCTTTGTGAATCTGAATTTTGCTACCCATTTATAATAGCATTTCTATGTTGTTATAATTTTTGAAGGTCTTGTTGTTTTGGTTTAGGTATTGTGATGTCATTTCCTGTTCTAGATCATTTTGATATCTTCAATTTGGTTTGTGGTGCGTCAAATTATGGAAAATAATTTAGCGTCTTCCCCCCCCCCCCCCCAACAAGTTTGATACAGTAGTTAAATTCTTTATATGTGATAAGTAAGACATCTGTGAAATGATATACTTTCCGTAATGTAGCTTTGTACATGTGATTTGTGGTAATCAACCAAAACCAGAATATTATGGTAATTGACTCAGTCATATGTTGTTGGTATTATTTGGGGACAGTGTCGTATTTGTCAGAATGAAGGCATTTGTTCGAATCTGAGATTTACAATTTTTGTTAGGTGACCAATTGTTGGCTTAACATTGAACTAGTGAATGATATGATCTGACCCACCCGCAGTGATTGTAGGCTTGTTGGTTTGAGTCTTAGCCGTGTAGCGGGGTTTAGGGTAGGGATACCCGATGCTGTTGGTGTAGTTGAATTGCGGTCGTAAAAAGTTAGAGGTTAGATACATCTATATGCCTGCATTTGAGATTAAAAAAAATTGTTTATAAAGTTCTAGAGGTGCACATGATGTAGAGGCCAAATGCTCTTATTATATCTCGTGGGACTTCACGTGTCATGTTATCAACTAACGATGTGTGAATCAATATGATTTTGGTTGGTTGCTTTGTTATTTTATCGCAGTGAGGTTGGGATGGACCGAAGTCGCAATGATTCAGTCTTGAGGAGAGGTTGGCGTTTCTCCTTACATTGTTGGATCTTTTCCTCGGAAAGAAGTCGCACTTCTTGAGGTATTAATTGTCTTTGTGATTTATTACTTTAGAACTCTATGCTTTGAGGTGAAAAGTTATTTACATAAAGTAATTGACAAGTTATCAACTCATTTAAAAGTTTATGTTGTTATATAGAGGCCCAACAATGTGTATAAAGTTAACACCCCCCTCACGTGTATACATGGAGAGACAAATTCAATGCATATACATCATCAATATCAATATAAAGGACAACACGCAACATTTCATGTGACACTGTTTTCTGTGACAATACGCAACATTTCATTTGATGTCTCTTTGGATTTGTTCATGCTAATATACTAATTTAGGGTCATATTTTTAGTTTTGTCTTCTCTATTAACTGAAGGAGTTACTTGTTAGTATTATCAACTTATTAATCTTGTGAGTTATGTTTAAACTTTTCTTTATGTGACACTATTTTTTGTGAATATATAGGCAAAGTTCTGTCTTTCTAGTGTAGTTTGCAAGGAGGAGTTATCATACAGTTTTCATGTTCACCTTTTGTTGTGCTATTACTTAGCTACTGCTACAGTAGCTAGCATGTGAACAACTAAGCTATTTGGGACAGGTATGTGTTACAACTAAGCTATTACTCAGTTTTATTATAATGCCATGTCTATCCTTCTGGATTCTTCAATCTTATGTTGTGTATCATTTTCAGAATCCTAGTAAGAGCAGAATCTACCAAATAAGGAACATTACTGGTTAATTTGATGGGAAATTCATACAAAGATTTAAGATTTATTAAGAATTTAAGATTGTTTACAGCTTGTACCAGGCAAGTTCTTCATGAGTGTGAAAAGAGGGATTAACACTATTTTTGGTTAGTCGAACAACGATCATTCCAGCAGAGGTCGGTTGTTTAATAATTTTGTCCCCGCTTTGGGGGATTGTTATAGGAGTTTAGTGATATTGATTTAATGTGTTGCTACTCCATCTTCTGAAGAAAATAATGTGCTCTTTAAGAGAAATCCATTCATATCATTTTATTTATTTACCTTTATTTATTCACCTATAATCTGTTGAGATCTAGAGATTTGTGAAAATGGTCTTAAATGTCCCTTTTTTACCTCTTTTAGTAGTGTTCTTTCTAAGTTAGTCTTTCCATTCTTGTGACGCCCCCAAAATAGGTATACATCACCTATTCTGAGTTGCCAAATACATGGTACAAAATATAAATACAATCTTTAAAATACAACAAGAGAGCTGTGAGTTTAAATACAAATACTGTCTTCTAGACAATATCCACTCTCAAAATAAGTCCTCATTACATTTATTGTCACACTATTTAATGTAATTGTGAGGACTACTAATACACCATCTAGGACCATCACTCCGCTCCCCGACTCGTCCCCAAATTCGTTCCCATTTCACAAGAGAAACGGTGAAAGAAAGGGTGAGCTCAACTAGCCCAATGAAATATTATGACTAAGATAATGCGAGAATAAATTATCATTAGCCTTAAAACAATATTAAACTGATACAATATAACAAACATCAAGTTTAACTGCAGCGGATCAAATAATCCATTAAAAGAGTCAAGTAGAGAATAAAATCTATTATCTTTTATAATTTAAAAAGTTTTTCATCACTTTTATCGTTGAGACTCAGCTTAATAAATAATCCACATCATCGAATCACCCCTGCACTACGGCAAGGATATTCTTTAATATCACGACCAGAAATTATCCATGCACTACAGGCCAAGGATATTCGTGTATTCATCAATGGTCATGATCATGCCAACAACTGTCCATCAATGCACTACTAGACCAATGAGGACTTTTATCACATCATTTGTAACATTAAGGTCATAATTACAAGAATAATCCACAGTCATAATCATACCAAGTCCATCTATGCACTTTCAAGCCACATATGACTTTCAAAAAATATAAACATGAGGATGATGACAATGATATAAAATTCAATAAAACAAGTTCACGAATTAATTTATTCAGAGAACTAATAACGTCCAAATTGTCAACATGATCTCGCTTTGTAGAGTAAAATTCAAAAATGCTCGGAAGAATATTTCTATGAAAGATCTTTGGATGAAACGCAAATATCGAGGATATTCCACTAATTTCATGGAGTATAAGTCAAAATTTAACCAACCGAGTATAATAAAGAATGGAATAACAAAAGAAATCACCATGCGTGCGGTACTTGCATAAAAAGTTATTCCAACCCGAATAATAAATAACGGAACCAAAGTTAGGCGTAATCTGGCATCCGATGGGATATTCCAACAAGATAATAAAGAATGGAATAACAATGAAATCACCATGCATGCGGTTGCAGCATGTAGAAAGTTATTCCAATGTAATAATAAATAACGGAATCGGGTTGGCAGAAAAGCGCATGCATGTGATATTCAGCAACAATAATAAAAAGCGGAACCGGTTCTATGTGAAACGCATGAGCATGGATGTTCAACGAGAATAATAAAGAGCGGAACCCAGTCCCACCGTAAAACGCATGAAATAGGATGTTCCAAATGAATAATAAAGAATGAAATAACAATGTAAATCACCAAGTATAGGGTAGAAATGGCGTATCTGAGTTATTCCAATAGAATAATAAAGAATGGAATAACAGAAGTTCTCTTCATGAATAAGAAAGAAATAATACCCCTTACCGTAAAATAAACTTGATATCAGAGTAGTGAAGTAACAGAAAACTCTTCTTCTTTCTCTCTATAATTTCTCTCTCTAGAGTTCAGTGAATTCGTAAGAAAATAATGAAGGAATGAGCTTCTATTTATAAAAGAATGGACTGCATAGTAACTAATTCATGAACGGTTCAGATTGATTTACTTTTAATCGGACGATCCATATTTAAAGCAAAATCTTTTAAATAAAATATATTATATATTATATATATTAAATATATATATAGCATGTGTAAAATTTTTCACGAGATACACTCCCGTGATCAGCCTTACTAAGTTGTCAACTAAATTACATATATATAAATATAATAATAATAATAATAATGTAACTCCCTCTTTTCCAAGCAATCCTTCCCCTTTTTTTCTTTGATTTGTCGTGAACCTCCCCCCACCATCCTCAAAACATGTGACAAATTATATATATATAATGATAATAATTGTACTCCCTCCCCGTATAAACCAAATCTTCATTCCCCCACCCAAATTGACAACTTTGACAACTTTACTTATATATATATATATATATATAATTCTTATATATATATATATATAAGTAATAAAACAAAACTGAGATGACTTCTCACATAAGCATCAATAATCAATACTGTGTGCTACTATGCAACCACGCGTATTACTGTACTTTTACCACCGAGTAGTTCATCAGTATTAATGGTAAAACTTCCGCCGTTATTTTTAATAAAATATTTTTGTCGTTTTCTCAATCCGACAATAATTTCGTTGTGGGGTCCACCAATGATTGTACCATCGTACGGATATTCCCTGACAAAAAGAATATTTCCCGACCAATCGAATATAATATGACAACTTGCATACTTTGCAAAATTTGTAAATATTACCCACAACTATAACATTATATTAAATTCATTCCATAATATTCAAAAATGATATTTATAGGAAAAAATTTTATCTTTATTCATAAAAACTGGGGTCTTTCAACCTCTCCTTCTTAAGAAATTTCACCCTCGAAATTAGGGTACGTACCTAGTATGTCAAAGAGGTAAGGATACCTTGATTTCATTTCAGATTCTAACTCCCAGGTCATTTCCTCAACATCGTGGTTCCTCCATAACACTTTGACTTGAGGTATAACCTTGGAGCCTAGAATATGTTCCTTCTTATCCAAGATTTGAACAGGAACCTCTTCATACGTTAAATCTTCCGCTATTTCGTCCGATTCTAACTCAATAATATGGTTCGGGTCTTTCACATATTTACGTAACATGGATATATGAAAAACGTTATGAACACGAGACATACTTGGCGGTAAAGCGAGTCTATAGGCCACAGTTCCTACTCAATCGAGGATTAAAAATGGGCCAATGAATCGAGGATTGAGCTTTCCTCTCTTTCCAAATCTCGTAACTCCTTTCCATGGAGCAACACGTAACAACTCATGATCTCCTATATCGAATTCCACATCTTTTCGATGAAGATCAGCATAACTCTTTTGTCGATCTTGTGAGGTCTTTATACGTTGTCGGATCGCTTGAATCTTTTTCGTAGTCATACGTACCAACTCCGGTCCCAACAACGTTGCTTCACCCACCTCATCCCAAAGATCTTGGAGAACGACACTTTCTTCCATACAACGCTTGAATGGAGCCATGCCATACTTGCTTGATAAATGTTGTTGTAGGAAAACTCCACCAATGGTAAGAACTTGTCCCAACTTCCTTGAAGTCGAGGACACACGAGTCTTAATAAATCTTCCGAGTTTGAATAGTCCTCTCGATTGTCCGTCCGTCGAGGATGATATCTTTGAGCTAAATCGTAAATCCGTGCCCATAGCTTTTTGCAAACTAACCCAAAATCGTGAAGTGAATCTTGGGTCTCGATCAGAAACTATGGATACTGGCATACCATGCAGTCTTACAATCTCGTTTATGTACATACGAGCAAGAAGTTCAAGTGTATAAGTTTCTCGTATTGATAAGAAGTGAGTAGACTTTGTCAATCTATCAACAATGACCCAAATTGCATCTATACCCTGAAAAACCGTGGGAAGACCAGTAACAAAATCCATGGTAATGTGCTCCCACTTCCATTCTGAAATTTCAAGTGGTTGCAAAGGACCTTTTGGTACTTGATGCTCTGCCTTGACTCGTTGACACGTTATACACCTTGAGATAAATAACGCTATCTCTCTCTTCATATTGCACCATCAAAATGTATGTCGAAGACCATGATACATTTTAGTACTCCCAGGATGGATTGCAAACGGTGTGTTTTGCGCCTCCATCATGATTTTATACTTTAACTCAGGGTTGTTAGGAACACAAAGTCTGGAGTTGACTCGAAGTATTCCTTCTTCATCGATTCTTTCTTCCGGCATAGCACCTTCTTGTACTTTCTTCCTCATATGCATCCGCTCCATGTCTGTAGCTTGAACAACTTTAACTTTATCGATTAAAGTCGGTTCCACTCGTATATTAGCCATCATCACTTGGGTCCCTGGAGTCTTTATCTCTATCTCCATCCTTTGCAAGTCATACAAAATGGGCCTTTGTGTTGACAATATCGCACTCATACCCGTATATGATCTTCTACTCAATGCATCAGCTACCACGTTTGCTTTTCCAGGATGGTATTGGATGGTATGATCATAATCTTTCAACATTTCAAGCCAACGTTGTTGTCGCATGTTGAGTTCCTTTTGAATAAAGAAATATTTGAGGCTTTAATGATCCGTAAAGATCCCCACTTTCTCCTCATACAAGTAATGCCTCCAAATCTTTAGTGCGAAGACAACAGCTGCCAACTCTAGATCATGAGTAGGATAATTTCTCTCATATTCTTTGAGTTGTTGTGAGGCATAGGTTATGACTTTTCCATGTTGCATGAGAACACATCCTAACCCTTTGCCCAAAGCATCACTGTAGATGACAAATCCCTCCGATCCAGATGGTATTGTCAGAACAAGTGCTGAAATGAGTCTCCTCTTGAGTTCTTGAAAACTCTTCTCACATTCCTCACTCTAACAGAACTTTGTATCTTTTTGAGTCAGCTGAGTTAGTGGAGTAGCGATTCGAGAAAATCCTTCCACGAATCTCCGATAATAACCAGCTAAACCGAGAAAGCTACGTGACTTGATCACATCGATTTAGGTTGCTCCCACTTTGAATAGCTTCAATCTTTCTTTGGGTCAACGGATATTCCATGACTTGATACCACGTGCCCAAGGAATGCTACTTCCTCAAGCCAGAACTCGCATTTCTTCAACTTGGCATAAAGCTTATATTCACGAAGCTTTTGGAGTATCAGCCTCAAGTGTTGCTCATGATCTTCACGGCTTTTGGAATAAATAAGGATGTCATCAATAAAGACGACCACAAAGTGATCCAAATATTCCTTGAATACTCGGTTCATCATATACATGAAGGCAGCAGGAGCATTAGTCAATCCAAAAGATATAACTAGGAATTCATAATGCCCGTACCGAGTTCTGAAAGCCGTCTTTGGAATGTCATCAGTTCTAATCTTTAATTGGTGATATCCGGAACGAATATCAATCTTTGAATAGAATTTGGCGCCTTGCAACTGGTCAAACATGTCATCAATACGTGACAATGGGTACCTATTTTTAATGGTGACATGATTCAACTCCCGATAATCAATACAAAGTCGCATACTCCTATCTTTCTTCTTCACGAATAGAACAGGAGCACCCCAAGGAGAAGTACTAGGACGAATAAATCCAATGTCTAACAATTCCTGCAGCTGGGTCTTTAACTCCTGAAGTTCAATAGGAATCATTCGATATGGGACTTTGGAAATGGGTTTTGTACCGGGTTCAAGGTCGATACAAAATTCAATTTCACGTTCTGGGGGTAGGCTAGGAAGTTCTTCAGGGAATATGTCAGGAAATTCATTAACAATAGAAATATCATTCAAAACAGACATATTTTTGTTTAGATCCGTGACATGAGCTAAGAAAGCTTGACATCCGTTTTTCAATAAACGAATAGCTTTATGGCTTGAGATAGCGATGTCGATTTTAATGGTTTGGTTGCTTGAATTCGCATAATAGGTTGGTTAGGAACATGAAAGCTAACAACCTTACGAAAACAATCAATTTTTGCATGATGAGTAGTTAACCAATCAATCCCTAGAATCACATCAAATGCAAGTATTTTTAAAGAAATAAGATCGACAGGTAACGTGCAGGTACCGATTTGAATCAAACAAAACTTATAAACCGTGGATGTAATAAAGGTTTTTCCCAACGGAGTTTCAACAGATAAGTCAAAGTCTAATTTCTCCGGAGTCAAATTTAAACGTTGAGCGCAAAGTAGGAGAAATAAAAGAATGGGTAGAACCGTATCAAATAAGGTATAGACTTCGCTTAGAGTTTATGATAAGCTTACCCGTAATGACCTCGTTCGGGTTCCTTGCTTTCGGGAGGTTACAACAAACGTTCTCCCCTCAGATTACTACGGCTTTGACTTTTACGGGATGACCTTGATGCCTCCATCCCAATTGGACTTGTCTTGATTGCACACAAAATCGGGCGGTGACCTTCTTCTACAGGTTGTAACATGCTTTGGATGGCATCGCACAGTTGGGGACCGATGTGTCCCTCTCCTCCACACTTGAAGCATATGATAGGTGTTCGTTCTCCTTTCTTAACGACAGGTGCTGATGCTGACGTCTTTCCATCATTGTTGAATCTCCTCTTCTTGAAATGTCCATTCTTATTGTTTTGTCCATGATTACCACCGAAGTGGTTACCATTTCTGGCATGTTGATTCCTCCACGCTTATTGTCACCGCTTTACGATGGTATTATCACCGGTATTATCATTTTGTTTACTTTATTTTGGTTGGGTTGACTCATTATCGCGCTCCAATAACTGAGCCCTATTAACAATATCTGAATACAAACACAGTTTATGAGAGATAAGATATTGACGTATCTTAGGTTTCAAATCTTTTAGAAACATTCGCGTCATTCTCTCCTCATTATCAACCAAATGGGACGCAAACCGGGACAACTCTGCAAACTTGGCTTCGTACTGCGATACGGTCCATGTTGTTTTGTTCCAACTTGATGAACTCTACCTCTTTCATGTGATTTAATACTTTCGGTAAAGTACTTGTCGTTGAATGCTTGGAACTTCTCCCAAGACATCTTCATCGCGGCGAGTTGAGTACGCTTCTGATTCCCACCAATGTCTGCCTCCCTGCCGCAATGACATGAAGGTGGCAAAGGAACCTTTTGCTCCTCAGAGCATCCCAAGACATCAAATATCCTGTTGATCTGCTTAATCCACGTCTCCGCCTTAAGTGTTTTTGGCTCTCCAAAAAACTCTGGTGGTCCTAGTTCCTTAAACTGCTTGGCAGTGACCGTCCGAGAGTTGCCAGTATTTCCACCTGCATTTTATACAGGAGCCGTTCTTGCCTGATGTTGCATGAATTGCATAAAGCCTCTGAACATTCCATCGTTCATCATTTGGTCAGTGTTGTTGTTTGCCTGAGGAATGTCGCCTTCCTGATGCACATTATCCTGATTATTGATCCGTGGAGACTCAACGGTCTTCTGTGCTCCATTGATGTTCTCAACATTCTCGGATGCCATTTTCAAACACTGCCACAAAATAAGGGTTAATTATCATATCACATATTATTCTTATACTCTGACCGACCAATTAAATATCAAATAAACTTAGGTAGGTCATACTAGCGAAGAAATTCTCCGTCTCTCCCCTCCTAGTTCTTGTCTCATCATATCCCTAAGTTTTGATACCAACTGTGACGCTCCCAAAATAGGTATACATCACCTATTCTGAGTCGCCAAATACATGGTACAAAATACAAATACAATCTTTAAAATACAACAAGAGAGTTGTGAGTTTTAATACAAATACTGTCTTCTAGACAATATCCACTCTCAGAATAAGTCCTCATTACATTTTCACACTATTTAACAAAATAGTGAGGACTACTAATACACCATCTAGGACCATTACTCCGTTCCCCGACTCGTTCCAGCTATGTTCTTATTTCTTGAAGAGAACAGTGAAAGAAAGGGTGAGCTCAACTATCCCAGTAAGAAATATTATGACTAAGATAATGCAGAATAAATTATCATTAGCCTTAAACAGTATTAAACTGATACAATATAACAAACATCAAGTTTAATCATAGATCAAGCAATCCATTAAAAGAGTCAAGTAGAGAATAAAATCTACTATCTTTTATGATTTAAAAAGTTTTCATCACTTTTATCATTTGAGACTCGACAATAAATAATCCACATCATCGAATCACCCCTGCACTACGGCCAATGATATTCTTTAATATCACGACCACAAATTATCCATGCATTACAGGCCAAAGAAATTCGTGTATTCATCAATGGTCATGATCATGCCAACAGCTGTCCATCAATGCACTACGGGCCAATGAGGACTTTTATCACATCATTTGTAACATTACGGTCATGATTACACCGAATAATTCCTGGTCATAATCATACCAAGTCCATCTATGCACTACAAGTCACAGATGACTTTCAAAAAAATATAAACATGAGGATGATGACAATGATATAAGAATTCAATAAAACAAGTTCACGAATTAATTTATTTAGGAACTAATAACGTCCAAATTATCAACATGATACTGCTTTGTAGAGTAAAATTCAAAAATGCTCAGAAGAATATTTCTATGAAAGATACTGGATGAAGCGCAAATATCAAGGATCTTCCACTAATTTCATGGAGTATAGAAGTCAAAATTTTAACCAACTGAGTATAATAAAGAATGGAATAACAAAAGAAATCACCATGCATGCGGTGCTTGCATATGTATAGTTATTCCAATCTGAATAATAAATAACGGAACGGTCAGTCAAGCGTGTACGCACCAACAGGATATTCCAACGGTATAATAAAGAATGGAATAACAATGAAATCACCATGCATGCGGTACTTGGCGATGTATGATTATTCCAATGAATAATAAATAACGGAATCGGTCCGTAGAAAAGCGCATGATAGATAGGATATTCAGCAAATAATAATAAAGACGGAACCAGTCCCGTGAAAACGCATGTGATGACATGATGTTCCAACAGAATAATAAAAAGACTAAACCCGGTCCCACAGAAAAGCGCACAAAGAGGATGTTCAACGAAATAATAAAGAATGAAAGAACAACAGAATCACCAAGTATAGGTAGATGGCATGATCTGATTATTCCAATAGAATAATAAAGAATGGAATAACGAAGTTCTCTTCATGAATAAGAAAGAAATAATACCCACTTCACCGTAAAATAAACTTGATATCGAGTAGTGAAGTAATGTAAAACTCTTCTTCTTTCTATATAATTTCTCTCTCAGAGTTCAAAGTGAATTAAGTAAGAAAATAATGAAGGAATGAGCTTCTATTTATAAAAGAATGGATCAAGATAAGAACTAATTCATGAACGGTCCAGATTGATTTACTTTTAATCGGACGATCCATATTTAAAGCAAAATATTTTAAATAAAATATATTATATATTATATATATTAAATATATATATAGCATGTGTAAAATTTTTCACGGGATACACTCCCGTGATCAGCCTTACTAAGTTGTCAACTAAATTACATATATATAAATATAATAATAATAATAATAATGTAACTCCCTCTTTTCCAAGCAATCCTTCCCCTTTTTTTCTTTGATTTGTCGAGAACCTCCCCCCACCATCCTCAAAACATGTGACAAATTATATATATATAATGATAATAATTGTACTCCCTCCCCGTATAAACCAAATCTTCCTTCCCCCACCCAAATTGACAACTTTGACAACTTTATATATATATATATATATATATATATATATATATAATATATATATATATATATATAAGTAATAAAACAAAAGCTGAAATGACTTCTCACATAAGCATCAATAATCAATACAAATGTGTCTACTACGCAACCACGCGTATTCATCGTATTTTTACCAATTTAGTAGTTCAACAAGATTAATGGTAAAACTTCCGCCGTTATTTTCAATAAAATATTTTTGTCATTTTCTCAATCCGACAATAATTCCGTTGTAGGGTCCACTGAATGATTGTACCATCGTCTTTGATATTCCCTGACAAAAAGAATATTTCCCCATCAATCGAATATAATATGACAACTTGCATTCTTTGCAAAATTTGTAAATATTACCCACAACTATAACATTATATTAAATTCATTCCATAATATTCAAAAATGATATTTATAGAAAAAAAAAATCATCTTTATTCATAAAAACTGGGGTCTTACAATTCTGGTATGGAAACCTGTTACCATAACAAATGGTACCTGTTTTTGTCATGTTCAAATTAAAGGACTTGACTTCTAGGAACATAAAAGCGTGAAATAGTGTTTCATACCTTCATAATGTGGCTTACCTTCATAATGTTTCTTTTTATATTTATCACGATATCTTCTTGTTGACATAATTGTCTTCACATTTTCGATGATTTCTTTCTATAACTCTCAAGTTTCAATTTCACGTACCTAATCGTGCTTCATCTTATTTCAAAAGGTAGTTGGTTATCACAATACGGGCACTGTTGAATTTATCGTTGATACTCTCTTAGGAAAATTTTATTTTATGTTGATACTTGGTGTCATTATGCAACTTAAACACCATGTCTTCCACGTTTTTCGTCCTGTTCCAATCTCACCAACAGGTGTTATTGATATGGCAATGAATATCAATGGTGATATTGATTTAGGAATGGCGGAAGCGATGGATTTGAGACATGTACATTTAATTTCTAGATATTATTTTTTGGATCTTTATTGCCATTTATATCTTTATACTTGCTTACGTTCCATTTTACCTTTGTGAAGGTGGTGTATGCAGTTTTGCAGCTTCATTGATATGGATCTTTTCCTGTTATTTTCTCATTACGTGTTTTTTATGGATAGTTTAATTAGGTAGTAGTTTAATTTTATGGATAGTTTGGTATATTTTGTGGATGTAGTCAAATTCACAATTCAATACAAGATAGTAATTATATTGAAAAGTGAATTTGAGATGTATGGATAGTTTGGCATTATTGAGATGTAAACGTATTGTATGGTATTGATATTCTTTGTAATTGACATTACAAAGAATTATTGGGAGATGTAAACGTATTCTTTGTAATTTTAGCTATATATCATGGCATTAGCATATTGCAGGTGTATTGGTAATTTAGGTGAATCATAACTTCTTTTTTTTTTTAATCTACAACATTTTAAAAACGTTGTGTGAAAGTGCCTAAACGTTGTCTGATATATTAAATTACAATGTTTTTATCCAGAAAACGTTGTGGAATCATACATTCTACAACATTTTTAAGCATATGCTAATTTATGAAAAATAAATCTACAACGTTTTTTTCTTAAAAAACGTTGTGGAATGTGCATAACTACAAAGTTTTAAAAACGTTGTGTAAGGGTGTCAAATAGATGACACCTTAACCACGACGTTTTTCTGACTGAAACCACAACGTTTTTTCTGCGTTGTCTATTTACTGTTTTGTAGTAGTGTCTGCAACCCTTAACAAATCAATCGTGGTGAGGACGATAAAAACCTTAAGGCTAGTGATCACCCATGTCATTTCTCCCATTCTTGCTGTCAATTTTGATTTTATGAAGCTAAGAGTTCTAGCAATCTTAAGGTCTTTATGACTTTCTTAGAATCAAAAATGGGTGGATGGAAGACAACACTATTTCAAAGATAAGTATCATTTTTCTTATATCTATCTTATCAATGGAGTTTTTATGATAAGTAATTTACTGAGATATTAAGCTATTGATAACTCCTCTTAAAAGATGGATTGTGGAGAAAAATAAAAGTGAAAAAGACTTGCAATTTACAAGTTTGTAAATTGATGCGGAGGAAAAGAAGAGTCATCATGGACAAACACCAAATGTTGATGCCTAAATTTTTTTCTATTCTTCATATTTAATTCCAAAAACAATAAGCCTACAGTGGCTGGCATCTTTCGACCGGGGTAGTGACCGGTCGAATTTTTTTTTTGGCAACTTTTGACTACCAAATAATTAATGTAATTTATTGGAACTGAAATTTTTACAAAATGTAGTGATTTAGGTGTCATTTGGATACATGTAAAAAACAGGGTTGTACGGTCTATGCAAATGACACCTAAATCACTTCATTTTGCAAAAAATTTAGTTCCAATAAATCACATTAATTATTTGGTAGTCAAAAGCAAAAAAAAAATTTAAAAAAATTCCGTCCAGTCACTACTCCGGTTGGAAGTCGTCGTAGAAAGATTCTTCCAAAAAAGTGTGTTTTTTAACATTTGCCTTTACTTTTATAAATGATAATTGTGTATCATTTTGTATGTGCTTGAAAGTATATATATATTATGCGTAGATGATATTGTATGCTTGAGTATTATTTTACTTACATTTTGTTGTAATAAATTATTTAATTAGTTTTGGGATAAAAAAAGTAGTAATTAAATTTTTGTTCATGACGGAATAAATTCAATTTTGTGCATATATATTTTGGTTATAATATTTTATGAGTAGATAAAATTTTATGATGTGTATATATATATGGTTAAGCAAAAAACGGATAAAATCAATAATCGAACATAACCGAATTTTTTTAACTGAATTATTTCGATTATTCGAATTAATTCAGTTATAACCTTTTTAATATTCATGTATTGAGGTATGGATATGGTTATAACTTTTAGACAAATGCTTGTATCTTTCTCGGATTCTCACGCTTACAAACTTTTCTCAGTTTTCAACCTGCATTTGAAGACTGAATTATATACGAAGAGGGCCATGGAAATACTGGGTGCTATACTGCTGTCATTTTCTCTATCATTAATTTAAATAGAGCAAATAGTAGATGTTCTTATATAAATGATTATGGTTGATTGTGACGCAACTGAAATAAAATCTACAGACTGACGTACTGTTTAGGCACATTTCCAAATAGATTTAAAAACATTATATGCATCCTGATAATACCTAATACCCTCCCTTTTGTTCGGAAAAAATAGTACCATTTTTAATAAAAATTACAAAGAAAGTATGATTCTGTTTTCGATGATTTAAAACTAACCAAATCAAGTGTAAGTTGGCTATGAAGATTAAAGACAGACCATGGCTTATGCAAACGTGCAGTAAATATCTATTTTATGGGAATTTACTGGCACAAAGAAGGCAAATATTTGGTGCTACTGGCCAACTAAGAAAGGACAAAATACTGATAAGACACTTCAAAAGAGTCGTCCACAATATTTTTTGTTATTTCCATAATAAAAATGTCACTGTAGATGTCTAGCGATGGTGAAAACCGTTGCTATAAGATCTATAACGACACTTTTATTATGAAAATAATAATTTATGTTGTGGATTTAACAATTTCCTGTTGTTATCAAACAATTCACAAAGTAGACTTCCACCAAGTATCAGCTACTCTCCATTGACAATGAAAAAAACAAAACTTATAAAATCCAAGAACAGTGACAAGTGACATGGCTGGCTCGATTATTACATATTTTTAATAATAATAATTTCATGTTAAATAAGGCGGCAGGCGCTGTGCCGCTGCTGGACCGCAGATTTTTAGTCAGTAATGGCAATAAAATAGGCCAGTGAGGTCATTTACCAAAAACATTGGCTATTTGGCTTATGATCATGTGGAGAAATTTGGCTTAAGTTCCATAATTCAGTAATACGAGTATTATGACATGCTAATGACGCATAATGACATATGATAAACCCTGGATTTTTGGGTCTTTCTTTTTCTCATTGTTGACTTCTTTTTCTTGATTATTTCACTAGACCAAATAAAAGGTACAGCAAGACAGCACCAAGGAAGATCCTGTTCACATTATGAGAAACAAGCACCAGATGTGCAATTATCTGCATGATGAACATCAATAGAGAATCCTCCCTCCCAATGATATACTGCGCGCATGATTTGAAAAAAACTAAGGTTTGTAATTATTATTTGATTCCGCGGCCAACCGTATAATATGCTTGTCAAATAAGAAAATTCAATGGCTGAGATTTCATGGTTAACTCAACTACATTGTCGCTACATTTAAACAAGTCAACAAACTGATGAGATTTTAGCCTAGTAGTTAAGACGTTCTTTGACCTTTAGGTCGATTATCACTTAATTAGTAAGTGAGTTTATCTCTTACTTTATGCGAAGTGTTTCCTGTAACACATGTTTGTGAGTTTATTTCTTCTTCTAGTGAAGTTTGAATAGTGAATGATGTACTTGATTATGACTTCAAAAAAAAAAAACTCATCATGCTTAATACATCTGAAACAAAAATCCAACATCATTATCAAAGAACTAAGAAGGCGAAGGCGCCATAGGCCTTAATGGAGAAGAACTGAAATGGGGCAACCAGCAAGGAATGTAGGGGTAGCTCGCCAAGTAAGGACAGTGCCTTGGATGCGAAAAAAAGGACACACATTCGAAAATTGATCTTTGAAACGGAAGACCAGGAATGCAGTTTTTCCTAATGTCAAGTACCCCTTTCTTGATCAAGCTCCTACAGATTGGGCCTACTTGGATGAAATAATTATCGGACAGCGATAAGTTAGCCAGATTTCCAAGTGCACACACCACCTCAGGCACCATACCGTAAAACAAGTTACCAGCAAAATTCAGCACTTCCACATTTTGCAGGCAGCCCAAAGAGTTTGGAATTGGTCCAGTTAATCGATTATTTCCAGCATCCAACACTACAGCCTCTTTTAAGAATCCGAGTTCATATGGTAGACAACCACTTAGCAAGTTGTTCAAGAATAAAACCTCTGAGAGACTAGACAAGGCCTTGGCAATGCCCCGTGGGATTGGCCCGAAAAATTTATTATTGGCTAATGTTAGCAAAAGTATATGAGAGTTGCCAATATTTTCTGGTAATTTTTGCATGAAATTGTTGTTGTTGATGAAGAGTACCTCAAGGTCTTTGGCGAATAATTCAGGAGGAACTGACCCGGAAAAGAGATTGAACCGGATGTCCAAAAAAGACAGGCTGCTCATCCCTAAAATAGCAGCTGGAAATGATCCTGAAAACAGGTTGTTACTTATGTCTAGCTCATAAAAGTAAGGGAGAGTAGCAATATTTGATGAGATTGAGCCAGTGAAAAAGTTGGAATTTGCATGGAAAAGCGCCATGTCCGGGAGCTGATCAAGGAAGCCATCAAGAGAAGGGGCAGCTAGTTGGAATCCATTGAAATCAATAGAGGCCAGAGCTATGGCACTTTTGTTGTATGGAGGGTTGTCACAAAAAAATCCCCGGTAGCTGCATATATCTGAACCTACCCAGGATTTGGTGATCCCGAGAGGATCAGAAGTGATTAAATTCTTGAAGTTTTGGATAATTGGGTAGACTAAAGAGAGCCTCTGGTCTGCAAAAACCAACAGTTGTGCTCCTGGAGCTGGTGCTTCAGCTTCTAGTGATGCCACTAGTGGTGTACCATAGCCAAATATGAGGAGTGAAATAAGGATTTCGAAAATTGGATATACATGTTTAGTAGAGATGTTACTCATTTTCTTCAATGTCCTATTTTATTTTATTTTTCTTCTTGTAATAGAAGGAAGAAAGATAACAGAGAGATCAGCACTGAATTAAAAGAAAAGCTAACTCTTTTTATACCACTTTCAACTTTATTAGCATAGTAATGATTAGTGTTGGGATACTAATACAATCTTTTTGGTTCATTAATTACTATACAGGATTGACAGTATTTTGGAGGATAAAATTTAGCATTATATATGTGATAGTTTAAGATATGAGATTAGTGTAATAATTTACTCGTAAACATGAACCAAAAAAAAGGAGTCTCTACCATATATAAAAGGATTTGTATTATTAAAGGAATGAGGAGGACCTTCATGATTCTTTTGACCTTTTTTCTCGTCCTATTGCTTCTAATGGGTTCCTATTTTTCTTTTAGTTGGTGGATTTTATTACTTGCTTCTGACGTCCAGCTTGCATCAGGATACATATTCAACTGTTTGGATTATGAAAGGTTGATAAAAATTGTATAAAGAGAAAACTAATAATTATAATTGTTATGCAAAATTTAAGAAACCACTTAAGATTATTTTAAGGAGTCAGTTATGTCAAGTGATAATAATAATAATAATAATAATATATTTCAATTCATTTTCGAGCTGCAATTTCAAAAAACAGATATATATGAGATTCTAGTTAGCGTGAAGTTATTTTTTTTTTTGGTAAGTTGGTTGATTAATGGAATAGAATCTTGACACACATACAATCTACCATCGCGTCAATAATATTCTATTGATCAATTAACCAACTTATCCCAAAATAAACTTCATACTAACCACTTTCATATCCCAAAACAATAAATTACAATTGAATCCTCATCTACACCACAACTATAAAAAATCTTATTATTTTGGATGACCAATGCAAATGTCATCCTTATTTTAAAAATTTAGACAATGCGAATATGGATCTCTTCTTAACATCGCATTTTTATTTTCAAAATTCTATATATACATTACTACATAAATTGTAAGACCCCAAATTATTAATAAATGAAATTTAATTTTCTCTATTTTTTATTTTGAAATAGTAAGGGTTGATTTGATTAATGTGGTTAGTTATGGATAAAATACGCAAATATTTCAAATAAGTAAGTGGTTATAAAATATTTATTATTGTCGAAAAATATTAGGTTATGCGTGAAATATTACTGCTTTTTAGAATATTCGTGACATTTACCAAACCAAATATTGTATGTGGCCCCATAACTGAAGCGATTGGATGAAGAAAACGACAAGTATAAGTTGTTTATAAATAATCAGGGTAGTTATTCTCATTATCTTGTTGAAATACTCTAGTGGTTTAAAACACAAGAAGATTACCATTATTGTACCAATTATTGATTCTTACGTAAGAAGACACTACTCAATAATTGTTACAATAATTCTTCGCTCAATATTTTATTTTATTGATTCAATAATTGCTACGTTGATATTTTATATTTCTGTTGTTTCAATAATTGTCACTACACAGTATTTTTCATTATCGGAGCAATAATTCATATTATCTGAATAATATTATTAGATAACATTATTACCAATGTCTAGAAAGTTCTGTCTAAGGAGATTTTTGGTCATCTAATTGCGCGCCAGTAAGGAGAAATCCTTATTGGAAAGCCCTCTCTTTCTTGAACCTAGCTCAGTTATCAATAATGTGATTCTGTAATATTATTTGTGAAAATAATTAATTATTAATTTTTATGATGAGAAAAATATTCATTTTATGTGGATATAGATGGAGAAAATTTTAATGTGACAATTGTTAAAAATTAATATTTTATCTTTTTCTGATAAAATAATTTATTTAAATATATTATTATATTTTAATAATATAATAATGGTGATATTTTTATAATGAATGTGGGATATGAGTATATGAGGAGGAAGAGTATTTTTGTTGCAATAAATGTTAAAAATATGTTAAACATGTCGGTGGACCCCATTTCTTGACTGAAATTTGATTATAGCTTGTAAAATCGTCCGTTTGTGGATTTCGATCAATTTTTGCTTGGAATTTGGAAAAACTTTCTTCTGTAAAGTTGTAGATAATGGAATTTTCTATGGAAAAGACATAAGGTTTGAATTTTTCTGATAAAGGGCTATTTATTATGAATTATTGAAGTTCTGAAGTTTTGAAATAATTGATTTCTGGAAGTTTTAATTATTTTTTTCAAGAAAAACGTTTTTGGTGAGTTAAGTGGGTCTAGCATGTAATTGCTGAATTCAGATCTTCAAAAGTGGGCGTATGGAATTTTAAAAAAAATATATATTTTATTAAATTTTCTACTTTGGTGTTCTAAGTATTTTCCTATAAATAGGGTGCTTAGGTTAGAATTAAAAATTACACCAGAAACTGAAGTTTTTTCTCTCTTTCTCTCTCTATATTATCGAGCGTATTCTTGTGAGTATTTTGATACTTTTGAAGCGTTCTTTATACTGGTCAAAGTTCCTTCAAAGACTATATCCAAAGATTCCAATGTCGAGTATTGTTTTCCGAGGTAAAGGATATTATTATTTTTAAATGATATTATTTCTTCTAATATCATTATGCCGGAATATTAGTAAGATTTTTCTTATGAAATTCTTGTCTTTTAGTGTCGGGGTTACTATTCACGTATACGGCACTATTCACGAATACGACACTATTCACAGAAAAATTAATTTTCATTTTTTTCCCCAAAATATCGATTATAGATACTAGCTTTGATTGTATCCATGTTTTGATCATTCTTGAATTTTACTTCACTATGTTTATTTATGAAGTTTTTTTGAACTTGGATTGTTTAAAGTACGAATTCTTAATATTTGTTCTTTTGTTTCACTGGATTCGTTTTCTTTAAAATATTTTTCATTATCCTCATCCTAAAAGATGATATTCTTGAATATCTTTTGGCACAGTAGTACAAAGATGGTTGATTTTCTTATGAATATCTTTGGCCAGTAGTGAAAGATGTACATGTGTTGAGATGAATACGACTTAATCATGAATATCTTTGGCTGTTGTGCAAAGATGAATATTTGATTCAAGATGAATATTGATTGATGTTACTGAGGATAAAATATTGATGATGGACTTTTAAATTCATAGATTAATTTCATTCTCTACGTAACTCATCTATGAATTATTATTTCATTGCGAATATTGATCCAAACTTGTTGTTTATTATATTTTATCGATTTTTTCTCTGTTGAAGACTAACGATAATTTGTTATATATTATCTTAGTCATAATATTCTTTATTTGAAATAGTTGAGCTCACCCTTTTCCTTTTTGTTCCATTTTTCTTCTCAAGAGGCGAGAATGTAGCGAAGTCTTAGTCGGAAGTGGAATGATGGTTCTAGAAGTTATTTTAGTAGTCCTCACTATTTTGTAAAATAATGTACCAATAATTGTAATGAGGACTTAGTTGGGTATGGATATTGTCTAGATGATAATATTTATATTTAAACTTACAGATTTATATGTTGTATTAATAAAGTTGTAGTTGTTTCTGTACCATGTTATTGACAACTCAAAATGGGTGATGTATACCTATTTTGGGGGCGTCACATGCATGGTTTGACCTTATAGTGTATATTTTATTAGTCATATCTAAAGAAGGAAGTGGTTAGTATGAAGTTTATTTTGAGGTAAGTTGGTCAATTGACCAATAGAATACTAACACGCAGGCGATGTTGTATCTGTGTCAGTATTCTATTGGCCAATTGACTAACTTACCAAAAAAATAACTCCATGCTAACCGGATCCCCTAAAGAAATTCTAAATTACAAATTAGTACATAGTTCATTTATTGCAAACACGATCAAATAGTGATATTTTAATTGAAGTTAACTTTATGGTAAGTTAATCAATTGACCTATACAGTACTGACACGCAGAGAGAAATTACCTTTTGGCCTGCGTGTCGATAATATATTGATCAATTGACCAAAGTAAATTTTATGTTAACCACTTCCTATTTTAGTAGTTACAAACGTCAATTTTTGTCAATAAACTTGTGATGAACTTGGTTACAAATCATGAAGTTATAATACATATTTTAGTGCTCACCACTTTTAGCTACTGATCGGACGACAATTTGGTCCGTTGTTATAGAACAGATAAACGGTTTATATATTATGGTGACGGTTCGATACGTCGCTAAAAGTTAAGACGACGGTTCGACGGACCGAACCGTTGTTCGATCCGTCGCTAAAAATGGTGAGCAAAATATATTAAATAAAGGACTTGATCCTATCCGTATGTGTATATATGTGTGTGTGAGAGAGACAGATGAAAGTATAATCTAATGGAGTAATATAATAAATAATTTTATACTCTCTAATTTAACTTGCCCAGTTTATGCTTTTGACTGTTCGAATGAAATTGAACTTTAATTTCGAATTTAATAATTGAAAGGTGCCAAAAGTCATTTGAAACCGCACTATTTAAAGACGTATTTACATAAAATTGCACAAAACTACAACCACAATACATTATTCGTGATTTTGATGTAAATTTTAGAATCTGCACATGCACTCTGTGATGTGATACCGGATGGAGTAGTTCTTAAAATAGTAATGTTATGTACACATACTATCAGTTCAGATATTAAGCTCACTCTTTATTTAGCTCACCCCTTTTTAGTGACGGATCGAACGACGATTCGGTCCGTCGTTATATGTTCGGTCCGTCACTATATATTATTCGTCATTAAAAGTTTCAAGACGCAATGATTTCTACATATAACGACCGGATCAATCGTCACCGATCCGTCGCTAATGGAGGTGAACAAAGTGAACTAAACAAAGAATGAGATTAAGATTCGGATCGCACAAAGTATATACAAAAAGTTTAAAATTTTTCGAAAGGATAGACTTTTATTGGGCTCACTCAAACATAAAGCCTTGTGAAGCACTAATACACACAATTTGTAATTACATAAATAATAAGTGGGGTCCATCTCATATATGTGGAAATAACAATTTTCTTTAATTTAATATTGTAAATCTGTAACGTTTAGTTAATTAAAAAATTCATCCAATTATAAAATCCATATATAATTACAATAAGACCTAAGCAGATTGATGTTGAGGACTGGGTAATATAGAACAGTAAATTGGGATAAGCTGGTACGTATGTAAGCCGTATAGGTTTGGGACAAGTGTCGTTATAAGCAGCCGTAAAGATCGTCGCTAGATGATTTAATGACAATTTTCATATGAAAATATTATTTTTTTATTTTGGATTTATGTTAAATTTCCTAAATATACATCAGTGTTCACCTTCTAGATGCTACTCCTTTAATTTCATTTTATTTGTTTTAATTAATTGAATAATATGGTCAAGTTGACCAGTTGACAATTTCTAGAATTAATATTATACTTTCATTAATACAAAAAAAATCTTATTTGTAAAATTTGACGGATATGAGGGATATAAATTTTTTCGATTTATTTTTATTCCCAAAAATAATTTGTCATTAGCTGAGTAGTGGTGGGAAGATATTAAAATTGTGAAATCAAGCTTAAGTTGTTGAATATGATTTTGGTTCAAAACTAATTGTTTTATTTAATTTCATCTATATCTTTTGAAAGATAAATTTTATGTTTATTTGTTTCTTGGGGTGTAATTGATGAAGTTATTATTATTAAAAAAAATAGATCTTTATATTCTTCTAATTTCTTATCCAAATGGATTTTTGTACTTATTCAAATTACAAGTATGTTTTTTAACAAAAATAAATATAGTACAAGTCAATATATGTGTGTAACAAAGAAAAAAGAAAAGACTAAAGCAGAATAATTTTAATAGATAGACGTTATTAAATAATATCATTTCTTATATTTATATATGTAACGGCCATATAGTAATAGCCTAGTTTAAAAATAAGAATCCCTTTCATTCCCTTCCTTTCCCTACTTCTAAACTCACAAACAAGAGAAAATTTAATTAAAATCTCATCCAATCCCTTTCTTTTTAAAACTCACAAACATGACAAAAGAAAACTTTAATCCCTTCCCATCCATTCCGCTTCTATACTTTGTTATCCCTCCAAACTCACAAACGCAATCTTAGTATATTATGTTATTCTACATCAATATGAATAAAAGAGGACTATTTTTGTGTAAGGAATGGATATTATCTATAATAAAAATGCATATAATTTACTACTAAAGTCAATTTTCACCATATTAAAATTAAATGAATTTGATTAATTATTAATTTAAAAACAATCAATTTAATCATAAAAAATCAATTAACACAAATAATATGAGACGGAGAGAGTGGTGCAAAGTTTAAATAAATAATTTTTTTTTAAAACTTTTTCCACATGAAGAAAAATAGAGCATTGCTTATTTATTTTTGTTCGGTTTGAATATGACACACTACAACACTAGTATAATTTACCAACGTTGAATTGAAAAAGTGTCCCTCCAAATCGTTATCCAATTTTAATTTGCACTTTTTAAGATACAAAAATATCTCAACTAAGTGACCAATTTAATTCAATTGACAAAAATCTCAATTTAAGATAATGTAATATAATTAATTAAAAATATATTAAATTGTAATAATATAAAATCACAAAACAAAAACAAAAAATCCTCTAAAATATTCCCCATTATGGTTATAATGTCATCATATTCATATTTTATTACACTTTAGTAAGGGTGTAAATGAACCGAGTATTTAGTTGCTCAGATTTGGTTTATAAAATGTATCGAATATAAAATAAGGTTTGATTGAGTCTCGTTTAGTTACCGAGTCGAACACGATCTCAAATCAATTCCGAGCAGTTTGAACTTTTCGAACGAATATAATCCGAGTATCAATAAAAAATTACAATTTGAAGAGATTCGAGTAATTTATCGAACTTTAAAATTTGTTCATATTTGAATCATTTATATTTTGAGTCGAGTTCGAATCAAACTTTTAGTTAAGCGAGTACAAATCAACCCTGAACTATTTACTCATTTTATATTCTTATATTTTAGTTCTATTAAGCTACGAGTTTATTAAATTTATTTAAGAATTCAGAATATGAGATCGTATATAAATATATAACAAGGAGTCCGGATCTTAAGCTCACCCCTTATCCAACTCACCCGAGCTCACCCCTTTAGCGACGGACATGGCGACGGTTCGATCATACAACCGTCATCTATACTTTTAGCGACGTTATCTATTGTCCATCGCTAAAAGTAGCAACGATGGTTGTATGTCCGAACCGTCGCCGAATCCATCGCTAAAAGGAGAGTGAACTCAGGTGAGTTGGATAAGGGGTGTAAGACCCCAGCTTTTATAAATAAAGATGAATTTTTTTTATAAATATTATTTTTGAATATTATGGAATAAATTTGATATAATGTTATAGTTGTGGGTAATATTTATAAATTTTGCAAAAGTAAGCAAGTTGTTATAAAATATTACGTTTGGTCAGGGAATATTCTTTTTTGTTAGGGAATATTCGTAGACGACTACTCAATCATTAGTGGACCCCATTAATAGAAGTATTGTCGTAGTTAGAAAAGCACAAAATTATTTTCTATAAAAAATAACTACAGAGGTGTTACCATCAGTCAAAACCGCTGAACTACCCTAGTAGTAAAAGTACAAAGAATATGCTCGTAGTTGATAAGAGCAGACACGATATTGATTATTGATGCTTACGTGAGAAGTCACTCAATTATGCTCAATTATTACTTTCAAAGATAATTCTTTGATCATATCTCTTATATTATTGATTCAATTATTGTCACAATATCATCTACAGATAATATGTTATAGTATTAAATTATTAATTGAGATGACAAGTTATAAATGATTAATAATTGTTGAAAGATTAAATATGTGTTGATTAAAAATAAAATGATTTGTGGTAATATTTATTCAATCCTTGATGTATATAAAGAGTCTGTTATGAGACGTTTGTGGTAACTTTGATTATTTTATGGGGGGGGGGGGGGCCCATATGTCATCATCTAAGAGTCCATTCGTCAATAGTAATTACCTTTGTGAATAGTAATTACCTTCGTCAATAGTATTTATCTTCGTCAATAGTAATTACCTTTGTGAATAGTAATTATCTTTGTGAATAGTATTTACCTTCGTCAATAGTAATTACCTTCTTCAATAGTAATTACATTCGTCAATAGTAATTACCTCCGTTAATAGTAATTATGTAAGACCCCAAAATTATTAATAAATGAAATTTATTTTCCACTATTTATTATTTTGAAATAGTAAGAGTCGATTTGATTAATGTGGATAGTTATGGGTAAAATACGCAAATATTTAGAATAAGCAAGTGGTTATAAAATATTCATTATCGCTTAGGGAATATTCGTTTGGTCGTGGAATATTCAATGCTTGTCGGGAATATTCGTATGACTGACAGTAGCAAATTTTTGTGGGCCCCATAACTGAGCGATTGGATGAAGAAAACGACAAATATAAGTTATTTATAAATAACTACGTAGTTATTCTGAATTATCTTTGTTGGAATACCCAAAGGGTTAAAACACACTAATACGCGCGTTGTTGAATAGTAGCACACGTATTGCACCAATTATTGATTCTTACGTAAAAGACACTACTCAATAATTGTTACAAAGAATTACTAATCGGTATTTTATTTTATTGATTTAATAATTCTTTGCGTTGAAATTTTATATTCATTGTTTTTCATAATTGTCATTACACAAGATTTTTCATTATCGAAGCAATAATTCATATTATCCTGAATAATATTATTAGATAACATTATTGGCAATGTCTAGAAAGTTACATCTAAGGAGAGGTTCGATTACCACCTAATCATTGCTTGTGACGATGAGAAATTTTATCGAAAGCCCTCTTTCTCAGGAGGAACTATCTGTTGTCAATATTGTGATTCTGTAATATTATTTGTGAATAATTAATTATTGATTCATATGATGAGGAAAATATTGATTTTATGTGGATATAGATGGAGAAAAATTTTAATATGACAATTGTTGAAAATTAATATTTTATCTTTTTCTCGATAAAATAATTCATTTAAATATATTATTTTAATAATATATTAACGGTGATATTTTTTACAACGAATGTGGGATATATGAGTATACTGAGGAGGAAGAGTATTTTTGTTGCAATAAATGTTTAAAACATGTTAAACATGTAATGCGGACCCCATTTCTTGATGAAATTTGATTATAACACCGTAAAATCGCCTGGTTTGTGGATTTCGATCAATTTTTGTTTGGAATTTGGAAAAACTTCCTTCTGCAAAGTTGTAGATAATGAAATTTCCTATGGAAAGTCGTGAGTTTCGAATTTTTCTGATAAAAGAACTATTTATTATGAATTATTGAAGTTCTGAAGCTCCGAAATAATTGATTTTTGGAAGTTTTAATTGTTTTAATTAACAAAAACGTTTTTTAGATGTATGAGCCTCATTTAACACATGCTAAGTTGCCGAATTCAGGTGATTCTAAGTGGGCGTGACAAATTAATATATATATTATTATTATATTAAATTTTACTGCTTTGGTGTTCTAAGCAATTTCTATAAATAGGGTGCTTGGGTTAGAATTGAAAATCACACCGTAAACTCAAGTTTTCTCTCTATATTATCGGCGTATTCTTGTGAGTATTTTGAGTATACTTTGAGTATTGCTATACTGATGCAAGTTCAAGTCATAGCCTATATCCTGTGTTTAACTAGTAAGATTGTCTTTCGAGGTAAGGGATGTTATTTTCTTCTCAAATGATATTATTTCTTCAATATCATTATCTTTGAAATATTGGTTGGAACTTTTTATCAAATTTAGAATTTTTCATGTCGGGTTACTTATTCATGAGTTACTATTAGTGAGTTCTTATTCACGAGTTACTATTCATGAAGTCTTATTCATGAAGCGTGAAGATGTTTTTTGTGGAATTTCTATCTTTTGGTGTCTGGAGTTACTATTCACGATACTCGGCACTATTCACGATATCTGACACTATTCACGAATCACGACACTATTCAATAGAAAAATAAAAATTTTTCTTTTCGTCTAAATATCTATTCGGGATACTAGCTTTGATTGTATCCATGTTTTGATCATTCTCGAATTTTACACCCTATGATTATTTTTGAGGTATTTTTGGGCGTGGATAAAACAAAGTACGAATCCTTAATCCTTAATCCTTGTCATTTTGTTTCACTGGATTCGTTTCTTTAAAAATATTTTTCATCATCTTCAGTCTTAAATGATGATATTATTGAATATCTTTGGCATGTAGTGCAAAGATGAATGATTTCTGAAGAATATCTTTGGCCGTAGTGCAAAAATGAAGAGGAGTTTAGATGAACATGACCAACTGATGAATATCTTTGGCCTGTAGTGCAAAGATGAATATTTGATTCCAGATATATATTGATTGATGTTACAGGGATAAAATATTGACGATGAACTTTTAAATTCATACATAGAAGATAGTAGTTTGCATTCTCTACTTAACTCTTCTAATGAATTATTATTTCCGCTGCGAAGATTGATTTAAAACTGGTTGTCTATTGTATTCTATTAGATTTTTCCCTGTTGGAGACTAACGATAATTTGTTGTATATTATCTTAGTCATAATATTCTTTACTGGGCTAGTTGAGCTCACCCTTTTCCTTGTTGTTCTATTTTTCTTCTCAGGAGGCGAGAATGTAGCGAGTACTAGTCGGTATATGGAATGAAGGTTCTGTAGAGAGTTGTTTAGTAGTCCTCACCATTTTTTTTGTAAAATAATGTATCAATAATTATGATGGGGATTTATTTGCGTGTGGATATTGTGTAGATGGCAATATCTCGTATTTAAACTCACGCTTTATATGTTGTAATAATAAAGTTGTAGTTATTTCGCATCATGTATTTGGCGACTCGAGAATGGGTTGGATGGAATGGACCTATTTTGGGGCGTCACGGTTGGTATCGAGCTTAGGGATATGATCTCCAGGCGGAGATCGGGAATAGAACTAGGAGGGAGAGACGTAAAATTCTTCGCTAGTGTGTCCTACCTAAGCTTATTTGTTAGTTGGTCAAGATATATAGGGATATTATGTGATATATTGATTTCCTTAATTAACCCTTGTTTTATGACGAAGAATTGAGAATGTCGAATTGAGAATATTAACAATGGAGTAAATGAGACCGTGGAGATGCCTGTCTTTTTACCAAATGAGGAGAACGTCTGCAACAGTCGGCAATGTACCTCCCATGAACAACACCACCGAAAGCGAGATGATGAACGAGGGATGTTTAGAAGCTTTTGCGCTTCATGCAAAATCGCATTTAGGAGACTCGTGTTCAAAATACTGAGGAGAAATGATAGCAATTCACGGGTTGTCACAACAAGCAAGGGCCTCAAAGAGTTGGAACCACGAATTTAAGGAAAGCCGATCCGATCATGGCGGAAACATGGGTCAAGCAAATTACCAAGATATTCGATGTCTTGGGATGCACGGAGGAACGAAGGTTCCATTCACCACCTTTATGTTCCGCGAAGATTCGACATCGGTGGGAATCACATGAAGCGTACCCATCCAAATTTCGGCGTGTCATGGAGACGTTTGAAAATACAGTTCAATGACAAGTACTTCCCCGAAAGTATTCGTCGTATGAAGGAAGTGGAGTTTATTAGACCGAGCGAGAATAACACGACGGTGTCCCGACGAGGCGAAGTTCATGAGTTATCCAGTTTTCACACCTCATTTGGTGGAGAATGAGGAACGATGACGCGATGTTTCGAGAGGTTTGAAACTTCGGATACGTCGATATCTCATTTCTCATAAATTTTCTCTCTATTCAGATGTTGTCAACAGGGCTCGATTGTTAGAAGCGAGATAACGAAATACGTTCAACCGAGGGACCATAACCGAGGATCATACCGAAGATGGCAGTCATCGTAATAACGATAACCACGGAGAAAGAAGAATACGATTAAAGGCGGTAACCACTCCGGTGGTAATCGTGGCCATGAAAATAGAAGAAGCGAGTCGGGAGGAGATTTTAAAAGAGGTGATTTAACAACGACCATGTGAAGACGCAAAGATCTGCGTGAATTGGTTCCAAGGAGGAGAAAGACCACCGGTCGTATGTTACAAATGCGGAAAAGAGGGATATATCACCAAACCGCCCACAACAAATTTAAGGTATGCTATAATTGTGGAAAAGAAGGACATATCGCTCGAGATTATGACGATATCGAAACCCACCCGGTGGGAATGGTGACTCAAAAGGATGTCCCGTAAAAGTCAAAGTCAACGATTCCTGGAAGAGCGTTTATGCGTGGCCGGTCAAAATGCGAGGAACCCGAACGAAGTTAAGCGGGTTAGTTAATTATAAATTCTTGCGAAGTTTATACCTTACTAGATACCCGGCCTCTACCCTTTCTTTTATCTCTCTTGCTTGCGCCAACGTTTGAACTTGACTACGGAGAAATTAGACTTTGACCTATTTATGGAGACTCAGATTAGAGAAACTTTCATTACATCCGTTGTTTAGAAATCTTGCTTGATTCAGTTTGGCACTATCACATTACCTGTTAACCTTATTTCTATAGAGATATTTGCTTTTGATGTGATTTTAAGATTAACTACTCATCATGTCAAATTGATTGCTTTTGTAAGGTTGTTAGTTTTCATATTCCTAAGCAACTTGTTATTCAATTCAAGCAATCAAACCATTGTAGTCAAACATTTTCATATCAAGCCATGAAGTCATTCGCTTATTACGGATGTCAAGTTTTCTTAGTCCATGTTATGGATTTGAATAAAGACACGTCGATTTGAATAATATTCCCCGTTGTTATTGATTTTTCCCGATGTATTTCTGAAGAATTTCTTAGCTTACTCCCAAAGCTCCGATATTAAATTTTGTATCAATTTGAACCCGGTTACAAAACTCATTTCTAAAATCTCATATCGAATGGCTCCTATTGAACTTCGTGAGTTAAAAATTCAACTATAGAATTTGGTACCGAGCCTTTATCCGGTGACTTCCTTTGGGAATGCACCAAAGCCGAGACTTCTTCGTAGGGGACACCATATTCGATGCGATAGTAAACGATAGGTGTCATTGTAACGTGTTATCCAAGGTTGGGATATGAGTCACAGTTGAGAACAAACTAAGTCGGTAATCGAAATACGTAGATTTCTAGGCTTAGTTGGTTATTATCGGAGATTCGTTGAAGGATATTCTCGAATCGCTATTCCATTAACGCAGATAACTCGTAGAGATACAAAATTTGAATGGAGCAAGCAATGTGGGAAGAGCTTCGAAGAACTCAAGAGGAGACTCATTTCAAAGACATGTTCTACGACCATGCCATCCTAGAAAAGCGCGACGTGGTAGGCGACGTGTTGAGTAGAAGATCGTATCTGAGTACTGAGTAAATGATATTGTCAAAGACTCATTTCAGATAATTTACAAATAATAGAGATGGAGATGAAAACTCTAGGTACCCACGTGATGATATACGAGTATAATCGACTTTAATCGATAAAGTTAAAGTCGTTTCAAGCTACACACCGGTGATGAATTTGAAGAAGGAGGTACAAGAAGTTGTTATTTCAAAGGCGAGAATCGGTGAGGTGAGGAAAGCTCAAACCTTTGATTTATTAATCCATTTGAAATTCTCGATCGAATAGAAGCTGTGGCCTATAGACTCGTTTTACCACCAAGTATGACGCGTGTTCATAACGCTTTTCACGTGTCGATGTTACGTAAATATGTGGACGAACCCAACCACGCTATTGAAGTTAGAACCGGACGAGATAAATAAGACCTAACGTCGAGGAGGTACCGTCACAAGATCTTGGATAGGAAAGAACATGTCCCACGTCGAAGGTCATACCACAAGTCAAAGTTTTGTGGAGAAACCATGCTATTGAGGAAATGACCTGGGAGTTGGAAACGGAAATGAAAGCGAGGTATTCTCATCTTTTTGAAACACCAGGTACGTACGTCAATTTCGAGGACGAAATTTCATAAGGAGGGGAGGTTGTAAGACCCCAAAATTATTAATAAATGAAATTTATTTTCCACTATTTATTATTTTGAAATAGTAAGGGTCGATTTGATTAATGTGGATAGTTATGGGTAAAATACGCAAATATTTAGAATAAGCAAGTGGTTATAAAATATTCATTATCGTCGGGGAATATTCGTTTGGTCGTGGAATATTCGTATGCTTCGAGGGAATATTCGAATGCAGACGGTATGCAGCTCTTTTGTGGGCCCCATAACTGAAAGCGATTGGATGAAGAAAAACGACAAATATAAGTTATTTATAAATAACTCGGCGTAGTTATTACCAATTATCATCATGTTGGAATACCCAGCCGGTTAAAACACACTAATACGCGTTGTTGAATAAGAAGACACCAGTATTGCACCAATTATTGATTCTTACGTAAAAGGCACTACTCAATAATTGTTATTCTGAATTACTAATCGATTTTTATTTTATTGATTTAATAATTCTTTGCGTTGATATTTTATATTCATTGTTGTTTGAATAATTGTCATTACACACGATTTTTTTATTATCGAAGCAATAATTCATATTATCTGAATAATATTATTAGATAACATTATTGGCAATGTCTAGAAAGTTCTGCATCTAAGGAGAGGTTTGGTCACCTAATTGCGGCGCACCAAGATGGAGAAATTCTTATTGGAAAGTCCCCTCTTTCCTGGGAACTGCCTGGTTGTCAATATTGTGATTCTGTAATATTATTTGTGAATAATTAATTATTGATTCATGTGATGAGGAAAATATTGATTTTATATGGATATAGATGGAGAAAAATTTTAATATGACAATTGTTGAAAATTAATATTTTATCTTTTTCTGATAAAATAATTCATTTAAATATATTATTTTAATAATATATTAACGGTGATATTTTTACAACGAATGTGGGATATATGAGTATACGAGGAGGAAGAGTATTTTTGTTGCAATAAATGTTTAAAACATGTTAAACATGTCGGTGGACCCCATTTCTTGACTAAAATTTGATTATAGCCTGTAAAATCGCCCGTTTGTGGATTTCGGTCAATTTTTGTTTGGAATTTGGAAAAACTTCCTTCTGCAAAGTTGTAGATAATGGAATTTCCTATGGAAAATCGTGAGTTTCGAATTTTTCTGATAAAAGAGCTATTTATTATGAATTATTGAAGTTCAAGTTCAAATAATTGATTTTTGGAAGTTTTAATTGTTTTAATTAACAAAAACATTTTTAGATGTATGAGCCTCATTTAACACATACTAAGTTGCTGAATTCAGATGATTCTAAGTGGGCGAGACAAATTAATATATATATTATTATTATATTAAATTTTACTTTTTTTGGTGTTCTAAGCGATTTCCTATAAATAGGGTCTTGGGTTAGAATTGAAAATCACACCGTAAAAGCTCAAGTTTTCTCTCTCTATATTATCGAGCGTATTCTTGTGAGTATTTTGAGTATACTTTGAGTATTGCTATACTCTGATGCAAGTTCAAGTCATAGCCTATATCCTGTTTCAACTAAAATCTTGTCTTTCGAGGTAAGGGATATTATTTTTTTCAGTAATGATATTATTTCTTCAATATCATTATCTTTGAAATATTGGTTGGAACTTTTTATCAAATTTAGAACTTTTTCATGTCGGGTTACTATTCATGAGTTACTATTCACGAGTTACTTATTCATGAGTTACTATTCACGAGTTACTATTCACGAGTACTATTAATTGAAGCGTGAAGATATTTTTTGTGGAATTTCTATCTTTTGGTGTCTGAGATTACTTATTCACGTGTACGGCACTATTCATGTATACGACACTTTATTCACGAATCACGGACTATTCACCTTAAAAATGAAAATTTTTCTTTTCGTCTAAAATATCTATTCGGATACTAGCTTTGATTGTATCCATGTTTTGATCATTCTTGAATTTTACACCCTATGATTATTTTTGAGGTATTTTTGGACGTGGATAAAACAAAGTACTGAATCCTTAATCCTTAATCCTTGTCATTTTGTTTCACTTTGGATTCGCTTTTTTAAATATATTTTTCATCATCTTCATTCTTAAATGATGATATTATTGAATATCTTTGGCTTTGTAGTGCAAAGATGAATGATTTCTGAAGAATATCTTTGGTAGTAGTGCAAAAATGAAGAGGTGTTTAGATGAACATGACCAATCGATGAATATCTTTGGCTCATAGTGCAAAAAGATGAATATTTGATTCCGATATATATTGATTGATGTTACAGGATAAAATATTGACGATGAACTTTTAAATTCATACATAGAAGATAGTAGTTTGCATTCTCTACTTAACTCTTCTAATGAATTATTATTTTCATTGCGAAGATTGATTTAAAAGCGGTTGTCTATTGTATTCTATTAGATTTTTCCTGTTGGAGACTAACGATAATTTGTTGTATATTATCTTAGTCATAATATTCTTTATCGGGCTAGTTGAGCTCACCCTTTTCCTTGTTATTCTATTTTTCTTCTCGGGAGGCGAGAATGTAGCGAGTACTAGTGGGGTATGGAATGAAGGTTCTAGAGAGTTGTTTAGTAGTCCTCACCATTTTTTTTTTGTAAAATAATGTATCAATAATTATGATGGGGATTTATTTGCGTGTGGATATTGTCTAGATGGCAATATCTCGTATTTAAACTCACAGCTTTATATGTTGTAATAATAAAGTTGTAGTTATTTACGTACCATGTATTTGGCGACTCGTAATGGGTTGGATGGAATGGACCTATTTTGGGGCGTCACAAATTACCCCTTCGCAAATAGTAGTTGTCCTTCAATATTACCAAGAGTTAACGCCTCTTGATTGTTCCAAGGGTTAATTACCCCTTCATGAAATAGTAGTTGTCTCTTCAATATTACCAAGAGTCATTTTGACCCTTCATTAAGACCAAGAGCCACCCTCGCTTTTTCTATAAATAGAAAGCTCATTCCTTCATTATTTCTTACGAATTCACTTTGAAACTCTGTAGAGAGAAAACTATAGAGAAAAAAGAAGAAAAGTATTTTTCTACTTCACTTTTCCAATATTCAAATTTTCTAAGGTAAGGGATATTATTTGTTGTACCCGTAAGGGGTGTTATTCTTTCTTATTCACGAAGAGAACTTCATTATTCCATTCTTTATTATTCGGTTGGAATAACTCAGATATCGCTGTGGCATACCCTATACATAACTCAGTATACGCCAGCATACCTGTACTTGGTGAAATCCTTATGTTATTCCATTCTTATTTATTCTATTGAATAACTCAGTATACGCTGAACTCCCTATACTTGGTGAAATCCTTATATTATTCCGTCTTTATTATTCTCGTTGGAATATCCTCGTGCATGTGTTTTACACCCACCGGGTTCCGCCTTTATTATTATTACATTGGAACATCATATACGTATGTTTTACACCGGACTTCGGTTCCGCTTTAATTATTATTACGTTGGAACATCCATGCGTGTGTTTTACACCGGACCGGTTCCGCTCTTTATTATTATTCTGTTGAATAACTCACCTGCAAGGCCTATCGCATGCACGGTGATTTCTTTTGTTATTCCATTCTTTATTATACCCATTGGTTAAAACTTTGACTTACATACTCCATGAAATTAGTAAAATATCCTTGATATTTACGTTTCATCCAAAGATCTTTTCATGGAAATATTCTTCTAATCATTCTTGAATTTTACTCTACAAAACAAAGTGATCATGTTTGACAATTTGGGCGTTAATAATTCTGGATAAAATAATTCTTGAACTTGTTTTATTGAATTCTTATGTCATTGTCATCATCCTCATGTTATATTATGTTATCTTTGCTTACGTGCATAGATGAACTTAGTATGATTATGACCGAGGATCATTCTAAGGTATAATCACGGCTTGATATAAATGATGTGACAAAAGTCCTCGGGGTGGCACTGTAATGCAATGATGGATAGTTTTTGGTATGATTATGACCGAGGGTGATTCGGTATAGTCATGACCATTGATAATTTGATGAATATCCTTGGCAGTAGTGCGTGGGGTGATTCGATGATGTGGAATATTTATTAAAAGCCGAGTCTCAAATTATAATGATGATGAAAACCTTTTAAATCATAAAAGATAGTAGATTTTATTTTCTACTTGACTCTTTTAATGGATTCTTTGGTTCCGTCAGTAGTTAAACTTGATGTTCATTATATTTTATCGGTTTAACACTGTTGTTGTAAGCTAATGATAATTTATTACGCATTATCTTAGTCATAATATTTTCTTCTTGAGCTAGTTGAGCTCACCTTTTCTTTCATTTTGTTCTCTTGAAAATGAGAATATAGGCTGGGGACGAGTCGGGGAGCGGAGTAATGGTTCGAGAGGATAGCATTAGTAGTCCTCACTATTACATTAAATAGTGTGACAATAAATGTAATGAGGACTCCTTGAGTATGGATATTGTCTAAATGACAATATTCCTATTAGAACTCTCGCTTTATGTATTGTCAGTATGTTACACCTACGGATGTATAATTAAGTTTGTATTTGAATTTATGTACCATGTAAGTGGCAACCCAAGATGGGTGACGATACCTAATTTTGGGGGTGTCACAGTTGGTATCAAAGCTTAGGATATGATCCCAGGTGAGATGTGAGATAAGAACTAGGAGGGAGAGACGGGAATTCCTTCGCTAAGTATGACCTACCTAAATTTATTTGGTATTTAATTGGTCGATCGAGTATAGGGATAATATGTGACGCCCCAAAATAGGTATACATCACCTATTCCGAGTTGTCAATACATGGTATGTAAACAACTACAACTTTATTATTACAACAAGAAAAAGCTGTGAGTTTGAATACAAATATTATCTTCTGACAATATCTATACTCAAATAAATCCTCATCACATTTATTGATACATTATTTTACAAAATGGTGAGGACTACTAAACAATCCTTTCTAAAACCTTCATTCCATACCCCTTCAATTGCTCGCTATATTCTCGCCTCCTGAGAAAAATGGAACAAAAAGGAAAAGGGTGAGCTCAACTAGCTCAGTAAAGAATATTATGACTAAGATAATATACAACAAATTATCGTTAGTCTTCAACAGGGAAAAATATAATAGAATACATAGACAACAAATTTTAAATCAATATTCATGGAAATAATAATTCATTAGAAGAGTTAAGTAGAGAATGCAAACTACTATCTTCTATGTATGAATTTAAAAGTTCATCGCTCATCTTTTATCCCCTCAGTAACATCAATCAATATACATCTGAATCAAATATTCATCTTTGCACTACAGGCCAAAGATATTCATCAGTTGGTCATGTTCATTTAAACACCTGTTCATCTTTGCACTACGGCCAAAGATATTCTTCAGAAATCATTCATCTTTGCACTACAGGCCAAAGATATTCTTAAGAAATCATTCATCTTTGCACTACAGGGCCAAAGATATTCCATAATATCATCATTTAAGACGGAGGATGATGAAAATATTTTTTTTTAAAGAAACGAATCCAGTGAAACAAAATGACAAGGATTAAGGATTAAGGATTCGTACTTGGTTTTATCCACGCCCAAAAATACCTAAAAAATAATAATCATAGTGGTGTAAAATTCAAGAATGATCAAAACATGGATACAATCGAGTTAGTATCCGTAATAGATGTTTTAGACGAAAAGAAGAAATTTTATTTTCTATGAATAGTACCATATATACGTGAATAGTGCCAGATACGTGAATAGTCCGTATATCGTGAATAGTAACTCAACACCAAAAGATAAAAATTCCACAAAAACATCTTCACGCTTTCATGAATAGTACTCGTGAATAAGAATCGTGAATAAGAACTCATGAATAAGAACTCGTGAATAAGAACTCATGAATAGTAACCCCAAGACGTGAAAAAGTTCCAAATTTGATAAAAACTTCAGATCAACATTTTAGTATAATGATATTGAAGAAATAATATCATTACGAAAAAATAATATCCCTTACCTCGAAAGATCAGTACTTCTAGCTGAAACACCGGATATAGGCTATGACTTGGACTTGCACCGATAGCAATACTCAAAATATACTCAAAATACTCACAAGAATACGCCGATAATATAGAGAGAAAACTTCAGCTTCGGTGTGATTTTCAATTCTAACCTAAGACCCTATTTATAGAAAATGCTTTAGAACACCAAAAGCGTAAAAAATTTATTAAAATATTAATTTATTAATTTTATTCCTACGCCCACATTTAGAGATCTGAATTCAGCCACTTCTAACACATGCAAGACCCACAATAATGACAAAAATGTTTTTGTCATTTTAAATATTTTATACTTCCAAAATTAATTATTTTGAGCTTCAAACTTCAATAATTCACAATAAATAGCCCTTTTATCGTAAAATTGAAACTCGTGAATTTTTATAGGAAATTCAATTCTCTACAACTTTGCGTAAAGAAAGGTTTTCCTAATTCCAAATGTAAATTGACCAAATCCACAAACCAAGCGATTTTACAAAAAGTTATAATCAAATTTCAAATCAATAAATGGGGTCCAATTTACATGTTTAACATGTTTTAAACATTTATTGCAACAAAAATACTCTTCCTCCTCGTAGATACTCATATATCCCACATTCGTTGTAAAATATCACCATTATTATATTATTAAAATATAATAATATATTTAAATGAATTATTTTATCGTAAAAAAATAAAATTTCAATTTTCAACAATTGTCACATTAAAATTTACTCCATCTATATACTCAAAGTATACTCAAAATACTCACAAGAATACGCTCGATAATATAGAGAGAGAAACTTCAGCTTCGTGTGATTTTCAATTCTAACCTAAGACCTATTTATAGGAAAACGCTAGAATGACCAAAATGTAAAATTTAATAAAATATATTATTATTAATAAATTTCCTATACCTCTTTGGAAATCAGATCCCAACATTTCCCACATGCCAACCTTCTAGAAAGAAATGATAAAAACGTTTTTCATAAAATAAATAATTAAAACTTACAAAAATCAATTATTTCGTAGCTTTCGAACTTCAATAATTCATAATAAATAGCCCTTTCATCGTAAAAATTCGAATCTCGCAATTTTTATAGGAATTTCAATTCTCTACAACTTTGCGTAAGAAAGTTTTTCCAAATTCCAAATAAAATTGGACCAAATCCACAAACCAAGCGATTTTACAAAGCTATAATCAAATTTCAATCAATAAATGGGTCCCACCGACATGTTTAACATGTTTTAAACATTTATTGCAATAAAATACTCTTCCTCCTCGTATACTCATATATCCCACATTCGTAAAAATATCACCAAGTAATATATTATTAAAATAATATATTTAAATAAATTATTTTATCGTAAAAGATAAAATATTAATTTTCAACAATTGTCATTTTAAAAATTTTCTCCATCTATATCCACATAAAATCAATATTTTCCTCATCATATAAATCAATAATTAATTATTCACAAATAATATTACGAATCACAATATTAACAACCAGCGCTCCCTGAAAGAGGGGCTTTCCAATAAGAATTTCTTCTTCATGCCGCAATTAGGTGACCAAACCTCTCCTTAGATGTAACTTTTAGACATTGCCAATAATGTTATCTAATAATATTATTCAGATAATATGAATTATTGCTTCGATAATGAAAAATATCGTAATGACAATTATTGAAAAACAAAGAATATAAAATATCAACGCAAAGAATTATTAACTCAATAAAATATCGAATAAAGAATTACCGTAACCATTATTGAGTAGTGCCTTCTTCACGTAAGAATCAATAATTGGTGCAATACTGCAGCTACTTGCTCAACAACGCCAGATTAGTGTGTTTTAAACACCGGGTATTCCAACAAGATAATCTGTAATAACTACACCGTATTTTAAAAACAACTTATATTTGTCGCTTTCTTCATCCAATCGCTTTCCGTTATGGGGCCCACATTACGGTCAAAGCTTGGCGTCGCATTTAATATTCCCCGACAAAGATTTAATATTCCACGACCAAAACGAATATTCCCCGATGATAATGGATATTTTTAACCACTTCGCTTATTTTGAAATATTTGCGTATTTAACCCTTAACTATCCACATTAATCAAATCAACCCTTACTATTTCAAAATAATAAATAAAGGAAATTCCTTTTTATTTAAAAATTTCGGGGTCTTACAACCTCCCTCCTTATGAAATTTCGTCCTCGAAATCGACGCGTGACGTCACTGGTGTTTTCAAAGGTGAGATATACCTCGCTTTCATTTCGCTTCCAATTCCCGTGTCATTTCCTCTATAGCATGATTCCTCCACAAAACTTTAACTTGTGGTATGACCTTTCATGCAGTAGGACATGCTCCTTCCTATCCAAGATCTTGACAGTACCTCCTCATACGTTAAGTCTTCACTATCTCGTCCCGGTCTAACTCAATAACGCGGAGCAACTTCATGACAATACATGATCCCCTATACTAAATTCCACGTCCTTTCGATGAAGATCCGCATAACTCTTTTGTCGATCTTGTGCCGCTTTGTATACGCTTGTCGAATCATTTGGATCTTTTCCGTAGTCATACGCATTCAACTCGGGTCCCAACAATGTTTTTTCACCCACCTCGTCCCAACATACTTTGAGAGCGACACTTTCGTCCATATAATGCTTCAAATGGAGCCACACCTATACTTGCTCGATAATCATTGTTGTAGGAGAATTCCACCAATGGTAAATACTTATCCCAACCGCCCTTGAAGTCTAGGACACGTAGTCTTAATAAATCTTCAAGAGTTTGAATAGTCCTTTCGATTGTTCGTCTGCTTTGAGGATGGTATGCCGAATCAATCATAAATCCGTGCCCATAGCTTTTTGCAAGCTAACCCAAAATCTTGAAGTGAATCTTTGGTCACGATCCGAAACTATGGATACAGTACGCCATGCAACCTCACAATCTCATTCACGTATATACTAGCAAAGACGCTCAAGGAATAAGTCTCCGTGACGGCAAGAAATGAGCAGACTTGGTTAATCTATCAACAATAACCCAAATAGCATTGATGTCTTGAGAAACCGTAAGAAGACCCGAATGAAATCCATGGTAATGTGTTCCCACTTCCATTTCGAATCTCAAGTGGTTGCAACGGACCCTTAGGTACTAGATGCTCCGCTTTACACGCCGACAAGTTAAACATATTGAGATAAACTTTGCAATCTCTCTCTTTATATTGTTCCACCAAAATGTATGTCAAGATCACGAAACATTTTGGTACTTCCGAGATGGATTGCAAATGGTGTATTGTGTGCCTCCATCATAATCTTGTACTTCAAATCGTAGTCGTTAGGGACACAAAGTCTAGAGTGGACTCAAGTATTCCTTCTTCATCAATTCTCGCCCTAATAGCTCCTTCTTGAACTTTCTTCTTCATACGCGATCGCCTCGGCCTGGGTGGCTTGAGCAACCTTAACTTTTTCTATTAAAGTTGGCTCTATGCATATACTTGACATCATCGCACTCATTCCCGCATATGATCTTCTACTCAACGCGTCACCTACCACGCTCGCTTTTACCGTGATGGTATCAATAGTGTGGTCGTAGTCTTTCAATATCTCGAGCCAACGTCATTTGTCGCATGTTGAGTTCTTTTTTGAGTGAAGAAATATTTAAGGCTTTTATGGTCCGAATATATCTCACTTTCTCCCCATATAGATAGTGCCTCCATATCTTTAAGCAAGAAAACGATCACGCTAACTCTAGATCATGAGTAGGATAATTCCTCTCATACTCTTTAAGTTGTCATGAGGCATAAAGCTATGACTTTCCCACGCTGCATGAGAACACATCCTAACCCTTTGCCTCAAGCATCGTCAGAGATAACAAATCCATCCGAACCGGATGGTATTGTTAGAACAGTGCCAAATAAGTCTCCTCGTAAGCTCTTGGAACTTTTTCTCGCATTCTTCGCTCCAAACGAATTTTGTATCCTTCCGAAAGTTAATGAAGTTAATGGAGTAACGATTCGAAAAACCTTCCACTAATCTCCGATAATAACCACTAAGCCCAAAAACTACGATTTCTTGATCATCGACTTGGTTGCTGTTCTAACTTTGATTGCTTCAATCTTCGCGGATCAACAGATACTCCATGTTTTGACACCACGCGCCCAAGAAATGCTACTTCCTCAAGCCAGAACTCGCATTTCTTCAATTTGGCATATAGTTTGTTTTCACGAAGCCTTTGGAGTACCCGCTTCAAATGGTGCTCATGATCTTCACGACTTTTGGAATATATGAGGATGTCATCAATAAAGACAACAACAAACTGATCCAAATATTCCTTGAATACTCGGTTCATCATATTCCTTGCACCGTATAGCAATACTCAAAATATACTCAAAATACTCACAAGAATACGCTCGATAATATAGAGAAAAAACTTCAGCTCAGTGATTTTCAATTCTAACCTAAAGCACCTATTTATAGGAAAATGCTTAGAACACCAAAGCAGTAAAATTTATTAAAATATTAATTTATTAATTTTTATTCCTACGCCCACATTTAGAGATCTGAATTCAGCCACTTCTAACACATGCAAGACCCACAATAATGACAAAAATGTTTTTGTCATTTTAAATATTTTATACTTCCAAAATTAATTATTTTTGAGCTTCAAACTTCAATAATTCACAATAAATAGCCCTTTTATCGTAAAATTCAAACTCGTGAATTTTTATAGGAAATTCAATTCTCTACAACTTTGCGGAAGAAAGGTTTTCCTAATTCCAAATGTAAATTGACCAAATCCACAAACCAAGCGATTTTACAAAGCTATAATCAAATTTCAACCAATAAATGGGGTCCAATTTACATGTTTAACATGTTTTAAACATTTATTGCAACAAAAATACTCTTCCTCCTCGTATACTCATATATCCCACATTCGTTGTAAAAATATCACCATTATTATATTATTAAAATATAATAATATATTTAAATGAATTATTTTATCAGAAAAAAATAAAATTTCAATTTTCAACAATTGTCACATTAAAAATTTACTCCATCTATATACTCAAAGTATACTCAAAATACTCACAAGAATACGCTCGATAATATAGAGAGAGAAAACTTCAGTTTCTGGTGTGATTTTCAATTCTAACCTAAGCACCCTATTTATAGGAAAATGCTTAGAACACCAAAACAGAAAATTTAATAAAATATATTATTATTAATAAATTTCCTATACCTCTTTGGAAATCAGATCCCAACATTTCCCACATGCCAACCTTCTAGAAAGAAATGATAAAAAACGTTTTTCATAAAATAAATAATTAAAACTTACAAAAATCAATTATTTCGTAGCTTCAGAACTTCAATAATTCATAATAAATAGCCCTTTCATCAGAAAATTCGAATCTCGCAATTTTTTATAGGAATTTCAATTCTCTACAACTTTGCGAGAAGAAAGTTTTTCCAAATTCCAAATAAAAATTGACCAAATCCACAAACAAGCGATTTTACAAAGCTATAATCAAATTTCACCAATAAATGGGGTCCACCGACATGTTTAACATGTTTTAAACATTTATTGCAATAAAAATACTCTTCCTCCTCAGATACTCATATATCCCACATTCGTTGTAAAATATCACCAAGTTAATATATTATTAAAATAATATATTTAAATGAATTATTTTATCGTAAAAAGATAAAATATTAATTTTCAACAATTGTCATTTTAAAAATTTTCTCCATCTATATCCACATAAAATCAATATTTTCCTCATCATATAAATCAATAATTAATTATTCACAAATAATATTACGAAATCACAATATTAACAACCGTGCGCTCCTGGAAAGAGGGGGCTTTCCAATAAGAATTTCTTCTTCATCGGGCGCAATTGATTAGGTGACCAAACCTCTCCTTAGATGTAACTTTTAGACATTGCCAATAATGTTATCTAATAATATTATTCAGATAATATGAATTATTGCTTCGATAATGAAAATACTTAGAATGTAATGACAATTATCGAAAAAACAAAGAATATAAAATATCAACGCAAAGAATTATTAACTCAATAAAATATCGAATAAAGAATTATCGTAACCATTATTGAGTAGTGCCTTCACGTAAGAATCAATAATTGGTGCAATACCGCAGTGCTACCTTGTCAACAACGCCAGATTAGTGTGTTTTAAACACCGGGTATTCCAACAAAGATTAATCAGTAATAACTACTACCGCTTATTTAAAAACAACTTATATTTGTCGCTTTCTTCATCCAATCGCTTTCCGCTTATGGGGCCCACACATGGTCGCTACCGCCGCATTTAATATTCCCCGACAAGACTTAATATTCCACGACCAAACGAATATTCCCCGATGATAATGGATATTTTTAACCACTTTTTATTTTTTCAAATATTTGCATGATTTAACCCTTAACTATCCACATTAATCAAATCAACCCTTACTATTTCAAAATAATAAATAAAGGAAATTCCTTTTATTTAAAAATTTTGGGGTCTTACAACCTCCCTCCTTATGAAATTTCGTCCTCGAAATTGACGTACGCATACTGTGTGTTTCAAAAGGTGAGGATACCTCGCTTTCATTTCCGCTTCCAATTCCTGTGTCATTTCCTCTATAAAGATGATTCCTCCACAAAACTTTAACTTGTGGTATGACCTTTCAGGTAGTAGGACATGCTCCTTCCTATCCAAGATCTTGACAGTACCTCCTCATACGTTAAGTCTTCACTATCTCGTCCGGTTCTAACTCAATAACGTGGTTCGGTCTTTCACATATTTACGAAGTACATGATATGTGAAACACATTATGAACACGAGACATACTTTGAGGTAACGCAAGTCTATAGGCTACATTTCCTACTTTGGTCAAGAATTTGAAATGGACCAATAAATCGTGGATCGAGCTTTCCTCTTCCCAAATCTTGTAACTCCCTTCCATGGAGCAACTCGCAACAATATATGATCCCCTACATTAAATTCCACGTCCTTTCGATGAAGATCCGCATAACTCTTTTGTCGATCTTGTGCCATTTGTATACGCTGTCGAATCATTTGGATCTTTTCGAGTCATATCGCATTAACTCGGGTCCCAACAATGTTGCTTCACCCACCTCATCCCAACATATCGAGAACGACATTTTCGGCCCATATAATGCTTCAAATGGAGCCACACCTATACTTGCTCGATAACTCGTTGTTGTAGGAGAATTCCACCAATGGTAAATACTTATCCCAACTACCCTTGAAGTCTAGGACACGTAGTCTTAATAGATCTTCAAGAGTTTGAATAGTCCTCTCTCGATTGTCCGTCTGCTTTGGGGATGGTATGCCAAACTAAATCGCAAATCCGTGCTCATAGCTTTTTGCAAGCTAACCCAAAATCTTGAAGTGAATCTTGGGTCACGATCCAAACTATGGATACAGTACATGCCATGCAACCTCACAATCTCATTCACGCATATACTAGCAAGACGCTCAAGGAATAAGTCTCCGATCGGCAAGAAATGAGCAGACTTGGTTAATCTATCAACAATAACCCAAATAGCATTGATGCCTTGAGAAACCGTAGGAAGACCCGTGAACGAAATCCATAGTAATGTGTTCCCACTTCCATTCCTAATCTCAAGTGGTTGCAATGGACCCTTAGGTACAAGATGCTCCGCCTTTACACGCTGGCAAGTTAAACACATCGAGATAAACTTTGCAATCTCTCTCTCATATATTGTTCCACCAAAATGTATGTCAAGATCACGATACATTTTAGTACTTCCAAGATGGATTGCAAATGGCGTATTGTGTGCCTCCATCATAATCTTGTACTTCAAATCGTAGTCGTTAGGAACACAAAGTCTAGAGTGGACTCAAGTATTCCTTCTTCATCAATTCTCGCCCTAATAGCTCCTTCTTGTACTTTCTTCTTCATACGCATCGCCTCCTGTCCGCCGGCTTGAGCAACCTTAACTTTTTCTATTAAAGTCGGCTCTATGCGATACTTGACATCATCGCACTCGCTCCGCATATGATCTTCTACTCAACGCGCCACCTACCACGCTCGCTTTTTACCGTGATGGTATTGAATAGTGTGGTCGTAGTCTTTCAATAGTTCGAGCCAACGTCATTTGCCGCATGTTGAGTTCTTTTTTGAGTGAAGAAATATTTAAGGCTTTTATGGTCCGAATATATCTCCACTTTCTCCCCATATAGATAGTGCCTCCATATTTTAATATGAAACGATCACGCTAACTCTAGATCATGAGTAGGATAATTCCTCTCATACTTTTAAGTTGTCATGAGGCATAAAGGCTATGACTTTCCCACGCCAGCATGAGAACACATCCTAACCCTTTGCACCAAGCATCATCAGAGATTACAAATCCATCCGAACCAGATGGTATTGTTAGAAACAGTCTTAAATAAGTCTCCTCTTAAGCTCTTGGAAACTTTTCTCGCATTCTTCGCTTCCAAACGAATTTTGTATCCTTCCGAAGTTAATGAGTTAATGGAGTAAGCGATTCAAGAAAACCCTTCCACTAATCTCCGATAATAACCACTAAAGCCCAAAAAGCTACGTATTTCTTGACCACCGACTTTCTGCTCCCAACTTTGATTGCTTCAATCTTCGCGGGATCAACAGATACTCCATATTTTCGACACCACGCGCCCAAGGAATGCTACTTCCTCAAGCCGTAACTCGCATTTCTTCAATTTGGCATATAGTTGGTTTTCACGAAGCCTTTGAGTACCAAATTTCAAATGGTGCTCATGATCTTCACGGCTTTTGGAATATATGAGGATGTCATCAATAAAGACAACAACGAATTGATTCAAATATTCCTTGAATACTTTGGTTCATCATATCCATGAAAGCCGCAGGAGCATTAGTTAGTCCGAAAGACACGACTAAGAATTCATAATGCCCATACCGAAGTTCTAAGGCGCCTTTGAATATCCTCGCCTAATCTTCAAATTGATGATATCCGTAATCGAAGATCGATTTTTGAAAAGAATTGTGCCCTCAGAATCGGTTAAACAAGTCATCAATACGAGGTAGAGGATACCTATTCTTGATGGTGACATGGTTCGATTCCCGATAGTCAATACAAAGTCGCATACTCCCGCCTTTCTTCTTTACAAATAAAACAGAGCACCCCAAGGAGATGTACTAGACGAATGAAACCAATGTCCAACAATTCCTCGTAGTTGGACCTTTAACTCCTGAAGTTCAATAGAGCCATTCGATATGGGGTTTTAGAAATGGGCTTTGTACCAAAGTTCAAGATCAATAAAGAATTCAACTTCACGCTCGGGGTAGACCGAAGTTCTTCGAAAATACGCCGTGAAAGTCAATAACAACAGAATATTATTCAAATTTGACGTGTCTTTTATTCAAATCCATAACATGGGCTAAGAAAGCTTGACATCCGCTTTTTCAATAAACGAATAGCTTTATGATTAGATATGATAGTGATTGATTTTAATGGTTTAGTTGCTTGAATTGCATAACAAAGTTGGTTAGAATATGAAAACTAACAACCTTACGAAAATAATCAATTTTGGCATGATGAGTAGTTAACCAATCAATCCCTAAAATCACATCAAAAGCAAGTATCTTTAAAGAGATAAGGTCAATGTAAAGGTGATGGTGCCAACTTGAATCAAACAAGATTTATAAACAAAGGATGTGATGAAAGTTTCTCCTAACTGAGTTTCCACAGATAGTCAAAGTCTAATTTCTCCTGAGTCAAGTTTAAACGCTTGAGTACAAGCAGAGAGATAAATGAATGGGTAAGCACCTAGATCAAGTAAGGTATAAACTTCGCAAGAATTTATAAATAGCTTACCCGTGATCACCTCGCTTGGGTTCCTCGATTATGACCAACCACAACAAACGCCTTCCCTAATCGCTGACTTTGACTTTTCGGGACAGTTTTTTTGAGTCACCGTCCCTCACCGAACTAGGTTTCGCTCTTCGCATAATCTCGAGCGATATGTCCTTCCTTTCCACAATTATAGCATACCTTGAATGTTGTGGGCGCTTTGGACCGATATGTCCTCTTTCCGTGATTTGTAGCATATACGACCGGTGGTCGCTTCTCCTCCTTTAGAACCATTCTTGTCACGCAGACCGCTATCTTCATATGGTCGTTGTTGTTAAATCTCCTCTTTTTAAAATCTCCTCCCGACTTTCGCTTTTCTATTTTCACGGCCATGATTACCACCAGAGTGGTTACCATTTCGTCTCGTCTGCTTTTCTCTCGCAGTTATCATTATTCTCGTTGATCGCTATCTCCGATACGATCCTCGTTGTGGTCCTCAACGACCGTATTCGTTATCTCGCCTAATAATTGAGCCCTCGCTTACAACATCCTAATAAAGAGAAAATTTATGAGAAATGAGATATCGACGACGCCGGGTTTCAAACCTCTAAGAAACATCCGCCATATCACGCTCCTCATTCTCCACCAAATGAGGTGCAAACTCGATAACTCTACAAACTTTGCCTCGCATCGAGACACCGCCATGTTGTTTTGTTCCAATCGATGAACTCCATTTCCTTCATACGATTTAACACTTTCGTGAAAGTATTTGTCATTAAATAGCTTCTCAAACATCTCCCAAGACATGCCGAAAAGTACCGATGGGTACGCTTCACGCATTCCCACCAAGAGTCCGCCTCGCCACTTAACATAAAGGTGGCGAATGGAACCTTCTGTTCCTCCGTGCATCCCAAGACATCGAATATCTTGGTAATTTGTTTGACCCATGTTTCCGCCATGATCGGATCCGCTTTCCTTAAATTCGTGGTCCCAACTTTTGAACTGCTTGTCGTGACAACCCGTGAATTGCTATCATTTCTCCTCAGATTTTGAACACGAAGTCTCTTCTCGTCTGATTTTGCATGAATCGCAAAAACTTCTAAACATCCCCTCGCTCATCATCTCGCTCAATGGTGTTGTTCACAGGAGGAACATTGCCACTGCAGCACGCTCTCCTCGCTGGTGAGTACAGCATCTCCACTGGCCTCATTTCCATTGTTAATATTCTCAATCGACATTCTCAAATCATCATAAAACAAGGGTTAATTAAGGAAATCAATATATCACATAATATCCCTATATACCCACTAACTAACAAATAAGCTTAGTAGGACACACTAGCGAAGGATTTACTCTTCTCTCCCTCCTAGTTCTATTCCCCGATCTCCGCCAGTAGATCATATCCCTAAGCTCGATACTAACTATGACGCCCCCAAAATAGGTATACATCACCTATTCGAGTTGTCAATACATGGTACGTAAACAACTACAACTTTATTATTACAACAAGAAACTGTGAGTTTGAATACAAATATTATCTTCTGCATAATATCTATACTCAAATAAATCCTCATCACATTTATCGATACATTATTTTACAAAATGGTGAGGACTACTAAACAATCCTTTCTAAAACCTTCATTCCATACCCCGACTGTATCGCTATATTCTCGCCTCCCCGAGAAAAATGGAACAAAAGGAAAAGGGTGAGCTCAACTAGCTCAAGAAGAATATTACGACTAAGATAATATACAACAAATTATCGTTAGTCTTCAACAGAAAAAAATATAATAGAATACAATAGACAACAAATTTTAAATCAATATTCGCAATGAAATAATAATTCATTAGAAGAGTTAAGTAGAGAATGCAAACTACTATCTTCTATGTATGAATTTAAAAGTTCATCGCTCATCTTTTACCCCAGTAACATCAATCAATATACATCCGAATCAAATATTCATCTTTGCACTACGGCCAAAGATATTCATCACCGGGTCATGTTCATTTAAACACTGCTCATCTTTGCACTACGGCCAAAGATATTCTTCGAAAATCATTCATCTTTGCACTACAGCCAAAGATATTCTTAAGAAATCATTCATCTTTGCACTACAAAAGCAAAAGATATTCCATAATATCATCATTTAAGACCGAGGATGATGAAAAATATTTTTTTTTTTTTAAAGAAACGAATCCAAAGGAAACAAAATGACAAGGATTAAGGATTAAGGATTAAGGATTCGTACTTGGTTTTATCCACGTTCAAAAATACCTCAAAAATAATCATAGTGGTGTAAAATTCAAGAATGATCAAAACATGGATACAATCGAAGCTAGTATCCGTAATAGATGTTTTGACGAAAAAGAAGAAATTTTATTTTTCTATGAATAGTACCATATACGTGAATAGTGCCAGATATAATGTGAATAAAGGCCGTATACGTGAATAAGAACTCAGACACCAAAAGATAGAAATTCCACAAAACATCTTCACGCTTCATTTAATAAGACTTGTGAATAAGAATCGTGAATAAGAACTCATGAATAAGAACTCGTGAATAAGAATCTCATGAATAGTAACCCCGACATGAAAAAAAGTTCCAAATTTGATAAAAACTTCAGATCAACATTTTAGTATAATGATATTGAAGAAATAATATCATTACTGAAAAAAATAATATCCCTTACCTCGAAAGATCAAGATTTCTAAATTAAACACCTGGATATAAAGCTATGACTTGACTTGCACCAGATAGCAATACTCAAAGTATACTCAAAATACTCACAAGAATACACTCGATAATATAGAGAGAAAAACTTCAGCTTCGGTATGATTTTCAATTCTAACCTAAGACCCTATTTATAGAAAAAATGCTAAATAATTAAAGCGTAAAAAATTAATAAAATATATTATTATTAATAAATTTCCTACGCCTCTTTTTGGAAATCAGATCCCAACATTTTCCACATGCCAACCTTCTAGAAAGAAATGATAAAAAACGTTTTTCATAAAATAAATAATTAAAACTTACAAAAATCAATTATTTTGAGCTTTCGTAACTTCAATAATTCATAATAAATAGCCCTTTCATTAGAAAATTCAAATCTCATGAGTTTTTATAGGAATTTCAATTCTCTACAACTTTGCGAAGAAAGTTTTTCCAAATTCCAAATAAAAATTGACCAAATCCACAAACCAAGCGATTTTACAAAGTTAATCAAATTTCAAATAATAAATGGGGTCCACCGACATGTTTAACATGTTTTAAAAACATTTATTGCAACAAAAATACTCTTCCTCCTCAGATACTCATATATCCCACATTCGTTGTAAAATATCACCGCTTAATATATTATTAAAATAATATATTTAAATGAATTATTTTATCGTAAAAGATAAAATATTAATTTTCAACAATTGTCATTTTAAAATTTTCTCCATCTATATCCACATAAAATCAATATTTTCCTCATCATATAAATCAATAATTAATTATTCACAAATAATATTATAGTAATCACAATATTGACAACCGTGCATTTCCTGTGAAAGAGGGGCTTTCCAATAAGAATTTCTTCTTCATCATGCGCAATTAGGTGACCAAACCTCTCCTTGTATGTAACTTTCTAGACATTGCCAATAATGTTATCTAATAATATTATTCGATAATAATATGAATTATTGCTTCGATAATAAAAATATCGTAAATGACAATTATCAAACAACAAAGAATATAAAATATCAACGCAGTTAATTATTAACTCAATAAAATATCGAATAAAGAATTATCGTAACCATTATTGAGTAGTGCCTTCACGTAAGAATCAATAATTGGTGCAATACCGCAGCTACTCGCTCAACAACGCCAGATTAGTGTGTTTTAACCACCGGGTATTTTAACAAGATAATTGTGAATAACTACGCCGCTATTTAAAAACAACTTATATTTGTCGCTTTCTTCATCCAATCGCTTTCACATGGGGGCCCACATATGGTCAAGTCCTGTGTCATTTAATATTCCCCGACAAGCAAGATTTAATATTCCACGACCAAACGAATATTCCCCATTTATAATGAATATTTTATAACCACTTGCTTATTTTGAAATATTTATGATTTTACCCTTAACTATCCACATTAATCAAATCAACCCTTACTATTTCAAAATAATAAATAAAGGAAATTCCTTTTATTTAAAAATTTCTTGGTCTTACATAATATGTGATATGTTAATTAACCCTTGTTTTATACGACAAAGTTGTTCGAGAATGACATCCGAAAAATGCCGAGATAAGCAATGAAGCACATGAGAGTGTTGATTCAGCTCAAACAAAAGGTAACAACCAACAATACGATAATAATCATACTAGTGGCAACGGCTATCAGAATAATGATAACCATCGTGGGGGAAATTATCATGCTAAGAATGGTAACCACTTCGGTGGTAATCATGGCAAAGATAATAGAAGTGGAAATTGTGGAAGAGAAGGTCACTTAGCTCGATTTTGTCGTTTACCGAAGACAAATTCAACTAGGATGGAGGCACCAAAGGCTGTCCCAGATAAACCAAAGCCGGTAGTTTAAGAGAGAGCGTTTTTTTTTCTCGTGACGAGGAACCCGAATAAAATTATCACGGTAAGTTAATCATAAACTCATGCGAAGTCTATACCGTGTTAGATACCGCCTCTACCCACTCTTTTATTTCACTTAGTTGTGTTCAACGCTTAAATTTGACTCAAGAAGTTAAACTTTGACTTATTGGTTGAAACTTCGTTAGTAGGAGCCTTCGCATCGCTACTATTTTTAAATCTTGTTTGATTCAAATAAACATTTTCACGCTACTTCGTCGATCTTATCTTTTGAAAATATTTGCCTTTGATGTGATTTTAGGAATCAATTGGTTAACTACTCATCATGCTTTTCGTAAGGTTGTTAGTTTTTATATTCATAACCAACTTGTTGTATGTAATTCAAGTAACCAAACTACTAAAGTCAATTATCATCATATCAAGCCATAAGTAAAGAGCCCCGAACCTTTCGTTGTTGACTTCCTTGTGTGGAATGCACCAAGCCGACTTCTCAGAGGGCGACATCGTGAATGAAGATGGCAAGTTTATAGGTATCATTGTGAGGTGCTATCTAGGTTAAGGGATAGAAGTCACAGTTGGTATCAATGTGATGTACTATCCAAGTCTTGGATGAGAGTCACAGTTTTGAATGATATTTCTATTATTAATAAATTTCTTGACGTATTCTTGAAGATTTCCTAGCCTACCCGAGAGCGTGAAATCGAATTTTGTATTGACCCCAGTACAAAAACCCATTTCTTAAACCCTCAAATATTTCTTCAACTAAAAGGATCTGTTTACGAGGATTATGATGAAAGTCATAATAAAAGCATTGGACTAATGAAAATCATGGGTGTATGAAGTATTAGTAAGTGTTATGATGAGTTATGTGGTTATTATGTGAAAACATGAAAGTTTCTTAGAAATCACAAAGGGTTGAAAAATCAGATTTTGGTAAAAAACGTAACATGAAATTCAATTGACCATATCTCCTATTATATTTTGAATTTTTGAGTGTGGTTAAGTCCTAGATTTAGATCTATGAGTTACCTAACTAATCCAAGTGGAATCAATGAAAAGATGTTGTAGATTTTCGTGTGGACTGATTTTAGCAAAGGAGTCAAAACTTCAAAATGTCCAAAAAGTCACTGCCACGTTTTTTGTAAGGGCTGTTTCGGCCACTAAATTTATGTGAAAAAATTCTGGCCTTTTGGGACATGAAAATATATGTTATAAAGTACCTCCTGTCCAAAAATGAGCTCATTCTCGACTTAAAATGAACAAGTTATGACCATTTTAATATTTAGGTTTTTTTGAAAAAATGCTATAACCGGAGTTCTATAACTCAATGACCATGAAATTTAAATCGAGGCTCACATTAACATGTGTAAGGTCCTGCCAAGATTTGGGAATTTCTGAAGTTAAACTTGAGGTAGCAAATTTCTTAAGGAATTAATTAGAAATTGATTTTTGAAAAATAGTAAATGAATTTTAAAATTCGAGAAAAATATATTTTCATTATGGGACTATATTATGCTAAATCCCAGAAAAGAAATATTTTTGGGACTGATTTGGTATTTTTCATGAAAATAGTTTAGTTACTGAACATATGAGTTAAATATGTTATGTGAAGTAACAAAGTTGAAAATAGGATTTTATGGCTAGAGAATCCTATATAGAGTATATATGCATATTTTTTTTGAGGATTTGATCATTGGTGATGATATCTTATGAGTATGGCATTTTTGAATGATTAAATGCATTATATGGTAAAGCGTAAACAATTGAAATAAATTGTTTATAAATTTAAGAAGTGATTAAAATATTGTTATAATATTAATGATATTAGATTATAAGATTATTAAGTGATTGATAACATGGGGATATTCTTGAATCTCGGATAAATTATATTATAAATGTTTAATATTTATCCTTTATCTCATTTGATTGATTCTTTATATCATCGACATGATCCTCATGCTTATATTATGTTGAAAGTCATCTCGCGCTCACGTGCATAGATGGACTTGGTATGATTATGACCAGTGTGATTGTTCGATATAATCATGACCGTAATTGAAAACACGATTATCTTTGGCCGTAGTGCATGGATAATTTGTGGTCGTGATACTAATGAATACACGATTATCTTTGGCCGTAGTGCATGGATAATTTGTGGTCGTGATACTAATGAATACATGATTATCTTTGGCACGTAGTGCATGGATAATTTGTGGTCGTGATACTAATGAATACACGATTATCTTTGGCACGTAGTGCATGGATAATTTGTGGTCGTGATACTAATGAATACACGATTATCTTTGCACGTGGTGCATGGATAATTTATGGTCGTGATACTAATGAATACACGATTATCTTTTCGCACGTAGTGCATGGATAATTTGTGGTCGTGATACTAATGAATACACGATTATCTTTGGTAGTAGTGCATGGATAATTCGTGGTCGTGATACTAATGAATATCCTCGGCCCAGTAAGTGGGATGATTCGATGATATGGATTAATTATTGAAATGAGTCTCAAAGAATGAAATATTAATTCATGGATGTGGTAAAAGTCATCTTTGGTCAGTAGTGTATTGATAGACTTGGTATGATTATGACCAAGGATTATTCGGTATAATAATCACGATCAGATTGAAAACACGAATATCCTCGCCAAGAAGTGCATGGATAATTCGTGGTCGTGATACTATTAAGTCGCTGGCCTCAAAGATTATTGGTTTTACAGTTTGTATATCTTTGGCTTGTAGTGCAAAGATGAATTGTTAATGAATATCTTTGGTCGGATTGCAAAGATGAATTTAATATTTTTAACGATAAAGGTAAACAAGGTATCCTCACCTCTTTATTATATCAGGTACGTACCCTAATTTCGGGGGCAAAATTTCATAAGAAGGGGAGGTTGTAAGACCCCAGCTTTTATAAATAAAGATGAATTTTTTTTATAAATATTATTTTTGAATATTATGGAATAAATTTGATATAATGTTATAGTTGTGGGTAATATTTATAAATTTTGCAAAGTAAGCAAGTTGTTATAAAATATTCGTTTGGTCAGGGGAATATTCTTTTTTGTCTGGGAATATTCAGACGACGGCTCAATCATTAGGTGGACCCCATTAATAAAGTATTGTCGTAGTTAGAAAACGACAAAATTATTTTTCTATAAAAATAACTAGAGGTGTTACCACCAAAACTATTGAACTACCCGATAGTAAAAGTACAATAATACACGTGAGTTGATAGTAGCACACGATATCGATTATCGATGCTTACGTGAAGTCACTCAAATTTATGCTCAATTATTGCTACAAGAATTGTCGCATCATATCTCTTATATTATCGATTCAATTATTGTCACAAGATTATCTCAGATAATATGTTATAGTATTAAATTATTAATTGAGACGACAAGTTATAAATGATTAATAATTGTTGAAAGATTAAATATGTGTTGATTAAAAATAAAATGATTTGTGGTAATATTTATTCAATCCTTGATGTATATAAACAAATTGCTATGAGACGTTTGTGGTAACTTTAATTATTTTATGGGGGGCATATATGTCATCATCTAAGAGTCCATTCACAATAGTAATTACCTTTGTGAATAGTAATTACCTTCACAATAGTATTTACCTTCAAATAATAATTATTACTTTGTGAATAGTAATTACCTTTGTGAATAGTAATTACCTTCACAAGAGTAATTACCTTCTTCAATAGTAATTACATTCGCCAATAGTAATTACCTCCGTCAATAGTAATTACCCCTTCGCAAATAGTAGTTGTCCCTTCAATATTACCAAGAGTTAATCGCCTTCTTCCTTGTTCCAAGGGTTAATTACCCTTCATAAATAGTAGTTGTTCTCTTCAATATTACCAAGAGTCATTTTGACCTTCATACACTCAAGAGCCACCCTCGCTTTTTTTCTATAAATAAAAGCTCATTCCTTCATTATTTCTTACTTAATTCATTGAAACTCTGTAGAGAGAAACTATAGAGAGAAAGAAGAAAATATTTTCGCTACTTCACTTTTCCAATATTCACTTTCTTCTAAGGTAAGGGATATTATTTGTTGTACCGTAAGGGGTGTTATTCTTTCTTATTCACGAAGAGAACTTCCGTTATTCCATTCTTTATTATTCTATTGAATAACTCAGATACGCCAGATACCCTATACATAACCTCAGATACGCCAGATACCTCTATTCTTGTGAAATCCTTATGTTATTCCATTCTTATTTATTCATTGAATAACTCAGATACGCGACTTCTATACTTGGTGAAATCTTTATATTATTCCGTCTTTATTATTATTCTGGAATATCCTGTTCGTGTGTTTTACACCGACCGGTTCCGCTTTTTATTATTATTCATTTGGAACATCATGTCTCGTGTTTTTACAATTCGACCGTGGTTCCATCTTTATTATTATTCTGTTGGAACATTCTGGCTCATGCATGTGTTTTACACCCTGACTCGTTCCGCTTTTTATTATTATTCTCATTGAATAACCTCATTTGCTATGGCCTATTGCATGCATGGTGATTTCTTTTGTTATTCCATTCTTTATTATACCCAAATAAGTTAAAACTTTGACTTCTATACTCCATGAAATTAGTAGAATATCCTTGATATTTGCGTTTCATCCAAAGATCTTTCATGGAAATATTCTTCCGATCGTTCTTGAATTTTACTCTACAAAAACAAGATCATGTTGACAATTTGGACGTTAATAATTCCTGGATAAAATAATTCTTGAACTTCTTTTATTGAATTTTTATGTCATTGTCATCATCCTCATGTTATATTATGTTATCTTCGGCTTACGTGCATAGATGAACTTAGTATGATTATGACCAGGATCATTCTAAGATAATCATGGCTTGATATAAATGATGTGACAAAAGTCCTCATTAACACAGAATGCAAATGATGGATAGTTTTTGGTATGATTATGACCAGGGGGTGATTCGGTATAGTCATGACCATTGATAATTTGATGAATATCCTCGGCCGTAGTGCGGGGTGATTCGATGATGTGGAATATTTATTAAAGTTCGAGTCTCACTTTATAACAAATGATGAAAAACCTTTTAAATCATAAAAGATAGTATATTTTATTTTCTACTTGACTCTTTTAATGGATTCATTTGGTTCACCAGTAGTTAAACTTGATGTTCATTATATTTTATCGGTTTAACATTGTTGTGAGGCTAATGATAATTTATTCTCGCATTATCTTAGTCATAATATTTCTTATCGAGCTAGTTGAGCTCACCCTTTCTTTCACCGTTCTCTCAGAAATGAGAATATAGTTGGGACGAGTCGGGGAACCAGAGTAATGGTTCGTAGGATAGCATTAGTAGTCCTCACTATTCTCGTTAAATAGTGTGACAATAAATGTAATGAGGACTCCTTGAGTATGGATATTGTCTAAATGACAATATTCCTATTAGAACTCTCGGTTTATGTATTGTCGTATGTTACACCTACGATGTATAATTAAGTTTGTATTTGAATTTATGTACCACGTATGAGTTGCAAAACCAAGATGGGTGACGATACCTAATTTTAAAAAGGCCATGTCATGAGGAGTGTAATTTTAGATCCATAAATTTATATAACAAGTTGCCTTTGTACCTACATTGTATTGTTGTGTCCCTTAGGTTGTTCCAAGATTAGAATAAATAAATATTATTTGCTTCATATTTGATTTGATTTAATTTAACTTTTGATATTTATTTGCGTAAAAATAAAGTTAGAATTGAAATATTAACACGTGTGGCCCACTTGGTAAGTGTAGTTGGATGACATATTAGTAGTGCTAACTAATTAATTATAAAATTGTAAGAAACAGATAATTAAATTCGATTATTTATTTTACTTTTATGTTGCATCATCCTCGTCAACCCCACACCCTCTTTTGACTTTCTCATCTCTCGTCTCTCGTCTCTCGTCTCATCTGATGAGAATCTCTTTTGATTTTAATTTTTATTCATTTAATTACTTCACAAAAATAATAAAGAAAAACTATTATTCTAATTGTTAGTTTTTGAATACAATTAATGTACATGATCATCTATCGGAATAATACTTAGGAGGTGTTTGTTTAGAGCTGAATGGACATGAATCTGAATGGCTGAATCAGTCAGTGCGTTTGTTTTGGTCTGAATGACTGAATCGGTAAGATGGACGAGCTGAATGGCTAAGTCGGATTTTTTTTAACTGAATGAGCAGCTGAATGAAATAAAAAAAAATTAAAAACAAAATATTAGCTATTATATTAAGTAATATTAAATAAATTTACAACAATTTTGAATTTTTTCATAGGGGTAAAATAATAAAGTTTTGTCATTCAGATGTTTCAGCCATGTCAATTATCAAACAACTTTTTTCTTTCAGATTCAGATTAAGCTCATTCAGATTCAGATTCATTCAGTTTTTATCAAATACCCCCTTAATCAGCCAAATTAACTAGTTAAGTTTTTCTTGGATAGTAATTATAATAGAGTCAACTAAGGTCATTTGTGTACTTAACTTCATTATAATAGTAATTATAATATACCGAGAATAGAATTACTGATTTTACTACTTCATTGGAAATTTTGTACTTCTAAATCAAAGTCAAAATTGATATTTGATTATTGCAAGGATGCAATAATCTATTCATTCATCTGGTCACTACAAAAGGAAATATACACCTCAAGCAGATCATGGATATTATTAATGTTGATCTTAATAATAGTGATTGGATCATAGAAACTAGTGCTACTGATCATGTACATAAATCATTTTTTAACCTTGCTTCATAATCCTTTAACAGTTTCCTCATCTATTTTTTACCTAATGGAGTTACTTCTTCTATCACACACATTGGTACAATTAAACTGTCTTCTGACATTGTTCTCTATAATGTCTTTGATTTCAACCTTCTGTCTACAAGTAAACTTGTTAAAAACACCAACTCAATTTTACTTTTCTCCTCTCACAAACGTTGTATGCAGGATCCTTCCTTGAAGAAAATGATAGAGATCAATTTGTCCATATTTCAAGAAAGAGTATCTCTTGTTTCTCATTCCCATTCTCATAAGAATGAATACTATGATTCGCGTTTCGAACAGGCATGAATACAGCATCTATAGGATAACTTCCATCTTGAAAGTTGTTATTTGACGTTTTTATAAGATATCCGCGATTCCTCTCTATTTGTAATCTGATTACACACAAATCAATTGGTTCCGCCAAGCTAGCTATATACTGTAAAATTTTCCTCCATGGTGATCTTCATGAGGAGGTTTATATGGATTTTCCCCCTGGTTTCACTCTTGCTTCATCCCTATCTGACAGACCTTTGATTTGTTAACTACAAAATTTTTTGTATGGACTAAAACAAGCTCCTAAACAATGGTTTGCCATGTTTTCTGGCGTTCTTCTGCAATATGGTTTCAATCTTATAATGATTCCTCCTTATTTCTGCTGCATAATGATCAAGGTTTTCTAGCTTTAGTGGTTTATGTAGATGATATTATCATCGCATGTCCTAATCCTGATCTTATTACTATTGTCAAATCCTATCTCAATTCTCAATTCTCAATTTAAGATCAAATATTTAGGTTTCCTGAAATTTTTTCTGGTATTGAAGATGGCTATGTCTTCTACTGACATTGTACTTAATCAAAGAAAGTATGTCCTTGACATTCTTATGGAATGTGAACTTCCAGCATCCAAGTGTTCAAAAGTTCCCATGGAACAAAATCACACTCGTTTAGCAGCTGATGGTCCTGAGTTTTCCAATCCTTCTTAATATAGGAGGTTGGTTGGCAAGTTGATTTATATGACCATCACAAGGCCAGACATTTGTTATAGTTCGCATATTCTCAGCAAATTCATGGTTAAGCCTACAAAAAGCCCGCATGGATGTTGTACTGAAGCTTGTTAGACGTCTCAAAGGCTCACCATGTCAATGATTATTTCTTTCCAGCTCCAGTTCTTTACAAATGAGAACTTATGCTGATGCTGATTGGGGAGCATGCTGACTTACTAAGAGAACTTTGACTGGGTATTGTGTAATGTTTGGCAGTAGTCTTCTCTCTTGAAAATGCAAGCGCCAAACCATTGTCTCCAGATCTTCAGTAGAGGTTGAATATCGAGTCATGGCCAATACCTGCTGTGAAATAACTTTGCTGGTTTCTCCTTTTAAAGACTCTGGTCTTTCCAAGCTTACTGCTGTCACTTTGTTTTGTGATAACCAGTCTGCTCTTTACATTGTATCCAATTCTGTATTTCATGAGCCCACCAAACATATTTACATTTATTGTCATTTGGTCTTAGAGAAATTACTTCAAGGCTTGACCAAGACTACTCAATTGCTTACCTCTATCCAACCAGCTGATCTCTTCACTAAGGCTTTTAAGTCATGACATTTTACTCAGTTTTTTTCACAAGCTAGTACTTGGGATGTTGTAATTTGTTCAACCCTTCCAACTTGAGGGGGTATGTATGTACATGATCATCTATCTAAATAATACTTGGTCAACTAAATTAGCTAGTTAAGATATTCAAGGATAGAATAGTACCTAATTGTAATAGAGTTAACTAAGGTCATTTGTGTACTTTTATTATAAGTTTGTTAGACTAGTTGTCAGCAGTCAATATTTCACTTATGTTTGATTGAATGACTCTTGATATTGTAATAATGAATTATATTGAACTCTTAATGGGGTTTTAAAAGAAATTAAATTTATTTTATCATGTCATCATAATTTTAAATTAAATACACAAAGAAATCTATTAAAATACACATTGAGACTATCAAAGTGGAATTATAAAATTAGAGAAAATTGATATTTTTACAATTAAATTTAATAATTCTACAAATCTTGTCTCACATGAAATAGACCCCACTTATTATTTATATGAATTTTTTTTTATAAAATTATTAAATTTATTTATAAAAATATCATTTCTCAAATTAGAAACTTCTATTAATCACTATATAAAGAGGGGAGGGGAGGGGAGGGGAGGGGGGAATTCAAATGATAAAACCAATGCAGTCAACTCATGTGAAAATCAATTTTCATCCGGAGCATTTTAGTAAAATTGACACAAAGGATTCAAACTATCTTTCATAATGTATCATCTTAAATAAAAAAGAAGTTTTACTTGTAATATTTACAAGTATTATGATTTTTAGTCTTCACATAAATAAATTAAATTGCTAATTTAATAATTGTGGTATGATAGTTAAAATTATATCGAACATTGTATCATTTTATATTATAACTAGTTGATAGCCCGTGCAACAATACACGGGCTAGTTTGTTTTTCGATTGTATAATTTTCTAAAATAAGAATGAGAAAGATTTTTCATAATAATAATATTTTTTTTCATATAAATTTTTTGATTTTTTTTTTGCATGGCATAGCAATTACATGTATAATTATGTTGCTATTACTATTTTATTACTTCCACAGTTCCACTTTTATTGCGATAACCCATTTTATTTAAGATCATTCAGTTGTTGCTCAATTTTCAGAATCTTCTCTTTCATGGCTTTGATCTTTGTTTGTAGCGTAACAATAGTTTCTTTGATCCTTGCATTCTTGGCATATCCATAACCACCATTGTCACTACTGCTATCATCGCTTATTTCAATAATTTGGCGTTTGTTCTGCCCTTTGTTTTTTGTTGGTATAGATCTGCAAATAAATGAAAACACATAAAATTTTAAAAATAACATGCAAAATAGGAAGAATATATTAGTTAAAAAAACAAACTAATAGTTGTTGCTCAATTTTCTGAATCTTCTCTTTCATGGCTTCGATCTTTGTTTGTAGCGTAACAATAGTTTCTTCGATCCTTGCATTCTTGGCATATCCATAACCACCATTGTCACTACTGCTATCATCGCTTATTTCAATAATTTGGCGTTTGTTCTGCCCTTTGTTTTTTGTTGGTATAGATCTGCAAATAAATGAAAACACATAAAATTTTAAAAATAACATGCAAAATAGGAAGAATATATTAGTTAAAAAAAACAAAGTAATTACTTTACCTGATATCCATTATTTAGTATTTTGTATGATATTGTTTGTGTATTGGGTTTTTTGTTTATGTGATAGTAGTATTTATAGGTGTTTTATATTTAATGAGTATTTATTTTTTTTGTCATCAATTCTTATCCGTTATATGTTACCAATTTTAATATTTATGACTATAGTGAGTGTTGTCTTTTGGATTGTCTATTATCCGTTATATGTTACCAATTTTAATATTTATGGCTATAGTGAGTGTTGTCTTTTGGATTGTCTATTGATTTAACTATGTATGTAAGACCCCAGCTTTTATAAATAAAGATGAATTTTCTATAAATATTATTTTTGAATATTATGGAATAAATTTGATATAATGTTATAGTTGTGGGTAATATTTATAAATTTTGCAAAAGTAAGCAAGTTGTTATAAAATATTCGTTTGGGTTGGGAATATTCTTTTTTTGGGGAATATTCGTATTTACGGCTACCAATCATTAGTGGACCCCATTAACGGAAGTATTGTCGTAGTTAAAAACGACAAAATTATCTTTCTATAAAAATAACTATGGAGGTGTTACCGTTAAAACTGCTTGAACTACCCTTGGTAAAAGTACGATGTCTACGCCGCATGCGTTAAGAAGACACGGTATTGATTATTGATCTTCGTGAGAAGTCACTTAGCTATACTCAATTATTGCTTCTGATGGTGAATCACGTGATCATATCTCTTATATTATCGATTCAATTATTGTCACAAGATCATCACATATAATATGTTATATTATTAATTGAGACGACAAGTTATAAATAATTAATAATTGTTGAAAGATTAAAAATGTGTTGATTAAAAATAAAATAATTTGTGGTAATATTTATTCAATCCTTGATGTATATAAAGAGTCTGTTTTGAGACGTTTGTGGTAAGTTTGATTATTTTATGGGGGGCCCATATGTCATCATCTAAGAGTATCTTCGTCAACAGTAATTACCTTTGTGAATAGTAATTACCTTTGTCAATAGTATTTACCTTTGTCAATAGTATTTACCTTCGTCAATAGTATTTACCTTCGTCAATAGTAATTACCTTCTTCAATAGTAGTTTTCCCTTCAATATTACCAAGAGTTAACCGCTCTTCTGATTGTTCTAAAGGTTAATTACCCTTCATGAAATAGTAGTTGTCTCTTCAATATTACCAAGAGTCATTTTGACCCTTCGTTAAGACCAAAGAGCCACCCTCGGTTTTCTATAAATAGAAAGCTCATTCCTTCATTATTTATTACTTAATTCATTGAAACTATAGAGAGAAAACTATGGAGAGAAGAAGAAAAGTATTCTGCTATTTCATTTTTCCAATATTCAGTTCTTCTAAGGTAGGGAATATTATTTGTTTGTACGTAAGTAAGTGGTGTTATTCTTTCTTATTCATGAAGAGAACTTCAGTTATTCCATTCTTTATTATTCTGTTGGAATAACCTGTAAAAGTGGCATACCCTATACATAACTTGTATATGCGGCATACCCTATACTTGGTGAAATCCTTATGTTATTCCATTCTTATTTATTCTGTTGGAATAACCTGTATACGTGGTTTACCCTATACTTGGTGACATTCTTCTATTATTCTGTCTTTATTATTCTGTTGGAACATCCTGCTCATGTGTTTTACACCGACACGGTTCCGCTTTTTATTATTCTGTTGGAACATCCTGCTGCATGTTTTACACCGACTTCGGTTCCGCTTTTTTATTATTCTGTTGGAACATCCTGTCTGTGTGTTTTACACCGGACCTGGTTCCGTCTTTATCATTCTGTTGGAATATCCTATCTGTGTGTTTTACACCGGATCTGGTTCCATCTTTATTATTCTGTTGGAACATCCTGTCGGTGTGAATTTCACCTGACCTGGTTCCGTTATTATTATTCTGTTGGAATAACTTTGTCATCTGGTCTTGCATGCATGGTGATTTCTTTTGTTATTCCATTCTTTATTATACCCATTGGTTAAAATTTTGACTTCTATACTCCATGAAATTAGTGGAATATCCTCGATATTTGCGCTTCATCCAAAGATCCTTTCATGGAAATATTCTTCTCGAAGATTATTGAATTTTACTCTACAAAGCAAGATCATCGTGTTGATGATTTGGATGTTATTGGTTCCTAGATAAATTAATTCTTGAACTTGTTTTATTGAATATCATAGTCATCATCCTCATGTTTATATTATGTTGAAAGTCATCTGGGCTCAGTAGTGCATAGATGGACTTGGTATGATTATGACCGAGGACTATTCGTTGTATCACGGCCGTAATGTTACAAATGATGTGGTAAAAATCCTCGATGTAGTAGTGCGATGATGGACGATTGTTGGCATGATCATGACCATTAATGAATACACAACTATTCTTGGCCCGTAGTGCATGAATAATTGTGGTCGTGATACTAAAGAATATCCTTGGTAGTAGTGCGGGGTGATTCGATGATGTGAATATTTATTAAAGTCTTGAGTCTCATTATATAACAAAGATGAAAACCTTTTAAATCATAAAAGATAGTAGATTTTATTTTCTACTTGACTCTTTTAATGGATTCTTTGGTTCATTGTGTAGTTAAACTTGATGTTCATTATATTCTATCGGTTTAACATCGTCAGAGGGCTAATGATAATTTATTCTGCATTATCTTAGTCATAATATTTCTTCTTGAGCTAGTTGAGCTCACCCTTTCTTTCACTTTGTTTCTTCTTGAAATGAGAATATAGTTGGGACGAGTCTGGGAGCGAGTAATGGTCCGTAGATGATAGCATTAGTAGTCCTCACTATTCTGCGAAATAAAGTGTGATAATAATTGTAATGAGGACTCCTTTTGAGTTTGTATAATATCTAGTATACAATATTTGTATTCAAACTCACGCTTTATGTCGATTGTATACTTACGCTTATATTAGTAAGTTGTATTTAAATTATGTACCACGATCCGACTACCCAAGATGGGTGATGTATACCTAATTTTGGGCGCCACAATGTATCTTAATTGTAATGCAATGTTGTATAGCATGAATCAATCAGTGTATGCTTTGAAGATGAAAGAAAAGAAAAATTATTGGATTGGAAGAAGAGGCAAATCTGAATTAATGGTTTTCTCATATGTATTAATGGTTAATATTATGTATTAATGGCTAATATCAATTGTATATGGATTTCAATTGATTAAAATTGGGTTAGATGTGGGATTTCAATTGATTAAAATTGGTGTGTTAATTAATTAATTGATTTGAAATTAATTGAATTTATTGAGTTTCGTTGGAAATCAAATTGGAAGATGATTAATTACTTGATTTTTAACAAATTGATTAATTAATTGATTTGAAATTGATTGAGTTGGAGGATAGCTATGAAATTAATTGAGTTTCATTAGAAATCAAATTGGAAGATAATTAATTAATTGATTTTTAACTATGTTAAAAATCAAATTGATTTCAATTGATTAAAATTGGGTGTGTTTGAAAGCCAGATTAATTAATTGATTTGAAATTGATTGAGTTGGAAGATAGGCTGTGATATATTTATATATAAGGATTGATTCATAAATTATAAACTCATTATGAAACATTATTTTTCTTCAATAGACACTTTATTTATAAGAGAGAGTACTATCCAAAATAAGAAAAAAACGCACGGAAAAATGTATAATAAAATTGTTTTAAATCATCAATGTAAATATATTAATTTCATAAATTTTTTATCAAATAGTTTAATTACTATCATTTAAAGCAATAGTGTCTAATGCGTTTAACCCCAAACACACTATACTTTCTATCGATTAATTTTTTATAAACTTTAACATAGGAACAAAAAGAAATCAAAATAAACTATTAATATTGAACGTAGAGAGTATATTTCACAAGGCACCCACCAAGATGATATTCTATATATCATATCCAACCATGATCTCAACCTCTAATAATATCTTTATAAATAATCCATCAAACAAAATACTAAACACAACTGGTAGACATTAGACAACACATCTCATGTTCAGAAAGTACAACATCTCTTGTGCTATATATATATATATATATATATATATATATATGAATCCGGATCAGATCCGGACTCTCGGACTATAACAAAATTCGGACTTTTTTTTTTTACCTTTTTTTTTGTAGAACAACTAAAAAAAATAATAAAAAAAATTATAGAACTTGAATTTTTATATAATACAGTGTTTTGGGTGTGATTTGGATACATATATCAAAACATACATGTAGTGTGAACTAATAAAGAATCCATTTATATTGACGATTTTTTTTTCAATTAATTATAACATAAAAAATCGATTTTTTATACTATAGCGATCAAACCAATTCATTCTTAATTCGATCATTTTGATTTGATGTAGAAACGGACTATATATATATATATATATATATATATATATATATATATATATATATGGTCAAAATTCGTTCATCCTCCACCAAGCCAAGAACCATCATTAATAAATTCAAGGGTTTAAAATTGTCAACCGTCCCATACACGACACGTTCCCTATAAATTTATTATTATTACAAAAATTGAGTAAGCGGCCATATTTATATGAATATGGGAGAATTGAAGAGTAATATATTCTTGCCATTTTGACTGCCGATCTAAATCTAATTTCTGTTTTTATATTCTATACTTAGCTTGGAGTGGAATTGAACAAGAAAAAGTGGCCATCCTAATCAAAAAACCACTACCACCAAGTTGTGATTAGCTCAAACTAATAGTAAGATTAACTCAAATTAATAATAGGGCCACTACTTAAAACCGTGTGCGAGTTTATTTCTTTTCTTGTGTAAAGTAATTTTCTCATTTTTATGAAGTTTGTTTGGTTTTATATTATAATAATGATAACGTATTTAATTATGAATTATATTATACTATACAAATAGTGGAGCTTCAATAAAAAAGTATAATTGTTAATAGATGAGGTATTAGTTTAGTGATTCTACCACCAAATTTATTTTTAGATAAGTTGGTAAATTGATTAATAGAGTATTAATACGTAGACAAAATTCTATATGTATCAGCATTCTATTGACTAATCGACCAATTTATCAATAAATAAACTTCATGCTAACATTAGATGTGAGCAACAACTAAACAAACCAAACCAAACAAAACAAAAGAGAGAGTACTCCACGTATGACTTTTTTTTAGAATAATTAAAAAACATGGAAAACCCAGTAGTTGAGTTGCATGATGATTCAATTTTCCACCACCACCACCACCACCTTAACAAATCTCCCTCCCCCTTTCTTTCTTTCTTTCTTCACCGAACAGAAGAAAATAACATTTTTTCAACAGAAGAAAAGAGTAGACGCTACTACTACCGATGAATCTCATTCTCTTTTTTCATCATTGATTGTTTGTTTGTGGGGAGTTATGATTGTTTTGGACCGTCTGATTCAAGGACTAGAGAAGCAGGAGTGTTGTCGTTGATAGAGTGAGAATGGTTATGCTCCCCCTCGTAGGTGACTATCAGCATTGCTGGATCATCTAGTGCCCTCTCTACATGCTTTCTTGCTGGGCAACCCCTTACACTACTGCACTTGTAATATCCCCTGAATTTTTGTTTTGGGACAACAAATTACTACCAATTACTCTATACTCTTTTATCAATTTAGGACAGACAGACAGACAGACCTACCTACCTTGGATGTGGAGAACCTTTGATGGGCTTTTGACCATACTTTCTCCAAGAAAAATCATCCGGTGGAATATCAGACATCTTCATACTTATAGCTGCCACTCTCACCACTTTCTTCACCCTTGATTTCCTATTTTTACACCAAAACAAAACAAATTCTAAATTTCAATAAATCAAACAAAATAAGGGCAATCAAAATTTCCAACTGTATTTACCTTTTCTTAGGACAATGGCATCGGCCGGAAGACCCGGAACACTTGCCAGCAGAATCATCCATTGAACTGCACTTTCGCTTGAGCAACGACGTCGACGAAAGAGGCGGCCGGCTAGCCGACGAAACTTGCGACATATTAGTAATCTGAAAACCCGACCCGTCTGTTTCGCCGGTTAACGATGACATAAATGAAGTCGCCGGCGAAGCCGCCACCGCCGCCGCGGTTGCTGAGAAATTAATGGTAGTAATCGGTTCCTTCTTCTCCATCGAGACATTTTTCACCAACTGATGATGATTGTGATTGTGAGATATAGGCAGAGGCATAGGCAGGGGAGGTAAACGCTGAACCGGAGTGGGACAATAAATTCGGGACACATTAGAAATCTGCTCCTTCTCCGCCGTTTGATGGTGGTGCTGATGGGTAACCGACTGAATCATCGGCTCTGATTCGTGGGTCTGGGTTTGATCCGGACGATACTGGTTGTTCAGGATTGGGCCTCTTCTGAACCGGGCGTGACCGGTTCTGTTCCGATCGAGCAAGGAAATGAACTTCTTAAATTTGTTAACGGCGACATCTGTAACAGCTCTATAATCTGTATTAGCGGAATCCATAGCGGCAATAACAGAAGAAGAAATATTTGGGTTTTGATGATTATATTGTTGGGAGGAGTGAGAAAGAATTTTGATGAGATTTTCAACGCTTTGAAGTCCGGCGGTGGCCGCTTCCTGCACTGCATTTTCTTCCATTTTGGCACCAAAATTTTCGTTTCTGTAACGAGTACTCATCAGCTCAACGGCCATTTCTGCACAAATACCATCAACTAAACAAAACCCAGAATAGCTTGAAGCTTGAGTAGAGAGAGAAAAAAGTTGTAGCTAGAGAAAGTGAGAGAGAGAGAGAGAAAATGGGTATTGGGAGTCAAACAGATGATGTGCTCTTTCTTCCCTCTATAAGGTATCGGATGAATATGAATGACTGAGCTGTTAATTCTGTCTTCTGCAGTCAAACTATCATTCCAATGGTTGTTTTACGCGTGTCTAATTTTTTTTAGAGAGAGAAATTATGTTATGGCATTGACTTGGACCAAATGACCGGATAAGCCGGTAGGGAGGGGAGAGAGAAAGTAAGAAAGTCAAAAGTTAATAATAATCAATCCCATTAAATGACTCGGTAAAATAGGCACAGGTGGGTGCCAGTAAGGTAGAGTTGACTTTGAAACAACTTTTTAATGGAAAAGTCTATTGGAATGAAGGAGGGTGGAGTTGTGTGGGGCCATTGGACTTCTGCTTTACCGGACACCGGATTGCTGTTTGGCACTGTGGTTGTGTCAAAGTTTGAATTGAAAAACCCCATAAAGTCACATGGGATTCTCTTCTTTTTGGTTGTTTTTTATAACCGTGAAAAAGAAGACAAAGAGGAAGACTTTATTATTATTATTATTATTATTATTATTATTATTTTCTGATTTAAATATAAATATGTGGGCTCGTGCTTCTCGCCTTAGGATCAAGTACAAGATCTGATCAATTGTAAAATTTAAATTGAAAATTAATATAATTTTATTTAAATTTTGAAAAGAAAAAAAATGATAATTAATAGTAATACTTTAGAGTTAGTTTATAATTATTACTCCATAGCTCCTAAAAAAGATTATCGTTTTAGAAGAAAAAATTTGTTCCAAAAAATTTATCGTTTACTGAGTTTGAGGAGAATAAATTATTTACTTTCCTATATTACTCCCTACCTTCCTCATCGTTTCCAAGAAATTCCTCCTCAGTATTAATAGTTTTCAACTTCCCATAAAGGGTAGTGATGAAATTTCAAACAAATTTTACTTGGTAAATGATCTTTCTTAATCCATGCGCTTGTAAACCTTAAACGACAATCTTTTAAGAATGTAGGTAGATCATTTATTTAATATTGCCTAATGGGGTGGACTTTTAATTTGTTTTTCAAGTTTAGTTAAATAATATCTCAATATGAGAAATGATGTTTTTTACATGTGTTTAGGGTTAATTAGATACAAACTCGCATGCATTGTGGACGAAATTATTCATTTAATTAATAATAAATTTATACATGTAATTAATTAATAAATTAAAATATAATAGGAATATGATTGATTATTATATGCTAATCAAATTTTGGTAATGTAAGACCCTAATTTTTATGAAAAAAGATTTTTTTTTTCTTTAAAGGTTATTTTGAATAATAAGATGTGGATTTGATATAATGTTATAGTTGTGGGTAATATTTATAAATTTTGTAAAGTAAACAAGTTGCTATAAAATATTCGTTTGGTCAGGGAATATTCGTTTTACCAGGGAATATTCGTATGACGACACAATCATTGGTGGACCCTACAACGAAAATTATTGTCTGAGTTAGAAAACAAAAGAAATATCTTTTCATAAAAATAACAAATGAAAGTTTTATCGTTAACTCAAAAAATACCCCATGATAAAAATACAATGTCTGGCGTGGTTGCATAGTAGCACACGATATTGATTATTGATGCTTACGTGAAAAGTCAGACAGTTATACTCAATTATTGCTACAGTAATTGATGCATAATATCTCAAGAGATTCAATAATGATGGAAAGACAACTTTCAAGGAAGAAGAACGACCATCGATCGTATGCTACAAATGCGGACAGGGAGTGTGACACCCCCAAAATAGGTATACATCACCTATCCTGAGTGGTACAGAATACAAATACAATATTTAATATACAACAAAAGAGCTGTGAGTTTTAATACAAATATTGTATTCTAGACAATATCCACTCTCAGAATAAGTCCTCATTACATTTATTGTCACACTATTTAATAGAATAGTGAGGACTACTAATGCTATCCTCTGGACCGTCACTCCGTTCCCTGACTAGTCCCCGCTACGTTCTCATTTCCTGAAGAGAACAATGAAAGCAAAATGGTGAGCTCAACTAGCCCAGTATGATATATTATGACTAAGATAATGCAAAATAAATTATCATTAGTTTTCAACAATATTAAACTGATAAAATACAATAGACATCAAGTTTAACTACAGCGGAACAAGCAATCCATTAAAAGAGTCAAGTAGTGAATAAAATCTACTATCTTTTATGATTTAAAAGGTTTTTCATCACTTTTATCATTGGACTCGAACAATAAATAATCCACATCATCAAATCACCCCATTTCTGGCCCAAGGATATTCTTTAGTATCACGACCACAATTATCCATGCACTACGGGCCGAGGACATTCGTGTATTCATTAATGGTCATGATAATGCCAACAACCGTCCATCAATGCACTACGCCGATGAGGACTTTTATCACATCATTTATAACATTACTATTATGATTATACCGAATAATCCTCGTCATAATCATACCAAGTCCATCTATACACCACAGGCCACAGATGACTTTCAAAAAAAATATAAACATGAGGATGATGACAATGATATAAGAATTCAATAAACACATGTTCACGAATTAATTTATCCAGGAACTAATAACGTCCAAATTGTCAACATGATACTTCTTTGTAGAGTAAAATTCAAGAATGCTCGAAGAATATTTTCATGAAAAGATCTTTGGATGAAGCGCAAATATCGAAGGATATTCCACTAATTTCATGGAGTATAGAAGTCAAAACTTTAACCAACCGAATATAATAAGGAATGGAATAACAAAAGAAATCACCAAGCATCACGGTAGACCGCAAGACAAAAGTTATTCCAATGAATAATAAAGACGGAACCGTGTCCCGTAAAGCGTCTGAACGTGATATTCCAATGAATAATAATAATGACGAAACCAGTCCGGCGTAAAATGCATGACAGGATATTCCAACGAATAATAAAGACGGAACCAGTCCGGGTAAAGCATGAGCATGTGATGTTCCAATGACAGAATAATAAAAAGCGGAACCAGTCCGACGTAAAAGCCTGAATAGGATGTTCCAAATGAAATAATAAAGAATGGAATAACGAAGAATTTCACCATGTATGCGGTGATTGCGATAACCAAAGTTATTCCAACATAATAATAAAGAATGGAATAACAAAAGTTCTCTTCATAAAGATGAAAGAAAGAAATAATACCCCTTACCTTTGAAAGAAAATGGATATAGGAGTAGTGAGGTAACAGACTTCTCTTCTTCTACAGATTTTCTCTCTACAATTTCTCTCTATAATAATTGCTCTATAGGTTTAGTGAATTGGTGAAAATGAAGGAAGAATGAGCTTTTTATTTATAGAAAATATAGTTTCAATAATTGCACGTTTTGGGGCTTGAAAAATTACAATCTGATACCTCCAACTTTTTCTTTATTTTTAATTTAGTCATGCAAGTATTATCAAACTTGCACCACCTCCCCTAATAGTAAATAATGTGATTCAATAGTAAATCATGTGAATCAATAGTTCTAGACATGTGAAAATACTGAATTACGATTATAAGACCTCCATCTATACCTCCATTTTTAACTTAAATCATGCAAGTATTATCAATCTTGCACCAACTCCCCTAATAGTAACAAGAATGTGAAATAATAGTATACACATGTGAACAAATAGTTATAATCATATGAAATAATAGCAATCAATTGCTCATTTATCCGGTTAAATACCCAATTGGTCAATATAACCTCCAGACATCAATTATTATCGAAATAAATGTCGATTTTCACTAACACAAATAATTCTAACACAATGAAACTATTTTTATCAAAAAATATAAAATTTGAAATTTTGAAGTTTGACTTTTCCCAAAAAAGTCAACTGTTGACTTTTTGACCAAATAGTAAAATCCGGAAAATTTTGTGTTTATAGTCTATTTTTGCTAATTTTATCGTTCCGGACTCAAATATCACGTCCGCGTCTCCAATTTCAACTCTGAGCACAACTTCAATTTTAATAACATTCATCATTAATATTATAACTCACAATATTTATCAACCAGGTCGTTCCCAGGAAACAGGGGGCTTTCCAATAAGGATTTCTCCCTATTGGCGCGCAATTAGGTGACCAAACCTCTCCTTGATAGAACTTCTAGACATTGTAAATATTGTAATTTAATAATATGAATAACTTTGCCATCTCAATTATTGATTTAATAAAATAACATATTATGCAGATGATACTGTAACAATAATCGAATCAATAATATGAGAGATATGATCAAAGAATTACTATAGCAATAATTGAGTATAAAACGGTGACTTCTCACGTAAGCATCAATAATCAATACTGGTGTGCTACTATGCAACCACGCCAGATTCTGCATACTTTACTACCGAGTAGTTCAACAAAGATTAATGGTAAAACTTCCGCCGTTATTTTCATAAATATATTTTTGTCGTTTTCTCAATCAAACAATAATTACATTAATGGGTCCACCAATGATTGCGCCATTTATGCAATAATATTCCTCGCTAAAACGAATATTCTCCAACCAATTGAATATAATATAACAACTTGCATACTTTGCGAGAATTTATAAATACTACCCACAACTATAACATTATAACAAATTCATTCCATAATATTCAAAAATGATAATTATAGAAAAATCATCTTTATTCATAAAAGTTGGGGTCTTACAATACCATCCGGCCTTTGGAGGATTTGTCATCTACAAAGGATGCTTCGAAAGTGAGGTTGGGATGTGTTCTCATGCAACACGGGAAAGTCATAGCCTATGCCTCTCGATAACTCAAAGAATATGAGAGGAATTATTCTACTCATGATCTAGAGTTGGCAGCTGTTGTCTTTGCACTTAAAATTTGGAGGCATTACTTGTATGGGGAGAAAGTGGAGATCTTTACGGATCATAAAAGCCTCAAATATTTCTTCACTCAAAAGGAACTCAACACGCGACAATGATGATGTTGACTGAATCTGATGAAAGATTATGATCATACCATCCAATACTATCCTGGAAAAACAAACGTGGTAGCTGATGCATTGAGTAGAAGATCATATGCGGGTACAAGTGTGATATTGTCAACGTAAAGGCCCATCTTGTATGACTTGCAAAGGATGGAAATTGAATTAAAGACTCCAGGGACCCATGTGATGATGGCGAATATACGAGTAGAACCAACTTTAATCGATAAAGTTAAAGCTGCTCAAGCTATAGACCTGGAGTTGATGCGTATGAGGAAGAAAGTACAAGAAGGTGCTATGCCGGAAGCAAGAATCGATGAAGAAAGAATACTTCGAGTCAACTCCAGACTTTGTGTTCCTAACGACCCAGATTTAAAGTATAAAATCATGATGGAGGTGCACAACACACCGTTTGCAATCCATCTTGGGAGTACTAAGATGTATCATGATCTTCGACATACGTTTTAGTGGGGCAATATGAAGAGAGAGATAGCGTTGTTTATCTCAAGGTGTCTAACGTGTCAACGAGTCAAGGTGGAGCATCAGGTACCAAAAGGTCCATTGCAACCACTTGAAATTCTAGAATAGAAGTGGGAGCACATTACCATGGATTTCGTTACTGGTCTTCCCAAGGTTTCTCAGGGTATAGATGCAATTTGGGTCATTGTTGATAGATTGACCAAGTCTGCTCATTTCTTACCAATACGAGAAACTTATACACTTGAACGTCTTGCTCGTATGTACATAAACGAGATTGTAAGACTGCATGGTATGCCAGTATCCATAGTTTCTTATCGAGACCCAAGATTCAATTTACGATTTTTGGTTAGTTTGCAAAAAGCTATGGGCACAGATTTACGATTTAGTTCGGCTTATCATCCTCAAACAGACGGACAATGAGAGAGGACTATTCAAACTCTTGAAGATTTATTAAGACTCTGTGTCCTTGACTTCAAGGGAAGTTGGGACAAGTTCTTTGTAAGACCCCAACTTTTATGAATAAAAATAAATTTTCTATAAATATCATTTTTGAATATTATGGAATAAATTTGATATAATGTTATAGTTGTGGGTAATATTTATAAATTTTGCAAAGTGCGCAAGTTGTTATATAATATTCGATTGGTCGGGGAATATTCGTTTTAACAGGGAATATTCGTATGACGGCACAATCATTGGTGGACCCCACAACAGAATTATTGTCGGATTGAGAAAATGACAAAAATATTTTATTGAAATTAACTAGCGGAAGTTTTATCATTAATATCTTGTTGAACTACTCGGTAGTAAAAAAAACGAAGAATACGCGTGGTTGCGTAGTAGCACACTGCAGTATGATTATTGATGCTTACGTGAGAAGTCATTCAGTTTTATTCAATTATTGTCGATATTTTATATATTATTAAATCAATAATTGAGATGATAGAGTTATTAATATTATTACTTGCAATATTAACGATGTCTAGAAGTTCTGCAAATGAGAGGTTTGGTCACCTAATTGCGCGCTAATAGGGAGAAATCCTTATTGGAAAGTCCCCTCTTTCCTGGGAACGACCTGATCTATTAATATTGTGAATTATAATAATGGTGATAAATGTTGTTGAAAATATTGAGGAAGTATTTATGGTATTTATGGACCCCATTTATCCATTTTTCAAAATAATTGGTAGAAAATTATTTTATAAAATATGAGGCCACTTGTGATGTTGATGTCTTGAGTGGGGGGGGGGGGGATTGCTTTGTCCGGAGGGAATATGTGTATAATGGGTGGAGGAGTATATAATTCCCAAATTTTGTCGAATCATTTGGATCTTTTCCGTAGTCATACGTACCAACTCGGGTCCCAACAATGTTTTTTCACCCACCTCGTCCCCAACATACTTTGGAGCGACACTTTCGTCCATATAATGCTTCAAATGGAGCCACACCTATACTTGCGATAAGCTGTTGTTGTAGGAGAATTCCACCAATGGTAAATACTTATCCTAACCGCCTTGAAGTCTAGGACACGAGTCTTAATAAATCTTCAAGAGTTTGAATAGTCCTTTCGATTGTCCGTCTGCTTTGAGGATGGTATGCTTAATCAATCATAATCCGTGCCCATAGCTTTTTGCAAGCTAACCCAAAATCTTGAAGTGAATCTTTGGTCACGATCCAAACTATGGATACAGGCATGCCATGCAACCTCACAATCTCATTCACGTACATACTAGCAAGACGTTCAAGGGAATAAGTCTCCGTGATCGGCAAGAAATGAAGCGACTTGGTTAATCTATCAACAATAACCCAAATAAAGCATTGATGTCTTGAGAAACCGTAAGAAGACCCGTGAATGAAATCCATGGTAATGTGTTCCCACTTCCATTTCGAATCTCAAGTGGTTGCAACGGACCCTTAGGTACTAGATGCTCCGCCTTTACACGCGTTAACAAGTTAAACATATTGAGATAAACTTTGCAATCTCTCTCTTTATATTGTTCCACCAAAATGTATGTCGAAGATCACGAAACATTTTGGTACTTCCAGGATGGATTGCAAATGGTGTATTGTGTGCCTCCATCATAATCTTGTACTTCAAATCAGAGTCGTTAGGGACACAAAGTCTAGAGTGGACTCGAAGTATTCCTTCTTCATCAATTCTCGCTTAGGAATAGCTCCTTCTTGAACTTTCTTCTTCATACGCATCAGCTCCTGGTCGGTGGCGAAAGCAACCTTAACTTTTCTATTAAAGTTGGCTCTATGCATATACTTGACATCATCGCACTCATTCCCGCATATGATCTTCTACTCAACGCGTCAGCTACCACGTTCGCTTTACCAGGATGGTATTGAATAGTGTGGTCGTAGTCTTTCAATATCTCGAGCCAACGTCATTGTCGCATGTTGAGTTCTTTTGAGTGAAGAAATATTTAAGGCTTTTTATGGTCCGAATATATCTCCACTTTCTCCCCATATAGATAGTGCCTCCATATCTTTAACAAGAAAACGATCACCGCTAACTCTAGATCATGAGTAGGATAATTCCTCTCATACTCTTTAAGTTGTCGCGAGGCATAAAGGCTATGACTTTCCCACGTTGCATGAGAACACATCCTAACCCTTTGCTCAAGCATCGTCAGATAACAAATCCATCCGAACCGGATGGTATTGTTAGAACAGTGTCGAAATAAGTCTCCTCGTAAGCTCTTGGAAACTTTTCTCGCATTCTTCGCTCCAAACGAATTTTGTATCCTTCCGAAGTTAGGCGAGTTAATGGAGTAACGATTCGAGAAAACCTTCCACGAATCTCCGATAATAACCAAATTTAGACCCGTAAAGCTACGTTTTGGTCACCGACTTCGGTTGCTCCCAAATTTGTATTGCTTTAATCTTCGCCGGGTCCACGGATACTCCATGTTTTGACACCACATGCCCAAGGAATGCTACTTCCTCAAGACGTAACTCGCATTTCTTCAATTTGGCATATGGTTTGTTTTCACGAAGCCTTTGAGTACCGAAAAATGGTGCTCATGATCATCACGACTTTTGGAATATATGAGGATGTCATCAATAAAAACAACAACGAACTAATCTAAATATTCCTTGAATACTTTGTTCATCATATCCATGAAAGCAGTAGGAGCATTAGTTAGTCCGAAAGACATGACTAAGAATTCATAATGCCCATACCGAGTTCAAAGGCGCTTTGGAATATCCTCGCCTCTAATCTTCAAATTGATGATATCCGAATCGAAGATCGATTTTTGAAAAGAATTGTGCCCTTGCAATCGTTTCAAACAAGTCATCAATATGAGGTAGAGGATACCTATTCTTGATGGTGACGTGGTTCAATTCCCCGATAGTCAATACAAAGTCGCATACTCCCGCTCTCTTTCTTCTTTACTGAATAAAACAGAGCACCCCAAGGAGATGTACTAGACAGAATGAAACCGATGTCTAACAATTCCTGTAGTTGGACCTTTAACTCCACGAAGTTCAATAGGAGCCATTCGATATGGGGTTTTAGAAATGGGCTTTGTACCAGGTTCAAGATCAATAAAGAATTCAACTTCACGTTCGGGGTAGGCAAGGAAGTTCTTCAGAAATACGTCGAAAGTCAATAACAACAGAATATTATTCAAATTTAACGTGTCTTTATTCAAATCCATAACATGGGCTAAGAAATCTTGACATCCGCTTTTTCAATAAACGAATAGCTTTATGATTAGATATGATGTTGATTGATTTTAATGGTTTAGTTGCTTGAATTAGCACAACAGTCAAGTTAGGAATATGAAAACTAACAACCTTACGAAAACAATCAATTTTGGCATGATGAGTAGTTAACCAATCAATCCCTAAAATCACATCAAAAGCAAGTATCTTTAAAGAGATAAGGTCAATGGATTAAGGTGATGGTGCCAACTTGAATCAAACAAGATTTATAAACAAAGGGATGTGATGAAAGTTTCTCCTAACGAAGTTTCCACAGATAGGTCAAAGTCTAATTTCTCCTGAGTCAAGTTTAAACGCGTTGAGCACATGCAGGAGAGATAAATGAATGGGTAGCACCCAGATCAAGTAAGGTATAAACTTCGCAAGAATTTATAAATAGCTTACCCGTGATCACCTCGTTTGGGTTCCTCGATTTTGACCAATCCACAACAAACGCTTCTTCCCTAATCATTGACTTTGACTTTTCCGGGACGATCTTTTTCGAGTCACCGTCCTCATTGAACTAGGTTTCGCTACCATACAATCTCGAGCGATATGTCCTTCCTTTCCATAATTATAGCATACCATGAACTGTTGTGGGACAGTTTGACCGATATGTCCCTCTTTCCCGCATTTATAGCATATATGACCGGTGGTCGTTTCTCCTCCCTTAGAACCGATTCTTTTGCGGCATTGTCGTCTTCATATGGTCGTTGTTAAATCTTCTTTTTAAAATCTCCTTCCACTCGCTTCTTCTATTTTCATGGCCATGATTACCACCGCAGTGATTACCATTTTTGTCCGTCTGCTTTTTTCTCATTTGGTTATCATTATTCGCATTGACCGCTATCTCCGTGTACGATCCTCAAGTTATGGTCCCCGGTTGAACATACTCGTTATCTCGCTTCTAACAATTGAGCCACAAGTAACAACATCTCAATAGAGAGAAAATTTATGAGAAATGAGATATTGTCGTATGTCGGGTTTCAAACCTCTCGTAAACATCCGCTTCATACGCTCCTCATTCTCCACCAAATGAGGTGCAAACACGAAAACTCTACAAACTTTGCCTCGTCTTCGAGACACCGCCATGTTGTTTTGTTCTAATCTGATGAACTCCACTTCCTTCATATAACGAACACTTTTAGGAAAGTATTTGTCATTAAATAGTTTCAAACGCCTCCCAAGACATCTTGAAAAGTACTTGATGATGGGTACACTTCACAGACTCCCACTAGTAGTCTGCTTAGCCAAGGAACATAAAGGTGGCGAATGGAACCTTCATTCTCCGTGCATCCCAAGACATCGAATATCTTGGTAATTTGCTTGACCCATGTTTCCGCCTATGATCGGATCTCGCTTTCCTTAAATTCGTGGTCCCAACTCTTTGAATCGCTTGGTGTGACAACCCGTGAATTGCTATCATTTCCTCTATATTTTGAACACGAGTCTCCTCGTCTCGATTTTTGCATGAATCGCAAAAAGTTTCTAAACATCCCTCGTTCATCATCTGCTTTCCGGTGTTGTTCACACAGGAGGAACATTGCCACCTGTTGCACGTTCTCCTCGTTGGTGAGTACAAAGCTTCTCCACGGTCTCATTTCCATTGTTAATATTGTAAGACCCCAAATTATTAATAAATGAAATTTATTTTCCTCTATTTATTATTTTGAAATAGTAAGGGTCGATTTAATTAATGTGGATAGTTATGGGTAAAATACGCAAATATTTCGAATAAGCAAGTGGTTATAAAATATTCATTATCGCTTGGGAATATTCGTTTGGTCGTGGAATATTCGTATCGCTTGGGGATATTTGTATTTACGGCCTAGCCAGCTTTTTGTGGGCCCCATAACTGAAAGCGATTGGATGAATAAAACGACAAATATAAGTTGTTTATAAATAATCTGCCAGCGTAGTTATTCATTACTGTATCATTGTTGGAATACCCTTGGTTAAAACACACTAATACGCGTTGTTGAACAAGAGAGCACACCAGTATTGCACCAATTATTAATTCTTACGTAAGAAGGCACTACTCAATAATGGTTACGATAATTACTCGCTCAATATTTTATTTTATCGATTCAATAATTGTTGCGTTGATATTTTATATTATCGTTGTTTCAATAATTGTCATTACACGATATTTTTTATTATCGAAGCAATAATTCATATTATCCTAATAATATTATTAGATAACATTATTGGCAATGTCTAGAAAGTTCTGCTCTAAGGAGAGGTTTGGTCACCTAATCATGCTAGCCAAGAAGAAGAAATCTTATTGAAAGCCCCTCTTCCTGAACCTACTTTGGTTGATACAATATTGTGACTCTGTAATATTATTTGTGAATAATTAATTATTGATTCATATGATGAGGAAAATATTGATTTTATGTGGATATAGATGGAGAAAATTTTTAAAATGACAATTGTTGAAAATTAATATTTTATCTTTTTATGATAAAATAATTCATTTAAATATATTATTTTAATAATATATTAACGGTGATATTTTTACAATGAATGTGGGATATATGAGTATATGAGGAGGAAGAGTATTTTTGTTGCATTAAATGATTAACACACATGTTTTGTGTGTCATGGACCCCATTTCTTGATCGAAATTTGATTATAAACAGAAATCGCCTGCTTGTGGATTTCGGTCAATTTCTGCTTTGGAATTTGGAAAAACTTTCTTCCAAAGTAGTAGAGAAATTGAATTTCCTATAAAAAACGTGAGATTAGAATTTTTCTGATAAAAGGGCTATTTATTATGAATTATTGAAGTTTTGAGTTCAAAAATAATTGATTTTTGGGAGTTTTAATTAATTATTTTGAGAAAATGTTTTTATTGTGAGTTTGTGAACCTCATTTAACATGTAAACATACTGAAATCAGATTTCAAAGGTGGGCTAAGGAATTTTGTTTATAAATAATATTATTATATTCAATTTTCTGCTTTGGTGTTCTAAGCATTTTCCTATAAATAGGGAGCTTAGGTTAGAATTGAAAATCACACCAAAAACTGAAGTTTTCTCTCTCTATATTATCGAGCGTATTCTTGTGAGTATACTTTGAGTGTTGATATACGGTGCAAGTTCAAGTCATAGCCTATATCCGGTGTTTCAACTAGAAGTACTGTCTTTCGAGGTAAGGGATGTTATTTTCTTCTCAAATGATATTATTTCTTCAATATCATTATGCTGAAATATTGGTTGGAACTTTTTATCAAATTTGGAACTTTTTCATGTCGGGGTTACTATTCACGAGTTACTATTCATGAGTTACTATTCACGAAGTTACTATTCATTCAAAGTACTATTAACGAAGCGTGAAGATGTTTTTTTTTGTGAAATTTCTATCTTTTGGTGTCTGAGTTACTATTCACGTATACTCAAGACTATTCACGTATATACAACACTATTCACAATCTAAAAATGAAATTTCTTCTTTTTTCATCCAAAATATCTATTATGGATACTAGCTTTGATTGTATCCATGTTTTGATCATTCTTGAATTTTACACCACTATGATTATTTTTGAGGTATTGTTGGACATGGATAAAACAAAATACTAATCCTTAATCCTTAATCCTTGTCATTTTGTTTCACCGGATTCGCTTTCTTTAAAATATTTTTCATCATCCTCGATCTTAAATGATGATATTATGGAATATCTTTGGCCTTAGTGCAAAGATGAATGATTTCGAGAATATCTTTGGCCCGTAGTGCAAAGATGAATAGTGTTTAGATGAACATGACCAACCGATGAATATCTTTGGCCAGTAGTGCAAAAATGAATATTTGATTCCGGATGTATGTTGATTGATGTTACAGGATAAAAGATAGACGATGAACTTTTAAATTCATACATAGAAGATAGTAGTTTACATTCTCTACTTAACTCTTCTAATGAATTGTTGTTTCATTGCGATTGTTGATTTAAAACTTGTTGTCTATTGTATTCTTTTAGATTTTTCCCCGTTGAAGACTAACGATAATTTGTTGTATATTATCTTAGTCATAATATTCTTTATCGGGCTAGTTGAGCTCACCCTTTTCCTTTTTGTTCCATTTTTCTTCTCGTGAGGCGAGAATGTAACGAGTACTAGTCGGGGTATGGAATGAAGGTTCTAGAGAGTTGTTTAGTTGTCTTCACCATTTTTATAAAATAATGTATCAATAATTATGATGGGGATTTATTTGCGTGTGGATATTGTCTAGATGGCAATATCTCGTATTTAAACTCACAGCTTTATATGTTGTAATAATAAAGTTGTAGTTATTTCGTATCATGTATTTGGCGACTCGTGAATGGGTTGGATGGAATGGACCTATTTTGGGGCGCGCCACGGTTGGTATCGAGCTTAGGGATATGATCTCCGGCGGAGATCGGGAATAGAACTAGGAGGAGAGACGAGTAAATCCTTCGCTAGTTAGTCCTACCTAAGCTTATTTGTTAGTTGGTCAAGATATAGGGATATTATGTGATATATTGATCTCCTTAATTAACCCTTGTTTTATGACGATGATTTGAGAATGTCGAATGAGAATATTAACAATGGAGTAAATGAGACCGTGGAGATGCCTCAGACTTTACCAACGAGGAGAGAACGTGCAACAGTGACAATGTACTTCTCCCAACAACAACACCAATTGAGCGTATGATGAACGAGGGATGTTTAGAAGCTTTTTGCGCTCATGCAAAATTAGACGAAGAGACTTCGTGTTCAAAATACGAGAGGAAATGATAGCAATTCACGGGTGGTCATAAATGCCAGCTTCAAAGAGTTAGGACCACTGAGTGGGAAAAGCCGATCCGATTAAGGCGAGACGCGTGGGTCAAACAAATTACCAAGATATTCGATGTCTTGGGATGCGGAGGAGGAACGAAAAGTTCCATTCGCTACTTTTATGTTCAGTAATGAGGCAGACATCGGTGGGAATTCATGAAGCGTGCACCCATCCAAATTGCACTCGGCGTATGTCAGGGAGACGTTTGAAAACAATTCAATGACAAGTACTTTCCCGAAAGTATTCGTCTATATGAAGGAAGTGGAGTTTATTAGAATGGAGCGAGAATAACATGGCGGTGTCCCAAAGACGAGGCGAAGTTCATGAGTTATCCAGTTTGCACCTCATTTGGTGGAGAATAAGGAACGATGACGCGGATGTTTCGAGAGGTTTGAAACCCTAGATACGACAATATCTCATTTCTCATAAATTTTCTCTCTATTCAGATGTTGTCAATGGGCTCAAATTGTTAGAGTGAGATAACGAAAGTCGCTCAACCGAGGGACCATAACCGTGGATCATACCAAGAAGATAGCGATCATCGTAATAACGATAACCACGGAGAGAAAGAAGAATACGACAAAGGCGGTAACCACTCGGTGGTAATCGTGGCCATGAAAATAGAAGCGAAGCGAGTGGGAGGAGATTTTAAAAGAGGAGATTCAACAACGACCATGTGAAGACGCCGCCGCCAAGATGTAACTAGGTTCCAAGGAGGAGAAAGACCATCTATCAGTATGTTACAAATGCGGAAAGAGGGACATATCATTGAAACCGCCCACAGCAGTTTAAGGTATGCTATAATTGTGGAAAAGAAGGACATATCGCCGAGATTATGCGATATCGAAACCAGATCCAATGAATGGTGACTCAAAAATGATGTCCCGTAAAAGTCAAAGTCAACGATTCCTGGAAGAGCGTTTGTCGTGACCCGTCAAAATGCGAGGAACCCCAACGAAGTTAACACCGGTTAGTTAATTATAAATTCTTTCGAAGTTTATACCTTACTAGATACCGGTTCTACCCATTCTTTTATCTCTTTGTTTTACGCTCAACGCTTGAACTTGACTCACGGAGAAATTAGACTTTGACTTTATTTATGGAGACTCTGCTTAGGAGAAACTTTCATTACATCCGTTGTTTAGAAATCTTGCTTGATTCAGGTTGGCACTATCACATTACCTGTTAACCTTATTTCTATAGAGATATTTGCTTTTGATGTGATTTTAAGGTTAACTACTCATCATGCCGAAATTGATTACTTTCGTAAGGTTGTTAGTTTTCATATTCCTAAGCAACCTGTTATTCGAATTCAAGCAATCAAACCATTGTAGTCAAACATTTTCATATCAAGCCATGAAGTCATTCGTTTATTATGGATGTCAAGTTTTCTTAGTCCATGTTATGGATTTGAATAAAGACACGTCAGATTTGAATAATATTCCTATTGTTATTGATTTTTCCTGACGTATTTCCTGAAGAATTTCTTGGTTTACTCCCAAAGATTGATATTAAATTTTGTATCGATTTTGAACCGTAGACAAAACTCATTTCTAAAATCTCATATCGAATGGCTCCTATTGAACTTCGTGAGTTAAAAATTCAACTATATAATTTGGTACCGAGCCTTTATCCGGTGACTTCCTTTGTGGAATGCACCGCAAGCCGCACTTCTCCGTAGGGGACACCATATTCGATGCGATAAGTAACCGATAGGTGTCATTGTAACGTGCTATCCAAGGTTGGGATATGAGTCATAGTTGAGAACAACCTAAGTCAGAATCGAAATAATGTAGCTTTCAGGCTTAGTTGGTTATTATCGAGATTCGTTGAAGGATATTCTCTAATCGCTATTCCATTAACGCAAATTGACTCGTAGAGATATAAAATTCGAATGGAGCAAGGAATGTGGGAAGAGCTTGAAGAACTCAAGAGGAGACTCATTTCAAAGACATGTTCGACCAATGCCATCCCGAAAAAGCGAACGTGGTAGTGATGTGTTGAGTAGAAGATCGATATAAGCACGAAAGTACGATATTGTCAAAGACTAATTTCAGATAATTTACAAATAATAGAGATGGAGATGAAAACTCTAGGTACCCACGTGATGATATACGAGTATAATCGACTTTTAATCGATAAAGTTAAAGTCGCTTCAAGCTACACACCGAGTGATGAATTTGAAGAAGGAGGTGCAAGAAGTTGTTATTTCAAAAGCGAGAATCGGTGAGGTGAGGAAAGCTCAAACCTTCGATTTATTAATCCATTTGAAATTCTCGATCGAATAGGAACGCGTGGCCTATAGACTCGCTTTTACCGCCAAGTATGATGCGTGTTCATAACGCTTTTCACGTATCGATGTTACGTAAATATGTGGACGCCCAACCACATCATTGAAGTTAGAACCGAGGAGATAGCCGAAGACTTAACGTACGAGGAGGTACCTGTCAAGATCTTGGATAGGAAAGAACATGTCCTATGTACCGAGGTTATACCACAAGTTAAAGTTTTGTGGAGAAACCATGCTATTGAGGAAATGACCTGGGAGTTGGAAATGGAAATGAAAGCGAGGTATTCTCATCTTTTCAAACACTGTGTATCGTCGTCAATTTCGAGGACGAAATTTCATAAGGAGGGGAGGTTGTAAGACCCCAAATTATTAATAAATAAAATTTATTTTCCTCTATTTATTATTTTGAAATAGTAAGGGTTGATTTGATTAATGTGGATAGTTATGGGTAAAATACGCAAATATTTCGAATAAGCAAGTGGTTATAAAATATTCATTATCGTCGGGGAATATTCGTTTGGTCGTGGAATATTCGTACTGTCGGGGAATATTCGTACGACGGCGCAGTCTTTTGTGGGCCCCATAACGAAAAGCGATTGGATGAAGAAAACGACAAATATAAGTTGTTTATAAATAATCTGCAGAAGTAGTTATTCACAGCTAATCATCGTTGGAATACCCGTGGTTAAAACACACTATTACGCTGTTGTTGAACAAAGAAGACACCTGTATTGCACCAATTATTGATTCTTACGTGAAAGGCACTACTACTCAATAATTGTTACGATAATTATTGTTCAAAGATTTTATTTTATTGATTCAATAATTGTTGCGTTGATATTTTATATTATCGTTGTTTCAATAAATTGTCATTACACAAGATTTTTTATTATCGAAGCAATAATTCATATTATCTGAATAATATTATTAGATAACATTATTGGCAATGTCTAGAAAGTTCTGCCTAAGGAGAGGTTTGGTCACCTAATCATTGCTACCAAAGAAGAAGAAATTCTTATTGAAAGCCCCTCTTTCCTAGAACTAACCGCACTCGTTGTCATCTTGTGATTCTGTAATATTATTTGTGAATAATTAATTATTGATTTATATGATAAAGGAAAATATTGATTTTATGTGGATATAGATGGAGAAAATTTTAAAATGATAATTGTTGAAAATTAATATTTTATCTTTTTCTATAAAATAATTCATTTAAATATATTATTTTAATAATATATTAACTTGATGATATTTTTACAATGAATGTGGGATATATGAGTATATGAGGAGGAAGAGTATTTTGTTTCAATAAATGTTTAAAACATGTTAAATATGCTGGGACCCCATTTATTGACCGAAATTTGATTATAGCATGTAAAATCGTCTGCTTATGGATTTCGATCAATTTACATTTGGAATTTGGAAAACTTTCTTCCTAAAAGTTGTAGAGAATTGAATTTCCTATAAAAACTCTCGAGATTCGAATTTTTTCGATAAAAGAGCTATTTATTATGAATTATTGAAGTTTGAGTTCAAATAATTGATTTTTGGAGTTTTAATTATTTATATCAACAAAAACGTTTTTATTGTTTTGGTTGGCCCCATTTAACATGTGTTATGCTGATTTCAGATTTCTTGGTTGGCTAAGGAATATATATATATAAATAATATTATTATATTAAATTTTCTACTTTTGGTGTTCTAAGCATTTTCCTATAAATAGGGTGCTTAGGTTAGAATTGAAAATCACACCAAAAATCAAGTTTTCTCTCTATATTATCGAGCGTATTCTTGTGAGTATTTTGAGTATACTTTGAGTATTGATATACGGTGCAAGTTTAAGTCATAGCTTTATATCCTGTGTTTCAACTAAAAATCTTGTCTTTCGAGGTAAGGGATGTTAATTTCTTCTCAAATGATATTATTTCTTCAATATCATTATCTTTGAAATATTGGTTGAAACTTTTTATCAAATTTGGAACTTTTTCATGTCGGGTTACTATTCATGAGTTACTATTCACGAAGTTACTATTCATGAGTTACTATTCACGAAGTTACTTATTCACGAAGATATTCACGAGTTATTCATGAAGCGTGAAGATGTTTTTTGTGGAATTTCTATCTTTTGGTGTTTGAGTTACTATTCACGATACTCTGGACTATTCACGATACTCTGACCTTTATTCACGAATCTGGCCTTATTCACCTAAAAATGAAAATTTTTCTTTTCATCTAAAATATCTATTCTTCGATACTAGCTTTGATTGTATCCATGTTTTGATCATTCTTGAATTTTACACCCCTATGATTATTTTTGAGGTATTTTTGGACGTGGATAAAACAAAGTACGAATCCTTAATCCTTAATCCTTGTCATTTTGTTTCACCGGATTCGCTTTTTAAAATATTTTTCATCATCTTCGATCTTAAATGATGATATTATGGAATATCTTTGGCTGTAGGTGCAAAGATGAATGATTTCTTGATGAATATCTTTGGCCCGTAGTCTGAAGTCTGATGATGAATGTGTTTAGATGAACAGATGAATATATCGATCGATGAATATCTTTGACCAGAGTGCAAAAGATGAATATTTGATTCGGATATATATATTGATTGATGTTACGAGGATAAAATATCGACGATGAACTTTTAAATTCATACATAGAAGATAGTAGATTTCATTCTCTACGTAACTCTTCTAATGAATTATTATTTCATCACGAATATTGATTTAAAACTTGTTTGTCTATTGTATTCTTTTCGATTTTTCTCATTGAAGACTAACGATAATTTGTTGTATATTATCTTAGTCATAATATTCTTTATTGGGCTAGTTGAGCTCACCCTTTTCCTTGTTGTTCCATTTTTCTTCTCTCGGGAGGCGAGAATGTAATGTAGTACTAGCTGGGGTATGGAATGAAGGTTCTAGAGAGAGTTGTTTAGTAGTCCTCACCATTTTTGTAAAATAATGTATCAATAATTATGATGGGGATTTATTTGCGTGTGGATATTGTCTAGATGGCAATATCTGTATTTAAACTCAAAGTTTATATGTTGTAATAATAAAGTTGTAGTTATTTCTGTACCATGTATTTGGCGACTCAGAATGGGTTGGATGGAATGGACCTATTTTGGGGGCGTCACATGAAACATTTAATAAATAGTTTGCAATTGCTACCTGGATTAGTTTTTTGCAACATGTGCAACCAAGAAGGGATTAGAGTGTAGTCGTGTGGATTTTCTCTTACTTTTTGCATTGTTTTTTCCTTTGATCTCCATGCTTTTTGGTAGGAGATTGACACGTTATACTCCGTCATCATGTCTTCCACAATGTCTGTTGGTGTGTAAATTTTCTTGAAGTTAGTTAGTTTATGCTTAATGCACTCACTAACCATCTCACTGTTTGCTTGTCTGTGATCTCCAAGCAATATGTTTGATGAACAAGTGTGTACATCATTAAATTCTCTTACCTTGAACATAGTTGTTTTCCTAAACTTTGATGCTCTTAGTTTTCACTTGCAATTTCCATTGTTTAGGCATACCAGAACAAAATCTCGACCACTTGTTCTTTCAACCTTATGTTGTCTGTTTCGCCTTATGGAATGTTACCTTATTGCTTGTGAAAGGATTTTCTTGTTTATGTAAGTTTGATGTATTTTGACTTCAAACTTATTTGGATCTGAAATGACCTCATCACATTGTACTGCAGTGTTTGCTATGTTCTGCTTTCTGACTGTTTCTTTGTCAATTACTTCAATTGCCAGCTGCTCAACATATTGTGATTCATTTTGGTCTTCTTGTGTTGCCAACGAACCAAATTCATAATTCCAATCGTGTCAATCTCATCATGGGCGTTTACTTGCTTTACCTATATATTCTTCTTCATTTATCACGTTATGTAAGCTTTCATAGTCCCTCCAATGATTTGTTCATAATCTATAATTAGTGGAAACTTTTCATTTTCATCTGATCTTCTACTGACTTCTATATAGAATCTTAAGGTTGCTTCATTTGTCACCTTGATTGGAGGAATGTTGCTTTTAATCTGAAATTTGATTGCCAATTCAGTTGTGTTGTAGTCCGATTTAATGCAATGCATATCATGTCAGTGCATTTCGTGAATGAATGAAACAGTTTGAAGGTCTTTAGTAAGTAGAGTAACCCGAAATTTGTATATTGGCTACTATTGGTCCACGTTCCGTTGAAGTAAATTATAATTGGAAGCATATCCATGGACCGAATACTGAAACTGTAACATTCACACAATAATGTAATTAGTATCCAAATCTTTACATGAATGTTTCCAAATCTTTATGCAGCGTAAGAAAATATGATTATTCTTTGTTTCACAAACTAATTTATAATCGATATAATTTAAATGTCTTGCTTAGATACTAAAGCAACTTTATTAAGTAACTAAAGTAGACGATTTAGTATCAATTATTATGCATCAAAGTGCTTTCATTTGTTTATAAACAAATCACAAATTAAAATGACCAAGATGAAATACTATATATTAAACACTAAAAACAAGGAATCCAAATATAATTATATGAATTTTGCCAAATTTTAATATAAATGCTTCAAAAATATGCATTTGTAACAAATAGTAGTTGGTTCTTGAAATTACAAAATCAATTTAATTGGTTACCAAATTAAAACAATTCAAGAACTAAAATATCGTTATTAGTATCTCTGTTAATGGAAAGTGATGTTTTCATTCATTCCATATCCAAAACATATATTATAATGTACACGAAAATGAAATACTAAATATTAAACACTTAAAACAAGGTATTAGTAACAATAGTATTTGCCTAATTTTTATATAAATGCTTCCAAAATTGGCATTAGTAACTCAATAGTATTTGGTTCTCGAGATTTCAAAACCTATTTATTTGGTTACCAAATTAACACTATTCAAGAACCAAAATATACGTTATTGGTATATCTGCTTTCTATAAAGTAATGTTTTCATTCTCCGCCATAAACAAAACACAAATTATAATGTCCCGAAAAAATGAAATACTAAATATTAAAAATAAAACAAGGAATCCAACTATTTTATATGAATAATGTTGCTAACTTTTTATATAAATGCTCCAAAATTTGGCATTAATAACCAATAGTATTTGGTTGATGAAATTATAAAAACTATTTAATTGGTTACCAAAATAATATTATACAAGAACTAAAATATATGTTATTAGGTACCTTTGTTATCGTGAAGTAATGTTTTTATTGTTTCCATATGCAAAACAAAAATTATAATGTCGTAAAGGTGATTTTCCATAATGTTGAACACTTAAAACAAGGTAAACAAATCTTTATACGCATTTCCCAAAACATTAAACAATTAAATAAATTATAATGTACTTGAAAATGAAATACTAAATATTAAACACTTAAAACAAGGAATCCAAATATTATTATATGAATGTTGCCTAATTTTTATATAAATGCTTCCAAAATTGGCATTAGTAACCAATAGTATTTGAGTTCTTCGAGATTTCAAAAAGCTATTTATTTGGTTACCAAATTAACACTATTAAGTAACCAAAATATACGTTATTGGTATATCTGCTTATATAAAGTAATATTTTCATTAACGCCATAAACAAAACACAAATTATAATTGTAAGACCTAGCTTTTATAAATAAAGATGAATTTTTCTATAAATATTATTTTTGAATATTATGGAATAAATTTGATATAATATTATAGTTGTGGGTAATATTTATAAATTTTGCAAAGTATGCAAATTGTTATAAAATATTCGTTTGGTTGAGGAATATTCTTTTTGTTAGGGAATATTCGTATAACTACTCAATCATTGGTGGACCCCACAGCAATGTAATTATTGTCGGATTGAGAAAAACGACAAAAATATTTTATAAAAATAACTACGGAGGTGTTACCGTTAAAACCGCTGAACTACCCGGTGGTAAAGTAAATGAATACTGCTGTGGTTGCATAAGAAGCACCAGTATTGATTATTGATGCTTACGTGAGAAGTCACTCACCTATGCTCAATTATTACTACATGAATTACTTGCATCATATCTCTTATATTATTGATTCAATTATTGTCACAATGATCATCTCGTATAATATGTTATAGTATTAAATCAATAATTGAGACGATAAGTTATAAATGATTAATAATTGTTGAAAGATTAAATATGTGTTGATGAAAAAAAATGATTTGTGGTAAGTTTGATTATTTTATGGGGCTCATATGTCATCATCTAAGATCTCTTCGTCGATAGTATTTACCTTCAATCGATAGTAATTACCTTCGTCAATAGTAATTACCTCTTGTGAATAAGTATTTACCTTCGCCAATAGTAATTACCCTTGTGAATAGTATTTACCTTCGTCAATAGTATTTACCTTCGTTAATAGTAATTACCTTTACCGACGTCCGAACCACTTGTCGCTTCACATTACAAAGGCCGAACCACTTGTCGCTTTCACATTACAAAGGCGTCAAAACCACTTTTCTTTTCACATCATTAGTCTTCAAGCCACTTGCCTTTTCACACGGCAAGTGTGCTAAGCTAGAAAATCTTCTATAAATAGAGGCCTGGGCTTCATTATTTTTCACTTAATTCATTCAAGCTATAGAGAGAAAAGTATAGAGAGAATAAGAGAGAAAGAAGAAGAGTATTTTGTTACTACAACTTTCAATATTCAATCTCCTACCAAATGTAAGGGGTGTTATTCTTTCTTATTAATGAAGAAGGCGGTGTTATTCCATTCCTTATTATTACGCTGGAATAACTCAGATAATGCTTTACCCTATACTTGGTGACATTCTTCTATTATTCTGCTGAACATCCTGCATCTGCATGTATTTTACGCGGGACTGGTTCCATTCTTTATTATTCTCGTTGGAACATCCCGTCTGCGTATGCGTTTAACGGGACACGTTCCGTTATTTATTATTCTGTTGGAATAACTCGCATATGCATCTTATCGCATGCATGGTGATTTCTTTTGTTATTCTATTCTTTATTATACCCAGTTGGTTAAAACTTTGACTTATACTCCATGAAATTAGTGGAATATCCTTGATATTTTCGTTTCATCCAATATCTTTTCATGGAAATATTCTTCGATCATTCTTGAATTTTACTCTACAAAACAAAGATTATCGTGTTGATAATTTGACGTTAATAATTCCTGGATAAAATAATTCTTGAACTTGTTTTATTGAATTCTTATATCATTGTCATCATCCCCATGTTTATATTATGTTGAAAGTCATCATGGCACATAGTGCATTGATGGACTTGGTATGATTATGACCGAGACTATCTTGGTAATAATCATGACCGTAATGTTACAAATGATGTGATAAAAATCCTCAAAGGTGGTAGTAGTGCATTGGTGGACGATTGTTGGCATGATCATGACCATTAATGAATACACAAATATTCTTGGTAGTAGTGCATGAATAATTGTGGTCGTGATACTAAAGAATATCCTTGGCCAGTAGTGCGGGGTGATTCAATGATGTGAATATTTATTAAAGTCGAGTCTCAAATTATAATAATGATGAAAACCTTTTAAAACCTAAAAGATAGTAGACTTTATTTTCTACTTGACTCTTTTAATGGATTGCTTATTCACCGCAGCTTAAACCGGTTGTCTATTGTATTTTATCGGTTTAACATTGTTGAAGACTATTGATAATTTATTCGCATTATCTTAGTCATAATATTTCTTCTTGGGCTAGTTGAGCTCACCTTTTCTTTCACTGTTCTCTTCGTGAAATGAGAATATAAATTTGGGACAGTCGGGAAACGAGTGATGGTCCTGAAGATAAGATTAGTAGTCCTCACTATTACGTGAAATAAAGTGATAATAATTGTAATGAGGACTTTTTTTTTGAGTTTGTATAATATCTAGTAGGCGATATTTGTATTTAAACTCACAGCTTATATGTCAGACATTGTACCGCAGTTATGTTAATAAGTTGTATTTAAATTACATACCATGTAAGTGGCGACCCAAGATGGGTGATGTATACCTAATTTTGGGGGCGTCACAATAATGTTCCTAAAAATGAAATACTAAATATTAAAAACTAAAAACAAGGAATCCAAATATTTTTATATGAATGTTGCCAACTTTTTATATAAATGCTCCAAAATTTGGCATTAGTAACCATTAGTATTTGGTTGATGAAATTACAAAAATTATTTAATTGGTTACCAAAATAACATTATACAGTAACCAAAATATTCATTATTGGTACCTCTGTTACTGTGAATTAATGTTTTTATTGTGTCCATATGCAAAACAACAATTTTATATGTCGTAAAGGTGATTTTCCAAATGTTGAACACTTAAAACAAGGTAAATAAATCTTTATACACATTTGCCCAAAACATTGTATGCGTATCAAAAATTTTTTGAATAACAAATATTTACTGTTACAAATATCTCAACCTGCAGCTTGAATTCAGTAGGTAACAAAAATTATTTCAACACATATATTAACCGATTCGCACCTTTGTATTCACTTTCCATTCTTGGTTTGCAATCTCATTTATATCTTTTCTTTCGCTTTGGATACCGCGATCGGCCATGGTATGTCCATTTACGATACCTGCTTTTAGATTTTATGTGCTTTTGAATTAGGCCTCAGTAGTATGATTGCTTCTGCTTCTTCTCGATTGATGCTTTCTTGAAGATGATCAATTAGTTGAAGATGATGAATATCTGTAGGCTTTTCAGATTTGTTCTCATATGGATCATTCGGTTTTTTTCGTGATTTTGGAATGTTTTTTCTAGTTTATGGCGGCGTATATAGTGGAGTAGTTTTCTCCTACATTTAAGGTGGTTGTATTTCATTTGTTTTGGTTTCACGTGATGTGGATTTGCACTACTATTGATATTATTATATATTATTGCACTATTGCTATAATTTTTTAAAAGGTGCACTATTCTTGTAATATCTTTCTAATACTTGTATACTTATGTAAATGACCCTATAAATTAATACTTGATAAATTAATAATTTTTTTAAAATAATATCTTTTTCAGGTCTCGATTTTAATTAATGGGATAAATTAATAATTTTGATAAAATAATAATTTTTAAAAAGACCCTTATATAAATATATGGTCCTATCAAAATCATAAATTAATAATTCTTTTAAATTATAAATATATTTAGGGTAATCTTGTAAAATATGATTCATCAAGCCACTGTTGTAAATCTTTCTGAGTACATGTAGGGTGATCTCTCTTATACTCGCATAATTTCTAGCGTATTGTCATTGTGGATTTATGGACACCTTTTAGATGAGAAGTCATTGTTGAGTATGATTTGAAGAATTTTTGTTGATGTTTATATAGTTGTTTTCTTTATGATCATACATGAAATGTATTAAATTCTAGTACAATGAATCTATATATACAAATTAATTAAACTTAATGTGAATATAATTTTTCTTGAAATAAAATGTGAATGTAATTTGAAAAGTGGATACAATGAACATTATTTAATTATTAAAAGTAATTAATATCACTTACAATGAATTCTATTATTACATTAATTTAATAAGTATGATACATTGCATCAAAAAAGTATGATATAAACATCAATAAAATGTAATAATTTTAATGTAATTAGATTTATGTTCATCGAATTGAAAACACTCTTTAATAAATTATTAATTTATCGATTAAATAATAACTCTCTAAATTAATAAAAAAATTTAGTCCCAACAATATTAATTTATAGAGGTTCTAGTGTATCTCTTATCTAAAGTGATCATCTTAAATACCCAACAATGTGAACATGTGATCTTTATAGATTATGTTTATTACACTAATAATCTTATATTAATCTTCATAATGAGGTAGTTGGTAAAGTGTCAAGATTCTCAGTAATTAGATGACCAAAAAATAAGTGGTAATGAGATTACTAGATAGTGGTTATCTTGAAAATTTTATTTAGACAAAATATATTTTATATTTAATAATTGAGACATAAATATTCTTATTAATCACATAATTTACATTTATTTTTTGATTTTTTCTGACATATTTAGTTTAACTAAAAACTCTTGTACATACAAAATATTTGGTGTTATTTATTATTTACTATTATAAATTTAATTTATTATTAACGATATACTTAAAATTTCACACTTAATTGAATAAATCATGAATTGCTTTATAAACATATTAAATTTTTAATATGATTTATTAAGTAATATTGAATTAATTAGTTCAATATTACCTTGATGATTGTTGATTCTATTTGATAATAATTATATGTGTGAATTATTCAACTAAAATTAGTATAAAGATATTTTAGTAAAAGACTAATATAAGTTATTCGGTTAGTTATCAAGATAATCAATAATATGTAGTGAGAATGTATTTATTTACGGTTTTGAAAAGATAATCATTAAATTATTAGATTTTTGTTGTGGTAATTAATTGAGTTATACATTGTAATTTTTTATATATAAAAAAAGTCAATAAGTAATTAAGGTAAGCAGAATTAATGTAATTATATAATAATTTACCTAAAATCCACTATCATATTCAAGTTTTAAGTAGAGTCACTCCTGAGTTTTCTAAGGCTCAGGATAAATTTTCTTAAGTGTGTCATTTTATACAAATTAAATAAAAAATAAATAAATTATCAACTAATTAATTTTATTAAAATTATAAGAATTTAGGAGGGTGTATTCAATTAAAATTTTTAAAGACATTAAATGTTTGACTGTATTCAATCAAGACATTTAAAGAATTTATAAAAGTTTACTGGTATTCAATTGCAATTTTTATAATGTCTTTAAAAGTTAAGTGGTATTAAATTGAGACTTTTATAAAGTCTAAAAATATTTTAGTATTCAAAAAGTCATAGATTTTTTAGATTTCATCAAATCAGTAGAAATGATGAGACTTTAGAAGAGAGATCTTCATATCCAAAATGCCTCGTGATCATCTCTAAAGACTTTCAAATATTTGAAAAAGGGGGAAGATGAATAAAAGAGAAAGAGAAAGAGAAAGAGAAATAGATAGATGAGATGAAACAAAGAAGATAATAGAACGATGAACAGTGGGAGACACCAATTGTGTGAGCACCTAAACAATAGATTGTGCAATACTATGTCAATAAGCACATTCCAAAGAAGATAATAGAACGATGAACAGTGGGAGACACCAATTGTGTGTGCCTTGTCCAGGGCCGACTCTGGTTGTAAGGGTTGTGTTTTTGTATTGGCTACCATTTATTTAGACACAGCGGAGTTAACACCTTTGTGTAAGTGTAACCATGCCTATATGCTATAAATCATTTTCTATTACCTACGTTTCTCTCGCATAATAAAAAATAAAATAACTTGAGGTATAAATATAATATTATGAGATGTGTTCTCATTCTAACGTGTGCCTAGAGTAACACTTTGCTTTGGATGGATATATAGATAGTATAAAATTTAAAAGATTATGGATAAATATTCTGAGAGAATAATTTTTTAGTGAACACTAGGCTAGTGAAGAGAAAAAGTATAGTAGAGTACGTACAAGGTTCCATATGTTTGTTGACTCTTGTTTAGCTTACAAAAACATAAACAACAGAATTGAGTAAATACAAGAAAAAGATAAACAAGCATATATAAATAATAACTCAATTATTAATTTTAACTTGATCATTTCAAATAAATGTAGACTCTACATTTCATGATTCAGATTTAAAATTATCTCTTTCTTTTGTCAGTATAATGTCACATTCCAACATATTTTAAATCTAAATCATGAAAGAGAGAGTTTTCAATTATTTAAAATGGAGAGGATTCTTGTTCAAGTAGAAGAAACACAAAATTATTCCAAACATGCATGCATGCATGCATGCATGATGCATCCATGCATCCATCATAAATGATGAAATTAGTTAACTATTCACAACGGAGGCACATTGTTTCCGAATTTGGCCGGTAGATCCCGTCTTAACACCAATCTGACCCATTTTCTCCATGGACTTTGCAAATTCAGCGTAGAAATTCTGAAGTGATCCCTGAAGAAGTTGAATGATGAGCGTATTTGTGGTTGCGTTTGTTGTCAAAGCGGAATCAGACTGAAATAGGCCTCTTCTCTTGAGTACAAGTGTGTAGTAGCTAAGATCAAATGTCCTAAAACTTCCCGGATCCATCTCAACTATCGTACTATTGTCGTTGATTGATTTGCATTTATTGGCCTTGAGATTTGTAGCATATTCACTGTCTAAAGCCGGGTCTTCATCTCCTACTCCGGTGAAGTTGTATAGCCGCTTTGAGAACGACGAACAGTGGGAGACACCAATTGTGTGAGCACCTAAACAAAAACAATATATATATTGATTTTGAGTTGTATTGCTTCAGTACTCTTTGAGTATATATATATATAATATATGTAACCAAAATAAATCATTTAGCTACAAGTCTCAACGTCCCGCATGCTACGCATCAACCAATTATATATATAAATTCTAAAAAACTTTTTGTAAAACATTTTCAATTTACAATACATTGGGTGGTGATATTTTATCTCTTTGGTAGAAGATATATTGGAACTTTGATTTTTTTATTCTATTGGGCCTTTATTATTGAATTATGAAAATCATTAAGTTCTAAATTATTATATCATTTTCATTTCAAACTTATAAGACTTAAGACGGCCAAGAGATCAATCAATTTTAGACATTTTAAATATCTACAATCTTTGACAGAATGATGAAAAAAGCGTATCGGTTGACTAAAAGAACTCGCCATGCATTAATGTGGATGGGATCATAACCTACATGGTGGAAAACGAAGACAAAAAGCGGTGGATACACTACGTGCGTTCGGCAGACCCATCGGAGTAAAGGGAATGTGTCGGTAGTAGTAGTGGGTGTAAGACGGTAATTGAAGCAAGGAGGGTATAACTTGACAAGGAAGTCTCCACCAAGAGTGACGCCTAATACACTTCTTCATTCATAATCACATATATCTGAGAATTATTATTATCTCTTGATATCAATACACTAAGCGATATAATTCTCCGTTCCGATAAACCTTGTGAATTCACATACTCGATTCTCACGCGAAATTTATCCTCGACGGAACCGCCGTCGAAGCTCTTGTGGTGTTTATTGTGTTTACGTTGCAGGATCAGGACGTTTTAGGTGATTGGGACGTGACGAAAGATCTTGGCGTTAACACTGGCACATAGATCGATCATATGTAATGCAAGGAGAAGGAGGAAAATTAAGTTTAGGTACCAGATAACAGGACTAGATCTTTTAAGTCAAGTCCCTGGTTAGCAAAAGATGTTTGTAAGGAGGAAAAGTTGAATGTTGGAGCTGGGATGTTAGCTCTGGCTTCTGAGACATTTGAGATCACCCCATCTCTTCGACCGGTCGGTACTTTCCAAAAAGGACCACCCTATATATATATATATATATATATATATATATCAATGCCAATTAAAAATACAAAAATTTCTATAAATTTAATTAATTGTTCGATATATAAAAAATATTAAGTATTAAAACTTGGTTGATTCTTACAGTAGCAACAATGGAGTCTCTTGCAGCCAAAGCAATAATATCTGCACAAGAGACTACGCCGGGGCATTCGGCTTCAAGTAAGCTCTTTATCCCATCAACAAACCCGAATCCTCTAACCGTTTGATTTGGTGGCGCAAGCTTCTCAGTTTGGTTGCCCGAACTCGAAGTAAAATTCAGTAGAATAGATGCATCACAACCCTGATAATTATGACACTAATTAATTAAGTTTAAACACACACACATATATATATATCTAGCTAGCTAGTGTAATTATCGAAGGAAATAAAGGAAAATTAATTAATACTAATTACTAATTACCCTGACAAAGCAATCATGGAAATGCATCCTAATTAAGGCTGCAGCAAGCGAGGGAGCATTTGGAATGTGCTTATTGACATAGTCTTGCACAATCTTCTCAGCTTTTGGGCAGCTCTTCGAGTAAAAACCCAACTTTAGATCCGCATTAGCAGATCCTAATAGGCACACAGTACCTACAATTACAATATAAAAGTAGCCCACCGCGCTCATTTTATTTGATTGGAATGGAAGCACGATTAATTCTGAATATAATTAATTTGTAATGATATATCATTTATATACATCGATGTTGCTTCCAATTCTAAACATATGATCAGAACAAATTTATATACATGTATTTGGCGGAGTAGAGTCAAAAGATAAAAACAAAAACGTAAATTCTTGGCCTTGGAATTGGATAACTAACATGTGCTTTTTCCGGGGACTTTATCAAAATTTTAATTAATAAAAATAAAATAGCACCAGAGAAATGATTAGTTAGGGTTGTTGATGATATTGTATTATATATATATATATATATATATATATATATATATATATATGTAATATGTGAGATATCATTGTCTTATTGACTGACCTCGTCTAATGCATACGCACGTATACAGATTCGCACCCTCCTTTTCGACCTAATACCTCCATTTCATATATATATATATATATATATATATATATATATATATATATAACCTTTTAAAGTTAATTTGTGTTATCTTAAAATTTAAATTTATTATTTTCGTTTAAGTTTTGAAAACAACTTAACAATTAGTAGTATTCTTTTAATTAGTTAGTTTATAGCAATAATAATTGTTTGTATTAAAATTTTGTACCAAAATTTTAAAATTAAGTGTTTTCAATTTGCAAAAAAAATAAATCAAAATATATCTCTAATTCAATTCAATGGAAGTTATGAGAACTTTGTGAGACAGATGAATCCACCGGTGCTGTGCTGTAGAACTAATCAGCATCTTATAGAAGAACCATGTGTTAATTTGTTCGCATGGCGAGTAAGTATTTACCGCATTAAAATTGGAATATTAATTTAAATTCAGGACAAAGTTAAAATTTTCGGGTCACCTGCTCCTAATAGAAGAATGCTATAATACAGGTCAGCCGTCCAATAATTGGTACCTGCTTCGTGCCACATGGACTTTGGGTCGTAGACTAAGTAATTGATTATATGTATATATTAACACTAATTATTGGTACATAATATGTCTGTTCTTCTAGTTAGTATGAAGTTAACTTTAATTAATTGAGTAATACAGTGTTTACACATCCAACACTGTATTTATAAATTGATCAACTTAATTATCATAAAGTTAACTTCATGATAACCGAATTCGTTCTTCATATACCCTGCTTCGTGCATAAAGTCGATCAGCTGCTTATTGTCCTAATTAACACTACAAATGATGATTCATTTAAACTCTCCATCTGTTACAAATGATTCTTAAACACACAATCATATCATTATTTAAATGGAGAGAGGCCTACATGCAGAAAAGTAACATGGACATGATTTAATTAATATAATTAATTTGGAAGATGGTAAAGGTCACTGTGGGTATTAATTAAACTAGTTGCACCAACATATAATAAGAAGTTCCCAATCCGTTTTAATTATCCTCTCTTTTTCTGGGTTAAATGTAATTTTGTTCGGCCTATTATATATGTAGACTCTTAATATAGTTTGCCAACCGGAAAGGCCTAACGTAACGAATCATGCGGACCTCGTTAATAACCCCTTTATTCCAAGCTAATAAGGTTGTAAACGAACTAACACAGTTCGGACTCGATTCAAGTTCGACTTAAAAAAATACGAGCGAGATTCACATTCGTTAATAATATGATCCAAATCTGAGTATTAAAAATAGTTCGAATAAAAATATGAGTAGAATCTGAGCAAGTTATACTCGACTCGTTTAACATTCAAACTACTTTCGAATTTTTAATTGTTATTCGATACATACTAGGTTAATACATATTCGATTAGATGTTCGATATATTCTCTTTATAATATATACAAATTTAAATCAAATTAGGATAATTAGTTATTATTTTGTTTTGTTTTTAATTTTAATTGTGATTTTATATTTGCAAAGTGTAATAATAAATATATTTTCTCATTTTAAGTAAAATAACAAATTCAATTTATAATTATATTTATTATAAAACAAGTTATTATGTGGGCTGATCTCGAATTGAAATGAATTTGAAGTTTCACAAGTAGTTTGAAAAAATATTCTAATCGAGTCGGATCGAATTCGAAAGAATAAATATTCGAGTGAAATCGAATCTGGTAGAATTTTTCAAATATAATTGAATTAATTAATTAATTCGAGATTGAATTTATCATTTTGAGTCGAATTTGAGTAGCTCTTTATTCGCTCCAGTTTAACTCGTTTACACCCTTACTAGCTAGAAAAGGAAGGGATTTACTTTGAAGTACTTCATTCTTTCAATTGACTTTAAATAATCTGATCAAATAATATAGAACGTAAGGAAGGAGTATTAGAAAAGATTAACTAATTAAATAAATGTAAAGCAAATAAAGAAAAGAAAAGCTAGCTAGGAATCTTCCAATAACAGTTTTCTTAACTCTTTGGTTAAATATGCTTTCTTATTACTTTTTCCTTCTCTTTTTAAATTTCGTTTTAAAAAAATATTTTTGTATCTTAATATCTGTCGTTTGAGAATTTTAATTAAATATTAATTATTTAATTTTTAATATTACCCCAGTATTAAATATAAATTTGGATTTCTCACTATTTTATGCCCAACAAATAACACCCTCTTTATCTAATACAAGTATAATATATATATATATATATATATACAATTGATATAGTATTTAATATTATACAAACATTTTTTAATACTTGTATACAATCCTAAAACGACATATATTAAGGAACGGAGGGAATAATAATTACTCCTTCCGTCCGAAATTAATTGCTCAGTTTTGACTTTTTTAAGTTAAATTGACTATTTTTAGAATTAATAATTAAGCATATATAAATATATTTCTAAAATTATAAAAATTAGGGTTAGTAATAAATTGTATATACTTTCTTTTGGTTATAATATCTTCACTTATATTTTAACAAAAATAGTAAAAAGATTAGTTTTAAAAATGGTCAATTTAATTTTAAAAAGTTAAAACTGAACAATTAATTTGGGACGGAGGTAATAATAAATATATGTTAAAGAGTCTTAACATTAAGGAAATGGGATCATTAGGCTTCATGTTCGATTCTGAGTTTGAATTTTTGCGAGACTTCTATTCTCACTAATAGAGCATAATAATGTAATTGGCCGGAGGTTTCTCGATGTTGATTATGAAATTCATTTTTACATATATGCATATTTGTTTTTACGTACTTTCTTTCACCGACGTACTCTAATATTTTCTGAGCCACAAAAAAACCCTTAATTTTCTAATTGTCTTAGGACAGAATAGAAGTAAGGAATCAAAGAGAGACAGTTACATATGTATAATGTCGGCAACTTCAATATCTATTAATATTTTATACACAAAGATTAAACCTGCTCCATACAAGAAATATTCAACCCAAAGGTTTAAATATTTGACTATATATATATATATATATATATATATATGAGTCTACATTCATGGCAATTAGTTATTAAGAACAATCAAAAAAGATGACACAATACCTTGTAGCGATTTATTACTATTCATATTTATAGTTTGTAATATTATTAATTAATACTATTATATATATATTAATATTTTGTAATAGTAGTATTTATAATATTTATATTTATAATAGTAATATTAATAATAATATTTTGTAATATTATTAATACTTATATTAATATTTTGTAATATTAGTATTAATAATATTTATTAATATTAGTAACTAATTTATATTATTATTAATATTTATTATTAATATTAGTAACTAATTTATATTATTCTTAGAAATTTTTGGATTCAATTCTACTATGCTTGTTTTTTTTTTTTCATAGTCGATCTATTCATATGAATTTTGGTCGAGTTTTAAATTGAGCAAAACAAAAATTAAAAGCTTAAATTACAATAAAATATTAGTTAGTAATATTAATAATAATAATAGTAATATTAGTATTAATATTCATATTAGTTATTACTATTATTAATATTAATATTATTAATATAAGTATTAATAATATTACAAAATATTATTATTAATATCAATATTATAAATATAAATATTAATATAATAATATTAATAATATTACAAAATATTAAAATGAATGGTAACATGTCTTATTTTAATTATCCCAGCCGCTACAAGCTAACAAGTAAATAAGCCTTAGCTAGTTCCTCTTCCTTCCACAAAAATGGGATGCCCTTTGGGGTCCAAACAAAAGAGCAACTTTATTGTATAGATATAAACCAATTAATACTTTAATTCTTGACTTCCCACAAATATTTATTATCATTTTCTTAGATGAATTTTGGGAGTAAATTTCTCATTCATTATTCTATGCATGTATTTGAGCTTCTAAATACTTAATTTAATCTATTCATGGACACATTAATATGTAGATTCACTTCAAACAATTTATGAAATCCATTTTCAATTTGGGTCAAATCAATCCTTATATATAAATACATCACAGCCTATCTTCCAACTCAATCAATTTCAAATCAATTAATTAATTTGGCTTTCAAACACACCCAATTTTAATCAATTGAAATCATTTTGATTTTTAACATAGTTAAAAATCAATTAATTAATTTGTCTTCCAATTTGATTTCCAACAAAAACTCAATTAATTTCATAGCCTATCCTCCAACTCAATCAATTTCAAATTAATTTCAAATCAATTAATTAATCTGGCTGTTAAAAATCAAGTAATTAATCTGTCTTCCACTTTGATTTCCAACAAAAACTCAATAAACTCAATTAATTTCAAATCAATTAATTAATTAACACACCCAATTTTAATCAATTGAAATCCCACATACAACCCAATTTTAATCAATTGAAATCCCATATACAATTGATATTAGCCATTAATACATAATATTAACCATTAATACATAACAGAAAACCATAATTCAAGTTGCCTCTTCCAATTCAATAGTTTTTCTTTTTCTTTCATCTTCAAAACTGTCACACGGATTCATGCTATACAACATTGCATTACAATTAAGATACAGAGTTAAATTAATAGACAATTCAAACGACAACACTCACTATAGCCATAAATATTAAATTTGGTAACATATAACGGATAAGAATTGATGACAAAAAAATAAATAAATACTCATTAAATATAAAACACCTATAAATACTACTATCACATAAACAAAAAACCCAATACACAAACAATATCATACAAAATACTAAATAATGGATATCAGGTAAAGTAATTAGTTTGTTTTTTTAACTAATATATTCTTCCTATTTAATTTGCATGTTATTTTTAAAATTTTATGTGTTTTCATTTATTTGCAGATCTATACCAACAAAAATAAAAAGCGCAACAAACGCCAAATTATTGAAATAAGCGATGATAGCAAGAGTGACAATGATGGTGGTATGGATATACGCCAAGAATGTAAGGATCAAAGAAACTATTGTTATGCTACAAACAAAGATCGAAGCCATGAAAGAAGATTCGTAAAATTGAGCAACAACTATTAGTTTGTTTTTTAACTAATATATTCTTCCTATTTTGCATGTTATTTTTAAAATTTTATGTGTTTTCATTTATTTGCAGATCTATACCAACAAAAAAAAGAAAAGAACAAACGCCAAATTATCGAAATAAGCGATGATAGCGAGAGGTGATGATGGTGGTTATGGATATGCAAAGAATGCAAGGATCGAAAAAACTATTGTTACGCTACAAATAAAGATCGAAGCCATGAAAGAGAAGATTCAGAAAATTGAGCAACAACTGAATGATCTTAAATAAAATGGGTTATCACAATAAAAGTGGAACTGTGGAAATAATAAAATAGCAATAACAACATATTTATACATGTAATTGCTATGCCATGCAAAAAAAAATCGAAAAATTTATATGAAAAAAAATATTATTATTATGAAAAATCTTTCTCATTCTAATTTTAGAAAATTATACAATCGAAAAACAAACTAGTTTGTGCATTACACGGGCTATCAACTAGTTCTAATAAAAGTAACAATCAGGAACAATTAGCAGAATTAAATATGCTTCACTCAACAATATTATTACAAATAAACTTAAAAATCAAAATAAAAAATTTCAATTAACGCAAGCACACTGTTTTCGGATTTCACCAGCACTACCCGTAAGGACTCCAATCTTACCCATCTTTACTATAGATGCCTCAAAATCTTCCAAAAAAGTAGATTCATAGGGGCCAGCCTGAAGCTTGACGTAAGCATTGGTTTCCTTGTCATTGAGAAGGGCAGCATCAGATTCGAATAGGCCTCTCTTTTTAGCTACAAGGGTGTAATAATCTTCGTCGAACGATTTGAAGCTTCCTGGATCCATTTCAACCAGTGTATTCACATCTGTTGGCTTACAGTTCTTCTTCAGTTGGACTACGTATTTAGGATCTAACGCAGGGTCTGTATCACCTTTGCCCGTAAAATTGTATAGCCGATTGCTGAAGCTAGAACAGTGAGAAGTCCCTACGGTGTGTGATCCTGTAGAAATGTAAGGTTATTAATAAATAAATAAATTAGGCTTCCAGGAAATGTTATGAGTAGGGCTGCATGCAAATGAATTAACTTAGGTGAGATGAGCATTTAATTTTCTTGATCAAGTTTAGCTTGTTTATGAATGACGTTAGCCTTTGGTCGATTCATAGGAAAGTGTTGCGTTTGAATAACAAAGAGTTGCATTAATTTATTTAATTTTTTCGAGAAATGTTATATATGAACCCAAAAAAATATATAAACAAAGTTGCGTATAAAAAGAAAAAGGGAATGTTTTCAATTTTATAGAACGATCTTTCTTTTTAGTTGATTTTCTTTAGCGATTGACCAAATGAAAATTTTCATAAATAAGAAGTTGCATGACTTAGATCAATCAAATAATGATTTCTATCCAATAATTCGGCTTAATCAATTTGTCCATTTAGATTGCATTCGCGTCATATAATGATAAATAAAGAGGAAAGGAGAGAAGAATTTACAAAAAAGGGATTTAGAAAAAATAGGTTGTTTCGGATTGGAGAGGACTTTTGAACTAGGTATATGTAAGTTATCGAAAGTCATAGAAAGCCGATTACAAAATGCAATTATGTGCGAAGACTAACTTCACCAAATCTGATCATGTTCATGAGTAGCACGGTTCATTTAATTTGCGCGCAGCCCTAACTAATTACACATACATGCAACTGTAAATTACCTGATAGAACTACCAAATCCTTCACACTCAAACCCTTCGAAGCAAATGATGCTTTTAGTTGAGCGATGTTGGAGAAAGCAGGTGGTAAATCTGTTAAGGCCTCTGACAATATTGACACTTTTCCATCCCTTCGTCCGAGGGGAACCTTCCAGTATGGTACCGGTCCTTTGAGCTGCATGCAAGCCAATCATGCGTTCAATTCGATAATTTAACTATGACCATAATTCATATATTATATATATATATATATATATGTGTGTATATATATATATACTAATTAAAAAGTATGTAATTGGTATATATTTTTGTGATTTAGTTACCATTGAAATTGCATCACGAGCTACTAAGGCTAAGATATCGGCACAAGAAACCACACCGGGGCATTTCTTTTCCACTGCAGTTTTTGCAGCATCAATAACTTGGAATCCTCTTAGGGATTGGTTGGGATGATTTTGTAAATTAATACTGCCATATGGAACAACATACCCTAACAAAACAATCATGAAAGTGCATTCTGAGTATAGGAGCGGCAAGAGTAGGATCGCGAGAAATGAATTTTGCAGTGGTTTGCTTGATGATAGACTCAGCCTTTGGGCATTTCTTTTGGTAGAATCCAAGTTTCAGGTCTTGTGCATTAGCAAGGTCTAACGCTAAACAAACAAACATCATCTCTGAATAAAAACTGAAAGAAGCTGCTTTTGAAACACCATTTTCCTTCGAGAGAATTGAACTTCAATGGATATGATTAATTACGAGTTTTTGATATGGAATGTGAAACATGCATCTTGTATTTATAATTAATAAGTAGAGGTCTTTTTTTGGATTGACTTATACTTGTGCTCGTATGAATGTATTAGATTAGAGGAATTAGTCAAATTGACAAACTTAAATATATAGTATATATAATTTTATTTTTCTGTTATTCATATAATATCTATGTGACTTTGTCTTGCAAAATCTGCAGGTGCTAAAATCCCAACATGAGTTAAAATAGTAGGGTTGACTACATCTACCTACATGAATGTGGGTTCTATGTGTTTTCGTTCTTCTATTATAATCTTTTGATTTGAATTATATAGTGTTCCAGGCTGATGAAGCTTGCCAGCTTCATTATATTTTCATATCTTAAAAAAAAGATAATTTTACATATTTTGTTTATTGTTTTCAAATATAAAGTTTCCTTAAAACGTATGTATACTAATTAGATGAATTTTTTTATTTTATTATATTTTTGAATATTAAACTTTGAAAAATAAAAGTTTTGTATTAAGAAATTAATTAATTAATCAAAATTATTTTCAAGTAGTGTGTGATCAGCTGCACACCTTTATATTCGGGAAAATATAAATTAATAAAACTGTCATTTTTTAGACAGTGAATAATGTATATAATTAACAAGATTAATAATAAGATGAGAAATTGTAGGCAGTACACATGCAATTGAAGTTATAATTATATCTTAATTATAGGAAGAGAAATGTATTAATTAGATGTACACTTTGATTAGAAGTTTTGATTATATACTAGAACCCTAGATTATAATGAAGATTAGAGTTATCAGGAAATACTGAGGCCTAAGAGCAATTGGTTTAGTTGTGATTAATTAGGCTTAAATAGGTTTACTTACATAGCCGCCGTGGTACGGTGCAAGTAATTAACATGAATAATATTTAAGATGTGGTATATATTCTATTCTTACATAGTTACATGGTATGTCATGAACACAACTAGCCTTACTCAATCTTATGGTGGTCAATGAACACGTGGACGACTACCTAACTAATTTAACTAATCCGGCGGAATGATTATTATTTTTAATTAGTTTATGTGTAACAAGATGTGATCAATTAGTAATATATTATTCAGTTTAAATAGCTAGGTTGTATAAGGCGTGAAGATTTGATCTAACTATGTACTCATTAGAGCTGGTGAAAGATGAAATGTTGTTTTATAGACTAATTAAAACGTACGGATTAAACGTTTAATTTATTACTGATTTTCTACTTTAAAGTTGGAATGTTTCTACAAAAACGTATATAAGTCCGAGTCATATATATATATGACATAGTATATATTATTTATTGGAGATTATGTAGTTATATAATTATTATGCAGAGAATTAAGAAGCTTTAAAACTAAATAATTTTGTAATGGTTTGGTGAATAAAAACTAATTAAAGTAAATTTCTATGACGAAAAAATCCTTCAGAAAGTTGTCAGCGTTTTCGCTAACTATATTGGGTAGGATTGATAGATATATAAGAAAACAAATTAATAATAATAATAATAATATATATATATATATATATATATATATATAGATGTTGAGAAATATATGAAAATTATATTGTTGAAATGATCAATATTAATATATAATTAATTAAATGTATATGTCAACCACAACCCTTGAGCTAATTACAAGGGCGCGTGATTATTCTAGTCCCCTCTTGTTTGCATTGACCGCCTCATATTAGATTAGCAACATACAGTAGTACTCTGGTATTCATTTGCAAGTGAAACTTGCATGTAAGAAAGCAAAATATGTATGCAGTTTGAACACAACAAACAAATGAAAATACGTACTCATTCTTCCGATATGCATGATTTTCAGTTTTATTTATGCATGTTTTATCATTCATGATCTGAAAAACATAACAAACAAAATAATGATCAGCCTCCTGAAAAATTGATCGATCTCCAAACAATTAAATAAAATATTCCATGCAGTCTCTTTTTTTGTTTTTTTTTGTTTTCCATATATAGATAGATAATTCTAGAACAGTAAATCCATATATATATATATATTAACGTACAATTAATATGAAGGTCTTAATTGTAACGCGAGCATGTGAATTGGCTATAGAAGTTGCGGTCAAAGAAACCGTTCTGGAAATCAAACAGAAAATTCAACAGTTTGTTGGAGTCCCAGTGGCTTTACAAATCCTTAGTGTTCTGGGGTGGGAATTAATAGACGGACTAGATTTGGAAGATTATCCAATCGTCAAAGAAGGTACAGAAATCAATCTCACAATCAAGTCCTCCATGCAGGCGCCACCCCCTTTGGAATATCGTAGTGGTAAGATTCAAATAATTGTTAAATTTTCTGCAAGAAAGATAAATATAGAAATCGACACCACAGAAACTGTTGGAAGTCTAAAAGAAAAGATCCATATAATCGAGGGCACTCCAATCAAAAGAATGTCACTTTTCTTTTCCGGGAGAGAGATGGACGAGGACTTTCGCAATCTGAGTGAGTATGGGATTTGTGAATTTTCCGAAATTATTGTGTTCCTCAAAACTATGAGTCGTTTGGTGGCTGAGCCTCCTTCCAGAGGTCTTAGTATGGTGGTGCAGACTTCTTCTAGTTTGCTTGATGCGGCTAGGATTCCTGTGGAAATGAAGGACTCCAGCACCGTTAACGAATTGAGGCATTCGTTAATTGCCAGAAAAATCCTGCCCGCGGATGATTATATATTTGTTCACAAACAAAGGATCATGCGTGAGAATTGTAGCCTCCGTTGGCATGGCGTAGAAAATGGGGATAGCCTCTATGTGTTCAAAGGGACCGTTAGCCGTGGTGGATAATATATACTCCATTTTATATGCTAATTAGACTTGCTGCTAGTCTATAAGTGTTATTAAAGCATTATATATAGTCATAATTATAATATGCCGTATTAATTAATTGAATCTTAATTATAGATAATAGTGCTAATTAATTAAGCTTTAGAATTTAGAGTACCATATTCAAAGAAAATGCATAAAATTGGTATCTTTCACTCACATTTTTTTAAAAAAAGAATGGTCGGTCCTACATTTCTGTGAGAAAAAACTATGTGAAAATATAAAAAACTGTTGGGATCAAAGTCATGCGGGTTCGACGAATAACCTCTACGACAGGGTAGTCGGTTTTTCTAATGTATTGGGTCTCATGTTATAACAATTAATATTTTCTAGTTAATATAAAAAATATTGTTTGGTGTGTGAATTATTATAGTGTGTGAGACTAATGAATACATCAGACAAGCAGTACTAACCAAATTGGTGAACTTGGGTATATCGCGTATTTTTATTTTTCTATTTTTTCGTATAATATTTGTATGATTACAATATTATTCGTTCTTAAATTCCAACAAAATTACATATGAAAATAGTGCTCCCATTTTAAACAAACCACAAACTTAATGAATAGCCTTCGGCGTACCTTGGGTTTTACTTATTTATTTATTTTTAGCCTACACTGTATTTTTATGTTCAGGTTTGTGGAATGTGAATAAAAGGTTGAACCATTTATGCCTATTGCTTGTAAATTGAGCTTCCGATTTACGCAACTTTTTATGGAATAGCCTCTGGTAATGCGTGTACGATATTTTGAAGTTAAATCTTATTTTGGGCCTTTGTTATGTGTTGAAGAGGACTTATAGGCCAGTCCAAAACTAAGTTTTATGTTGTAATTTAATCATAGTAAATGTTGTGTGATGGTTGATGTGTCCATATACGAAACCCATACTTAAGATGAGACAGTAAGTTGAACTTGTAACACTTTCATTTGGGCTCCAATTGAGGATGGGCTGTTAGTGACACTTAATATTTCAAATTACATCCAAATTAAGACAATAAATTTATCAAGTAGCCCAGACTAAACACAAATCAGTTCGTTGAAAGGCACACTCAAACTTAGATAATACTCTATCCCTTTTAAATAATAAGATGGTTGTTAATTTTTTAAAATAAATTTAAAATATTTTTAAATATAAAATTGAGATAATTTATTAAAAATTATGAATAAATAAATTTTACAATCTATTCCATCTAAATTACAAGATCATTAATAATTTTAAAAATTAATTTAAGATATTTTTAAATACAAAATTGAGATGATTGAATAAAAATAAATTTTACAATAAGTAGTGAATTTTAGATAATTTACTACATTTATTATTGTATTTATTAAAATTGAAATAATTTTATCAACTTTAAGTATGAATTCTATATTTTTAAAAATTAATAATGATATTATATTCTATAGTGGAGGAAGTAATATAATGCAGAGTGATTAGGACAACTACCTGACTGCCTATATATCAAATAAATGTTCAGATAAACATCTTCCCTACGCCAAGCCAGATTATAACAGGATTCCCAGTGCATAATTTACAAATTTGAGGCATAATTGTGGAGGTAATCTATGTATATTGTATAGATTTATTTGGAAGCGGTTTTCACTATGCCTCCCTCGGGACACAGCTTTTTCTTTTTTGGTTTTCTATCCAGTTCAACTTAATACCGATTGCCGTACTCATCCTAGCTAGGTAATTATGTTCTCCTTAATTTCATACTATGAGAGAAATCTTATGAAATTAAAGTTGATTAAATCATCACATCTTATATATGTTATATACTAAGATCAGAGAGGAAAATAAATATATAATTAATAACATATAACAATCGGTATTGTTAAATCAAATTATTGTAATATTTTTCATGTGTTATATTATGTTTGTTAAGATTGTTAGTTTAGTAATCATAACGCCGATAATCAAGAAGTTATTATTATTATTATGAAAAATATGAAGTAACAACTAAAATGTGACGCCCCCAAAATTAGGTATATATCACCCATCTTGAATTTAATACTTATACTAAGATGTAATTTAAATACAACTTATTAACATAACTCATGCAGTATAATACGACATAAACTGTGAGTTTAAATACAAATATCGCCTCTACTAGATATTATACAAACTCAAACAAAAAGTCCTCATTACAAGTTATTATCACACTATTTTACGTAATAGTGAGGACTACTAATGCTATCTTCGCATGACCATCACTGCTTCCCGACTCGTCCCAAATTTATATTATCATTTCAAAGAGAATAAAGAAAGAAAGGGTGAGCTCAACTAGCTCAAGAAGAAATATTACGACTAAGATAATGCAGTATAAATTATCAATAGTCTTCAATAATGTTAAACCGATAAAATACAATAGATAAACCGCTTTAATCTGCAATGAATATGCAATCCATTAAAAGAGTCAAGTAGAAAATAAAGTCTACTATCTTTTAGGTTTTAAAAGGTTTTTCATCATCATTTATAAATGGACTCAAATTTTAATAAATATTTCACATCATCGAATCACCCTCGCACTACTAGCCAAGGATATTCTTTAAGATCACGACCACAATTATTCATGCACTACGCCAAGAATATTTGTGTATTCATTAATGGTCATGATCATGCCAACAATCGTCCCATCAATGCACTACTACCAATCGAGGATTTTTATCACATCATTTGTAACATTACTACCATGATTACACCGGTCAGCCTCTCGTCATAATCATACCAAGTCCATCTACGCACTACAAAAAGCCATGTATTGACTTTCAAAAAATATAAACATGAGGATGATGACAATGATATAAGAATTCAATAAAACAAGTTCAAGAATTATTTTATCCAGAATTATTAACGCCCAAATTGTCAACACGATCATCGTTTTGTAGAGTAAAATTCAAGAATGATCGTAAGAATATTTCTATGAAAAGATATCTTGGATGAAACGCAAATATCAAGGATATTCTACTAATTTCATGGAGTATAAGTCAAAGTTTTAACCAACCGGGTATAATAAGGAATGGAATAACAAAAGAAATCACCACGCATGCGATAGATCAATGCATGCACGAAGTTATTCCAATGTAATAATAAATAACTAACCAGTCGTGAAATTCACACCGGCTGTGATGTTCCAATGTAATAATAAAGATGGAACCGCATCCTGTAAAACACACGATAGATATTCCAACGAATAATAAAGATTTTAACCAGTCCTGTAAAACACACGCATGTGATGTTCCAACAGAATAATAAAGATTTTAACCAGTCCCGTAAAACACATGCATGTGATGTTCCAATGTAATAATAATAAAGATTTTAACCAGTCCTGTAAAACACATGCATGTGATGTTCCAATGTAATAATAAAGAATGTCACCAAGTATAGGGTAAACCACTTATACAAAAGTTATTCCAATGTAATAATAAGCAATGGAATAACAACAGCTTCTCTTCATGAATAAGAAAGAATAACACCCTTTACATTTGGTAGGAGATTGAATACCGCAGCGAGCAGTAAGAACAAAATACTCTTCTTCTTTCTCTCTTATTCTCTCTATACTTTCTCTCTATAGCTTGAATGAATTCGTGAAAATAATGAAGCCCTCAGGCCTCTATTTATAGAAGATTTCTAGCTTAAAGACCGCCGATGAAAAGGCAAGTGGCTCGACGACCGGGTTCGACGCTTCAGAATGTGAAACGACAAGTGGTTCGACGCTCGTAATGTGAAACGACAAGTGGTTCGACGTCTGGTAAAGGTAATTACTATTAACGAAGGTAAATACTATCGATGAAGGTAAATACTATTCACAAGGGTAATTACTATCGACGAAGGTAAATACTATTCACAAGGGTAATTACTATCGACGGTTGGTAAATACTATTCACAAGGGTAATTACTATCGACGAAGGTAAATACTATTCACAAGGGTAATTACTATCGACGAAGGTAAATACTATCATGATGAAGAGACTCTTAGATGATGACATATACGAGCCCCCATAAAATAATCAAACTTACCACAAATCATAACACATATTTAATCTTTCAATAATTATTAATCATTTATAACTTGTCGCCTCAATTATTGATTTAATACTATAACATATTATACGATGATGATATCGTGACAATAATTGAATCAATAATATAAGAGATATGATGCAAAGAATTATCGTAGCAGTAATTGATCGAGCATAGGTGACTTCACGTAAAGATCAATAATCAATACCGCAGTGCTACTACGCAACCACGCCAGACATCGTACTTTTTTTACCAATTTCGGGTAGTTCAACAGCTTTTAACGGTAACACCTCCGTAGTTATTTTTATAAAAATATTTTTGTCGCTTTCTCAATCCGACAATAATGTCAGGTCCACCAATGATTGAGCCATTGTATTTAATATTCCCTAACAAAAAGAATATTCCCACCCAAACGAATATTTTATAACAACTTGCATACTTTGCAAAATTTATAAATATTACCCACAACTATAACATTATATCAAATTTATTCCATAATATTCAAAAATAATATTTATAGAAAAATTCATCTTTATTTATAAAAGTCGGGGTCTTACAACCTCCCTTCTTATGAAATTTCAGCCCGAAATTAGGGTACGACTGGTATGTCGAAGAGGTAAGGATACCTTGATTTCATTTCGATTCTAACTCCCAAGTCATTTCCTCAACATCGTGGTTCCTCCATAAAACTTTGACTTGAGGTATAACCTCGAGCGTAGAATATGTTCTTTCTTATCCAAAATTTGAACAGAACCTCTTCATACGCCAAATCTTCCGCTATTTCGTCCTGCTTCTAACTCAATAATATGGTTCGGTCTTTCACATATTTACGTAACATAGATATGTGAAAAACGTTATGAACACGAGACATATTTGGCAGAAAAGCGAGTCTATAGGCCACAGCTCTACTCGATCGAGGATTAAAATGGACCGATGAATCGAGGGTTAAGTTTTCCTCTTTCCAAATCTTGTAACTCCTTTCCATGGAGCAACTCTTAACAACACACGATCTCCTATATCGAATTCCACGTTTTTCGATGAAGATCAAGATAACTCTTTTTGTCGATTTTGTGAGGTTTTTATACGTTGTTTGATCGTTCAATCTTTTTCCGTAGTCATACGCATTCAACTCCGGCCCCAACAACGTTGCTTCACCCACCTCATCCCAAAGATAATCGAGAACGACACTTTCTTCCATACAACGCTCGAATGGAGCCATGCCAATACTTGCTTGATAACCTTTGTTGTTGTAGGAAAACTCCACCAATGGTAAGAACTTGTCCCAACTCCCTTGAAATCAAGGACACAGTAGTCTTAATAGATCTTCAAGAGTTTGAATAGTCCTCTCCGATTGTCCGTCTGTCTCCGAGGATGATATGCCGAAGCTAAATCGTAAGTGCGTGCCTATAGCTTTTTGCAAACTAACCCAAAATCGTGAAGTGAATCTTGGGTCTCGATCGAAACTATGGATACCGCAGATACCATGCAGCCTTACAATCTCGCTTATGTACATAATGAGCAAGACGTTCAAGTGTATAAGTTTCTCGATCGGTAGAGAAATGAGCGGACTTGGTCAACCTATCAACAATGACCCAAATCGCATCAATGCCTTGAGAAACCTTAGGAAGACCCCAGAATCGAAATCCATGGTAATGTGCTCCCACTTCCATTCTGAATTTCAAGTGGTTGCATGGACCTTTTGGTACTTGATGCTCCGCTTTTAACTCGTTGACAAGTTAGACACCTTGAGATAAACAAATATTATCTCTCTCTTCATATTGCTCCACCAAAATGTATGATTTAATATCATGATACATTTTGGTACTCCCAGTGATGGATTGCAAATGGTGTGTTGTGTGCCTCCATCATGATATTATACTTTAAATCGTGGTCGTTAGAACACAAAGTCCTGAGTCGACTCAAGTATTCCTTCTTCATCGATTCTTGCTTCCCAAGATAAGACCTTCTTGCACTTTCTTCCTCATACGCATCACCTCAGTCCAGTAGCTTGAAAGCGACTTTAACTTTATCAATTAAAGTCGGTTCTACTCAGATACTCGCTTATCATCACATGCGTCCCCTCGAGTCTTTAATTCTATCTCCATCCTTTGCAAGTCACACAAAATGGGCCTTCGTTGACAATATCGCACTCAGATTGTGCATATGATTTTCTACTCAATCGCGCCGCCTACCACGCTCGCTTTTCCGGGATGGTATTGGATGGTATGATCATAATCTTTCAATGATTCCAAGCCAACGTCGTTGTCGCATGTTGAGTTCCTTTTGAGTGAAGAAATATTTGAGGCTTTTATGATCCGTAAAGATCTCCACTTTCTCCCCATACAAGTAATGCCTCCAAATTTTAAGTCTAAAAGATAACAAATGCTAACTCTAGATCATGAGTAGGATAATTCCTCTCATATTCTTTGAGTTGTCGCGAGGCATAAAGCTATTACTTTTCCATGTCGCATGAGAACACATCCCAACCTTTGCCTCAAGCATCATCAGAGATGACAAATCCTCCGAGCCGATGGTATTGTCGTAACAGTGCTCTTGAAATAAGTCTCCTCTTGAGTTCTTGAAAACTCTTCTCACATTCTTCGCTCCAACCGAACTTTGTATCTTCCGAAGTCACCGAGTCAATGGAATAGCGATTCGAGAAAATCCTTCCACGAATCTCCGATAATAACCAATTAAACCGAGAAAGCTACGTACTTGATCCATCGATTTAGGTTGTTCCCGACTTTGAATAGCTTCAATCTTTCTTTGGTCAATGATATTCCATGACTTGATACCACGTGCCCAAGGAATGCTACTTCTTCTTCGCCGAACTCGCATTTCTTCAACTCGGCATAAAGCTTATATTCACGAAGCTTTTGGAGTGTCGACCTCAAGTGTTGCTTTCATGATCTTCACGGCTTTTGGAATAAATAAGGATGTCATCAATAAAGACGACCACAAAGTGATCTAAATATTCCTCAATACTTTCGCTCATCATATCCATGAAGGCAAGAGGAGCATTAGTCAATCCAAAGGACATGACTAGGAATTCATAATGCCCGCATGAGTTCCGAAAAGCCGCCTTTGGAATGTCACGGCTTCTAATCTTCAATTGGTGATATCCTAACGAAGATCAATCTTTGAAAAGAATTTGGCTCCTTGCAACCGGGTCAAACAGTCATCAATACGTGGCAATGGATACCTATTTTGATGGTGACGTGATTCAACTCCCGATAATCAATACAAAGTCGCATACTCCCATCTTTCTTCTTCACGAATAGAAGAGCACCCCAAGGAGAAGTACTAGGGCGAATAAAGCCAATGTCTAACAATTCCTCGCATTTGGGTCTTTAACTCCTGAAGTTCAATAGAGCCATTCGATATGGGGCTTTGGAAATAGGTTTTGTGTCGGGTTCAAGGTCGATACAAAATTCAATTTCACGCCTGGGGTAGGCCAGAAGTTCTTCTGGGAATACGTCAGAAATTTATTAACAATAGAATATCGCTTTAAAACCGACGTATTTTTTTATTTAAATCATGACATGAGCTAAGAAAGCTTGACATCCGCTTTTTCAATAAACGAATAGCTTTTTGGCTTGAGATGACCGTGATTGATTTTAATGGTTTGGTCGTTTGAATTCGCATAATAGGTTGATTAGGAATATGAAAGCTAACAACCTTACGAAAACAATCAATTTTTGCATGATAAGTAGTTAACCAATCAATCCCTAGAATCACGCCAAATGCAAGTATTTTTAATGAAATAAGATCGACGGTGTAATGTGAGGGGGACCGATTTGAACCAAACAAGACTTATAAACAAAGCTGGATGTAATGAAGGTTTCTCCCAACGGAGTTTCCACAGATAAGTCAAAGTCTAATTTCTCCTGAGTCAAATTTAATCGATGAGCGCAAGTAGGAGAAATAAAAGAATGGGTAGAACCCAGATCAAATAAAGTATAGACTTCATTAGAGTTTATGATAAGCTTACCCGTGATGACCTCATTCGTTCGGTTCTTGCTCTTTGGGAGGTCACAACAAATGCTCTCCTCAGACTACTGGGTTTTGAATTTTCCGGGATGGCCTTTGGTGCCTCCATCCTAGCTGAATTTGTCTTGAGAAACGACAAAAATCGAGCTAAGTGACCTTCTCTTCCACAATTATAACATGCTTTTGACTGCATTTACGCAGCTTGATCGATGTGTCCCTCTCCTCCGCATTTGAAGCATATGATAGGTGGTCTTTCTCCTTCCTTAACAATGGGTGCCGGTCTTTGGCGTCTTTCCATCATCATTTGAATCTCCTTTTCTTGAAATGTCCATTCTTATTGTTTTGGCCCTGATTACCACCAAGTGGTTACCATATCTCGCCCGTTGATTCCTCCACGCTTGTTGTCACCGCCTCGATGACTATTCTCGCCGGTATTATAATTTTGCTTTACCGCTTCTCTTTTAGTTGCGTTGACTCATTATCGCGTTCCACTAATCGAGCCCTATTTACAACATCCTAATACAAACACGCTTTATGAGAAATAAGATGTTGACGTATCTCCGCTTCAAACCTCTTAAAAACATTCGCGCCATTCTCTCTTCATTATCCACCAAGTGGGACGAAACCGTGATAACTCCGCAAATTTTGCCTCGTATTGCGACACACGGCCATATTGTTTTGTTCCAACTTGATAAACTCCACCTCCTTCATGTGGCGAATACTTTCGTGAAAGTATTTGTCGCGTTGATGTACTCTGGAACTTCTCCCAAGATATCTTCAAGATAAATTGGTTGAGTACGCTTTTACCGATTCCCACCAAGAATCCGCCTCTCCGCTGAACATAAAGGCGCGCAAGGGAACCTTTGCTCCTCGGAGCATCCCAAGACATCAAATATCTTGGTAATCTGCTTTATCCATGCTTCCGCCGTAGTGGTTTTGGCTTCCTTAAACTCCGGTGGTCCCAGCCCTTAAATTGTTTAATGGTGACCGCCTCGAGAGTTTTCCGTGTTTCCACCTACGCTTTTGACAGAGTCGCTCGCTTTCTTTGTTGATAAATTGCATAAAAAGCCTCCGAACATTTGATCATTCGTCATTTGGTCGGTGTTGTTGTTTGCATGAGGATTGTCGCCTTCCTGATGCATTATTATCCTCGATTATTGATATGTGGTGAATCAACAATCGCTGCGCCCATCCATTGCTATTCTCAACATTCTCGTATGTCATTTTCGAGATCTTCGCCACAAAACAAAAGGTTAATTGACATGTAACAAATTATCCCTATCTTCCCACCAACCAATAAAATATCACATAAACTTAGTAGTCATACTAACGAAGGTATTCCCGCTCTCCCCTCCTAAGACTATTCTCACATCTTAGCCAGGATCATATCCCTAAGCTCGATACTAAACCGCGACGCCCCCAAAATTAGGTATACATCACCCATCTTGGGTCGATACTTACATGGTATGTAATTTAAATACAACTTATTAACATAATCATGGTATGCAATAATACGACATAAATCGTGAGTTTAAATACAAATATCGCTACTAGATATTATACAAACTCAAACAAAAGTCCTCATTATGATTATTATCACACTATTTTACGTAATAGTGAGGACTACTAATGCTATCTTCAGACCATCACTGCTTCCCAGACTCGTCCCAAATATATTATCATTTCACGAAGAGAACAAAGGAAAGAAAGGGTGAGCTCAACTAGCCCAAGAAGAAATATTATGACTAAGATAATGCGTAATAAATTATCAATAGTCTTCAATAATGTTAAACCGATAAAATACAATAGACAACCGGTTTAATCTAGCAATGAATATCGCAATCCATTAAAAGAGTCAAGTAGAAAATAAAGTCTACTATCTTTTAGGTTTTAAAAGGTTTTTCATCATCGTTTATAAATGAGACTCGAAATTTTAATAAATATTTCACATCATCGAATCACCCCGCACTACTACCAAGGATATTCTTTAAGTATCACGACCACAATTATTCAATGCATCTACGCCAAGAATATTTGTGTATTCATTAATAATCATGATCATGCCAACAATCGTCCATCAATGCACTACTACCAATCGAGGATTTTTATCACATCATTTGTAACATTACTATTAAGCGATTACAATCAATAGTCTCTCGTCATAATCATACCAAGTCCATCTATGCACTACTGAATACGATGACTTTCAAAAAATATAAACATGAGGATGATGACAATGATATAAGAATTCAATAAAACAAGTTCAAGAATTATTTTATCCGGAATTATTAACGCCCAAATTGTCAACATGATCTTCGTTTTGTAGAGTAAAATTCAAGAATGATCGTAAGAATATTTCTATGAAAAGATATCTTTGGATGAAACGCAAAATATCAAGGATATTCTACTAATTTCATGGAGTATAGAAGTCAAAGTTTTAACCAAACCGGTATAATAAGGAATGGAATAACAAAAGAAATCACCATGCATGCGATAGTATCAAGCAGCATGTGTTATTCCAATGTAATAATAAATAACGGAACCAGTGTCGTGAAATTCACACCGATGGGATGTTCCAATGTAATAATAAAGATGGAACCCGATCCGGTGTAAAACACACAGATAGGATATTCCAACAGAATAATAAAGATTTTAACCAGTCCCCTGTAAAACACACGCATGTGATGTTCCAACAGAATAATAAAGATTTTAACCAGTCCGTGTAAAACACACACGCATGGATGTTCCAATGTAATAATAATAAAGATTTTAACCAGTCCTGTAAAACACACGACGCATGGATGTTCCAATGTAATAATAGAAGAATGTCACCAAGTATAGGGTAAACCACTTATACAAAGTTATTCCAATGTAATAATAAGCAATGGAATAACAATGCCTTCTCTTCTTGAATAAGAAAGAATAACACCCTTACATTTGGTAGGAGATTGAATACTTTACAGTTGAAAGGTAAGAATAAAAAATACTCTTCTTTCTCTCTCTTATTCTCTATATACTTTCTCTCTATAGCTTGAATGAATTCGTGAAAAATAATGAAGCCCTAGGCCTCTATTTATAGAAGATTTCTAGCTTAAAGACTTTTCGTATGAAAATGAAAAGCAAGTGGCTTCGACGACGGCGGTTCGACGCTTTGTAATGTGAAACGACAAGTGGTTCGACGCTTTGTAATGTGAAACGACAAGTGGTTCGACGTCTGGTAAAGGTAATTACTATTAACGAAGGTAAATACTATCGACGAAGGTAAATACTATTCACAAGGGTAATTACTATCGATTTAAGGGTAAATACTATTCACAAGGGTAATTACTATCGACGAAGGTAAATACTATTCACAAGGGTAATTACTATCGACGGGTAAATACTATTCACAAGGGTAATTACTATCGACGAAGGTAAATACTATCATGAAGAGACTCTTAGATGATGACATATACGAGCCCCCATAAAATAATCAAACTTACCACAAATCATAACACATATTTAATCTTTCAATAATTATTAATCATTTATAACTTGTCGCCTCAATTATTGATTTAATACTATAACATATTATACGTATGATCTTTGTGACAATAATTGAATCAATAATATAAGAGATATGATGCGTTAATTATCGAGAGTAATAATTGAGCATAGTTGAGTGACTTCTCACGTAAGCATCAATAATCAATACCGTGTGCTACTACGCAACCACGCGTACATCGCATACTTTTTCTGGCGGGTAGTTCAACAGCTTTAATTCAGTATACACCTCCGTAGTTATTTTTATAAAAATATTTTTGTCGTTTTCTCAATCCGATAATAATGTTGTGGGTCCACCAATGATTGAAATATTTAATTTAATATTCCCTAACAAAAGAATATTCCCCACCAAACGAATATTTTATAACAACTTGCATACTTTTGCAAAATTTATAAATATTACCCACAACTATAACATTATATCAAATTTATTCCATAATATTCAAAAATAATATTTATAGAAAATTCATCTTTATTTATAAAATTTGAGGTTCTTACATAAAATTATTAGATACAAATCTATATCACACTCTAATAAGATTATTATTATTATAGATGGAATATCTTGAAAGATATAGCAATTGTACTTAACTAGATTTTGTTTGAGCATATATAGGCTTATAGTCGCCACATGTTATATACTTTGCTTTGGTATATATATATATATATATATATATATATATATATATATATATATATATGCTGTAATTATTTTGCTGATTTATAGCTAGTGTAGTAGGTTACAACTTGAGAGTGACATAACTCTACACAGAAAAAAGGAATAAATTTACTAATGAGGAATTCAAACTCTATTATATACTGCTTCTAGCTTGAATTTTTAAATTTAATTTGAGATATTTTTAAATTTAAAAATAATGTAATTTATTTAATAAATTTTATAATTAATAATATTTTTTAGATAGTTTATTATTTAAAATTAAATTTAAATATATGAATATCTTAAATTAAATCATATGAATCTTATATTTTAAAATGTACTTATTTTGGTGGAAAGTTGGTACTTGTATGGGGGCAATTGGAGATAACAAAAAGGGTAAATTGCAAGGATAATAAAAGGGTGTGTGTCATATTAATGGCCTTTATAATCGCCAGCCTTTCGTTTTCTGTTTCTAATTTGAAGAGGATTGGCTGACTAGCCTTTTCCTTTGATAGCTGCCTGCCAAAGTAAGTGTAGTTTAGACTGCAATATTTTAGCAAATATTTTTTGCATATATATATATATATATATATATATATAATATGAAATATGAAGTTTATTAATTATCATTTTCCTAGTTGCTATATGTGTGTGTACATGAATTGATTTAGTACCTAATTTAGGTACTCAAGCCAAACTACAAACTAAAAAGTATATATAATTACACAATTAGTTTCTCTATCAAGCTAGACCAATATCTCACCTAGTATTTCGTTTTCCTAAAATACATTCAATAAATTACGTTATGTAACTCAAGTTGATATATATATGGGATTAGCCCATAAGAATCCTATTCTTATGGATCTTTATCAGTAACAACACCTTTTTGAATGCTGATAAACTTATTGGAAGACCGAGATTGAAACATAAATATACCAAAGTTCTACCTACATCAGAACTTTTATTTTAATATGAAACCCACATAGTCAACATGTTGTCATTTTGTTTAAATAAAACGAATTTTTAATATGAAATAATCTTGCCTAGGGACAAGCTCTTCATTTACAAAAAAAAATAAAAAAAAAAAAAAAAAAAATCTAAACCTAAGACAACCTCTTCCTAACAGATATAAAAAATCTAATAATGGCACAAGTTCTTTATTTGCTATTTTTATAACAATATTTGTTATTTTATAAAATAAATATTTTATAATAACAAATAAAGAATATAAAATATTTTATAAAAACAAATATTTTATAATAACAAATATTTTTATAATTCTTTATTTGCTATTTTTATAAAAATATTTGTTATTTTATAATAGGATATAAAATAGGATATAAAAATATTTTTATAATTCTTTATATAACAAATATATTAATTTCTTCCCACTTTAATTTAAAATATTAATTCTTTATGATATTTTATATCCTATTTTATATAACAATAGCATATATTTGTTATATAAAGAATTATAAAATATTTTTTATATCCTATTTTATATCCTATTATAAAATAACAAATAAAGAATATAAAATATTTTATAAAATAGCAAATAAAGAATTATAAAAATATTTGTTATTATAAAAATATTTGTTTTATAAAATATTTTATATTCTTTATTTGTTATTATAAAAATATTTGTTTTTATAAAATAACAAATATTGTTATAAAAAATAGCAAATAAAGAACTTGTGCCACTATTTTTATACAAATAGGAAGAGAGGTTGTCTTAGGTTTAGATTTTTTTTTTTTTTTTTTTTTTTTATGTCGTAAGAGCTTGTTCCGCTTAGTATTTTTTTTTTTTTTTTTTACAAGTCGTAAAGAGCTTGTCCCTTTAGTATTTTTTTTTTTATTTTTTTTAACAAATAGTAAGAGCTTGTCCCTATTTTAGCATTATTTAATATTAAAAATTCGTTTTATTTAAACAAACCGACAACATGTTGACTATGTGGGGTCCTCATATATTAAAATAAAAAGCCTCTACAAGTTATGCTTTGATATTTATGTATTCAATCTCTCACCTTCCAATAAGTTTATCAACCATTCAAAAGGGGTGTTACAGATAATGCATCTCCATAAAGAACCTATTTATGGAAGGCTTCTATATATATATATATATATATATATATATAGCCATGTAAAATAAGTGTCGATTTATATTTATTAAGCTTTTATTAATATGAATTCGTTGATAAACATCACTAAAATCATATGAGCATTTATCATTAATTTTAAATATTTTTGTATGTTACACTTGAATTTGTCTTAAAGATGATCCAACGTATATATCAACCCTTTAAAAAAAAACTTAGTTATATACTTTTAGGATATATATATATATATATATATATATATATATATATATATATATATCTCCTATTTGACATAAAAATATATTAATTATATATTTATTTTCCTCTCTGATCTTAGTATATAAATATAACAATAATTTGATTTAACAACCATCCCATGAAATAAATATAACACATAAAAAATATAACAACATCGGTATTGTTAAATCAAATTAAACTCTTAACAAACATAATACCCTAAACGACAAGCATTTGAAAATAATCTAGAAACAAAACTTGAACAATGAAACAAAAAAAGGCAACAAGCTAAAGTTTGAGATTTAAATCAAGTCCCGACGCATCTTCCTGTTGATCATCCTTGTTGATTGCAGAATTGAGATGTGTTGTGGATGAAGAAACTCCAAAGAGCTCACGCACTCCAATACCTTTATCAAACAAAGAAGAGCACGCCGCAGGCGGTGGTGAATCGAGCCGGCCCACATTCTGTGGCTGCAAACTTTCCATTCTTAGCCTATCATAGGATGCTTGTGCCTGCGAATTGATTATAGACGAGCCGGACCAGGTGTTGTTAGGGTGTCCAAAACGATAAGGGGAAGAGGATGATGACGTGGGCGACCATCGATACGTTGGCTTGTGGATTAGGGAATCCATTCTCACACCGAGTGATCGGTTGAGAGCGGATCCATACAAAGAGATTTGAGGATATGGATAGTAAGTAAGATACGGTGGATGTTCAAAAGGCGCCAGATCTATGCCCTGACGCCTTTTGGCCCGAGTGCGCTCTTGTTTGTGCGCATTCTGGTGCCCTCCCAGCGCTTGAGAAGTTGAGAACTTTCTCACGCAATAATTACAAGAGAAAGACCTCGACGAGGAGGAGGAGTCGGGTTTTTTCTCATTGGAAGACTCGCTCGCGATCGAGGAATTAGAACCCATGTTTGGCGGGTTAAACAAGTTGAGTTCAACGGTTGGGGGTTTCAGATTGAGTTGAAGGCTGGATAATGATATTTCGGGTGGCTTTGGAATTTGGGATTTATAATCTTCCAGTTCCACAACTTTTTCTTTCATTTTCATCCTCTTCTCATCTTGAGAATGAGATGTTTGAGAGGCGGCAGAGATACTAGAAGCCTCAGAAGGATAGGGTTCGGAGCTATGTGGCTCCATATGGCTAAAAATCTCTCGTTATTTAGATTAGGGTTTGAAGAATAAAGATGAGATGGGGTGAAGTCTGAAGAAGAACGTTTGTTCTTTAAATATGGAGGGAGTTTAATGCTCAATCTCCTACAGATGGAAAGCAATTTAATTTTGAAATGGGAAAGATTACTTGATTATGTATGTTGGTTGACATGCAAGAGTTACATGCAATAATTCCATAAAAATATTTTGGTTATTACTATTTTTGAAATCTCATATTAATGACACCTACTTTCATGGAGTTTCATGATTGATCGGGTCCGTTCTTTTTTCCCGTAATATTTTTCTTTATTCAAAATCATATTTTGGTAATTAGTTAAACATAAGAATTAACATATATAATCCCTAATATCATTCCTTTCTTTTAATATAATTTCAAAATACTACTCCTACTACCATAGTAATTTTTTAACGCTTATTGTGAAAGTAAAATTGGTTTGACTTAATTAAGTGTGTTCAGATTAAACTCTCTCTTTCTTATAGTTTAAATAATAAGATTTTATAAAGTAAGTGCAAGCTGCTTAGATGCTCGGGTGGACCAACCATATATAAGAGTCCTAATTAATGAAAGTTATTGGGTGTTGATATATCATATATGCACACCCTATATTAATAATTAATTGTACATTTAAATGACTAATTTATCTTTATTAATTCGAGATTCTAATTTACATATTTACTACCTACCAATGTTATCCTTCATGAGCCTCTTACACATTAATTACAAGATAAAATAAAACTTTATTTTATAATTTTTTAAAATTAAATGCAATTGCTAATTTTTTAAAATTTAAATTCTAAAAACTTGGCGCGCACATGCGTGCATCCAAAAAATATTTTATAATTAAAATTTGATTTTACAAATAAATAATATTATTTAAAATTAATTAAAGTAAACAAACATTTTAAGAAATTGTAATCAAAGAAGGAAATATTATTGTAATAAGAAAAATTCTAACAATCAATTGATAAATGAACATTGTAAATTTGCAATTAACCACTGTATTATGCTGGTGGGATACAAATACCAAAATAAAACTCAATAAGTTAAAGACTCTGGCCTACGCCTTAGAAATGATTCAGGACAAGGCATTTGCTGATTTTTAGTTTATATATATATATATAATATATATATATATATATATATATATATATATATATTTGCCATCAAGATAAGATTATTTTTATATGAAAAAAATTAACAATTGTGTTTTATTTATAAAAAATGATAAACAATTAATAATTGTAAAATCAAATTATATATGTTATATCCCGTACTTATTATATGTAATAGGTTTGAGGGTAAAATGGATAAATTATACTCCATACATTTTAAAATTAGGGATACAATTTGAGATCAAACGACGACATTTTAAATTTCAAATTGATATAAATTTATTTAATTTAAGCTGAAACAATTATTATACCTGTACAGAATATAACCAAAACTATTAACTATAAAAAAAAAATATTGTAAATTTGCACACGTCATACCAATTTTGAAGTTTAATACGCCGCCGTTTAACCTCGAAGTCAAATTATATCTCTAATTTTGGAATTAAAGGAGGTAGTAATTAAGAGAATTGATGTCTCATTTATTAAGAATAAATAAATTAGTCACTTTATTAGCTTAGGGTGTGTATATATCAGCACTCAAATTAAATATATCTTCATCTTCTTACTTAGTTTATTTCAAATCAGGAAAAATATGAAGAGTTTGGAGATTGATTTTGTGAATTAGCATATAGTAGCAAATATATAATAAATAGTTATCTACCTCTAACAACATTGATAGACACAAATTAATGCATTGATTTGGTCGATAATCATTCTTTAAAAGTTGTATGTTTGGAGAGATTTTATCTTAAATGCGTTGCATTTTAAATCTTATTCATACAATATATGTAAATCTGCATTTTTGGTAACTTTTTAATTGTTTAATTTTTAACTTGAAGATTTAAAATGCATAACTACATTATGCTCAGATCAAACTTATTATTTTGGAAGGCCTTTCAATGTTACATCTTCATTCATACTTTCTAGGCTCTTTCTTAACGCCATGTTATTTAATTTCTGATTAAAAAAATAAATAAATTACATAAAGGAGAAAGGTGAGAGAGATTACTTGAGAGTTAGTTTCTATATAAACTTATATATAATAAGCTTTATTTAAACGAGTTGAGCTTGCTAGCTGCATCGTCCACATTTAAGGTGTAATAAATTAAACACGTAATATATATATATATATATATATATATATATATATATATATATATATATATATGGGAATTACATGCACTAGGTTATCTTTGGCATAAATGTTCCCCAAGCAAAAAAGAGTTTTCTGTATAAATGTTTAATTTGTAAAACTCTACATTTAATTAAAAGTTATGTAATTCAAGTTTATATATTACAATTAAAATGACATGATCATTAATTTTGTAACAATAATTTATAAAAAATTTAAAAAATGAAACAAAGTTAACTATGTACGTTCCTGTTTGTTTCATTTAAAAAAAATTCTGTAAATAAGATTTTTCTTAATTTATACTCCATCCGCTTTTTTGATGTTAAACGACAATATATTAAACTTTAAAATTGATATAGACTCATAAAAATTTAAAATAAAATAAACTTTGTCATTAATAGTTTTTGTTATATAGTACTATACAATTATAATTATTGTATCAACTAAAATTAAATAAATTTACATCAATTTAAAGTTTAATATGCCATCATTTAACCTCAAAAGGCGAATTATATCTTAAATTTTGAAACGGGGGAAGCAATTAGTTATAAGTAAGATTGTAAAATGAACCAAACAATTCGGGTTCAATTCGTACTCGTTCGAATAAAAGTTCGATTCGAGTTCGACTCGAAATATAAATTATTTAAATATGAGCAAATTTTAAAGTTCGATAAATTACTAATACCTCTCTAATTTTTAATTTTTCTATTGATATCCGAATCATATTTGTTTAAAAAATTCAAACAGCTCGAGCTCAATTCGAGATTGATTGTGCTCGACTTAGTAGATAAACGAGTCTTAATCAAATCTTATTTCATACTCAATAAATTTTATAAATTGAATCTAAGCAACTTAATAATCTACACGCCTAGTTATAAGTGGCAAAAATAATGATGAAGGCCTGTTTGCTTAGTCAAATTAATAAACAATGAAGTAATTTTGAAAAATAAGTTTCTATCACTTAAACATGTGACAAAAATAATGGTATTAACATTTTTTAGGATGCTTTTAATATTTTATTGAAAAATCTAAATATATGAACTCAAAATATATAGTGGTTATGAAATAATGAGAAAAGCAACCTCTAATTTGATCTTTTGACCCAAATCCGCGTAAGTTTGCTTCAAAAATTGGAATAAAACAACCCCAAATATTTCTTATATCAAATAAAAAATAAATTGAAACAAAGAGGTTGTCTTGCAAGTTTATAGCCCTTTAGGAGGGGGGAAAAACAAAGAAAAAAAAGTAAAAACTGAACAAATATATATATATATATATATATATATATATATATATATATATATATAGTGGGTCTATGACCAAAATACACACACACACACACACACACACACATATATATATATATATAAACACACATGATCAAATTCAATTCTTCATATATATTAATTAATACTCCATTGATGAATATATAATTAAGTACTAGTGAATAACGAATTGTTAATTAACTAACTGTTTGATCTTGATGATCTGCAGGTGGCCCTTAATTGCAGGAAGAATTCCAGGAAGAACTGCGGTGGAAATTGAGAAGTATTGGACTTCTACATATTCCAATTTTAACCAATGAAATCATGCATATCCCAGATCTATTTCTTCGTATAATAAAATTGAAATATTTAATAAAAATAAAAATATAATCTCATTACAAAGTTTACAAATATCAATAGTATATTTTTGTTCTATGTTTACTTTTAAAAATAAGAAATTTTTAATTTAATAGTGGTAACATGTTAACTAAATATTATGATGGCAAACATTATGTCCTTCTATCAACAAGTATATAAATTAAAAAGGACTCTTTTGGTAGGGGAAAATGGACAAAATTAATAAGACTACAACAACTTAGAATACATAAAAGATAAAACCAACTAAAACAATTTACAATAGAAAACAAAATAATATATATATATATATATATATATAGAAATTAGAAAAACGTAAATTTTAAAAACCAATATATATATTTGCAGAAAATAAAAACATTAAATCCATTTCAACATATTCTTTTATTGATTGCAGGAGATTAAAATTTTATTTAACAACTCACGAGTAAAGAATAGGATACCTTCTCTTTAATCTTTATCAACAACTACACGTAGCTAGTAATGAATTCAGGTAAACAAGAAATTAGCTTTTCTTTTCTTTTTTTGGCTCGGTGAAAATTTAATAAACTAGCATTAGATTCTGCATGCAGTTTTTCACCAGGCCTTAGTTTGTCTATTATATAAGGCCTCGTTTCCTGGTACACCTGGGCTTAATATGCTCGTCTCAGCCAATTCTGTATAATTAAGAATGATAAGGCCCAGCTAAGCCATGCGGCCCAAGCCTCTAAAATATCCCACGTTTATACCAGCAAGGCAATCTCCTAGACAACCCTAGTATATATATTAGACCAGCGGACCGGAATAAGTGAACTAAGAACAAACTGGTTATAACGACGGTTTTTTCCGTCACTATTGTAAAATCCCAAATTTTACTATAGTAAAAGTACACGTGGTTGCATAGTAGTACACGGTATTGATTATTGATGCTTACGTGAGAAATCACTCAGTTTTGTTCAATTATTGCTACAGTAGTTGCTGCATAATATCTCACGTTATTGGATTCAATTATTGTCGATTGTTATATATATATATATATATATATATATATATATATATATATATATATATATATGAGTTTTATTTTATTAGTATTATTAATGTAATAAAATGCAAATTTTTTTTTATATAAAATGTAAATACTTTTATAAAGTTATTCGTTTTATTAGACAATAATTAGAATATATTATATTTTATTATGCATAGTGTTTGCATAGTGCCCGTGCATAGTATTTGCATAGTAAAATCTTTTATATAAAACAAAATACTTTTATAAAGTTATTCGTTTTATTAGATTATAAATTGAATATATTATATTTTATTGTAAACCAATCTGACCATCCATTTAAAAGTAAATCAATCTGGATTGTTCATGGATTGGTTACTATTCAGTCCATTCTTCTATAAATAGAAGCTCATTCCTTCATTATTTCTTACGAATTCACATAAACTCTGAAGAGCTCGTAGAGAGAATTCTTCTTCTATAATCTTAAGCGTATTTCTTTAGCGTTTAAGAAAGCTTTGAGTAGTGCAAGTTTCTTCAAGTATATCCCCGCCTACTTCGGTCGAATCTCTTCTTTTTATAAGGTAAAGGGTATTATTTCTTTCGTATTCACGAAGAGAACTTCATTATTCCATTCTTTATTATTTGTGGAATAAAGTCGTATCACGGGACTACCCTATACTTGATGAAATTCTTCTGCTATTCCATTCCTTATTATTCTGTTGGAATAACTTTGTATGTCAGTAATCTGCATACATGGTGAAATTCTTACATTATTCCATTCTTTATTATTATGTTAGAATAACTCAGATATGCTAAGTCTGGCATACTTGGTGAAATTCTTCATTATTCCATTCTTTATTATTACTTTGGAACATCCAACCGGTGCGAATTTCCTCGACTTGACTGGTTCCGTTATTTATTATTACATTGGAATAACTTTTATACATCTGCAATCTAGCATGCGTGGTGATTTCTGTTGTTATTTCATTCTTTATTATTCTGTTGAACAACATCACAGCCGGTCTTGATTTCGTTTAACTGGTTCCGTTATTTATTATTCTGTTGGAATAACCTGTATATGCGAAGTACCGCATGCATGGTGATTTCTGTTGTTATTCCATTCTTTATTATTCTGTTAGAACATCCTGTCGGTGCGAATTTCGCCTGACCTGGTTCCGTTATTTATTATTATGCTGGAATAACTCGCATACATCTACGAAATACCGCATGCAGCGTGGTGATTTCATTGTTATTCCATTCTTTATTATTTTGTTGGAACATCCTCAGCCGGTGCGCGAATTTACTTTGACCGGTTCCGTTATTTATTATTACATTGGAATAACACATGCATCTGCAATCTGCACGTGCGTGGTGATTTTGTTGTTATTTCATTCTTTATTATTACATTGGAATATCACGCTTGTCGGTCATTATACGCTTTGACACAGTTCCGTTATTTATTATTGTAAGACCAAGAGATTTTTTAAATAAAAAGAATTTCCTTTATTTATTATTTTGAAATAGTAAGGGTGGATTTGATTAATGTGGATAGTTATGGGTAAAATACATGAATATTTCGAATAAGCAAGTGGTTATAAAATATTCATTTTGTCGGGGAATATTAAATTTGCGTAGCACTCTTTTTTGTGGGTCCCATAACTAAAAGCGATTGGATGAAGAAAACGACAAATATAAGTTGTTTATAAATAGCAGTAGTAGTTATTCACAGATTATCTTTTGTTGGAATACCCATGGTTAAAACACACTAATACGCGTTGTTGAGCAGTATGCTTTGCAGTTTGCACCAATTATTGATTCTTACGTGAAAGGCACTACTCAATAATTGTTACGATAATTACTATTCATTATTTTATTTTATTGATTCAATAATTCTTTGCGTTGATATTTTATATTCTTTGTTGTTTGATAAATTGTCATTACACGATATTTTCCTTTATCGAAGCAATAATTCATATTATCTGAATAATATTATTAGATAACATTATTGGCAATGTCTAGAAAGTTCTGTCTAAGGAGAGGTTTGGTCACCTAATTGCGCGCCAGTAAGGAGAAATTCTTATTGGAAAGCCCCACTTTCCTTGGGAGCGCTACTGGTTGCGATCTTTGTGATTCTGTAATATTATTTGTGAATAATTAATTATTAATTTATATGATGAGGAAAATATTGATTTTATGTGGATATAGATGGAGAAAATTTTTAATGTGACAATTGTTGAAAATTAATATTTTATCTTTTTTTGATAAAATAATTCATTTAAATATATTATTTTAATAATATATTAACGGTGATATTTTTACAACGAATGTGGGATATATGAGTATACGAGGAGGAAGAGTATTTTTGTTGCAATAAATGATTAACACATGTTTTGTGTGTCGGTGGACCCCATTTCTTGACTGAAATTTGATTATAGCTTGTAAAATAGCCCGTTTGTGGATTTCGGTCAATTTCTATTTGGAATTTGGAAAACCTTTCTTCTGCAAAGTTGTAGAGAATTGAATTTCCTATAAAAACTCGCGAGATTCGAATTTTCTGATGAAAGGGCTATTTATTATGAATTATTGAAGTTCTGAAACTCCGAAATAATTGATTTTTGGAAGTTTTAATTATTTATATCAACAAAAACGTTTTTTTGAGTTTGTGAACCTTATTTAACATGTGTGGCTGGTGTTTTTGACCAAAAGGTGGGCTAAGGAAAATTTGTATAATTATATTAATATTATATTCAATTTTTACTGCTTTGGTGTTGTTCTAGCGATTTCTATAAATAGGGTCTTGGGTTAGAATTAAAAATCACACCGAAATGAAGTTTTCTCTCTATATTATCGAGCGTATTCTTGTGAGTATTTTGAGTATACTTTGAGTATTGCTATACGGTGCAAGTTCAAGTCATAGCTTATATCCAAGGTGTTTCATTTAAAATCTTGTCTTTCGAGGTAAGGGATGTTATTTTCTTCTCAAATGATATTATTTCTTCAATATCATTATCTTTGAAATATTGGTTGAAATTTTTATCAAATTTGGAACTTTTTCATGTCGGGTTTCTTATTCATGAGTTCTTATTCACGAGTTCTTTATTCATGATTTCTTATATTCACGAGTTCTTTATTCACGAGTACTTTCATTAAGCGTGAAGCGTGAAGATGTTTTTTGTGGAATTTCTATCTTTTGGTGTCGAGATTACTATTCACGTGTCGACACTATTCACGATATCTGACCTTATTCACAAATCGGCCTTTTATTCATAGAAAAATGAAAATTTTCTTTTTTTAAATCCAAAATATCTATTATGGATACTAGCTTTGATTGTATCCATGTTTTGATCATTCTTGAATTTTACACCACTATGATTATTTTTGAGGTATTGTTGAACATGGATAAAACAAAATCTGAATCCTTAATCCTTAATCCTTGTTCTTTTGTTTCACCGGGATTCGTTTCTTTAAAATATTTTTCATCATCCTCGGTCTAAAATGATGATATTCTTGAATATCTTTGGCACGTAGTGCAAAGATGAATGATTTCTTGATAAATATCTTTGGCCCGTAGTGCAAAGATGAGCAGTGTTGAGATGAACATGACTTTCTTGATTAATATCTTTTGGCTGTAGTGCAAAGATGAGCAGTGTTAGATGAACATGACCCGGTGATGAATATCTTTGGCACATAGTGCAAAGATGAATATTTGATTCGGATGTATATTGATTGATGTTACGGGGATAAAATATCGACGATGAACTTTTAAATTCATATATAGAAGATAGTAGTTTGCATTCTCTACTTAACTCTTCTAATGAATTATTATTTCATTGCGAATATTGATTTAAAATTTGTTGTCTATTGTATTCTATTAGATTTTCCCTGTTGAAGACTAACGATAATTTGTTGTATATTATCTTAGTCATAATATTCTTCTTTGGGCTAGTTGAGCTCACCCTTTTCCTTGTTGTTCCATTTTTCTTCTCGGGAGGCGAGAATGTAGCGAGTCTTAGTCGGGGTATGGAATGAAGGTTAGAGAGAGTTGTTTAGTAGTCCTCACCATTTTGTAAAATAATGTATTAATAATTATGATGGGGATTTATTTGCGTGTGGATATTGTCTAGATGGCAATATACGTATTTAAACTCACGCTTTATATGTTGTAATAATAAAGTTGTAGTTATTTACGTACCATGTATTTGGCGACTCGAGAATGGGTTGGATGGAATGGACCTATTTTGGGGCGCGTCGGTTGGTATCGAGCTTGAGGATATGATCTCTGGCGGAGATGGGGAATAGAACTAGGAGGGGAGGCGGCAGTAAATCCTTCGCTAGTGTGTCCTACCTAAGCTTATTTGTTAATTAGTCAAGATATATAAGGATATTATGTGATATATTGATTTCCTTAATTAACCCTTGTTTTATGATGATGTTTGAGAATGTCGATTTGAGAATATTAACGATGGAGTAAATGAGGCCGTGGAGATGCTGTCTTTACCAACGAGGAGAGCGTCAACAGCAGTGGCAATGTACCTCCTATGAAACAACACTGCTGAAAGCGGATGATGAGCGAGGGGATGTTTAGAAGCTTTTTGCGATTCATGCAAAATCGACGAGGAGACTTCGTGTTCAAAATCTGAGGAGAAATGATAGCAATTCACGGGTAGTCACACCAAGCGAGTTCAAAAGTTGGGACCACGAGTGCAGGGAAAGCGGATCCGATTAAAGGCGGAGACGTGGGTCAAACAAATTACCAAGATATTCGATGTCTTGGGATGCGGGAGGAACGAAAGTTCCATTCGCTACTTTTATGTTCCGTAACGAGGCGATTCTTGGTGAAAAATCGTGAAGCGTACCCATCCAAATTTACTTCGGCATGTCGTGGGAGACATTTGAAACAGTTCAATGACAAGTACTTCCCTTAAAGTATTAAATCATATGAAGGAAGTGGAGTTTATTAGAATGGAGCGAAATAATATGGCGGTGTCTCGATGCGAGGCGAAGTTCGCGGAGTTATCGAGTTTTCACCTCATTTGGTGGAGAATGAGGAGCGTATGACGCGGATGTTTACGAGAGATTTGAAACCCGGCATACGTCGATATCTCATTTCTCATAAATTTTCTCTCTGACCGGATGTTGTCAATGGGGCTCGATTGTTAGGCGAGATAACGAAATACGTTCAACCGAGGGACCATAACGAGGATTATCTGAAAGATAGCGATCATCGAAATAACGATAACCAATCGGAGAAAGAAGAATACGGACAAAGGCGGTAATCACTCTGGTGGTAATCGTGGCCATAAAAATAGAAGAAGCGAGTCGGGAGGAGATTTTAAAGAGAGAGATTCAACAACGACCATGTGAAGGCGATAGTGCCGATAATGGCGGTTCCAAGGGAGGAGAAAGACCATCGGTCGTATGTTACAAATCTTGGGAAGAGGGACATATCATTCAAACCGCCCACAACAGTTTAAGGTATGCTATAATTGTGGAAAAGAAGGACATATCGCTTTCGAGATTATACGATATCGAAACCCGGTCCGGCGGGAATGGTGACTCAAAGGATGTCCCGAAAAAGTCAAAGACAACGATTCACGGAAGAAGCGTTTGTCGTGGCCGGGTCAAAATCACGAGGAACTCGAGCGAAGTTAGCAGGTTAGTTAATTATAAATTCTTGCGAAGTTTATACCTTACTAGATCTGGTTCTACCCATTCTTTTATCTCTCTTGCTTGCGCTCAACGTTTGAACTTGACTACGGAGAAATTAGACTTTGACCTATTTATGGAGACTCAGATTGGGAGAAACTTTCATTACATCCGTTGTTTAGAAATCTTACTTGATTCAGGTTGGCACTATCACATTACTTGTTAACCTTATTTATAGAGATATTTGCTTTTGATGTGATTTTAAGGTTAACTACTCATCATGCCAAATTGATTACTTTTGTAAGGTTGTTAGTTTTCATATTCCTAAGCAACTGTTATTGAATTCAAACAATCAAACCATGGTAATCAAACATTTTCATATCAAGCCATGAAGTCATTCGTTTATTACGGATGTCAAGTTTTCTTAGTCCATGTTATGGATTTGAATAAAGACACGTCAGATTTGAATAATATTCCTGTTGTTATTGATTTTTCTGATGTATTTCTGAAGAATTTCTTGGCTTACTCCCAAAGGCGATATTAAATTTTGTATCGACTTTGAACTCGGTACAAAACTCATTTCTAAAATCTCATATCGAATGGCTCTATTGAACTTGAGAGTTAAAAATTCAACTATAAATTTGGTACTGAGCCTTTATCGGTGACTTCCTTTGTGGAATGCAAAGAAGCGAGAATCTCCATAGGGGACACCATATTAGATGCGATAGTAAAGCGATAGGTGTCATTGTAACGTCTTATCAAGGTTGGGATATGAGTCACGATTGAGAACAACCTAAATCGATGTCGAAATACGTAGCTTTCAGGCTTAGTTGGTTATTATCGGAGATTCGTTGAAGGATATTCTCGAATCGCTATTCCATTAACGCAATGACTCTTAGAGATACAAAATTCGAATGGAGCAAGGAATGTGGGAAGAGCTTGAAAGAACTCGAGGGAGACTCATTTAAAGACATGTTACGACCATGCCATCTGGAAAAAGTGAGCGTGGTAGGTGGCGTGTTGAGTAGAAGATCGTATATCTGATCTGAATACGATATTGTCAAAGACTAATTTAATTATAATTTACAAATAATAGAGATGGAGATGAAAACTCTAGGTATCCACGTGATGATATCGAGTATAATCGACTTTAATCGATAAAGTTAAAGCTTATTCAAGCTACACACGGAGTGATGAATTTGAAGAAGGAGGTGCAAGAAGTTGTTATTTTAAAAGCGAGAATCGGTGAGGTGAGAAAGCTCAAACCTTGATTTATTAATCCATTTGAAATTCTCGATCGAATAGGAGCTGTGGCCTATAGACTCGTTTTACTTAAGTATACGCGTGTTTATAACGTTTTTCACTTATCGATGTTACGTAAATATGTGGACGACCCGAACCACGTCGTTGAGTTAGAACCGGACGAGATAATAGAAGACTTAACGTCGAGGAGGTACTACTGTCAAGATCTTGGATAGGAAAAGAACATGTCCCATATGTCTGAGGGTTATACCACAAGTTAAAGTTTTGTGGAGAAACCATGCTTTATTGAGGAAATGACACGGGAGTTGGAAATAAAAATGAAAGCGAGGTATTCTCATCTTTTGAAACACACAGAATGCGTCGTCAATTTCGAGGACGAAATTTCATAAGGAGGGAGGTTGTAAGACCCCAAATTTTTAAATAAAAAAAATTTTCTTTATTTATTATTTTGAAATAGTAAGGGTGGATTTGATTAATGTGGATAGTTATGGGTAAAATACGTAAATATTTGAATAAGCAGTGGTTATAAAATATTCATTTGTTATTCGGGGAAATATTAGTTTGGGAATATTAAATGCTTGTCGAGGAATATTAAATGCAATGGTAGCGATCTTTTATGGGTCCCATAACAGAAAGCGATTGGATGAAGAAAGCGACAAATATAAGTTGTTTATAAATAACGGCGTAGTTATTCTAGATTATCTTGTTGGAATACTCGATGGTTAAAACACACTAATCTGCGTTGTTGAGCGATGGCACGCGGTATTGCACCAATTATTGATTCTTACGTGAAGGCCTTTACTCAATAATTATTACGATAATTACTTATTCATTATTTTATTTTATTGATTCAATAATTCTTTGCATTGATATTTTATATTCTTTGTTGTTTGATAAATTGTCATTACATAGTATTTTCCTTTATCGAAGCAATAATTCATATTATCTGAATAATATTATTAGATAACATTATTGGCAATGTCTAGAAAGTTACATCTAAGGAGAGGTTTGGTCACTAATTGCGGCGCCCGATGAGGAGAAATTCTTATTGGAAGCCCCTCTTTCTTGGGAGCGGCACAGGTTGCGATCTTGTGATTCATAATATTATTTGTGAATAATTAATTATTGATTTTTATGATGAGGAAAATATTGATTTTATGTGGATATAGATGGAAAAATTTTTAATGTGACAATTGTTGAAAATTAATATTTTATCTTTTTACGATAAAATAATTCATTTAAATATATTATTTTAATAATATATTAACGGTGATATTTTTACATAATGAATGTGGGATATATGAGTATATGAGGAGGAAGAGTATTTTTGTTGCAATAAATGATTAACACATGTTTTGTGTGTTGGTGGACCCCATTTCTTGGTGAAAATTTGATTATAGCTTGTAAAATCGCCCGTTTGTGGATTTGGTCAATTTCTATTTGGAATTTGGAAAAACTTTCTTCTGTAAAGTTGTAGAGAATTGAATTTCCTATAAAAAATCGCGAGATTCAATTTTCTGATGAAAGGGCTATTTATTATGAATTATTGAAGTTACGAAACTCAAAATAATTGATTTTGGAAGTTTTAATTATTTATATCAACAAAAAACGTTTTTTGGTGAGTTTGTGAACCTCATTTAACATGTGTGGCTGGTGTTTTTGACCAAAAGGTGGGCTAAGGAAAATTTGTATAATTATATTAATATTATATTAAATTTTACTACTTTGGTGTTCTAAGCAATTTCCTATAAATAGGGTCTTGGGTTAGAATTGAAAATCACACCGAAATGAAGTTTTCTCTCTCTATATTATCGGCGTATTCTATTCTTGTGAGTATTTTGAGTATACTTTGAGTATTGCTATCTGGTCTGCAAGTTCAAGTCATAGCTTTATATCCGGTGTTTATTTAGAAATCTTGTCTTTTCTTTTCGAGGTAAGGGATGTTATTTTCTTCTCAATGATATTATTTCTTGAATATCATTATCTTTGAAATATTGGTTGGAATTTTTATCAAATTTGGAACTTTTTCATGTATCGGGTTTACTATTCATGAGTTCTTATTCACGAGTTCTTATTCAGCTGAGTTCTTATTCACGAGTTCTTATTCACGATACTATTCAGAAAGCGTGAAGATGTTTTTTGTGGAATTTCTATCTTTTGGTGTCGAGATTCTATATTCACGTATCACGACACTATTCACGTATCTGACACTATTCACGAATCGGCCTATTCATAGAAAAATGAAAATTTTTCTTTTAAATCCAAAATATCTATTATGGATACTAGCTTTGATTGTATCCATGTTTTGATCATTCTTGAATTTTACACCACTATGATTATTTTTGAGGTATTTTGGACATGGATAAAACAAAATCTGAATCCTTAATCCTTAATCCTTGTTCTTTTGTTTCACTTTGGATTCGTTTCTTTAAAATATTTTCATCATCCTCGGTCTAAATGATGATATTCTTGAATATCTTTGGCACGTAGTGCAAAGATGAATGATTTCTTGATGAATATCTTTGGCCGTGGTCTGCAAAGATGAGCAGTGTTGAGATGAACATGACCATTGATTAATATCTTTGGCTGTAGTGCGAAGATGAGCAGTGTTTAGATGAACATGACCAGTGATGAATATCTTTGGCTTTGTAGTGCAAAGATGAATATTTGATTCGAGATATATATTGATTGATGTTACTGGGGATAAAATATCGACGATGAACTTTTAAATTCATATATAGAAGATAGTAGTTTGCATTCTCTTAACTTTCTTCTAATGAATTATTATTTCATTGCGAATATTGATTTAAAATTTGTTGTCTATTGTATTCTATTAGATTTTTCCTGTTGAAGACTAACGATAATTTGTTGTATATTATCTTAGTCATAATATTCTTCTTTGGGCTAGTTGAGCTCACCCTTTTCCTTGTTGTTCCATTTTTCTTCTCGGGAGGCGAGAATGTAGCGAAGTACTAATCGGGTATGGAATGAAGGTTACAGAGAGAGTTGTTTAGTAGTCCTCACCATTTTGTAAAATAATGTATTAATAATTATGATGGGGATTTATTTGCGTGTGGATATTGTCTAGATGGCAATATCGTATTTAAACTCACGATATTTATATGTTGTAATAATAAAGTTGTAGTTATTTACATACCATGTATTTGGCGACTCGAGAATGGGTTGGATGGAATGGACCTATTTTGGGGGCGTCGATTGGTATCGAGCTTAGGGATATGATCTCTGGCGGAGATCGGGGAATAGAACTAGGAGGGAGGCAGAGTAAATCCTTATTTAGTGTGTCCTACCTAAGCTTATTTGTTAATTGGTTAAGTATATAGGGATATTATGTGATATATTGATTTCCTTAATTAACCCTTGTTTTATGATGTATTTGAGAATGTCAATTGAGAATATTAACGATGGAGTAAATGAGGCCGTGGAGATGCTGTGCTTTACCAGCGAGGAGAGCGTCAACAGTGGCAATGTACCTCCTGAAAACAACACCACCGGAAGCGATGATGAGCGAGGGGATGTTTAGAAGCTTTTTGCGTTTCATGCAAAATCGAATGAGGAGACTTCGTGTTCAAAATCTGAGGAGAAATGATGAGCGATTCACGGGTAGTCACGACCCAGGCGATTCGAAGAGTTGGGACCACGAGTGCAGGGAAAGCGGATCCGATTAAAGGCGAGACGTGGGTGAACAAATTACCAAGATATTCGATGTCTTGGGATGCGGAGAAACGAAAAAGTTCCATTCGCTACTTTTATGTTAAAATGGCGAGAGGCGATTCTTGGTGAAAATCGTGAAGCGTACCCATCCATTACTTTTCGACATATCGTGGGAGACATTTGAGAAACAGTTCAATGACAAGTACTTCCCTTAAAAGTATTACGTCATATGAAGGAAGTGGAGTTTATTAGAATGGAAGCGAGAATAATATGGCGGTGTCTCGATGCGGCGAAGTTCGCGGAGTTATCGAGTTTGCACCTCATTTGGTGGAGAATGAGGAGCGTATAGCCGCGGATGTTTACGAGAGGTTTGAAACCCGGATCGTCGATGTATCTCATTTCTCATAAATTTTCTCTCTATTCGGATGTTGTCAGCGAGGGCTCGATTGTTAGAAGCGAGATAACGAGTACGTTCAACCGAGGGACCATAACCGAGATTATCTGAAGATAGCAGTCATCAGAATAACGATAACCAGCGGAGAAAGAAGAATACGGACAAAGGCGGTAATCACTCTGGTGGTAATCGTGGCCATAAAAATAGAAGAAGCGAGTCGGGAGGAGATTTTAAAAAGAGGAGATTCAACAACGACCATGTGAAGACGATAGTGCCGATGGCAACCTGGTTCCAGGGGAGGAGAAAGACCATCGGTCGTATATTTACAAATCTGGGAAGAGGGACATATCGGTCAAAAGCCCCTGAGCAGTTTAAGGTATGCTATAATTGTGGAAAAGAAGGACATATAAACTCGAGATTATGCGATATCGAAACCCAGTCAAGTAGGAATGGTGACTCGAAAGGATGTCCCGAAAAAGTCAAAGACAACGATTCACGGAAGGCGTTTGTCGTGGCCAGGTCAAAATCGAGGAACTCGAGCGAAGTTAGCAGGTTAGTTAATTATAAATTCTTGCGAAGTTTATACCTTACTAGATCTGGGTTCTACCCATTCTTTTATCTCTCTTGCTTGCGCTTCAGCGTTTGAACTTGACTACGGAGAAATTAGACTTTGACCTATTTATGGAGACTCCGTTAGGAGAAACTTTCATTACATCCGTTGTATAGAAATCTTACTTGATTCAGGTTGGCACTATCACATTACTTGTTAACCTTATTTCTATAGAGATATTTGCTTTTGATGTGATTTTAAGGTTAACTACTCATCATGCCAAATTGATTACTTTTGTAAGGTTGTTAGTTTTCATATTCCTAAGCAACCTGTTATTCGAATTCAAGCAATCAAACCATGGTAATCAAACATTTTCATATCAAGCCATGAAGTCATTCGTTTATTACGGATGTCAAGTTTTCTTAGTCCATGTTATGGATTTGAATAAAGACACGTCGATTTGAATAATATTCTGTTGTTATTGATTTTTCTGACGTATTTCTGAAGAATTTCTTGGTTACTCCCAAAGCGATATTAAATTTTGTATCGACTTTGAACCCGGTCTAAAACTCATTTCTAAAATCTCATATCGAATGGCTCTATTGAACTTGAGTTAAAATTCAACTATAAATTTGGTACACGAGCCTTTATCTGGTGACTTCCTTTGTGGAATGCACCGAAGCGAGAATCTCCATAGGGGACACCATATTAGTGCGATAGTAAGCGATAGGTGTCATTGTAACGTCTTATCGAAGGTTGGGATATGAGTCACGATTGAGAACAACCTAAGTCGATGTCGAAATCGTAGCTTTCTAGGCTTAGTTGGTTATTATCGGAGATTCGTTGAAGGATATTCTCGAATCGCTATTCCATTAACGCAATGACTCGTAGAGATACAAAATTCGAATGGAAGCGAGGAATGTGGGAAGAGCTTGAAAAGAACTCGAGAGAGACTCATTTCAAACACGTGTTACGACCATGCCATCTGGAAAAGTGAGCGTGGTAGTGGGCGTGTTGAGTAGAAGATCGTATCTGAAATCTGAGTGCGATATTATCAAAGACTAATTTCATATAATTTACAAATAATAGAGATGGAGATGAAAACTCTAGGTATCCACGTGATGATATCTGAGTATAATCGACTTTAATCGATAAAGTTAAAAGCGCTTCGAGCTACACCGGAAATGATGAATTTGAAGAAGGAGGTGCAAGAAGTTGTTATTTTAAAAGCGAGAATCGGTGAGGTGAGGAAAGCTCAAACCTTGATTTATTAATCCATTTGAAATTCTCGATCGAATAGGGCTGTGGCCTATAGACTCGTTTTACCGCCAAGTATGGCGCGTGTTCATAACGTTTTTCACTTATCGATGTTACGTAAATATGTGGACGACCCGAACCACGTCGTTGAGTTAGAAGCCGGACGAGATAATAGAAGACTTAACGTCACGAGGAGGTACTGTCAAGATCTTGGATAGGAAAGAACATGTCCTATGTCTGGGGGTTATACCACAAGTTAAAGTTTTGTGGAGAAACCATGCTATTGAGGAAATGACACAGGGAGTTGGAAATGAAAATGAAAGCGAGGTATTCTCATCTTTTGAAACACACAGTCGTCGTCGTCAATTTCGAGGATGAAATTTCATAAGGAGGGAGGTTGTAAGACCCCAAATTATTTTTAAATAAAAAGAATTTCCTTTATTTATTATTTTGAAATAGTAAGGGTGGATTTGATTAATGTGGATAGTTATGGGTAAAATACGTAAATATTTGAATAAGCAGTGGTTATAAAATATTCATTTGGTGGGGAATATTAGTTTGGTGCACTTGTAGCGAATATTTGCGTGCAGTATGATCTTTTGTGGGCCCCATGAAAGCGATTGGATGAAGAAAACGACAAATATAAGTTGTTTATAAATAACAGGCGTAGTTATTCACTGAATTATCTTGTTGGAATACTCGATGGTTAAAACACACTGTCTACGCGTTGTTGAGCAATGAAGAGCACGGTATTGCACCAATTATTGATTCTTACGTGAAAGGCCTTTACTCGATAATTATTCTGATAATTACTATTCATTATTTTATTTTATTGATTCAATAATTCTTTGCATTGATATTTTATATTCTTTGTTTTGATAAATTGTCATTACACGTATTTTCCTTTATCGAAGCAATAATTCATATTATCTGAATAATATTATTAGATAACATTATTGGCAATGTCTAGAAAGTTACATCTAAGGAGAGGTTTGGTCACCTAATTGCGGCGCCGATGAGGAGAAATTCTTATTGGAAAGCCCTCTTTCTCAGGAGCGGCTTTGTTTGCGATCTTGTGATTCTGTAATATTATTTGTGAATAATTAATTATTGATTTTATGATGAGGAAAATATTGATTTTATGTGGATATAGATGGAGAAAATTTTTAATGTGACAATTGTTGAAAATTAATATTTTATCTTTTTACGATAAAATAATTCATTTAAATATATTATTTTAATAATATATTAACGGTGATATTTTACAATGAATGTGGGATATATGAGTATAAGAGGAGGAAGAGTATTTTTGTTGCAATAAATGATTAACACATGTTTTGTGTGTGTCGGTGGACCCCATTTCTTGAATGAAATTTGATTATAAACTTGTAAAATCGCTGGTTTGTGGATTTGGTCAATTTCTATTTGGAATTTGGAAAAACTTTCTTCTGCAAAGTTGTAGAGAATTGAATTTCCTATAAAAACTCGCGAGATTCGAATTTTCTGATGAAAGGGCTATTTATTATGAATTATTGAAGTTCCGAAGCTCCGAAATAATTGATTTTTGGAAGTTTTAATTATTTATATCAACAAAAATGTTTTTGGTGAGTTTGTGAACCTTATTTAACATGTGTGGCTGGTGTTTTTGACCAAAAGGTGGGCTAAGGAAAATTTGTATAATTATATTAATATTATATTTAATTTTACTTTTGGTGTTACAGCAATTTCACATAAATAGGGTCTTGGGTTAGAATTGAAAATCACACCGAAAGCTGAAGTTTTCTCTCTATATTATCGGCGTATTCTTGTGAGTATTTTGAGTATACTTTGAGTATTGCTATATCTGGTCTGCAAGTTCAAGTCATAGCTTTATATCAGGTGTTTGATTAAAATCTTGTCTTTCGAGGTAAGGGATGTTATTTTCTTCTCAAATGATATTATTTCTTCAATATCATTATCTTTGAAATATTAGTTGAAATTTTTTATCAAATTTGGAACTTTTTCATGTCGGGGTTACTTATTCATGAGTTCTTATTCATGAGTTTCTTATTCATGAGTTACTATTCATTCACGATTCTTATTATTCACGAGTCTTATTATTCTATGAAGCGTGAAGATGTTTTTTGTGGAATTTCTATCTTTTGGTGTCGAATTCTTATTCACGTATACGACACTATTCACGTGGACACTATTCACAAATCTGACTTATTCATAGAAAAATGAAAATTTTTTCTTTTAAATCTAAAATATCTATTACGGATACTAGCTTTGATTGTATCCATGTTTTTGATCATTCTTGAATTTTACACCACTATGATTATTTTTGAGGTATTGTTGGACATGGATAAAACAAAATCGAATCCTTAATCCTTAATCCTTGTTCTTTTGTTTCAATTTGGATTCGTTTCTTTAAAATATTTTTCATCATCCTCGGTCTAAATGATGATATTCTTTGAATATCTTTGGCACGTAGTGCAAAGATGAATGATTTCTTGATGAATATCTTTGGCCCGTGGTCAAAAGATGAGCAGTGTTGAGATGAACATGACTCTTGATTAATATCTTTGGCTTTGTAGTGCAAAGATGAGCAGTGTTTAGATGAACATGACCCAATCGATGAATATCTTTGGCACATAGTGCAAAGATGAATATTTGATTCGGATGTATGTTGATTGATGTTACGAGGATAAAATATCGACGATGAACTTTTAAATTCATATATAGAAGATAGTAGTTTGCATTCTCTACTTAACTCTTCTAATGAATTATTATTTCATTGCGAATATTGATTTAAAATTTGTTGTCTATTGTATTCTATTAGATTTTTCCTGTTGAAGACTAACGATAATTTGTTGTATATTATCTTAGTCATAATATTCTTCTTTGGCTAGTTGAGCTCACCCTTTTCCTTGTTGTTCCATTTTTCTTCTCGGGAGGCGAGAATGTATGCGAAATACTTAGTCGGGGTATGGAATGAAGGTTACAGAGAGAGTTGTTTAGTAGTCCTCACCATTTTGTAAAATAATGTATTAATAATTATGATGGGGATTTATTTGCGTGTGGATATTGTCTAGATGGCAATATCGTATTTAAACTCACGATTTATATGTTGTAATAATAAAGTTGTAGTTATTTACGTACCATGTATTTGGCGACTTTCGAATGGGTTGGATGGAATGGACTTATTTTGGGGCGTCACAATTATTACATTGGAATAACTTTGTTTATGTAATCTGCGCATGCATGGTGATTTCTTTTTGTTATTCTATTCTTTATTATACTCGGTTGATTAAAGTTTTGACTTCATACTCGTGAAATTAGTGGAATATCCTTGATATTTAAGCTTTCATCCAAAGATCTTTTCATGGAAATATTCTTTTGAGCATTCTTGAATTTTACTTTACAAAGAAGTATCATGTTGACAATTTGGACGTTATTAGTTCTGAATAATTTAATTCTTGAACTTGTTTTATTGAATTCTTATATCATTGTCATCATCCTCATGTTTATATTTTGTTAAAAATCATCTCGTGGCACCAGAGTGGTGCGTAGATGGACTTGGTATGATTATGACCGAGGGATTATTCGGTATAATCGTGGCCGTAATATTACAAATGATGTGGAAAAAGTCCTCATTGACCGTAGTGCATTGATGACGATTTTAGGTATGATTATGGCTATGGATTCTCTTGACCAGGAAGCAAAGATGAATTGTTTTATTGCATGATCGGAATGTTGATGAAAACACGATTATCTTTGGCCGTAGTCATGGATAATTCGTGGTCGTGATACTAAATAATATCCTTGGCACATAGTGCGGGGGATGATTTGATGATGTGGACTATTTATTAAGGCTCGAGTCTCGTGATAAAAGTGATGAAAAGCTTTTTAAATCATAAAGATAGTAGATTTTATTCTCTACTTGACTCTTTTTAATGGATTGCTTGTTAATTTTGCAGATTAAACTTGATGTCTATTGTATTTTATCGGTTTAACATTATTGAAGACTAATGATAATTTATTCGCATTATCTTAGTCATAATATTTCTTCTTGGGCTAGTTGAGCTCATCCTTTCCTTCACTTGCTTTTTTCGGAAATGAGAATATAAATTTGGGACGAGTGGGGAACGGTTTAACAAATCCGGATGATAACATTAGTAGTCCCCTTATTACATTAAATAGTGTGACAATAAATGTAATGATGACTTATTACGAGAGTGAATATTGTCTAGAACACAATATTTGTATTAAAACTCACAGTTCTCTTGTTGTATATTAAAGATTGTATTTGTATTCTGTACCATGTATTTGACGATTCAAGATGGGTGATGTATACCTATTTTTGGGGGCGTCACAACTATAGTACAATAAGTCAATTTTTTATGCTATATGAATGAAAAAAAAAACCATTATAAATGGGTTTAGCTTTTAGTTCGCTCCTTCCCGTTATTTGGAGAGGCCTTTAGCTATATTAGACTAATCTCCAATTTATACCCTAAAATCGAATTGCACCCTAAATTTTATTTTGAATTAAATGCATCTTAAATTTTAAATTTCAAAATAATTTGCACCCTCCTCACCTTTTATATTAAAATAATTTGCACCCTAAATTTTAGTGCGAAAAATGCAAATTATATTGAAACTCAAAATTTTGAATGGATTTAATTCAAAATAAAGTTTAGGGTTCAAATGGATTTTAAGATTACAACATGTGAACTTTTTTTTCTATAACTAGCTATTGATCCTTGTATTACGAGAAATTCCAACCCACAACCCCATGCTTGAGAATTATTTATATCATATCGATCATTCTTGTGTTGGCATTCTTTTGGAGGCAAACTCACACTGTTCAACGCATGCAAATTTTGGCTCTACATTGGGAGTTTTTTGCAATCATCAATTTGGCTTTACGTAGTTCATGAATCCTTGGGAGATTTTCTTTTCAAAATAGTAATAGTGCATCTTCTTGAAGGAAAGAAGCCATTTATTTATTAAGTTGAACAGTACGAATATCGAGTTAGTTTATGCGTCAATCGAGACTAAATCTCTCATTAGATGATCTTAAGGGTGTACCTCCTGCATCATAGACCTAATAAGATTTTCTCCTAAATGCTGACTCCAATATTTGAAAATGAGAAGTCAAAGAAGAGAGCAAACCTCCTTAACCATTTGTTATTATGTAGTAGAAGGCAAATATAGACATTTAGTCTTAATATTCCCCTCCATATTTTATCAAAATACTAATGCTTTCACTCATTTATGTATACACGGAACAAAAATAATTCTTCCTCATTGCCTATCTCACATAAATTAACAAATGATCCTGTGATAAATAGGAACGGTCACAGTAGTGTAACGTGTGTGTATCAGACGCAGATTGGGGAAACGTGACTATTTTATGGAACAATAACCTAAGGAACTATTCCATCAACCATTTCTTTTGACAGTATAGAAAGTGATCACCACCAAACTTGCAAAATTTACCTAAAGCCTTAGCATCGGAAAAATTACCATTCAAATAATTACGGTTAGGAAATAATAAAATGAAAATAAGCTCGAGACACTAATATTTTTTAGGTAAAAATTTTCTAATCACAGGACGAAATCCAAAAATAACTATAATAAGAATATAAAGATATTTTAATTTGAGTAAACACTCAAATTATCTCACCACAATAACCCAGTGATGGAATCCAAACAAGTTGTTTAAAGAAAACCAACAAAATATCAGTGGTGGAACAAAAGGAACTAATTACAGTGCCCAGCCCATGTATACATCCATTAAAATTAGGGTCATACACAAATCTGAGCATTCCCAAAAGAAATTGCCTACCTTCGAGGACCTAATGACACAAATCTAGCAAATTAATGACATTCAATGGAGTACTCAACTACCGATTGTATCTCATTTTTGTCAAATTCTAGTCAAAAGTTAAACTTGTTGGGGAAGGGGGTTTTCTGTGTGTATTATAGCTGACCCATATTTCACAACTTGCTCCGGTCATTCTACTCAGAAATTAAAGTTCGTTCATGGGTTGCTTATATGAACCAAAGGACAAAGTCCTTTCGTTTTTCCGTGAGTCACCAAGCATTAAATTATTTTTGTCACGTGAACAATCAAACAAGCTGACTATTTTGATTGCCAAAAGAAAAACCAACAAGGACAGGGGTGAGAGTGAGAAGTGAGAACCATCAAACCCAACATTTTTGAGCCAAGAAAGGATACAAAACCTGAAACCAAATTGAGGCCTACTGGACCTACTTTATTATGCTAAATATTCAGCAAGTCCTGAGCTATGTATAGATTTTTATAATGTTGCTCTAGTTTGTGATGAAGGGGTGGTGTTATTGTTAGGGGATTACTGCCAAAAGGTCTATAAAAGCAAGATCGGCCTTAATTGATGTTGTTTTGTTTTATAAGAAGGAACATATTTTTGGGAAGAAAAGTTTTTCTACACGAAATAAAATTGGACAACAGGAAGAAAGAATTTCAAATTGTTGTAGAAAGTTTGACATCCGGTAGGATCCCTATAGCGTGAAAGTTTATTTTACAGTAAGTTGGTTGATTGGACCGACACACAGTAGTTTAAATCTGCGTGTCGATCTTTTATTGGCCAATCAATGAACTTTCTTCAAAAAATAAACTCCATACTAACCAATTTTCGGGCGTAAAGACCCATAGATGGGATTGTTTTGATCAATATTATTTAGAATTTACAGTGGAAATTCAGACGGTGCTAGTTAATAGTAAGCAACAGATTCAAGTTTTTTAGGATGTGCACGCTTGGTTATTTTGTAATAAGTTCTAACCTCGAGGGAGGTAACTGTAACTCACTTTTATTTATACTAAGAGATAATCTTTTGTCTGGTGCTGCCTGCTATGACAACTAAGATTAGCTATCGCTTTCCCGTCTCTTGCTTCCTTCAATATCGGTGGCGCTGAAACAGAATTGGACCAAATTCTAAGCAAATTAGGGTTTGGTAAACACTTGAATCGGCTGCCAAAATTTATACAGTTGCTCCTCGCGTAATCTTTTGAAGGTAGATTTTTTTTTAAAATTTCTTTCTACTTTACTACTGCAAACATATTCTTTCATTATAATTCGGATAGAAAATTCAACTTACAATATTTTATCGAACGGATCTACTTCTTGATATATATTAATTGTTATATTGGTTATGTAGAAAGGCCTTTTATTTATGATACTGCATGATCTTTTGATACGGAAATACCTGTTTATTATGTAGTACAGAATATCAGTGTTTTGATTCAATAATCTGATCTTTAATTGTTTCCTGTTTGCTTTTATATGTTCATCTCCGATAAAGTATATGCAATAAGGAAAACATGGTTTTTATTCAACGAGCTGCTGACTTTAGGAAGCCCTCAAAAAAATAAATTGCCAATTCAGTAATTGTATTGGCCGTGATGGATAAGCCTATTTAGTTTATTAATTTTTGGTTCTCCCCATCTCCATTTAAGTTCTTGTTAAAGGTCAAAATCCAATCCAGTTCGGTTTGGAGCAGATCAAGTTATTGCGGGAACGGTTGAAACTGCCATTTCAAAATGCCAGATAAGATTTATTAAAATTTACAGTACATGTAAATATTTAGAGCTAAACATCCATATAGTTTTTTATAAAAGAATGGTAGATTGTATTCAAAGAACTATTTGCAAGCTTAGCTATGGGTAAAACAAGTATAGTTAGTTTATTGTACGGGGAAGACCTATAAAAAGGGGCAACGCCACATCTGCATCCTCACAAGCTATAAAGATATTAGCTAATAGTATTAAAACTGTGCAAAATAAAGGGAGGATTATGATTTGAAGAAGGGTAATAGTAAACTGTGCAAGTAGTTTACTATAAAGGGAAAATTTTGCAAGGTGGGGATAATACAAGGTGGGGGTCTTCAAAACTCTGTTCATCTTCATTCCGATGCATACTTTTTTCTTTTTGATTTTATTGTTCAATGAACAAATTATAAATTTTTTGGGCTGCTTTTGATTTCTAGATATGTTGGTGGGTTTTGATTTTATTGTCAATTTTTGCTACTTCATTTGATCGGTGCTTTGTTTGGTAGAAGAAGATATTAGAGATTCTATTTTTTTAAATTATCATAAAATTAATTTTTTAATTATTAACGTCAAGTTTCGTCTACGAGTCCAATCACAGAATTCACGCGCTGAAACCTGCACGGGGGATAGCTCCGGTGTGAGAATAAGTACAGGCCGTTCACAAGGTTTAACAATGGAGGTTTAAGTGTTTAGTGCTTAAAAGTAGGTATTACCTGCTAATCGTAACCATGGCCTTGTACTTATAGCACCTTGGTACCCTTCTCCGAATTAGAATAGGACTCCTAAATATGGTAGTTACTATATTTGGGTCCAACACAATCTCCTTAAAAGATGCAAGTGGAATCCCTTTCCAATACCACCTCTGCAGCTACCTTATTCAAATATGGCATGGTCTGTAGACTCTGCACGTAGGGAAGCCCACTGCACAGACCCAACACCCCAGGCCATACACTTGGTTCGGCCTTCGGCCCAAGGAGCTCGAAGGCCTGACCCCGAACGCTTACTTCAATCGGGACCCCGGTCCAGAGGACTCGGGATGCACATGATTAGGCTTAATTGATTATGGAGATAGTAAACTTTCTATCTCTAAATATCTAGGACATCACCTACCAAATACTTCCCTTAACTAATTTATCAAAAATTAAAAAAATAAAAATAAAAATCTCTAAACTAATTTGAGTGCCATCTATAAAATTTTGATTTCGCCATGGATTTAAGGCATTAAAGCTAGATAGTTAAAATAATATTTTTTAATGCTCCATAATCTTTATTAAATCATTCTTCATAATCTAAATTGCAATTATTAACAAAAGAAATATGAAAAATATTATATCTTTGTGTGTTGTCGGTCACAAATAATTTTGAATTATGACACTTTATTGGGTCAGTGGGAGTACTACTTTCAGTTACCCTTTCCTGACATGGTGGCACCCTGTTTTACTCGGACTCGGGTGCGGATACGAATCTAGGTGTTTGACACGTAAAGTCAAAAAATTGAGAATACGCAGATACGAATCCTAATTTGGACACGAGTGCGGGGATACGACATATAATATATTTTTTTATATTTTAAATTTAATGTCAAATAATAAATATTTTTTACATTAAAAGAATGGAACATTTTTTACGTTTTTTACGGCTCTTTGATGTGCCTTTTGGCATAACCACTGATTTTCTATGTTTGATTAATCAAAAAACAAATAAAAAAAAGAATATAATATAATTAATAGAAATGAATGATATGGGAAAAAAATGCCAAACAAGAAAACATAAGCATATATATCATATATAGAAGAAGTTTGGAATATAAATATATATATAAAATTATATATATAAATATATATTTAAATATATATAAATTTATATATGTATATAAATTTACATATGTTTAAATTTATACATATATATATATATATATATATATATATCCTATCCGGATCTTAAGCTCACTCCTTATCCAATCTCACTTTAGCCTTTAGCGATGGACGTTGACGACGGTTGCCGTCTATATACTGTCCGTCGTCTATACTTTTAGCGACGCTATATGTTGTCCGTCATTAAAAGTATGTATTTACGACGTTATATGATCGAACCGTCAGCCGAGTCCGTCGCTAAAGGGGTGAGCTTCAAGAAGACGGGCTGGGCTAAAGCCCAAGGTGCCCGGGCTTTAGGCCCAAAATTTTTTAGGGCCCCTTTTTCTTTTATCTTTTTCTTAGTTTTTAAACAAGAAATGTACTCCTTTTGCAAATTGTTCCTTTTACTTGGTACATACCTTAGCCCAAGAAACCTCAAAGCCTCAATCTCCTCCTCACCATATCTTATTTTCTTATACTTTTTTAAGTCTTCCCTGGATTAACCCATTCATTAGTTTAATGTTTTTTCCATGTTATTTTTTGGCAATATTAGTGAATACCCTGTAAAATTCCTGGAAACATCTAAACCATTTATTTTCACAAAACTCATATCTACAACAGCGAAATTCTGAATTTTTGAACTGAATTTCCTGGGAAAGAAGTATGTATACATTATCAAGATTCAATTTCTGCTATCGCTCATCAGATATACATGTGTTCCTTTTGTAATTTAATAATTCCATTGACAATTTTTATTTGATGTTACCCCCTGATTGATCTCTGTGAAACTATTTGAAATTCAGTAAGGTTACATTCCATTACCTGAACTATAAAATTTTATGCTTCTTTATTTATAATTTGCCCATTATAAGTGAGTGTTATTCAAGGGGAGTTGTTGATGATATCATACACCCCTCTGTTGATGATATTATGTCTTTGAACTGATTACTTTTTTGAATTAGTGATAATGTGATATCTGAATGATGCCTTGAAAATATTGAAATAGTCGATTATTATATTTGGTATTCTTTCGTATTTATGCTCTTTTGTTCAGAGAAAGTTCTTAGTTTTTTTTATACCTATCTTAATAGCAATTCGCAAAGGGCCCAATTTTTTTTTGTCGCTTTAGGCCTTGAAAAACTCAGGGCCGGCCCTGGAGCTCAGGTGAATTGGATAAGGTGTGAGCTTAAGATCCGGACTCTATATATATAGAGAGAGAGACCTTCAGCACAGTAAAAAGGCTAACAAAAGGGGAAGGGGAAAAAAGTAAAAGACGACATTGCCATCATCATCTATCTCTCTCTCTCTCTCTCCCAGTACTCAGTAAGTAGAAAAGGGGAAGAGAAAAAAAAGACATCAGACATAGCTGCCGATCGACGATCGTTGTCGCGTTTCTCGGCGAAGATATTCTGAGTTCTCTGTGACGTCGATCTTCTGAGTTCATTGCGAATCGAATAATCGATCGATCGACAGGGATAGATTTCTTGTTCCTGCGACGTTTTTTTTTTAATAACCGATTTCAGTTCTGGGTTAATCCATTCTCTTCTTCTCTGATGAACCACCTGCAAAAACAGTCGTATCTAGATTTATGTGGCCGGATCCCGTACGAATCCCGCCCATACCAGTGTCGTGTCATGTCAACACTGATACTCCACCAAAAATGACGAGTTCGAGTAACACTGGTGGCACCTTGAGATTAAATATCTTATTCATTCAGTGTATTTACTTGCAGTCTGTCTTGGATGACGCTACGAGAGTACTTGTGCTAGAATTTGCATCTTTGTTTAATGTTATAATATGCTCATGCGTTGTAAAATCAATCAAGAACTAACTGTTGCGACACCTTAAAGGGGTTTGGAATTTTGCTTAGTTCATCACATTAAATCAAGTACCAACTTTTCTTTTATCTGAGAATGATGCATCAATGTAGTCAAAGGAGCACATGCGTTTAGGGTTTTGACAAACAAATTACATGTTTATGCATCTAGCCTTGTATATGTGATTTTTCTGAATATGGAACTTGTAGTTGTACGAAGTTCATATGGACACATTTGTCTAGCGATGTTTATTAGGACCAAAAAACAAATTGAACATATAGCACTATGCTTATATTGCAATAACAACCTTACATTCCCTAATATTCTATAGCTCTGCTTTAACAGCTTTTGTAGGTTTGATGGAAAGAATTGCACTGAGAAACTTCAGGATCACTTAAAGTACAAATATGAAAGTTGAAGGTAATCCTGGAGCTGAAAATTGGGTCATTTTCAGAAAACTGATCAGAAAAGTTGAGGACCTCAATCTTGGTTCAACTGCTATTGTGCTTTCTTATAAGCCAGATTGCCCAAGGAGCTCAAATGGCAATATAGACCACAGAAGGGTGATAGCGCGGTCTGGTCTCATTTCCGCAACAAAGTTTAGATACGGTGAGATCATGAGTTTAAGCTCTTATGGAAACCAGGCTTGTTCTTGTTTATCTGTCAGCTTTGTCTACTATACCGTATGTGGGGTTGCGATCGAGTTATTGTCAAACTTGATATGAAGAAACACCTGCCATTCTCCGGCGAATTCAGACCCATCTGAGCTCCTCAAATCAGGCACCCAGCAGGTTAGATGTTACTACGTTAACACCATCAGTAAATAGGATTGCTATAATTTGGTTAACCTGACCTTTTTTTTATTCAACCAAAAAGAATTAAAATGGCAATGCCAATGCAACATAGTACCTGCATCTTTATAAATCTTTAAAGGGACAGCCAAAGTAGTTTATAGTACTATCCAACTCAGTCAAGTTTTTGTTTAATCTTGAGTTGACTCATGAGTTATACACAAGCATTCAATCCATTATATTTGGATAAATAGAGAATTCTAAAAGTAATTAACACAATCTAGATAACTAAAGAGCTTCAAAAGTAATTAAACTCGCGAGTTACATGCTAGCTCCCAATCTAAATATACTCCCTCCATTCCAAAATATAGGCTCAAATTTGACTTTTCAAAGTCAATTTTACGTATTCTCATATTTAAAATTGATGTTATTCATTTAACTTTTGAAAGCTTCAAAACTTGTAATTAGTAGTACTATTTAGATAGTTTGCAATTCCTATAAATGTATTGTCTAAACTAAATTAATCCATATCAATTTTGAATTTGAGATTATCTCTAATTGACTTCAAAAAGTTACACACACATTAGAGATGTGTAAATGTCTGTGTGTGTTAGCTAGTCTTCATCTATTAGAGATGCAATGCTTTGGGAATACGAGCATCTTACTACGTGTTTTAGCCAGCACAGCATAAGGTGGAGTACACTTTCGCAGACAGACTTGTTACAGTTTGTGATTCAAACACATTCAGAGGTGTCCTGATTTGTTGGTTTGTTTAATTGTAGCTATCAAGATTATTCTAGACCTTACCTTGAAATTTATCTGCACATCACACTGCTTAGCGTCGATCTTGTTGCCTATAATATCACTATATGTTATTTCCACAAAAATGTAAATTGTGAATCAATGATCAAACTGCGAATGCATGTACTGTAGATTTTTTGTTTTCTGTAAATAATGACAATCAGGAGAACAAAATACAGTGAGCCAAAAAATTGCAAGCATAAAGAATTGAACAGGAAATAGAAAGAGGATCAAACCCTATAGGTAAGCCATTTTTGCTACAAGTATGGATCACTTGTTCGTATTGTAAAGATGTATGCTTATAAAAGTAGTCATAAACCAGGCTAGATATTGTCATTGCTCAGCATTCCCTGTCGGATCATTTCTTCCATGGTTTCAGTATAGAAAGCACAATGATGAGGGCGATGACCAGGACCAAGATTATGGCTATCATCATGCATTTTCTTGATTTCTTCTGCAAGCTCTTTGCAGTTTGGAGAGCATCTGTTCCCCATTGCACATGGTCCACGGCATTCGCCACCTGCAGTCCAGGGCTAAAATATCTGAGAACTGAGGTAATGTCCTAAAAGTAAATCAAGTAGTAGGATATTGTGTAGTTAGAGGATGAAATGCTTAAAACAAGTTTCATAAAACTCTGGTGATTCATTTGATTGAATCTGCTGCAACAGATTAGAAAATCAGTTATGATATTGTTTCCATAACAACCGAAAGAACCATAAAAAAAAAATAAAAGGAGAGGGTTAAACCCTAAGATGGGTGTTTAGTTTTAACTTCTTTTTTATTCTTTCCCATTTTTGGATATTTGAGCATCACATCAGAACCTTTATAATCAACTCAACTGAAATATGACTTATCAACCAACTCTAATTTAAACAAGAGTCTGTACAATAATGACATAAAGCAGCCTGCATAGACACCTCGCAAGCTACCAAGGGTTGTTGAAAAGTTTAGCATATGTTTTTCTGTTTTATTTTTGTGTACAATAATCAGTCAACTCTACTATATTTGTGAGGTAAGTAGGAAATATACAGCTGGTGAGGTTCATCAGCTGGAACAATGTTCAAGAACTAATGTTACGTTTGGAATGAATGAATGGAATGTTTCATTCCATTCTAGTTGGCATGAGTTATTTCACTCTCTTCCCCAAAGAATAAAATTCATAAATTTAGAAGAAATAAGAATGGTTCAATCAATTTCAATTGCAACCAAACACAATTTTTTTCATTCCATTCTTACTTTCATTACTTCAATCCAAACGTAGCATAAGAACATCATCAGGGAATTCCCGATCAGTGGGAACGAACCAGGATTTTGCCCATTTCAAATAAATGGAGACTATTTCATAGTTCAGATTTAAAATATATTTTTTCTCCGGTCAGTATGATGTCACATTTTAACATATTTTAAATTTGGATCATGAAATAGAGAGTCTCTATTTACTTAAAATGGAGAGGATCTCTTAGTCCGGAACAAACTAGGTCACAATCATCATTCAGTTGGTTGGTAAACTCATTGTCAAGCTTGCTCGCTGAAATTTATATCTACATAAAGTCTCAGGCAAACATTCCCTATCTTCCTGGCATTGTGCTACGTGAGTTGAAGTAAAAGTTAAAACTAAAAATTAAATGATGTGTACGACTGTAATTGGTTATAATCAACGGGTCTTCCCATGTACAAAGGATTATCAACTAATTACAATTTGACATCATTTTAGTTATTTTAACTAATTACTAGTCTTTTGTATGTGTAGTATTACTATGACATGATAGTACTCAACTAAGAGATAAAGTAATGGCATACTCCACATCATTCCAAGACAAAATAATAATATTTCTCTAATTTTTATTTTAGAACGGACAAAAAAAAGAAAATATGTTAAAATGGAGTACATCATAATAACTTGCTTAAATAGTTATTCTGTCATATCCTTTGACAATAATATATTCACTTGCAATAGACGATAATCCTACTATTCACAAATATTTTCTTATTGGTCAATTTTTTCATTTCACAAACTGAAATTCATTTTTAGTGATAGCAGTATAAAATAATATATATATATATATATATATATATATATATATATATATATATTCCAAGCTTGTCCTCACAATCTCATTATTATACTACAGTATTAGAATAATAACTATTCTATCTGTTTTAAAATTAAATATACAATTTGATTTTTAAGATCAATTGTCGGCATATTAAATTTCAAATTGATGTAATTTTATTTAATTTTAGTTAATATAATTATTATAATTGTATAATATATAATAAAGACTATTAATTACATTTTTTCGTTCTAAATTTTTATAAGTCATTAATTATGAAGTTTAATATATAAATCGTTTGACCTCAAATGTTAAATTATTTTTTAATTTTGGAACAGAGTATATGGAATGAAAACATAAACTTTATATTCACAAATTTTGTAAATAGGACTTTTGGTGCAACAAAGGAGTATAAAAATTAGAAAATTTAGTCAGATACAATTACATGAAAAATGAATTAATAATATGGGTTTTTAGTAAAGTGTAAGAACTGTTTTTCATCAGTTACAAAATATATTAAAATAGCAAAAAAAAAAAAAAGTGATGAAGACAAATAACAATTGAAAAAACTCTCATTTTGAAAAAAATTCTATAAGTTTAGAATTATAGATATATGTTGTAAAACGATAATTTTTAAGAAAATATCTTTTCCTTTGTAGCTTATACTGACTATTTGATAAATATATAGAAGAGACATGATAATACTCGATTAATTAAAAAATACAATAGTGGTAATTTAAAATTTATCATTTTAATTTTTTGAAAATAGAAATGTATTTATAATTTTGAAATTTATAATAAAGAAAATGCATCTTTAATTTTTGAAAATATGCGTATATTATATATATATATATATATATATAGAGAGAGAGAGAGAGAGAGAGAGAGAGAGAGTAGTTAATTTTTGTTGGTAATAAATTACTAGTATAACAAGGAGACATCCTAGACGTCACAGCAAGGCTATGAGGTGGCGCAACAAAAACCCTAGAAAGTTTGATGATATTAGTACAAAATACTACAAACCATAAAAAGATTAATGGAATGGGTAAAACAGTAGCTAGGGATCATCAGGAAAGGAGGATAATAATTGCATCAGGTCAGGTAGCTTCATTTATTTATTTGCAGACCAATCCTATTACTATTACTAGTATTTCAATATTCAAACCAACGCACAACACAGTCTCCAAAGGAAGTACGAACATAAAATTGATAAGGTTAAATTATTTTATTTTTGAGAACCTATTTAATCAAAGTTAAGTTGGGCCAGTGTACTTTGCTAGAAACTCCGCACTTTTGGAGTGAGTGAGGAGTTTTGGTCCTTAATTTATGCCGCCGCGTGCAAGAAACAAAAGACCAGAAAAAAAAATTTGTTTAAAAAAGGAAAAGAAAACATACAATATATATATATATATATGTGTAAAATAAAAGAAATAAAAATGAATTGCCCGCCTTTTTTACAAAGAAAATCATGCACTCCCCTACGATTCAATCAGGTAACGGATAGATTTCTAATATTCAAAATAAAAATTTAAAAGATAAATTAAGTATTAAGATAAAGGCCAAATTAATACTAGTAGAGTAGCTAAAAATATTATACCATATCAAGATGTGTGCGAATCAAAATATAAAATACAAATGCTTCATATAAACACTCATACCTACCTATAAACAATAATGTTTTTGTTTTCAAATCCTCAACCACAAAAAGCCCCCACTATATCAATCAAACTTTACACCCAAATAAATTAAAATGTTGCAGCTAAGAGAAAAGTGGTGGCACGCGTGTAAATAGTGGATCCTAATTAAATTCCCATTCAAGGAAGGCTCTAGTACACGGGTAGACGAGAGAGGCAGGGTGTGAGTGTGTGACTAAAGGGAAGGGCTCGAGCACCCTAGCTCTTTTTCCAGGGTTGGATGGACCCAACTATAATAGCCACTATAACTAAAAGAATAATAATGGCAATGCACGTCCATTTTCGAGAGTTCTTCTGAAGTTTCTTTGCTTTCTGAAGTGCAGTTGTCCCTGATTGGACATGATCGACTGCATTCGAAACCTGAACAAGATTCCTATTAACACACCACCCAAAGCAAGACATGTTGCTTTGCTACAATCAGGTTCACATGTAAAAAAATAAATACCTGGCTTTCAATGTTATCCAACAGGTCCCCTTGAGCCTCAACCAGGACCGCCATATCAAGGTAAATCTGATAAACAAAATTATATTAAACAACTAAAGGAATTTATTTATTTTATTTATTTATTTCTGGATATTTTGGAAATGTAGGATTAGATGTGGATGCAAATATACCTGGTGCAGGTCAAGAAGCTTTTTCTCAATTTCCCTCACAGCATCATGTCTCTCTTGGATTTCTTCCAACGTATTTAGTACCTGAAACCATGCTCCCAGGCTATAAACTCTGAGAGAAAAAACAACAAAAGATGGACAGGAAAAGAAAATAAAACCCCTAAATACACAGTCCTGAATTTTCAATGGTGATGCCAGAAATTGTAGAGTTATCAAAGGTAATACTTTGAGATCCCAAAAGATCTCACCTACCATAAAATAACCTATATTTCCCATTTCCTTAGCTAAAAAGTAAAAGACAAAATATATGCACGTCTGCTATACTTTAAGCTCTCAAAAGATGAGAACTTCCTAATCCCAAATAAGCTAAATGTTGGTACATAGATTCTCCTCCCCTTGTGAATAATGAGGAACTGCAGCAATGCATGTACAAGGATAACTTAATGATTCAATAGTCTATGAGTTACCACAGCCACAGTCTCAAAACCTAATGGTTGTCTTTTTTGAGATTATATGCAATAAAGTGCATCCTGAAGATTCAGTAAACAAACATAAAGCTAAACAGCCCATATTAAGAAGATGCCACAGATTTTATCGCCAGCCATAATATTTCAAAATAGGTAACAATTTCAAATCTAGGAGTTGGAAAATGAATCAACATTGTACCTGTCCTCGTCCCATTTCCTGCATAGCATTCTGGAAAATTTGTTCACTATTTCCAGTTTCTATGAGGTGGCTAATTGTCTGAAGAAACATAAGTTATGGCTGATTAGTAAGCATGTAATACGTTGAAATTGCCAAATATTTATTTCAGATTCAGGCTCACCTCTTCATCTGGCCTGGTTCCCGTAACTGAAAAATCATAAATTCAAACAGAAAAGATATGAAATGTAAATATGAACCATTGATGAAAGAAGGATAATTTCACTTAATAAGTGCTGTTATATTTTAATTTTTTTCTTTTAATTTTGGCAGTCCTGCAGGCCTAAATAATCAAACCTGTAATTACTCTTCTCTCCACGACCTCACGATATTCATCATCAATCTTTTGTCTCAAAGTCTGATACAAATTTTTTTTGATAAGAATATGTATAAGCAATTAACTATCATAATAACCAGGCATGTTGATATAACCTGAAACTCGGTCATTAGATCCCTGAACTTCTTGGTTAAAGCACTGCAAAATTCAAGAAGAAGAAAAATAACGATTGATGTTAAACGAGTAGTACGTAATGCTTTGAAATGAGATTCAAAAATGAACTTGCAATCATACTTTGTCATATTCGTCCTTGACCGGTCAACACCGGTACCCTTTCCACAACCAGGCTTCTGCCGATTGGCTAAGTTCTAGAGAGAGATATTTGAATCACTTCAACATTAGATGCTCACAGCTCTCTAAAATTGTGCAGGACATCCAAAATCATATGAATAGAATATAACCTCTTTATTTAGTGCTTCTATTTTTGCTTTTACATTACGTGCAATCTTTCCCACTTCGTCAACATCTTTGTCCATCCGCTTCCTGATTGCTGTAATCAAGTAGATACACTTGTTAGCAGTTATTGATGCGGAAATATAATAAACATGAGTAGTTGCTATGGTGCACGAAGCTATCAACTAATTGGTGGGTGCTAAGGCTTTAATATATTGAGTAGTGATGGAGATGTGCTAAAACATCTATAAACTTAGCTTAAAAGTTCCTCAATTAATCATGTTGGCATTGCATGTATTTTATAAGAAAACTGGGAAGAACCCATTTGTGACATGAATATTCTCTACATTGATATTGTGGAAAAAATAAAAAATATCACCTTTCATGGAAGATGCTTTTGTAACAGACTTTGACTCCTCATTCGCATCCTGAAATTACGGAGACAAGTGCACATAGTTTGAGTGTATATAGTCAAACTAAAAAATACCAGAAAACAGCAGAATACTTTAAATTTCTAGCATATCATTGCTGTAGACTCATAAATAAATGGAAGAGAGAAAATAGGCTTGAGTGGCATAAGCATTTCACTATAGGAGTTTTTCAGCCATTAGGTGCCTCTAGTATCGAGCACTACGGATTAAAATACAATGTAATTTAAGGTTGACCAACTAACACCCAAGAGTTCTTGTTTTTAGTTTTGTTCATACAAATAAAACCCCACTTAAAGCACCAAGTGGGCCCAAGACATGCACTCATAGTGTACAAACAGGAGCAGGGGGAGAAAGAAAAGATAGAGAGAGAGTATAAATAGGACCAGGAAGATAGAAATAACTACACATCATCAACCTATAACTTGTCAGCCCCACAACATTTACGTAAATAAGCAAAAGAAATTCACCCAATGAGAGATTAAAAATTGAAAGGGAGTTAGATTTTCTAGAATTCAGTTGCAAAAAGTAAAGCTTTGAAAAAATTGAAGCTCTCAATTAAAAAGGAGTTCTTCAGAGAAACATAATATTATAATAAATTCTTTCAATTTATTACTACTGTGCATCCCATAGCAATGGAAGCAAAAAGCAATTGTGCAGGATCCCATGTATAGACTATTTGGATTTGTGACAAGAAGCCTGGCATTGGATGATAACTCCTTATAATAGTGGAACCATTTCTTTTATAGATAAAATTATAGTGGGAACAACTTGATATGCTGATAGAGGCACTTTATTCAGTTATTCTCCTTCAGCCAGATAGTTAACTAATAACAGTTCAAATATAGTTGCCTAACGAAAATACAGGGGTCTTGAGCCCATAATCTAGTCTTCTTCCCAAGTTCCCATACTAAATATAGTTGCCTAACGAAAATACAGGGGTCATGAGCCCATAATCTAGTCTTCTTCCCAAGTTCCCATACTCTAATGTTTGACATCTACTTCAATATCATGTCCATTACCAAAAGTATATATTGATTAAATCTAGTTCTGTTGTATTGTTTCTCAAGACCATAGTATATGTGATCCATTAAATCAGATTAAGGCTACCAATATAACTCCTATGTCATGTACTTTGTCTCAAAAATTGGTTCAATATGTTCTTGTGCAATATAAAAGGACATAGTCATGGACATACAACTGTACCTTAAGTTTCTGAAGTAATTCCGAAAGCTTATCCACTTGTTTATCCACCTCCTGTATCTGTAACAAGAAAGAACAAGAGCCATTAAGAAACAGGCAAAAAACACAGAGCAATACAACAATACAAGCTTAAAGGGGAAAGAAGAATTTGCATGATCAATTCTATTCTCTAAATGCAGTTTTCATCTTCTCTGGAGGTTCTTCCACTCAATTCATTTCCTCTTCCCCAACTCACCAACACAATCCTCCTATTGTGTAACATTGTTCCATAGTATCAAGTGCACTTGACTGGTTGAACTAATTAAACTATTAAGGAATTTAAACTTAACATAACATGGGACACAGACCTGCTTGTTAAAAGCTTCCATTCCCATGTCTGAGTTACTCCTTGGAAGTCGGGTGCCCATCTCAATATCAGGTTCTCTAGGAGGATGATCTTTGACATCGCTGACAAATGAGTCCTAAAACAGTACACGACGACATAAATTAAAATTCACTAACTGAACAACCTTAAAAACCAAAATAGGATGGGAAGCACCAAACAGCTGGTACTTGTAAGAAGTGAGCTGTTAGAACACAACAGAAAAATAACACAACCCAAAGGAATAGATGAAATTACTTGAGCAGTTGTAACAGAATCAAAAGTAACGACACAATCTGGCCTTTAATTTCTTGTTAGGTTAAGAATAAAAATGTAAATCCAAAGAACCTAAATTTAAGTGATTGATGTAAAATATAAAAGGTATCCCCAGTCTGCTTTGCTTCGTTTTGTTTTGCCTTTTCCTTTCCCAGTTATATTAACAATCAAACAGATGTTATATCTTCAATTTACTTGTAATCAGTAATGGTTTTGGCTGAAAAGTTCAATTACACCGACTTCCCACAAATTATTACATCAAAATCACTGACACACAAAAATAGAAATCATAATCAAGCTGAAAAACCACTTCTGCTTCCAAACACCACGGAAACCGAATTCGCGGATAAAAGTTACAAATTCCAATTAAAATTAGGATATAAGAACCAACAGATTCAGATAAATTCGAGATTCAATTAATATTAAACAAGCAGTATTTCAATAAGTTAAAAAAAATACAAGAATTACACAATTGAATTGTAGATAAAAAGACGGGGAAGAATTGGGAGTTAGAATAAACTCACCGTAAGAAGGTCGTTCATCTTGACCAGATCACCTATAGACAGGGAGAGAAAAGATGAGCAGAGTAGAAGTTTAGAAATAATGGGGTCCTCTATAACATCTCATTACAGGGGTATACTATACTGTACTATGAGTTTATATTATTGTCGTGTTTGGCCGGCGACAATAGAGAGTTGTAAACGACGAGAGACAACTTCAACAACATCAACAGTCAACACACGCGCTGTATCTGCAAGGCGTTACTTACAAAACAGAACTTTAAATTACTCTTTAATCCCCCAATAATTCAACTTTCTTTCCGTTGGTCCCGCTGGTTGAATTCAGCCTAGAACCTATTGCAATGTCCTAAACCTAATCCTAAAGTGTTGAACTTGTTATTAACTTTAACTTTTTATCCTACAAGTTATAACTAATTTTACGTACAAGTTATAATTAATGTTGAATTGATAAATTTTATAATTGTTTATTATAATAGTTAATGTAATATTTGTTATAATCAAATAATCAATACGGTAAAAAGTTATAAAAATTGATTACGGTGAAATTAGTAACAATTTTACTAGTATAACCAAATTGTCCTACAATTACCGAGCTTAACATATATGATTAATACAAAATTCACGTGGAAGTGTTTAACTTTAAGTAGAAATTTGTTTGAGCGGTTGAGTATTTTAAGGAATCTAAGGGGGTGTTTGATAAAAATTGAATGAATCTGAATCTGAATGAGTTGAATCTGAATCTGAATGAAAAAAATTATTTAATAATTAACATGTCTGAAACATCTGAATGACAAAACTTTATTATTTTACCCTTCTGAAAAAATTCAAAATTATTGTAAATTTATTTAATATTACTTAATATAATAGTTAATATTTTTTTAAAAAAAAATTAATTTTTTTTTTACTTCATTCAACTTCTCATTCACCATTTATTTAAAAAAAAAAATCGACTTAGCATTCAAATTGCTTCATCTTACCCGATTCAAATTATTCGCATTAAAAACAAACGCACTGACCGATTCAGCCATTCAGATTCAATTCCATTCAGATCCATTCAGCTCTAAACAAACAGCCCCTAAGATTCCTAATTGTATTTAATTTTCAACTTCTATGAAAAGTGTCATGTCTTCCCTTTTTAAGGAGATTATGTTCAATCCCATTAAAGAATAATATCTAATGAGAAATCTTAATTTTATATGAGGAAATGATGTGTGATTATTATAAATACATGGCTATACCCTAATTATCAAGTACACGTCCATATTATTTTATGGCACTAGAGTATTACGCCTCTATTGTTAAACTTTATTCGGCATGTATTTATTCTCACACCGCCGTCAAATTTTTGGCGTGACTTCGTTTCTGTGCAGGATTTGACGAGCTTTTATGAATGAATTTTGGGGTTAATAACAACTAAAGTGCAATTTAAAATTCAATTTGCACTCTAATTTAGTTTTTCAATTAAATTCACCTTAACTTTACTTCCGGCTACAAAATGCACTTCCTTGATATTTCTTGGTGACAAAGTTGCTCTTAAGGGTTTTACCTAGTAGTAGCTTATGCAGCTAAGAATGTAAATGATGTTTGGTTAGAGTTGTGGCTATTATAGCTGAAATATTACAAAATGACAAAACATGGTGCGTGAATTAATATGTAATATAAATTTTTATTATAAAAGATAATAATTGTTAATCTGAATGATAAGAATTATAATAAATAGTCCAATAATAATGATAATCAATAAATAAAAATATTTGTGAATATGAACAGTATGAATAATTGTTTATTATATTATTAAATAAAATATTAAATTATAATTTTATTTATTAGATTATTAAATAATAAATATTTGAATTATATTTTATAAGTTCATTCGATCAATTATTAAGCTAAACATTTGAATGCGGTGCATATTTATTTAGTTATGATTATGAAAAATAATTATTTTAATTTTATTTAAGTTTGTAGTGGAATTTTATATTAATATATATTAGTATTTATACTGATTTTTTTTTGAAATTCTAATTTGAATAAAATATAAAATTCAAGCTTTAATAAATTTTGATTTAGTTATGACAATTAATTCTTAATGAATCTACTATAATTTTCAAATAATTTTACAATTATTATGTTTTTTTAAAATCACATTATTAATACAATTAATTATGAAGTTTGATAAAATTTTAAGTTTTAATGATTTTAATTTTAGTTAGGATATTAATTTAATAATGAAATGACATAATGAAGGCGCGTTTGATTGCCAATTTTTTTTAAGGTTGCGTTTCAACCCTACAAACGCCGGAAGGCCGGATCCAACAACGCTGCATACCCATTCTTTTGGCCCTTTCTGCCCCTTTACACTTTTGTCCCTTTTCTGCCCTGCGCAAACCCTAATCGCATCCAGTCACGCCCTCATCATCCAGAGCTACAACAACGACCTCCTCATACGCAGGTAATTAACAATTTCTAGTTTTTATATTGATTTTCATATGAGATGATAGTTGATGATATGAAGAAATTTTTATCAATGTTTTATCGATTCAAATTGGGGATGTGTTGTTGATGAGAATTTTTTAATCAATTTGATGAGTTTCACATATATGCTAATTAACTCAGTTCCTCTCACATAGATGACACGGTTGGTTGAAATATAATTTTGTATTTTTGGATAGTTAATTGCATAGTTATATCTTCTGTATTGTATATCTTTTCTGGGGTTTGTTGAAACTGAGCAAGTTCACAAAAAAATGTTTTTTTTTTCAACTATTTTAAAAAGGAAAGCAAATCCCTTCGATTTAGTTTTTTTTTTGTTATAATTACTATTGAATTTTTTAAGTATTCTGTTAATGATTTTGTTTGTTTTTGAGAGGTTGATGTTTGTAGCTTGATTGATTGTTTAGGATGCTGGTCTATATTAACAGTCATGTAGTCCTAAAATAAGATCCTTTTGGTTAGAATTCTTAAAGTGGTAATCAGCAACCAAAGATCCTTATGTTCCATTGATCTACTAACCTAACAAATAACAATGATACTGAACCTTCGTCTCCATATCCAGCAGTAGGAGCAGAGCATTGGCGTTGGTAGAAATTGATTGGTACTTTTTTGTCAGTTGTCTTTTACAATTTTGTGCTTGTTTTTTTGGTAATGTGTGCTTACTACTTAGTCTTGAACTAAAACATGATGAGTGATGGAATTTTATATCCAGAGTTGTTATTGGTCCTAATATAGCTTACTAAAAAACGATTGCTAACCCGAATGTGTTCTCTTAAGGAAAACAAGATTTTGTTTAATATCAGCACTACTATGCAATTTGAAGTCAGGTCATATATTGTGGTTAAACCATTTTGCTTGGTGATTGATAAATGCTAACCTAAAGAAAGTAGGGATACAAAAAGGAAAAAAATCTTTGAATGTCTAGGAGAATGGAAAATAAGGTATAATGGATTATTTTAATAAGTAAATAACATAACACTAAGCCCCATAATTGGCAAATACACACATAGCTTTGGAAAAAAGTGTATATTCCTCTTTTAACTTTCGCTTTCCTTGTCTTTACAGAGGTGAAATCTGATGGAACACAAAACAAATTATGCATGATGACTAGCTAATCTAAAACAGGAAAAAGGTTGAACAAAGGTAAGTGGTTGGAGAGTATATATATGAACATGACTATGGGATAAAACACATGGTTTTTTAAATGATTTATCGAAAATGTAAGGTTGTAAACGAGGACCTTACACCTTTAGTCTGTCTTGTTTATAGAATGTTGGATTGTGTTATTTTTTGAAAACTACTATATAGTATGTTTTTGACCTGAAGGTGTAAAATTTGCTTGTCAATTTTCTTCAGGCTGACTAATGGGGGACACATTTTGCAATTGCATCTTAATATTAAAGTTGAAATTAGTGGATATAGTTGATGAAAATTGACAGAAGTTTAGAAATTGCTTCGAGTATTGAAAATTGCAGTTAAAGATGGGCCTTATTTTGCTTCGAGTATTGAAAGCTGCAACTTGTTCCGGGAGAAAAAAAGGGAATAAAATGAAGACGATGAAGAAGAATCTCATGAGCATGAGACTACCTCGGAATTTGAAGAAGTAATTATAGCAATGGAGAAGTCGGTATTTGTTTTGAAGACGGAGAGAGAAACCATAGCTGAGCGCGAGAGGGTTGAAGCAGAGGAAGTGCAATTAAGGAATCAATAAAGAATAGGATGGAAGAAAGGAAGGCGGAGACAAAGCAAATACTGATTGATGAGAGGCCTTTTTTCTGATATAATTGATACAGATGATGAATCAAATAAGGCAGAGGAAATTGAAGCTGGTAAGGCCAGAAATAAGGAGAGAATCAAGAGGAATAGGGAGGAGTTGGAGGCAGAGTTTAAGGAAAAGGAGGAAATTCAGAGGGTAAGAAAAATGACAGAGGAAGTGAGGAGGGAGTGGGATAGGGAAAATCCCAAACCAAATCACCCTTCTAGGGACAAGTGGAAGTTCATGCAAAAATATTACCACAAGGGTGCTTTTTCCAGTCAGATAATGGTGTTTTGGATCGCAATTTCTCTGCCCCAACAAGGGAGGATAAGATGAATGAGAGCATATTACCAAAGGTTATGTAGGTGAAGCACTTTAGTAAGTGGAAGAACAAGATGGACTCATCTTGCCAATGAAGACACCACTGATTGGAATAGTCCATGGAACTATAATGACTGCCTTAGAGCCAAATACAATGCAAAGTTGGCTGGAATGAAAGCAGCTACCCATAGAAAGACCTAAAGGGAGCAAAAGGTTAAAGGATCGGGAGGTATGAGTAAATAAAGCAATTGCAGAAGGTACAAATTTTGTGATATAATTTCACTTGTCAATAGGCCTTTTATGAATAGTATGTCGATTTCTCTCAGTAAGGTCATAGTAAAAGGCTTGAAGCAACCACCAGAGTATTGTCAAATTAGATGGACAAATTTTTTACTATTATCATATGGCATTACTCTAAGAGTAGGTTATTGATTTCACTTTTCTAATGAAACGTGTAGAATATGAAAAATGAAGGACTTGTGAATACGCTAGTGTCTTTGTTGCTTGCTTGTCCAGGCCTTTCTGGTGCATCAGCAAAAAATTAAATGCCAATCAAACAGACTTGTGAATACGACCTTATCTCATATGAAGAAACAGGAACATATTCTCGTTCTTGACATCTGCTATTTCTGGTCTGTTAATACGAGAAAACAAAGTAAAACCCTTAAAACTTTTCTCCACCTTATTGAAAATCACTGGAATAGTAAACTTATTGAGCAAGTGTTTTAATCCCAAAACTGAGAAAGATTAACTAGTCACCTTATTTTCATCATTCTGAACTCGGCATTCAGAAAGTATTCCCTTCTCGGGTCTCAAAGTTTGATGTATGGTCTTTCTTTCCTCTTTTTCTCAAGGTCTTGTAGCCTAAATGGCCTCGAGGCAGTTGAAAATTCACACTTGTGTTGGTCTTAACACTCTTCAGAAGTGGTTAATAAAAGGATTTTAATATATCCTTTACATTCTTTATGTTTATTTATTGTTTATTATGTAGATAAAGTTTGACAAAGTAGCACATTAATAAATAAGAAAATCTTTTTACTGATGCAGGAGAAAATAACAATGAAAATTAGAATTTTTTTATATATTATATTCCGGTGCGTCAAGAGTCATACGTGTGGCTTTTGCTGCACTAGCATTCAAACGTGTACTTAATAAATTTTAAAAACCAAATCTAAATAATTAAGTTCATTTACACCTTTATCAATATACAGTGAAACAGATGGTTCAAACTTGGTTTGATGCAATGTCCTGAATTCAAACTTATTTGGAGACATTAATTCCCCTAAACAAGAGGTCTACTAGGGGTCGTTAGCCTAGTCATTTCTTTGCATGCTCCTGGATTAATCTAAGCCACATCTTTATTTTAAAAAAAAAACAATCTAAGAGGCTGTTTACATGATTGATCACCCTTTTGATAATGCTAATTATCAATTAAATCCAAATTTATAATAATATAATTTGCTAGATCACCATATTGATTTGCTTATATATTTAGTTCCGCAATTACAATTATATACAATAATTTGGGGAGTACAATATAATAATCTCATAATCAATCATATCACAATTATTTCACTAGAAGAGTAGAAGAGAGAAATAAATTCACAAACGAAACAAACCTAAAACGTAAAAAAGGAAACACACTTTACATAAAAAAAGAAATAAATTCACCGAAATAAGAATTGAGCCTGAAACCTAAAGGACACAATACCTCAATCTTAAACACTAAGACTAAGGACTCATCGACAATCAAACCTCACATAAAGGAGGAAATACACTTCATATAAAAAAAGAAACACACTCCATATAAAGGAGGAATAATTAATATTTCAGGGATATAATTGTATTTCAAAAATGTATATGGTGTCCACTATCATTATTATTACGATTGACCCTTTATACTGATTATCTATTATTTGATCGACTTTTAAAATATTTGATCAAATAAATAAATAAATAAAATAAAGAAAAAATAACATTTCACAATAAAAGAAGAAACAAACTCACAAGTGAAAATCAAACTTAAAAACTAAAGGTCATAGAACCTCAGTTTTAACAACTAAGTTAAGACTTGATTAGCCAATAATATAAAATTGATTGATCACCATATTGATTTGCTCACCTATTTATTTAAATCGAAATTACTATAGTATAATTTGATTGATCACCATATTGATTGGCTAATCTATCTAGATCCAAAATTACAATAATACAATTCTATCCAAGAATATATATATATATATATATATATATATATATATATTATCCAAACAAGATGGCTGGTTCATATGGTTGGCGTACTCCAGCCACACAGTTTATGGTTCACCTACAAATTTTCTTCTTTCATATCAGATAATTCATGACTAACTTAAAAAATTATGACATATTTATAGAGTTTATCTACAAATCAAATCAAATCATAATCGAATCAAATAATCCTTATAATTAATAATTACATATTTAATCGCGTAAGAAAATTGTGCTAGCGTACCTACAAGCAGTGGCGGACCTACATGTGTGCCACTGACTCTGCTTTTTTTTTTTCGACAATTAATGGTTAGACTTGAGATAGTTATTAGGCTATATATAATTATATATATATAATATACACACACACGTCTACAAGCTAAGGAGTCCGTCCATCCATATATCTCTTATATATTGTATCATTTAATCTTATTTGCTGTAATAATTTAATTTTATATAATATTATATATTATCGCAACTTGGCTACTAGAAGGAATAAAATTACATGATTATTTGTTTCGGGTAATTAATGGTAGGTTTCAAGAAAAGAAACTTTTTTAATTTTCCTGAAGTTAATTGTAAAAGTTTTAAATTGTTAAAATTAGAAAATGAACATCAAATTTTAATTTAAAATGATTTTAATAATACAAGAGGTAGTAAAATCTTAAATGTAGTCCCCCCGCTATGAACTAAATAATTCTTGAAATTAGGTTATTTATATAACATCTTTCTTTATAATTTAGTCAATCAAGCAGGACAAGTTTACACTTTTATATGTTGTTTGTGAAGTCCCTCCTGGATGAGAATATTAAGTTTAAAATTTAAATTTAATTTTAGAAACTCTCGAGTCCCCCACTGCCTACAGCTGACCGATCAAAGAGTGCATGGTAGGCCGATCGAGGAAATCATGCATGTTGTTCTTAATGACTTCACAGGACATTGTACGTACTTGCATATTGTTTAAATGACACACACTCTTTCTTTATTAAAAGAAAGAAAGAAATGGAATCCTATTTTAATTTATCAACACTATTTGTGTGTTAAAAGAAAGAAATAAATAAATGGAATCCTATAAAATAGGAGATCAATGAGAGAGAATAATTAAAGAGAGAAATAAAAAAGTTTAAAGGGCATAATAGAAAGAGTATTAATGTTAGGGACATTAATTATACACAAAAAATTGTGCACACCCAATATAAAAAAAGAAAGAAAATAGGAAGCGAGACCTACAATTACATAAATAGTCAAAAATATTTCTTTCTTTCTTTTGTCTACACCAAAAAATTGCCCCTATAATTAATATAGATTTGAATAAATTATATATGAATGACCTGTAAACTTGAGTTTTATGTACTCTAAGAACAACAACATGACACGTAAGAAATTTAAGAGAAAATCAAAAATTTGGAAACATTTTGTATTTATTATTTATCATGATAAAATTGTTTTACTAATTATATTAAATTTAAATCTCTTGATTTTCTCTTGAATTCTCTACCTATCATGCTATTATTAATAAAAGGTATAAAATTCATGTTTTACATGTCGTCTGTATATAATTTATTGTATGATTTTTTGTTGAAAATGTAGACTATCAAATATGTCAATTGGATCTAGTTAGCCATGAATATTTGATTCGTTGTACTTTTATTTGTTCATTTATTTTTTTTTTTAATTTATAAACCATCAACTAATGTTGACGTCACCGTAATCATGATATTTTTTTAAATAATAAAAAAAGAAAGAAAAGAGAAGAACCGCTTTGAATAATTTAAATGGAGCGTGCAAGCGGTTGGAGAGGTGAGTTATTAATTTTTAAAAGTATTAGTCTTATTAATTAATCACTTTTAATTTCCTCTTTCATTATTAATAATTTTGTTATTTTCCGTTGTTTATTTGTGGGTACAAGAAACCCTTTGGATTGTTTTGTGGAATATAACTCTCTTACCCAATTAAATGAAGTATTGATGAACAGGTTAACAACTTAACCGACGTGTGTATATAATTAATTAATTAATCTTCATTTTAAAATGAGACTAAATTTTGCTTTTGAGGTGGGATTTAATTGTTTTATTTATTTAATTTCAACGAGTGATACCGGTACAAGTTAAATGAATTACATCTGAAATACTACATTAAAATTTGGGATATAATAGCTAGTTTGAGAGTCTAAATTTTAACCATCAATCTAACACTTCATTGGCGAAATTAATGATTTAATTAGTAAATGAACATAATTTATACTGGGACTTTTTCCTTATCCATAAATCAACTGGTATTGATATAAGCCTTGTAACTTTTTCCTTTTAAATTTCCGTGCCCAAAATATATAATTTTATTTTTGATAAATAATTAAATCGACTGAAATATATTAAAACCGTAAGTAATTAATTATAATGATAAAAACGCTACAATTAATAAAAAATAAATTTAAAAAGGTAATCATTTCAAACAAAATAATATACTCCCTCCTATTCAGATTAAATGACGTTTTAGAGGCTTATTAAGAAATAACACAAAATGTCTTTTGTATCCCTAATTAATTATTTTTCTCTCCACAATGGTCAAAGATGAAGGCAATTAATGGGGTATTGGAACTTTGGTTGTAGGTAAAAAAGTTCATAGAATTGCATTTACTGAGCATATTAAATTGAGGGGTAAATTAGGAAAAAATAGTGCAATATTGCATAGAAATTCCAAAACGACACTTATATAGAATAAAATTAAACTCCCTAAAACGTCATTTAATCTGAATAGGAGGGAGTATAAAATAACAACGTACTCTGAGTTTTTGATAAACTCCTGAAAAAAATAGTACATATTTTACCATAATGGTAAAATCTAATCTTCCTTGAAAGTGGAAGTGTCGTAGCGAAGCCAAGAATTAGCACCATGTCCACGTCGTCACAACGGTTTCATTAAATTAAAGTTGTTCTTGTTAATTACACCGTGACCTTCACTTAGAATGTGCGTAATTTACTGATAAATTCATTAAAGAAAGAAGTGATGAGATGAGAAAATCAGTATTAGCTACTATTTTGTAGAGGTTTGAATTGCAAATGCTTTTTATTATTATTATTATTATTATTAATTAATGCTTGCTTAGGGTTACCGTTGGAAGCAAGTCGATCAAGGATGAAATGAGAAATGCACGAACTGTTAATTAACCTATTTTAAAAGACGTTGTTTGGATCATTTGTCCTTTTTATCTGCTAGCTTAATCAATGAGCTTTTTAGCTTAATCACCCTTGTCAGCTAATTAACTAATATTACATGTACTGGGATTAAACTTATTGTGCCCCTTAACTTGTTCAAAAGGCACGGAAATTTAATTAAGTTTATGAACTTTGTCAAAAGTACAAACTCTATTTAATTAACCATACGACTCATCTACCTTAATACTGCTCACTAGATCCCTTAATTTGAGTTTATGCTCTAATTTATTCTTGAAAAGGTCTTTAACATACTATTGTTAAGCAGATCCACACATATTATACATATACACACACACGAATATATAAAGAGCTAGATTAACCAAAATAGTTGACTAACATGGACACAGGGACCAAGCACAGTCCTTTCTTTCTTAGGTCTGTAACGTCATTTTTCCCTTCCAAAACCAATTCAGTATTACTTCTTTTATCTGTCTGCGGTTCTAAACCATGACCGGTGCTACCTTCTTTTCCCTACACAAATTAATCAGTTGTCATATATTATATTATAGTATATATATACACCCCGAAAAAGGAAAGAACAAAAACCTTATTGCAAAATTAATTGAACAGTTCAACCTAGCAGGGCCGGCCTTGAGTTTTGAAGAGCTTAAAGCGGACAACAAAAAAATGGGCGCTTTATGAATTCTTATTAAGATGACATAAAAAAAAAAGAACTTTTCCGAACAAAAGAAAGATCAATCTGAAAGAATATCAAATATAATAACCGACTATTTCAATATTTCCAAAGCATCATTTAGATATCATATTATCACTAAGTCAAAAAAGTAATTACCAAATAGTGCCTCCTTTATTAAGAGTCTAACACTACTTTCAAACAATTAAAAAAATCAAAATGAACCCCCAGGTACATAATAATTAAATTATTTTGTACAAATTATATGCTTTAAATATGTAGAATATTACAATAATCAAAGATATGTAGAATATTACAGATTGATTATTTGCTTTAATATTTAAGTAATAAAAGGAAGAGAATATTTAAAGTACTTTAAATTTTTTACTTAAAGTTCTCAGACTTTGGGACTTTAAATTTCGATCCAAGACTGCAACCTAGCTACGTACCTACCTACAAGCATAAATTAAGATCATATATATATATATATATATATATATATATATATATATATATATATAGCTAGTATATATACTATTGATTTTCTATTAAGAAAAAAATTAAAGATATATGAAGACATTTAGTTAATGGGTTCACCTGCATGAGCATGACCAGGTTGGGGCTATTGACAGGAGAAGTAGCAGTGTCTTCCAAAGACTCGTCGCACGAAATTTCCTTTGTTCTTGTTTTCTTGGAATTCAGTTTCTTATACAAATTTGGCAAGCTATCGGTTGAACAACATGCGAATTTTTTATCAGTTTTGGAGGATTTTTTATATTCAACCACAAAAGAAGCAGCATCAGAAGCCAAACAAGCAGTAGCGCCACCATAAGTAGTAATATTACGATCATCATGATCGGAATATTCTAATTCTTCTTTCTGTTTGGAAACAAAATCTTCAAAGTAACCCGTCCAACCACTTTCTTCAGAATTTTGATCATCTGAAGTTTCTTTGGAATCAACAGACTTGTTCGCATGTGAATTTGTCAAATCATCCTCCTCCATCTATAAATTAATTAGATGAGAAATTAAGGATTTATGTATGCATGTGAAAGAAAGAAATTAGTGCATGGTACGTACGTGGTAGATTTATAATTTATGATGCTAGCTTAATTTGTAGAAAACTGATCATTTATATATAGGCATATACCTGATCAAGAAGGGGGAGCTAGTGAGAAAAAGTGATATAACCCGGTTCCGAGTTAAGCCTATGCAATTTAAATAAAATTTTAAACCACTATCACATTAATATTTTTTCTGTTATTTAGTCTACAGATTCATTCAGAAGATCATGACTTAAAATAATATTATAATTAGTAATTTAATTTTTTTCTCATATTTTTCGATATATATGAGACTGAAATGTTATAAAAAGGGTTCATATATATAATGACTGAAATTGTTATTATTGGTAAGTTAATTCCTTAAAAAACAGTTGCAAACTTGCAACAGGAAATACAAGAGAGAGAGAGAGAGGATCTGCTCTCGGAATTGAAAGGGTTTTGTGTGCTGCTGTTGACCTGCTTTGTTAGTTCAAATGGAATTTTCAAGCTCTTGGCATCTTTTTATTTGCTACGTTACGTACCACTTAGCTTTCATGTTTTCAATCAAATACACGTATGTGCTAATCAATAACTTATATATAAATGATTAGTTTTCTATATATAATTTAGTTTTCACTAACTTCTCTCATTGTCTCAATAAATTTTCTTCCTTGTATTAATAATTTTTAGTAATGGAATTTCATACAAATTTTAATTCTTAAATGATAATATTAAATGACTTTCTTAATTCATGTACATGAAACTAAAACGACTATTGTTATGGAATGGAGGTAATATTAAATTTTAAAATTAATTTAATTCAGTAAAATTCATAATAAAATAAAGTTTATGATTAATAATTTTTGTTATAAACTATACAATTAATATAATAATTGTCAACTAAAATTAAATAAATTTATATAATTTTAAAATTTAATATATCGTCAGTTGTTCGACCTCAAAAGTTAAATTATATCTCTAATTTTAGTAGAACGGAGGAAATATTTTTTCTTAAAACTCTAAATTTTTCACCCATTGATCACTTAATTGAGTTTATTAAAATATCCTTTTCATATTTTAACATTTTATTGATCAAAGAATATTTTGACTTTTACATCAACCTTTCTTAATTTTTTTGCTTCATTTCTTACTACTCTACAAATAGAAATATTTAAGCTGACTCACTGTTCTGGCAAACAAGCACCAAATTGAATTCAGATATATTGATACCTTCAAATTTGATATATATAGAAAGTAATAGTAGTAATTACTCCTTCCGTCTCTAATAAAAAAAGATAGAATAAAATATAATTTATACGCATATTAAAAAAATAAAAATAAAATAATTTTTTTTAAAATGTATTTAGTTGGCACACAAGATTATCTAAATTGAGTAGTATTTTTATTTTTTTACATTAATGAATGGATCTCACTAAACGATTTAGTTACTTTTTATTTTATAGTATTTAATAAGCATGTTGAACCACATCCTTACTTAAAAGGTTAACCTATTAATTTGAGGCTCTTTCAGGAGTACTTATTAACTCATCTACATTAATTTAATATGAGATTCATGTGAAATATGTAAATTCATATTGTCTTTGGCAGTAAAGTAATTAAGTCCACACGACACAACAAAAGCAGGGTTCTCACATTGTGAGTTATTGGATTAGAGAGATAATGGTGGGAAATAATTAATGGTGTTGCCTCGATCAACCGAGCACAAAATACGACAGAAGAATTAAACTCGCCCAAATACTCCAGCTATGCGAGCCTTGATTGATTCTATAGCTGAGCTGGGCTGGGCTGGGACAATTATATATTCTATTATATTTTTAAAAATAATTACAACAATAATGTTATATAAAAATTTTCACAACTAATACACTTTTCATATTTATTTACAATACTAGTCTGCAATACTTAATTACAAAAGAGTGTAATCTTATCCCTTTAATTATGCACACGATTTTCTCTCCCATCTCTCCCACAATTTTCTCCCCATCTCTCTCACGATTTTCTCCCACTCCATTTTTGTTTCCCTTCTTCTTCTCCTCCCTCCGCCTCCTCCTCCTCCTGTCCAACCCTCCCCACCCTCACGCCTCCACTCCATATTTTGAATGTGATGCGTTTTAGAACTAAAATTTATGCATTGGTTATTAAACCTTCCGATAAGGTAACCAATTTAGTTTATTAGTTACTTAATTTATTTTGGATGTGATGCAATTGGTAAATAAAATTTCATATAGTTGGTTACCAAACCATTTGATAAAATGAACTAATTCAGGTTTTTATTTGATTACCAATTTTATTTTAAATGTGATGCGATTCTTATCAAAAAAATTAGTATAAAATGAACTATTTCAATTTTGTGGGAATCAAATCGTCAAAAGAAATTAGAATAAGAACTCCAAGTATGCAATGGCGTGATGGCGATGTGGCATGGCGATATATGCGGCGAGAGAGGAGGATGATGAACATTAGCTCCTTCATAATTTTTTATTTTAAATTTTTTCATTTTGATTTGAATTTTGAAACATGGATTTGAAATTGTTGTTAGAGACAAGATTTGAATTTGAATTTGAATTATTAGTTATCCTTGATTTTAGGTTTCCTTATTAATATGAATTGTACTATTTTTGTAATAATTACATTTTTTTTATAATTATTTAGTTGATGCACTTTTTTTATAATTACTTTCTATTTGTTGTATACTTATGTAAATTACCCTTTAAACTAAACCCAGTTTATGAGGCCAATTCTAAAGTTTCTTTCAGAATTTGGATGGAACTTTTCCCCATCTATTGCTAATATTATAGGGGCCACACCGACAGGATTTGAAAATAAATGGCCGGGCTAGAATAGAAAGATAAGTAAATTTTGTTAAGTCGTCTTTCCTTGTCAGAAACAATAACCAGTCCCATTTTTAATAAAATTTGTTAATCGTCAGTTTCAAGATCGGTGTATTTATTTTATTACAAAAATAAAGACTTTAATTTGAATGCTTCAAAACCTTTTATCACGTCTCGACCTGACAATATAGTTAATTAATTGTCAATCAACCTATATTAACTGAAACCAAATAGGTTAATTAACTAATTTTTCAAACTAATTAGCTTCATAACTAATTCACGTCACATGGTCCAAACTAATTAGTTTCAATTTTTCAAGCAACTAATAAAATTCTCACAAATTGTCATGAATATATAGATAGATTTTAATATTTTCTCGCTCCAAGTATGAATTTTTAAAGTTAATTTAAATTTAAAATTAATATGAATTTTTTAAATGTTGAACAATACAATTATGTTATTTTCAAAAATTAAAATAAATTTAAAATATTTGATATATAAACTCGGGCTATTGACAAAACTTATTCTTATTTACTATTCATTATATCAATAATACTCCCAAGAGTCACGACTTTTTCTTCATAAAATGCAATATCTTGTGTATGAGAAAGACTGATTAATTACTTAGGCTTTGACTAATTCCACAGTACTGGACGGACTGCTTATTAGTGGTGAATAATAGGAGTACTAAAAAAATTGAAGAAATCGTCCAAACCGAACCACATACATACCAAATTTGACTCACAAGACCTGCAGTCACCCGCAATTTTGTGGCTCTCGGGATTTTCACGGATGGACGTTTGGTTTGAAGGTTTCTAGAAAAGCTGCAAGTTGGATTTCATTCACGTCACCCAAAAATTAAGGTTTCACCGCATAAATATTTGTTGGAGTAATGTTAATGCGTTGCGTATGTAAAATATTAAAATTAAAATTTTATTAAATTTAGAGGATTAAATAGACAAATAAAATAATATATGCTAAGAGTTCTCATCGCATTATATATAAAAATTCCCTTTAATGCGAACGTTGTCATTTTCTTTTTCTCCTTCTGAACATTAATGCAAAACGACGTTGTCTAATTAGCAACGGTTAGTTGCGAAGTTTTGAGGGGTCCTTATAGATACCGGCCGCTACCATCATACCCTTATTTGAATTTTATGGACTCGATCAAACAAGTTCCATGCATGACTTTTGAATTGACTTCACAAAGATAAACTTTTCATGCCAAGTCAACCTTATCAAGGTAGTAGTACTGGTACATCTCTCATAATTTGTTGAGATATAAATGGGCAACTAATTAACACGTTCGTACGTATAGTGGCTTACTAATATAGTAGGACAATTTAATTTAATGAGCAACTCTACTTATAATGAAGATTTGTATAATTAATAGACATTCTTGTGCAAGCAAAATACAATTTGTTGATTAGAAACTAGAATTATTATTACCAAAAGCTTTTGGAATAAAATTATCTCAAAGTCTAATTTGACTTAATTTACAAGGAAAAAAAGGCCTTTGTCAAGGAGGCAATATATATATTTTATACTTCCCCTTTCAAAAATCTGGGATAAAAAGTTAATTAAATAATATATAAATTTAAATCAATTATCTAAATTTAATGGACGATAAGTTACAAGAATTTTTATTTCTATAAATTAAATAAATTATGTTAATTTTATATCTGAAAATATCTTAAATTAATTTTAAAGAGTAAACTTGGACGATTACAAGGGATGATTTGGTATGGTAAATAATGTGAAAGCTAAGAAGAGGAAGGAGGGAGCAGGTGGCGGGAGAGAGGAGATATAGCCAGATAGGTATCGTGAGAGGCATGAATGCAGTTAATGGAGTTTTGGGGTATCATGCATGCATTCATTTTCAATTTCAGACTGGGCTGCCTCTCATTTAATGACATACTGCAATGGGAGTGTCTAACTCTGTCTGCATATATATATATATATATATATATATATATATATATATATATATATATATATATATATATGTGTGTGTGTGTGTGTGTGTGTGTGTGTACTCTACACATGTATATGCAAATTAATTAGTGATCTACTTAACTACTCCATTAGTTTCATTGCGTACCAATCTATATATGCTACTCCATATCCACGCCCCACTAAAGTTGTGTTTGATAAATTTGGAAATTAAGATCTGAATGATTATGATGTTTTAATAAATTAGATCATCTGAATGGTTATGAAGTCTGAATCTAAAATTTTTTTTGATAACTAAAAAATAAGTTGTCACTTAATGACACTATTTTACCATTTTAAAAGGTAAAATTTTATTTAATAATTATAAATATTCAATTTAATAAAAATGAGTGCATAATATTGTTGAATATATTTATATATAAAAAAATTATCAAAAAAATTTCATTAAGAGGTACCTCTTAATTATTAAGATTTCATTTTCTGTCTTACTGATTAAGAGGCATTCAGAGGTAATAAAAAAACAAACAAACAACATATACCTCTTAGCGAATAAGAGACAGTCCATTAAGAGACAATCAGATATAAACAATCAGCACCTAAGTAGAATGTGCTACTTAAGTACACTATTTGTTTACATGCATGAGTAAGTGACTAACTGCGGAGTAATTCCAAATGCAAACTATTAGAGTGTGTCTATATATATACACACATATATATGTAGTATACAACTATACATACATATATAACACCAACTATAAATGTATTTGCATTGTCATTTCTATGGTGCAAGCCTGGTTTTAATACTTGGAACTCAAGTTTGAATTTCACACAAAAGTTAATCAGGGATTTAAGATTGAATATATATATATATATATATATATATATATATATATATATATATATATATATATATATATATAAAAAGTGTTTGCTAGCCGTCAACCCCATACGTACAAAGACGATGAGAAAATATAGTAAACCATAATAACTCATTTTCTCTCTCTATATTTATTTCTCTGTGTAGCAATTAATTACAGCTAGCTAGCTCTTGTCTAATAAATGCAATGCAATATCTCTACTTATTGCAATAACTCCTTCCTCATATTAGCTGCCACATTTTTCTTTCTCCTCCATTATCGTAATTTTCTTTTTTCCTTCTTGAACCAACCTTCAATCCTCTCAGTACCCTCGTCGCCTGGCTAGCTAGCTAGCTACCGTCCTATATATAAATTTCAACTTACCGACCACCACATTTGCATTCTCCGATGTCAAAGACCCAGAGGAGGAGAGAGTCGGTTTAAAGATCTGAACTTCTTCTCGATTATATATATAAACATACATATGTAGATAGATAGACTTGTACGTCTTCTTAGAGTGGTTCAACAAAAGCTCCACTAGCTAGCAACTTTTTTAGGGTTTGTGTAGCGGTGTGAAAGATGCCTGCCGGAATGCTGACTCCGGCGAGACAAACCCTTGGCAGTGGATACAATGGAACATCTTCTTCTTCTGCTGGGTATAATTCCCTTATTCAGGTGAGCAGCTAGCTACCTAGCTAGCTAGGTCAACCACTTAATTTCTTATTTACACTATCTCGATATCTCTCTATTAATTAATTTTATGACATCATATCCTTACACCAGTACCCCTCTTTCCTTTTTGTTTTCTTATTTATTTTAAGTATTGTCTTCTTGTCATGGAAAATTGTTAGCATCTGTCTTCTTATATCGGAAATGGCTTAAAATATAGTGGTTGCTTAGAGTAATGAGCTCCTCTTAACAAAAGTCTTTGGCCTTTTCAAGTAAATCCATCTCTAACTTTGAAAAACGCGTATATAGAGAGAGAGACTTTTTTCCCATTCCTATAAATTTCTGGTCAACTGTTTCTTACTCATTTTGGTACTTAGTCAATTTCAAATAATAAATTAAAATAATTTTGATAATTCACTACCTCTTCTCTACTTCACTCCACTGTCTTTACTACTAGACTCTCTATCAAATACAAACACAAAGAGAAACTAATTTGAGTTTGCCGGACTGAAAATGATCAATCAGAGTAGTTATATATAAGCATAATTTTATTGTTGTACATTCATTTTATGACTGGGTATAAATTAGTTATTATAGTTGTACCTTCAATTCCAGCAGCAGCCTAATAATATGATGATGGAGGGTCAGCTAATTTTGCCACTAGCAGAAATGGCGCAAAGCAACTCCGAAGGAGATACAATGGGTAGAATCAGAGCCGGAGGAGATATGGACGAATTAGACGAAAGCAGATCTGGCGGCGGCAGCGAAAACCAAGACCAAGACGGAGGTGGCGCATCCGGTGAGGATCAAGATGCTACTGCCAGTCAGCCGGGCAAAGGCAAGAGAAAGCGCTACCATCGCCATACTCAAGAACAGATCCAACAAATGGAAGCGTATGTGAACTTATGTTGATTAATTAAATTGGCAAATAATTAAAGATAACTGTTATTTTCACAGTTGAAAATTGATATTTTATCAAGTTTTCTCACATAAGTATAAATGTAGAATCTATTACAATTCATGTTTAATTATGTAGAACGTCACTTTTACTTGTAAAAATATTAATTCTCATAATTAAAATATTTAATCGATTATGTAGTTATTTAAATTACATTAAAATTGTTATAATGTACTAATTTGATTTCGACTCATTAGGTTCTTTAAGGAGTGCCCGCACCCTGATGACAAGCAAAGAAAGGAACTTGGCAAGAGATTAGGGCTAGTGCCTCTTCAAGTCAAGTTTTGGTTTCAAAACAAGCGCACCCAAATTAAGGTACTAATTAAATTCATTAAAAAATAATCAATACATTTAAATGTCTTGCATTAAATGAATACTAGGGACCGTAACATTTTCTTAGGTGCTAGACATAATGGGTGTTCAAGCTTTTATATATATATATATATATATATATATATATATATATATATATATGATCAAGTACTTGTCCTTAATCCGTTACATATACTGGTGTATATAAGATATGTACAATTAATAAACTAATTTTTGTTCTCTCACAGACACAAAATGAGCGCCATGAGAATACCAATCTCCGAGCTGAGAATGAAAGGCTTCGAGCTGAAAATATTAGGTTTAGAGAAGCTCTTAGCAATACATCATGCCCTAATTGTGGCGGTCCAACTGCTATAGGTGAAATATCATACGATGAACATCATGTGAGGTTGGAAAATGCCCATCTAAGAGAAGAGGTACTACTAATCAATACTATTAAAGCAATTTTAATCCTTTTACGGGCTTTAACAATCTTCGTGCTTGTAATTTTTTTTTTTTAACGTTTTGGTTGAATTTTTATTTCAGATTGATAGGCTTTCTTCTATAGCTGCAAAGTACGTTGGCAGTAAGGTTACACCAAACTACCCCATGCTCTCTCATCCGGACCTAGTAGCTCCCCCTCCACTAGATCTAGGGTTTGGAAATAATAGTTTTGGGCCGCAACAGCCAGGTGGTATTGGAGGGGAGATGTATGCGGCAGGAGACATATTAAGGTCAATCAATGGACCACCTACCGAGGAAATTAAGCCCATGATCATCGAGCTTGCTGTTGCGGCAATGGAAGAGCTAACGAGAATGGCTCAGGCGGGTGAACCGTTGTGGGTGCCAGGGCTTAATGGTGCAACTAGTATGCTAAGTGAGGAGGAATACATTAGGACATTTCCCCGAGGCCTTGGCCCCAGACCGGCAGGATTTCAATATGAAGCCTCGCGTGAAACTGTCGTTGTTATAATGAACCACATTAACCTTGTTGAGATTTTGATGAACGTGGTATGGTCTACGTATCCCATCTAATCCAAAATAAAAGACTAATTTTAATTTTATTTTTGAAATAGGATAATTATGAATCTCTAAGTTATGATGGGATAAATAATTCTTAATCGAATTTACTTGTGTTAACCAGAATCAATGGTCAACTATGTTTTCTGGCATTGTTTCGAGAGCAATGACATTGGAAGTGTTATCGAATGGAGTAGCTGGGAACTATAATGGAGCCCTACAAGTGGTAATTAGAAATTTGCTTAGAATCTACCTAGCTATTTGTATATTATGCTATGTAAAAAAGGATTCTTAACAAATATCAAATTGTGCTTTTTAAATTTAGATGACTGCAGAATTTCAAGTCCCATCACCTCTAGTTCCGACTCGTGAGAGCTATTTTTTGAGGTACTGTAAACAACATTCTGATGGGACTTGGGCAGTGGTTGATGTTTCCTTGGACAATTTACGCCCAAGTCCCGCAGTGAGATGCCGGAGAAGGCCATCTGGATGTTTGATTCAAGAGATGCCAAATGGATACTCACAGGTAATCAATACATAAAACTATATCTTAATTATTTCTTGTAATCAACCCAATGCAATTCTAAACATACGAGTATTTTGCAATAAACTTAAAAATTAAGAACAGTTTTTATATATCAACTTTATCATAAATCACTGCAAGAGTACAACTCAGTATATATATAGCTTAAGGGTTTACATTCATTTAAACTTCTGTAGGAACAACATTAGGAGCTACATTATCTAGAAGGGTTTTCATTCATTCATTTGCAATTTCTAAAATTATTTACCAAAATTTAAAATAATATGTATACTTAATTAATCTAAAAATTACTTTATAAAACTCATGTTTTTATTTTTTTTTATCCTTAGCCTAAGGAAGTGTTTATGTTAATATTTCATTTCTTTTAATCATCAAGCATTTTGCTCCTTTCGTAATTTATTTTGTTGATTTGTTTTTGAACAAAATCAGAAGTCATTTGCCCTAATATTTTAAAATGGAGGGAGTATTAAACCCTAATCTCATCTAATTTTGTCCACCTTATTTATACTCTAGGTTACATGGATCGAGCATGTTGAGGTAGACGACAGAGGCGTTCACAATCTCTATAAGCCTCTAATTGATGCCGGACTGGGATTTGGGGCAAAGAGATGGGTCGCCACGCTAGATCGACAGTGTGAACGTCTTGCAAGTGCCATGGCAACAAATGTTCCAACTAATTCTTTTAACAATATTGGTAATCTTACATTGCTATTAATCTCTATTTTATTTAATTATATATAGTATTTACATATTAATATATAATTACTCTTTATTGGTTACAATTAATTCATATATATATATATATATATATATATATATATATATATAGTGATGACAAGTCCAGACGGAAGAAAGAGTATGTTGAAGCTGGCTGAGAGAATGGTGATAAGCTTTAGTGCAGGAGTGAGCGGGTCTACAGCGCATAAATGGACGACATTGTCTGGAAATTTAGCTGACAATGTGAGGATCATGACGCGAAAGAGCATAGATGATCCTGGTAGACCCCCTGGTATTGTGCTAAGTGCTGCCACTTCATTTTGGCTTCCGGTTCCCCCAAAGACTGTTTTTGATTTTCTTCGTGATGAGAACTCGAGGAGTCAGGTACTTAATTACCTAAAGTTTTGAAGCATTACAAATTTTAAGTTATGTGATTATATATAAATCTCACAGTGCACTTTGATTACTTACATTAATTAATTATTAACAGTGGGACATTCTTTCAAATGGGGGTGTTACTCAAGAAATGGCACACTTTGCTAATGGCCGTGAAACTGGCAACTGTGTTTCTCTACTTCGAGTACATGTAATTAAGTTTCCACTAACTTGGTTATCAGAATCATCCATATATATATATATATATATATATATATATATATACCAACTAATTAACCTTGACAAATTTTGATAGAGTGCGAATTCGAGCCAAAGTACAATGCTGATATTACAAGAAAGTTTCAGTGACCCAACGGCTTCCTTTATCGTTTATGCCCCTGTGGATATCATGTCTATGAACGTGGTAATAAATGGGGGAGATCCGGACTATGTGGCCCTTCTTCCCTCAGGATTTGCTATACTCCCGGATGGACCTCCTTTGCAAGATGGGGAAGGCTGTGAACCTCGCTCTTCTGGATCCCTCTTGACTGTCGCATTTCAGATTTTAGTTGATTCGGTTCCTACTGCAAAAATTTCACTTGGATCAGTTGCCACTGTAAACAATCTCATCGCCTGCACAGTAGAAAGGATTGAAGATGCAGTGGCAGGCAACAGTGCCAGAGCCACAAGCCTATGAATTAATGATATATTTGTGGTGAGTTGATTAATATGTACACCGTCCTTAATTAACTTTTACTTTATTGGATAAGTTTTCATAATTATAAAAATAGTGAAATTTTATTAAACTAATTCGTTTGTGCTTGTAGTTCTGGAGGTGATATAATTAAGAGGAGAAAGATTGTTGATGAAATATCTAAGAGTAGAAGTTAGAATGAAGTCAAGATCGCACCCTCATTATTCCTTTGACTATATATGGTGTTCTTTTGGAGCAAATAAAGGCAACCTAATTAAGCACAAGACAGTTTCTGCAAAGGGAAGAGGTTCGGGCATTGACTTCTTAAAGGAGGTTGAAGAACTTAATATATATATATGCACTAAGAACATTATATATATATATATATATATATATATATATATATATTGCTAATTTCCTTAATTATTGGCTTAGGACTAGGTTTTTGGATGAGTAGGGTTTTGATAATTAAATTGTGTTACCCTTTCCAACTTCTCTTCTTGTTTGTTTTGTTTCTAAGAATGGTTTAATTTAAACTTGTAGCTGGCTTGAGTTTTTCCCCCCAAATTTAATATAATTTGAAATGCTTTTAGTTTAGTATGAGCGGATTTTGATTTATTTGATTTCCTATAAGGTTCAATTTACGTACTAATCTCGAACCTGACTGATGTTATAAAGTTTTGATTTGCGTATATATGTGATCGTGTACGTAATCCTTTTGGACGTTTCAATTAAATTATGTTGAGCTTTATTTTAAGGTGTGATTATGATATAATTCCAAGCCAATTAATTAAGTGCAATGTCAAATTAAAAGAACAATATGATAGATATTAATTGTACGTTACGGTTTAGAAATTGCAACAACGAAAAAAAAGGCAAAAAGAAAAAATGTCCGAGTTTGAAGCTTTTAAGGTTTAGAAGATCCCCCTCTTCGAGTCCTGAAAGTTACCCCGTAGCAATTAATCGGTCTTGCTAATTAAATAGTTTGAGTTTATTCGTCAATCACAACTTGTTATACATATATAGATTTCGATCAAAATGTCGTTGACATTGAAAATTAACTTCATGCATGGTTGATCCATCAGAATTCCTACTTATTTTTCATCATATACTATATATATCACCTTCATATATATATATATATATATATATATATATATATATATATATATATATAGTGACGAACCAAAAAAAATTATATATTAACAAGTAGAGTCACAATCGTCCTAAAAATTAGAATAAATAAAATATAAGATAAACAAAATTTAAATTTAATATCGTTATCCAAACCTCCACAAACCGTATAAAGTTGTAACCATTGTTACTTGATTAACTCAATTATAAAATAGATGTTATGTTATGTAAATAACATAATTTCAAGCATTCGTAATTCATAGTTGGGGATTATATTTAAGATTTTAGTACCTCTTGTAATATTAAGCTCACAAAATTTTTAATTAAGAATTAATATTAATTAGTAAGTTTCAAGAATTAAAATTTTTAAAATTATATTACTTATATAATTTATAATAATTATGATTGTATTTACTAAATAAATAACTTTTCTAATTTTAAAATTTAAATTTTTTAATTAAATCAAGAAAATTAAAGTCTCTTTTCTTGAAAGCAAACATCAATTACTGCATAGTCATTAGTTTAATTCCTTTTAGTTGCCATAATACAATATGTAAAACTTAATTTCACAATATGTGGTTATTGTATATATAAATATTAACTCTACAATTTCTAAACAGTTACAGGAATGAGGTAACTAATTAATATGGAACCATATATGGGTCGTGTAGAATTTTATAGTTCCACTTTCTCTTTTTTTGGTTAGGTTTGGTGAATCGGTGATAATCGGGAATTGGTTAAAAAGTGGTGGTACGTTTATAAATTGAAGTCTCTTTTCCTGTTTTTATTTTTTATTTTTTAATTTTATTTGGTACTGGGAGATTTATATTTCAATTTTATAAGACACTAAGAAATTAAAAGTTAGCTATCAAGTGGTGATTTAAACCTATATCAAACCACATTGATATCACAATATTATGGATGTTAGATTTGTCTTCTATATAACAACTTCACATTTGGTATTTATATGTCAAATTTCTAAAATGCCACTGCTGAGAGTCACAGTAATTCAGGTTATTGGTATAACAAACTCTCTCCCTGAATTTATATCTCAATTATCCTAACGAAATATTCTTTGCTGACATGATAATTAGTTATTAAAATTGAATACTATTATTTGTATTTTGACCATATAAATAAATAAAATTATAAACTATTCATATTCAATTATCATGTTCGCATGGAAGAGCTTTATGCTAAAACCAAGGTTAAACGGGATATTGCGGACAATATTGCAGAAAACAAATGCCGTTATATCTTCTAATTCTGCCTATTCTATTTAAATTGAAAGAATTCATTCACTCAGTACTATATATTGTTGTTAGGGCAGTAAATGGTAACCAAAAAATAGGATATTTGTTTAAAACGGATATTATTCTTATTCGACTTAAACGGATATTATTCGTATTCGATTAGAGATATTTGCAAACAAACGAATATGAATACGGATATATATGTATATTCGTATCCGTTTAACATCTGTCTGCCAACATATTTATTGGAACGAGTCTTATTATAAAAGTATAATATTTTTAATATTTTTAAAAGGAAATATTTTATTAAATAAAGTGATAATTTTTTTGTCTTTTGAATTTTATTATTTAATCAAATGGTCGACGATGATTGTATTATATTATATTAATATCATAATAGTAATTTTTTAATTATTTATTTACTAATGTTAATTAATTATGCTAGTGAATTCGGTTAGTTATTCGGAAATAAATAATATTCGAATTCGAATACGTTTTTGAATATCGAATTCGAATGGTAACTTAAGAAATCCGTCGAATATCGAATACGAATACGGATAACATATTTTTTTTTTGAACTATGAATACGAATATCACTATATTCAGATTCAAATATATTCATTTACAACCCTAATTATTATGATCATTATTGTAGTCATCTCGAAAAATATAACCTTTCTGCGAAGAACCTTGTTTACTGATTAGGACCTTTATTTTATTGTAAATTTTCAAATTTAAGAGACAAAACAGTTAAATAAAGAATTATTCAAGTATATCTACAATTCTTTTATTACAAAGTCTCTCATAATATCATACAAAATTCTAAGCAGTGACTAGATAATTAATTGGTAAAAAAAGCATCATTCTAGGCCTCTCTCTAAGCAAGAGGGCCTAGGTTCAACCCCCTTCCCAAATTAGCAAAAAGAAAATCCATCCTCTTCCCTTGGATTTTTCACACCCTTTCCCACAAATTGTTTACTGTTTTGCCTGCATAAGATAGAGTGGTATATACTCATTAGATAAACAACCTCTATTTATTTGTCTCATTGTAAAAGGATTCAGGGAAAGCTAAAATTACCTGCGAGTAGAGAAAAGTTCCAAGAATTGCAATGGCAGCTCCAAGGGCATTAACTGGTCGAACAGGAGTGTGGAAGATGATAATCGAGGAAACAATGACAGAAACCCTCTTCATTGTATTCCCAACACTAAATGTCAACGGTGAGATCTCATTTAAGGACATGTATGAAACTTGATTGTATAGGTGATAGAATACACTCTGAGCCACCATCCACCTATTATATATAATTCAGGGGGAAAAAAAATTCAACTACTCTTCTAATATATAATGCCAAAAAAGTTTTAAACAATAAATGAATATCAGTTGGTATTTACCATACGAAATGTGGTCCAATTTGAGAGACTGCATTTTTCCAGCCAATTGCCCACACTTGGGGACCCTCTACAGCAATTGCAAATGGGGTTAGGATCAAAAGGGACAACAAAGACAGGCAAGCATAATAGTTCATCCCACCCACAGACTTCCCCTTATTCATCCCTCTTTTGGAGAATATGTTCCGAAACACAAATGCCAAATTCGATATCATGGCCCCCATAAACCCTGCAGCCAAAACAACAAATATTCAAGTTTTAAATACAATTCAAACCCCCCCCCCCCCCAAAAAAAAAAAAAAAAGGGGGACTTTTTTTTTCTTGCTTACCCGTAGCGTTGAAGTTGAGCTCAGTGAGCGCGGCCAGAGCACAGCCTCCAATAATTGGCACAAGCGAAAGGTAAACCGGCATTGGAAAAGTCTCACCTAATAGGAAACTTGAAACCAACACGCTAAAAGCAGGCTCACCGCTCTTGATAATGTGAGTAAATGAAACTGCAACTTTTGACATGCTCACTGTTGCAGCCACATGCCCAATTGTATGTGCTAGCGCCACCTAAACAATGACCCCAGAAACACAAAACATTAAGCATTTGAGCCTCTCTCTCTTCTTCTTTTTTTTAAAAAATAATAATAAAGAAAGAAAGAAAAAAAACTTGATCTATATAGTCTTCTGACCTACTTACAGGAAACAGAGCTTTCAAGAACTCAAAATCAGTCTTTGGTGCTTCAGCAAGCCTTGAAGCCCAAGAAAGCAACATAATTAGGGAGCCGGCAGCTAAAGACAGAGTTGAAGTAAGCCAAGGGAATGGAAAGGCATTCAGGACTTTCTTGTTGTATATATTGAACACCACATTCAAAGCCCACCAGGTTGCAAAATATACACCAATTTTAACCTTCTGGGCCGTCGCTTGGCCCTCTTCTTTAGCTTTTTCATCAATTTCGATATTGATGGGCATGGGTTGGCTTTTATGGGCTTCATAGGCATTGCACTTTATCAAAATTTCGGGAGCAGGGTCCGAATCCTGTGAATTGCCTATGTATCCAAATCCTCTGACAGATGAAATGTAAAGCGGTTTTGGGGGTAAAAAGTTTGTTTTTTTTGGTTTTTCTAAAGAAAGATTGGAGGGTAAAGGTGAGAAATGAGGTTTGGAGGCCAAGAATTTATGTTGCGAGTGATTAGAAATTGTGAGGGATTGCTTAACAAAGCAAGCCATGTTGTGAGTTGTAATGCTGGTGCTGGTGCTGATAAAGAGTGAATATTGAATGAAGTAATAGTGGGCTGAATCTTTGGGAATGAAATTGATACGACTGTCACATTAGCATCTATGATTTATATAGCAGAGTTATGGAAAAGAGTGGGTTTAGTAATGACGCCCTCTCGAGCTTGTGAAGGTTAGGTGTAGGTCTGCTGTCTGTCAATAGGTCTCGAAAGGCAACTTAAACAACATTCTTTTTTTGTATTCCACTTCAAATTTATTGGAATATTCACAATGATTTTCACATCGTACAATTTTGAAAAGAGACTTAAATAAATAAATTGTAAGAATAATATTTAGATAGAGAGAACTGATATTTTCATATAAAAAATTAATATTCTCACATGAATAGTGAGTAAATTTCACTGAAGTAAAAATATCAATTTCCTTAAATGAATTACCAATAAATCCCATATTTTTCTCCTTGCACGTTTCCCACGTAAATTTTAAGGTTTTCTTAAATAGTTACAAATTGGCTTTAGATGTTCTATAATTATCTCAAGTACTTTCTCATTCCCTTTTATTTTATGGGAACGCATTTGATTAAATTACCCTTATATTTGATTTTATATGAGCATATACTTAAATAACTTGAATTAATGTAAATCAAAATACTTTATAGCAACGAGATTCTCCTTTTCTCTTTTCTTTCTATTCTCTTTAGACAAAAAATCTAACCTCCATCTTAGAAGTGGGAAGGGCTCCCTTAATTTTGGAGAGAACATTCCCAGTATCTCTTTTATCGTGCTTTAATAATTTATTTTGTAAATTTGTTTCTCCTTTTGTGAGACTTATTATTTTCTCTCGAATATGATTGATTTCTTTCTCTTTTTGAGAGGATTTCATTATCACCTCTTGAAAGACTTTACTTTCAACAATTTGGAAGATTTTTTATTTTTTTTTTTGTTTCTGAGAATTTTTTCAATACATGAATTGTAGAAGATAATTGTTCAGATCAGGATTTATGTGGCGTTATCATGACGGTAGTTTATTCATTTGCTCATATTGAAGAACTCTCAAATATGCATATTATGTTATTACTATTGGAATATTACTTTTTCGAGAGTATATATGGTGTCCACTAATTGTTGCTACGATTTGCACTCTTTTTTTTATTATCTGTTATTTTATTTGAAAGGAGTACCATTTCAATTCATTATACTGTAATTCTTTCATCGTTTGTAACAATTTACAATTTTAATATATTTCTGTTAATTAGATTGTTTGATAAAATAAAAATAAAAAACTTAAGGGGATAATGGAATAAAGTAATAATAGTGTCTTTATTAACTGACCAGTTTCCTTAAATAATAAAGAGTTGTTTGATATGAAAGTATCAAATAATGTTTTTTAATTTATTATGTAGGTCAACAAACTTCGATTTAAAAAAAAAATTTGTTACTATCGTTGATGATATGAAGCCCATTTCGATGGATTCTCGATACGTGTGACTGCCTTGAAAGCTTGAATTTTTGAATAAATATCTTAATTACCAAGATGATGGGAATCAATTTCGTGCGAGTTTCTAATTATTCAGCTAGCGGAACGTTGCAGCCTCTGAATAGTACTAGTATATTCTTACACGTGTGTCATTTTCAGTATATACGTCCCTTGTTTTGACATATATATATATATATATAGGGATTTCATCTACAGCAATCGGTTGTTGTGGAGCAACTCTTTTTTTGGACTATTGAATTTTTTTTTTTTTTTTTAAAATAGAAATTTCAACACGTTAAAAGAAGTTCTTTCCACAAAGAACTTATTCTTAATGGATAAACCTCATAACCTATATATATATATATATATATATATATATATATATATATATATATATACCCCTCATGCATGCCAATGCCAAATACATTTGTATTTGAACATCACATGCTTCACCAACTAGCTACCAACCAAGCAAGATCAATTATTAAGCAAGCACGTCCAAATTCTTAATATAATTAAGCTTTACTGAACGTTCAAGTTTACAGATTTTCAACGGCCATGCATGCATGAGATGAGGAGAAATGTAGCTTATTAATTAAATGTACAAATAAATAATTACTGGCTGCATGCATGCGCGCCTTAGTATTCCTAGTAGAATCACAAGCTCCCCCACCAAATATATATATATATATATATATATATATATATATATATATATATATATATACCGACATGGAGATGGAGGTCCCATTGAAATACCAACATTGCATATACATCGTTGAACCTACTTACTTTTTACACCGGGCCCAACAAAGATAAATTTGTATGTCAAGTCAATCAAAACATTTACTAATTATTGGAATATGCAAATAGTACCAATTAAGGTGATTCATAATTATTTGTAATTTGTGCTGATCATCAAACTTTTGATAGTTACGTTTCCTTTTGGCATCACTCCTAAACAACCGTTCAATTTGGGGTTGGGGGCGGTCGGTGCAGTTATGACCGGTACGTACGATGCACCCCTTTTTTTTATCATAATTATGAGAATAATAAATAAAAAATAATAGAATAAATTTGAACAAAAAATTATAAAAAAAAATATTTTTATTAAAAAAATACTATAAAAACACTGTAAAAAAAAAAAAAAAAGGATGCACTGAACGGTATCAATTATAAACTGCACCGGACCGCCCCTCCAATTATTCAATTTGTGGCACTCAAATGTTCACGAGCCTCAATATGACTATGATTATGACTGTGACTACTCTCTCTCTCTCTCTCTCTCTCTCTCTATATATATATATATATATATATATATATATATATATCCATGGTTCAAATTTAAACACCACAAAACTCCCTTTTATTATTATATATTTTTATATTTTTATTTTGTGACTTTTCCTAGTTTTGACCAAGTTACTAAAACTACTCATTGAATTTCAAAATTTAAGATATATTTTCTTTTCCTATTTTAAAATAAAAAACTATAATATTTCAATTTTTTTAAAATTAATTATATTGTCACACGAAATTTCTTAACATGCAATTATTGTATACTATCACGCCACCTTTAAATTCTCAATAATATTTATTAAAAAAGTATTACAATATATATATGTCTATTAAACAAATTTTCTCACCATCACCTATAAGTTACCCTTTTCACTTTTACTTTTGTTAATTGGGTGTAATTGTTACTAGTACATTAAATTTCATGTAAAATTAACATAATAAATTTCAGTATAAATTTTTTTTTATGGAGACCGTTGGTTAAGCCCGAAAGTATCATCACGTCCCCTTTAAATTCTTAACAATTTATAATAGTAAACATTTTTTAACACGAGATTTTATACTATCACGTCTCCTTTAAATTCTCAAGAATAAGCAATATCTATATGTCTACTAAACCAAATTTTCATAATAAAATAAATAAATTCACTTAAGTGGTGGAATGGAATCTACCTAAAAGTTCCTAAGCTAAGCTTTCTCAACTGGTACGCTCCGTACCGTTTCTTAAGGCCCAAAAGTATCTCTCCAGTTAGGCCACCCCAAACTTTTGCAATATCCAAGGGCCTATAGGAATTACTTTTTAAACGGGCTCCGTAGGCCAAAACCAGCCCAAAATTAGCCAAATTCCAAAAGGAGAATTTTAGTATATCTGTTATCGAAATAAATTACACGTGAGATTACAGTATTTATACAGTTGTGTAATTTTAGATGATTTCTTAGTGATGAAGAATTTATTTATTTATTTTTTATGACTGGGGATTATAATTTTTTTAATATTTATAATGCAATTTTTGTTTTCTCTAAATTTTGTGTAATATAAAAGCAACAGTAGAAATTGAATTGAATAATATATATGAAGTCAATACTACTAGTATCACCAACTCTTTGTGGAATATAATTATTTATCTCTTCATTCATTTATTATATCATAAAGGTGTAATAGGTAATTCTATTTAAGAAAATAGTGGTAAATTTATCTTTTATCAATATCATCGATACAAATTGTTATAAGTTTTTAGATATTAAAGTTATTATAAATTTATTTAAATATAAAAATTAGTAAATCTCAAATTTTAAAAAATATATATTAATGATTGAATAATTAAATAAATTTAAATTTAAAAATATCGTAAATTAACTTTAAATAATTAAAGAAAAAAGTCAGGTCAGGTCAGGCGGCTGCCAAGGGCCAACTACCGCCAAGTCCATGGAAAAAAAACCGCTGACCTGGTAAAGTCTTTCATGTGTCAGTTCTCTTGGTAAATTGACCTGAAAAAGAGGGAGAGAAAAATGGTCTAAATTTAAAATTTTGGTTTTAACTCATTCTGTTCAACTAGCTAGTGACACCTTTTTTTAAAAGAAAATTATTATTATTTTTCAAATTTATTCCTTAAAAAAAATTGATAGTAGATGACACATAATTGTACTCAATTAATTACAAATTAAAGTAATAACATGTCAATTTTATTATGAATATATATAGACGAAATATATCCATAATTTTGAATAATATATATATATATATATATATATATATATATATATATATATATATATATATAAAAAAAATGATGCATGGGAACATTTTATATATCAAAATGGAAATCAAAATCCAGCATGCATTAATTTATTGAAGTAATTTGAACCTCAAAATCATTAATCATGGATGGGGTCCATACAAACAAGGTAAACAACCATATAGAAACCCCATTTGGTTCATATAATTACAAGTACCTAAAAAAAGGAAAAGGAAAATGAAACATATACGCGCGCTTGTTTAAACTTATTTGATTCACCACAATCAGCAACACTGGAATATACAGTAATTAAACGAAACCTTCCTTAAATTATGCCCTCTTTTTCAGAGCATCAGTAGTTTTGGCAGTTGGAGATGAAAGAGAACAACGTAATATGACTAAAATAGCAGTACTCAGGAAAGCCCAGTATTGTTTCACCAGCTGATCGGATCCCCTACCAGACCCCAACAACTCTCCTAAAATGGGTACCTGCAGAAAAAATTAATAAAAAAAAATAACGTTACTAATTGTCTATGGGTTCATCATCAACCAATCCAATCTTACACTTGATGATCTCCTAAACAAGTAAGTAAGAGACCAAGAATTAATTGGTTTAATGTAATAATTTATATTTTAGATGAGTTTTTGCCAACCCCTACAATACTTGCGAAAAGAGTAGCATTTTGACTTTTATTCTAATTAATTTGCCAAATCTTAAAATTTAATTTTGTGATGGGAATTTATTTTAATTTTAAAATACTAATTTTGTACCCAGTATATATATATATATATATATATATATATATATATACTTTTAAGTAGTTTAAACTATTAGGTATTACATTATGGATTTAAATCAAATTTAAAATTTAGAATTTATCAAATTGATTATTAAAAAAAAAAAAAAAACAAATAAGACTATTTTTGTGAGATGAGAGAGGAGTAACACAAAGATGATTTACTGAAAATTAATATATCTAGAAAAGAATGAGAAGGAAATTAATACTAAAATAGAAGATTAATTACTTATCTTTGTATTTTTACAAAAGCTAGCTGTTGATCTTATATTTGGGAATAACTTTTGAAAAATAAGTGATCAAATATTATGCATGTTTAGGACGGATGTGGTGTATGTTACCATGTTGGTGGCAAAGGAAACGGCAAGAACCAAAGAGGTGGCGGTGAACCAGGACTTGCGGGCGATGAAGCCGTAGATAGAGGCTAGGGCAAGTGGGCAGTTAACGAGGAGATGGTACCATACAACAGCTGCGTAGAAATGGGGCTTCTCAACTCGTAAATAATGTTTGTTTTCACTGATGAGGTTTTGATTATATTTGATGAGGAAGTCAGGGTAGAAGTGGGTAGGCAGGATCATCTGCGCATCCAATAGCGGACTACCAAGTGCTATAGTCACCAAAAACACAAAGTTGATTGCATCTACTATCTTTATCAAAACCCCCATTTTTTTTCTAGATCTCTCTCTGGATCTCTGCTCTACTCTTATCTGTGTGTATGTGTTTTAATTTTTCAATGCAATGAATTTTTATAGTTTGGAGGAATGGAGAAATATATATATATATATTCAGTGCTTACCCGTATGTCTGTACGTAATATTTAAGCCTTATTATATTATGATAAATAGTAGCTGAAAAACAATACAAGTGTCAAGTACACACAGGGGAGGCAATTAATTCAACTATTAAGGTCCTACTTTTGAATTTTTTTGTCATGCATGATGCTAAAAAGATAAATGAGACCCTTTTAATTAACTACCACTCAGATCAATCTTAATCCCTCTCTCTGTCTTTCTTCTTTTAATTTTAGATGATTTTCTTGAATATAGTACGTATAATGCTAATTTTCATAGATCTTTTATGATAATAATTAATAGAAAGTTCTGGCATTTTTGAATATTAATATTAATAGAATAAAACTAATTATGAAGACATGCATGGTAAAAAAAAAATTCACTTTGACCAACATATCGTAAATAATTCATGTTTAATTTTGTATTTTAATAATAATAATTTAATGACATATATATTTGTCTAAAGTAAACTAATTGTACCTGCCATTGCCAAGTCAATGTTATATCGAGAAACTACATCGTCGGCACATGTGAATATATTAACCAGATTCCTTCTCCAAACGACTTTGTCAAATTTTTATTTAATAATGATCAATTGCGTATGTTCATAGTTGATCGATGGTCAGTCAAACTCCCAATTTTGATGATATAGTAAAGAGTCATATATAACTACGTACGTACGTTCAGGACATGAACGTCCGGAGCACCCACAAGTAGGCCTGGGATTGGGTTGGTTTTGATTTTTAAAATATAGTTATAGTTCTATTTAAGAATTAAAATTATATTAACCATTTTTAATATGAGTTGTGTGGGTTGGAACTATATGGTTATAGTTCAAAACCATATTAACCATTTTAAGATATTTTGACTTTTAAACAAAAATTTTGAAAAATGAATTTGTGACCATCTTCTGATTATTTTTTTTTTTGGTTTTATTTTCTGTATTATTTTATTTATAGACGTTCATAACAGTACTCCCCCGTGTTCCGAATAAAATTTTTTTGTTTCATTTTCCGTCTTATTTTATGTATTATTGTGGAAAGTAAACTTTTTAATTATTTACGGACTATTTTATAAATATATAAGAATTATATGACTGCAGTCAAGTCATCAGATAGGGCGTGATGTATGAGATCTGAATTTCCATCCCATTCAACTCTTCAATTCTTTTTTTATTTATTTTTCAAAATAAATAAAAAAAGAATTGATTCCCTCCTCAAAGTAAATAAAAAAAGAATTGATTTCAAAACAGGACTTGAATATGAGTTGGTGTTTGTCATTCAGAATGGAATATGAGTTAAAAAATAGTTAACTGGTTCAGAACTATATTTGTTTTAAAAAATATGGGTCCAAACTTTAACCAACTTGAATAAATAAAAATGGTTAACCAACCAATTTGGTTCCAGTTAATATGGTTTAACCCAACTGTTAACTAAACTATATTGTCAGGTCTACCCACAACACTCCCAATATATAATTAATGGGTTGATCACTGTTGTGCTTTGGGGTCCATATCCTGATATCCATGCATGCATTCATCTCTCAGACACCATGGCACTATCCAAATACAAATAAGAATTCATGGATAGAAAATTTCAGTAAATAATACATATATATATGCCTTTCATGGTGGAGCTAGGTGCATGGTGCAACGTAACTACTAAGTACCTGCATGTTTTTATTACTATATATATATATATATATATATATATATATATATATGTGTGTGTGTGTGTGTGTGTGTGTGTGTGAGAGTTTATCTCAAGTACTCTTTTCGCTCTTCAATGCATGCATAGGTCCAACTTCTCTCGTGGTGGAAGAATATTGTGGTAGCAGACCGCGTACAACGACTACAAAGGCCAAACCCAAGAAAACAAAGTAGAGTATCAGAACCTCGGTCGATGCCCTACCGTACCCCAAAAATTCTCCTAAAATGGCAGCCTGAAATATTAATGAAAATGAAACATATATATATATATATATATATATATAGAAAAAAGGCCTATTCAATAACTAAACAAATTAAGACCACTAATTTAAACCGTGTAACAAGTTAAAATATATACGAAGGCAGATTGAATATTTTTAATTAATAGAACAAAGCAATAGTCTTACTAGAACCGTGTAATGATCATGTGTCTAGTTATACCTATACTAGAATGGTAATGTTATGATCTTGGTTGGGACTCGATTGGGAAATTAAATGGGAGCTAGCTAGGTGTGAGGTGAGCTCCGGTACTCAAGAAATTGATCCCAACTCCTAACATTCATGCGGGATGCAGTATATATATAACATTAGAGTATTCAATCTATAAAACAAAAAGTAATCTGGTAACGAAAATAGAGTTAATTATAAAATTATCCCCTAAAGTTTAGTCGGAATTGTAATATAGACGTTAAAATTTTAAATTTAATTTTGTAATGTCATAGTCAAAGCTGTATAATTTTTTACAAATTTGTCCCATCTGACTAGTTTTGATCAAAATAAGTTAGGTGCATATTAATTATGAGGGAAAAGTAATCAAGTTTGTACACACATAAATTGCAACTAAAGCAACTGGCAAAAACTAAAAAATATATCTTAGTGTACTAACTGACTATTTTGTCCCTTAAACACCAATATGATATGCAAAGTAATGATTTATTAATTTTGATCAAAATTGATTGGAGAATGGATAGATTTGCAGACAATTGAAATTTTAGGTCTATATTGCAAATCAAATGAAACTTGAGGAGAGAGTTTACAGTTTGCCCAAGAAAATATAGCTGCAAAGTTGACACGTTGACACCGAGAACTAAGCAGGTGGTGCTGAACCATGATTTCCCAGCTGCAAAGGCGTAGAGTGATGCGATGGAGAGTGGCCAATTGAAGAGGATGTGGACCCACGGCAGGGCCATGTAAAAATTGGGCTTCTCAACCAATAAGTAGTGATCGAACCGCCTGATGAACCAGTTCTTGAAATCGATTAACAAGTCAGGGTAGAGGTGGCTAGGGAGGATGACTTGGGCACCAATGAGAGGAGCTGCCAAACATATTTCCAACAAAAACAACACCACTATTCCGTCTATTAGCTTCACCATCACACCACCCATTCTCTCTCTCTCACTCAATCAATATGTATTGAAAGTCGTAAGTAGGGACGGAGTCAGGATTTATTTTTGAAAATGCTAAAAAATATGTATTCATTCATTATTACAAAACATATTTTTATTAAAATAAAAATAATGTAGAAATAGAATTTGCTTTGACAAAGACAACAAAATATAGCAAAAAAAGTCTTTTAGAACATATCAAAACTTTGTCAGAATTGTACCCGACGTTCTTTCAAATCACAAAATTCATCTATGATTGATTCTATATTGAACTTTTTCGCAGTTTCTTTTTCAATGTAGACTTAAAATAGAGATTGAATAAAGTAAAAAATCTCTACTTGACTACTTTCATCTTCTCATCTTCAAACTGGAAACCAGGGAGTTAGCCGGCAGGGACGAAATGGCAGATGGGAATGGCAAATGTTAGGGTAGAACCGCAGAAGTAAAATAAGACTTTGTTTATTAGTGTGTAGTGGAGATAATGAAATGAAATATATATTATTCTAAGAGGCAGAAATGAAATGAATTGACACAAGATCCACAAAACATAAATTTATTCTCACAATTTAAGTAGGTGGGCTTAGTACTTAAAAAAATTTAAAATCTTGGGCCATGTCCCCCTGCAATCTCCACTCAGCTTCGTCCCTGGTCATAAGAGTACTTGAAAATCAATACAATACATTATATTGGCATGTGTATATGTTGTGTATCATTACTTTACATCATGACATAAGCCCCCTCAAAGTTTAATAATTCATGTATGTTAGAGTTTATTAAAAAAAAAATTAAAAAAAAATTTCAAGAAAGTTCTAGCTACAAGTATAATCATATAACATTTTTTTCTCTCTTACGGAAAGCTAAAATTTATTCTTTTTTTCCCAATATTAAAATTTATTATTCTTTTTTCTAGAGTTAAAATTTATTCTTTTTTTTTCAAGACCCGTTGACCACTGTCATTAGTGGCTTGAGACTAGACTTAACAATATAAGTAGTTAACTGTTGGGTCAAACCATATTAATCGAAACCAAATGGGTAGGTTAACCATTTTTATTTATTCAAGTTGGTTAAAGTTTAAACCCATATTTTTAAAACAAATATAGTTAATTAAATGGTTAACCATTTTTCAACCCATATTCTATTCAATTGCATTCCTCTCTCTCTCAGTAACCGCACCAAACACGATTATTTTTTTTTGGAACGGTGGGGGTAGAGGGTGGGTGGTGTATACATAATTTCTTAATATTAATTTATTTTGGGAGAGAGTGGTGGGGGTGGGGGTGGGGTGGGGATGTGGGGTGGGGTGGGATGGGGTGGGAGGGGTGGGTGGGGTGGGGTATACATAATGGCTTAATATTATTTTTTGAGAGGAGTGTTGGGTGGGTGGGTGGGTAGGTGGGTGTGGGTGTGGGTGTGGGTGGGTGTGGGGTGGGGTGGGGTGGGTGGGTGGGTGGGAGTGAGGGTGGGGGGTGTGGGGTGGGGGTGGGGTGGGTATATACATAATCGCTTAATATCATTTTTTTTGGGAGTGTTGGGTGGGTGGGTGAATGGGTGGGTGGGTGGGTGGGTGGGTGAGGGTGGGGTGGGTGGGTGGGGTGGAGGGATCTGGGTAAGGGGTGGGGTGGGTGGGTAGGTAGGTGGGGGTGGGGGTGAAGGGGTGGGGTAAGGGGTATACATAATCACATAATATTATTATTTTGGTTGGATTGGGTTGGGGTGGGGTGGGGTGGGGTGGGGTGGGGTGGGGGTAAGGGTATATACATAATCATATAATATTATTTTTTTAGTGGTAGTGGGGGTGGTGGGGTGGGGATAAGGGGTTGGGTGGGTAGGTAGGTGTGGGTGGGGGGGTAGGGGTAGGGGTGGGGGTGGGGAGTGGGGGGTAAGTGGTATAAACATAATCACATAATATTATTATTTTGGGTTGGGTTGGGGTGGGGTGGGGTGGGGGTAAGGGGTATATACATAATCACATAATATTATTTTTTTTAGTGGTAGTGGTAGTGGGGTGGGGTGGGGTGGGATGGGGTGGGGTGGGGTGGGGTGGGGTAAAGAGGTATATACATAATCACATAATATTAAAGTTAAAACAGGTCTTCATGAAACCCATAACCCATAACAATATTAAAATGGTTAATATGGTTAATATGATTTTTAACCATAACCATATAGTTCTAACCCACATTATCCATATTAAAAATGGTTAATATAGTTTTAGTTCTTAAATGGAACCATAACCATATTTTATAAACCAAAACCAACCTATAACCATATTTTGTCAAATCTACTTGAGACCCCAAAAAAGTTTAGATCGGCCTTGCTCTAAACACAACTTTTATCAAAATTTTATTTATTACAATATTTTTCTAATATTTCTCATGATAATATTCAATTTACGTGTTCAAGTATAGTTTTATTAATAATACATTACTGAGATTAGTTCGTTTATAGTAAGAATAGAATATATATATATATATATATATATATATATATATATATATATATATTAATTTGAAACAGTCTAAAAAGAATATTTATTTTTAAAGCAGACTAAAATAAATAAGAGTAAAAGGTCTCTTAGATCGCCATAATTAGATCACTTTCAATATAACATCATTTGATCGTTAATTTAATAGTCTGACCGTACAGATGTAATGAGCATATAATGTGAGACCCCAGATTTTATGAATAAATATTTAATTTTCTCTAAATAATATTTTTGAATATTATGGTGTGAATTTGATATAATGTTATAGTTGTGGGTAGTATTTTAAATTTTGTAATGTATGCAAGTTGTTATATAATATTCGATTGGTCGGAGAATATTCTTTTTGTCGGGAAATATCCGTACGACGGTATATGTGACGCCCCCAAAATAAGTATACATCACCTATTCTGAGTCGCCAAATACATGGTACAGGATACAAATACGATCTTTAATATACAACAAGAAAGTCATGAGTTTTAATACAAATATTATCTTACTGTATAATATCCACTCTCGAGAATAAGTCCTCGAAGACATTTATTGTCACACTATTTAATAGAATAGTGAGGACTACTAATACTATCATCCGGATCGTCACTCGTTCCCATTGAGTCCCTACCACGTTCTTATTTCTTGAAGAGAACGATAAAAGAAAGGGTGAGCTTAACTAGCCTTTAAAAAATATTATGACTAAGATAATGCATAATAAATTATCATTAGTCTTCAACAATGTTAAACTGATAAAATACAATAGACATCAAGTTTAACTCCGGTGAACATGCTGATCTATTAAAAGAGTCAGTAGAGAATAAAATCTACTATCTTTTATGATTTAAAAGTTTTTCATCACTTTTATCATTTGGGACTCGACAATAAATAATCCACATCATCCCTGCACTACGGCCAATGATATTTATTAGTATCACAACCACAAATTATCCATGCATTACGGACCAAAGATATTCGTGTATTCATCAATGATCATGATCATAGCAATAACTGTCCATCAATACACTACGGGCCAATGAGAACTTTTACCACATCATTTGTAACATTACGATCATGATTATACCGATTAATCCCTGGTCATAATCATACCAAGTCCATCTATGCACTACAGGCCACAGATGACTTTCAACATAATATAAACATGAGGATGATGACAATGATATAAGAATTCAATAAAACAAGTTCAAGAATTAATTTATTCAGAACTAATAACGTCCAAATTGTTAATATGATACTTCTTTGTAGAGTAAAAATTAAAGAATGCTCAGAAGAATATTTTCATGAAAAGATACTGGATGAAGCGCAAATATCAAGGATATTCCACTAATTTCAAGGAGTGTAGAAGTCAAAACTTTAACCAACTGAGTATAATAAAGACTAGAATAACAAAAGAAATCACCAGGCATGTGATAAACCGCACAGACAGGTTATTCCAACAGAATAATAAATAACGGAACCAAGTCAGGTGAAATTCGCACCGACAGGATATTCTAACAGAATAATAAAGAATGGAATAACAACAGAAATTACCATGCATGCGATAGACCGCATAGACAGGTTATGCAACGAAAGAAATAATACCCCTTACCTTATAAAGAAGAGTACTCCAACGGTAGGGCGGGGATATACTTGAAGAAATTTGCACTACTCTCAAAGTTTTCTTAAACGCTAAAGAAATATGCTCAAGATTATAGAAGAATAATTCTCTCTACAGTTTCTCTCTCAAGAGTTTCAATAAATTCATAAGAAATAATGAAGGAATGAGCTTCTATTTATAGAATAATGGATCGAATAAGTAACTAATCCATGAACTGGTCCGGATCGATTTACTTTAAGCAGACGGTCAGGATTGGTTTACAATAAAATATAATATATTCTATTTATAATCTAATAAAACGAATAATTTTAAAAAGATTTTACTATGCAAACACTATGCAAGCCTTGTCTGAAACACTATGTATAATAAAATATAATATAATCTAATTAACATCTAATAAAATGTATAACTTTATAAAAGTATTACATTTTTATATAAAAAGATTTTACTATTAGCATAATAAAAGCGAATAACTTTATAAAAGTATTACATTTTATATAAAAAGCTTTTCTATTTTATTACATTAATAATACTAATAAAATAAAACTTCATCATCATTATTATTATTCACACTATTAATCGACCGAATTGTCGTTCCTGGAAAGAGAAGCTTTCCAATAAGGATTTCTCCCTATCATGCGCGTAATTAGGTGACCAAACCTCTCCTCGATGTAACTTCTAGACATCGTTAATATTGCAAATAATAATATTAATAACTCTGTCATCTCAATTATTTATTTAATAATATATAAAATATCGATGATAATTGAATAAAATCGAATGACTTCTCACGTAAGCATCGATAATCAATACTGCGCGCTACTATGCAACCAACGCCAGTATTATTGTACTTTTTTACTACCGAGTAGTTCAACGATGATTAACGATAAAACTTCCGCCAGTTATTTTCAATAAAATATTTTTATCGTTTTCTCAATCCGAAATGATAATTACATTGTGGGGTCCACCAATGATTGTGCCGTCGTCTAATATTCTCTCGTAAAATAAATATTCCCCGACCAATCGAATATTATATAACAACTTGCGTATTTTGCAAAATTTATAAATATTACCCACAACTATAACATTATATCAAATTTATTCCATAGTATTCAAAAATGATATTTATAGAAAATTTATTTTTATTCATAAAAGTTGGGGTCTTACAATCTCCCCTTCTTATGAAATTTCGCCCTCAAAATTAGGGTACATACCTGGTATGTCAAAGAGGTAAGGATACCTTGATTTCATTTCAGATTCTAACTCCCAGGTCATTTTCTCAACATCGTGGTTCCTCCATAAAATTTTGACTTGAGGTATAACCTTGGAGCGTAGAATATGTTCCTTCTTATCCAAGATTTGAACAGGAACCTCTTTATACGTTAAATCTTCCGCTATTTCGTCTAGTTCTAACTCAATAATGTGGTTTGGGTCTTTCACATATTTACGTAACATGGATATATGAAAAACGCTATGAACACGAGACATACTTGGCGGTAAAGCAAGTCTATAGGCTACAGTCCCTATTCGATCAAGGATTAAAAATGGGCCAATGAATCGAGGATTGAGCTTTTCTCTCTTTCCAAATCTCGTGACTCCTTTCCATGGAGCAACACATAACAACACATGATCTCCAATATCGAATTCCACGTCCTTTTCGATGAAGATCAGCATAACTCTTTTGTCGGTCTTGTGAGATTTTTATACGTTGTCGGATCGTTTGAATCTTTTTCGTAGTCATACGTACCAACTCGGTCCCAACAACGTTGCTTCACCCACCTCATCCCAAAGATCTTTGGAGAACGACACTTTCTTCCATACAATGCTTGAATGGAGTCATGCCAATGCTTGCTTGATAAGCTGTTGTTGTAGAAAACTTCACTAATGGTAAGAACTTGTCCCAACTTCCCTTGAAGTCGAGGACCACGTCTCTTAATAAATTTTCAAGAGTTTGAATAGTCCTCTCGATTTTCCGTCCGTTTGAGGATGATATGCGAACTAAATCAGTAAATCCGTGCCCATAGCTTTTTGCAAACTAACCCAAAATTGTGAAGTGAATCTTGGGTCTCGATCAGAAACTATGGATACTGGCATACCATGTAATCTTACAACCTCGTTTATGTACATACGAGCAAGACGTTCAAGTGTATAAGTTTCTCGTATTGGTAAGAAATGAGCAGACTTGGTCAATCCATCAACAATGACCCAAATTGCATCTATACCACGAGAAACCATGGGAAGACCGATGAATGAAATCCATGGTAATGTGCTCCCACTTCCATTTTGGAATTTCAAGTGGTTGCAATGGACCTTTTGGTACTTGATGCTCTGCCTTGACTCGTTGACACGTTAGACACCTTGAGATAAACAGCGCTATCTCTCTCTTCATATTTCCCCACCAAAATGTATGTCGAAGATCATGATACATTTTAGTACTCCCAAGATGGATTGTAAATGGTGTGTTGTGCGCCTCCATCATGATTTTATACTTTAACTCAGGGTCGTTAGGACACAAAGTCTGGAGTTGACTCGAAGTATTCCTTCTTCATCGATTCTTGCTTTCGGCATAACACCTTCTTGTACTTTCTTCCTCATATGCATCAGCTCCAGGTCTGTAGCTTGAACAGCTTTAACTTTATCGATTAAAGTCGGTTCCACTCGTCTATTCGCCATCATCACTTAGGTCCCTAGAGTCTTTATCTCTATCTCCATCCTTTGCAAGTCATACAAAATGGGCCTTTGCGTTGACAATATCGCTTTTCGTGCAGATATGATCTTCTACTCAATCGCGCCGACTACCACGTTCGCTTTTCGAGGATGGTATTGGATAGTATGATCATAATCTTTCAACAGTTCAAGCCAACATCGTTGTCGCATGTTTAGTTCCTTTTGAGTGAAGAAATATTTGAGACTTTTATAATCCGTAAAGATCTCTACTTTCTCCCCATACAAGTAATGCCTCCAAATTTTAAGTGCGAAGACAACATCTACCAACTCTAGATCATGAGTAGGATAATTCCTCTCATATTCTTTGAGTTGTCGAGAGGCATAGGCTATGACTTTTCCATGTTGCATGAGAATACATCCTAACCCTTTGCTCAAACATCACTTGTAGATGACAAATCCTCTCAAAGCTAGATGGTATTGTCGAATAGAGTCTTTGTAATGAGCCTCTCTTGAGTTCTTGAAAACTCTTCTCGCATTCCTCACTCCAACCGAATTTTGTATCTTTCCGAGTCAGCTGAGTTAAGGGAGTAGCGATTCGAGAAAACCCTTCCACGAATCTCCGATCGATAATAACCAGCTAAGCCGAGAAAGCTACGTACTTCGGTCACTGATTTAGGGTGCTCCCAGCTTTGAATAACTTCAATCTTTGCTAGGTCAACAGATATTCTATGACTTGATACCACGTGCCCAAGGAATGCTACTTTCTCAAGCCAGAACTCGCATTTCTTCAACTTAGCATAAAGCTTATATTCACGAAGCTTTTGGAGTATCAGCCTCAAGTGTTGCTCATGATCTTCACGATTTTTGGAATAAATAAGGATGTCATCAATAAAGACAACCACAAAGTGATCCAAATATTCCTTGAATACTCGGTTCATCATATCCATGAAGGCAGCAGGAGCATTAGTCAATCCAAAAGACATGACTAGGAATTCATAATGCGCGTCTTGAGTTACGGCCGCCGTCTTTGGAATGTCATCGGTTCTAATCTTCAATTGGTGATATCCGAGCGAAGATCAATCTTTGAAACGAATTTGGCGCCTTACTTGGTCAAAAAAGGTCTGAGACCCCAGTTTTATCGATAAAGATTTAAATTTTGTTGAAATAATTTTTTAATATTATGGTGTGAATTTAAGATAATATTATAGTTGTGGGTAGTATTTATAAATTTTGCAAAGTATCTGAGTGGTTATATTATATTAGATTGGTGGGGAATATTAGGTTTAGCGGGGAATATTAAATACAATGCTTTCAATCATTGGTGGACCCTAGCGAATTATTTATTGTCGGATTGAAAAAAGCGAAAAATATTTTATTGAAATAACGGCGGAAGTTTTCTGGTTGTTCTTTGTTGAACTACTTTCGGTAGTAAAAAAATGCGATGTCGTGTGGTTGCATAGTAGTAGCACCTACGGTATTGATTATTGATGCTTATGTGAAAGTCACTCGGTTTGATTCCATTATTGTCGATTAATAATATGAATTATTATAGCGATAATGACGTTTTGTTTTATTAGTATTATTAACGTAATAAAAGCGAAACATCTTTTATATAAAATAGAATACTTTATTAAAGTTATTACATAAATAGAATATATTATATTTTATTATGCATAGTGTTGCATAGTGTTTTGCATAGTGTTTTGCATAGTATTGCATAGTGTTTGCATAGTAAAATGTTTTTATATAAATAGAATATATTATATTTTATTTAAAAGATTTTTCTTTAAATATGGATAGTCAGATTAAAGTAAATCAATACGGATAGTTCATGGATTAATTCTTATGCATTCCATTTTCTATAAATAGAAGCTCGTTCCTTCATTATTTTCTTACGAATTCATTGAAACTACAGAGAGAAAATTATAGAGAGAAGCTATAGAGAAAATTATAGAAAGAAGAAGAGTACTTCACTACTTCTTTATTCGGTTCTTTTTTTCATATTAGGTTCTTTTTGTACGGTGAAGGGTGTTCTTTCTTCTTGAAGAAGAACTTACATTATTCCATTCATTATTATTACATTGGAATAACTTTTGTAAAAGTGGCATACCTATACATAACTTTTGTATCTGTGGCGTACCTATACTTGGTGAAATCCTTATGTTATTCCATTGCTTATTATTACATTGGAATAACTTTTGTATCTGTGATTTACCTATATACTTGGTGACATTCTTACATTATTACATTTGGAACATCACATGCATGTGTTTTACAGGGACTGGTTAAAATTTTTATTATTATACATTTGGACATCACATGCATGTGTTTTACACGGACTGGTTAAAATCTTTATCGATACATTGGAATATCTATCATGTGTTTTACAGGATGCAGTTCCATCTTTATTATTACATTGGAACATCACAGTCGGTGTGAATTTCACGACACAGTTAAGTTATTATTATTACATTGGAATAACTTTTATCTGTCTGCAATCTGCGCATGCGTGGTGATTTCTTTTGTTATTCCATTCTTTATTATACCCGGTTGGTTAAAACTTTGACTTATATACTCCATGAAATTAGTAGAATATCCTTGATATTTGCGTTTCATCGATATCTTTTCATGGAAATATTCTTGATCATTCTTGAATTTTACTCTCTGAAAGCGATATCGTGTTGACAATTTGGGCGTTAATAATTCATGGATTAAATAATTCTTGAACTTGTTTTATTGAATTATTATGTCATTGTCATCATCCTCATGTTATATTATGTTATCTTTGGCTTACGTGCGTAGATGAACTTAGTATGATTATGACCGAGGATCATTCGGTATAATCATGACTTGATATAAATGATGTGACAAAAAGTCCTCGATTGGCTTTAATGCGATGATGGATAGTTTTGGTATGATTATGACCGGGGGTGATTCGGTATAGTCATGACCATTGATAATTTGATGAAAATCCTTGGCCAGTGTAATACGAGGGATGATTAGATGTGGTGGTTTATTTATTAAAATTGAGTCTCGTGATAAAAATTGATGAAAACCTTTTAAAACCTAAAAGATAGTAGACTTTATTCTCTACTTGACTCTTTTAATGGATTGCTTATTCATTATGATTAAAGCTGGTTGTCTATTGTATTTTATCGGTTTAACAACATGTTGAAGAAAACTAATGATAATTTATTACGCATTATCTTAGTCGTAATATTTCTTCTTGGGCTAGTTGAGCTCACCCTTTCTTTCCTTTGTTCTCTTGAAAATGAGAACATAAATTTGAGACGAGTCGGGGAGCAGTAATGGTCGAGGATAGCATTAGTAGTCCTCACTATTACGTGAAATAGTGTGATAATAGTTGTAATGAGGACTCCTTTTGAGTTTGTATAATATCTAGTAGACAATATTTGTATTCAAACTCACGGTTTATATCGTAAATATTATACCACGACAGTTATATTAGTAAGTTGTATTTGAATTTATGTACCATGTAAGTGGCGACCCAAGATGGGTGGCGTATACCTAATTTTGGGGGCGTCACGGTTGGTATCGAGCTTAGGGATATGATCCACAGCTAAGATGTGAGATAAGAACTAGGAGGGAGGCAGGGGAATTTCCTTGAAATAGCTAGTATGACCTACCTAAGTTTATTTGGTATTTATTTGGTTGGTCGGTCGAGTATAGGGATAATATGTGATATGTTATTTAACCCATGTTTTGGTGGCGGTGTTTGAAAATGACATCTGAAAATATTGAGATAAGCAATGAAGCACATGAGGGCCGTTGATCATTTCGACAAAAGGTAATGAAACACAACGATAATAATAATCATCTTTGGCGGCGCAATCGTCGAACAATGATAACCATCGTGGGGAAATTATCATGTCAAATGGTAACCATTTGGTTGGTAATCATGGCCAAGATAATAAGAATGGACATTTCAAGAAGAGAGGTTCAACAATGGCGTGAAGGCGTCGGCATCGACACCGTTTCAAAGGAAGAAGAACGACCACCGGTCGTATGTTTCAAATCTTGGACGGGGAGGACACACACATCAGTCCAAAGCTGTCTGTGACAATCAAAAGCGTGTTTTAATTGCGGAAGAAGGTCACTTAGCTCGATTTTATCGTATGGTGAAGTCGAAGTCCAATTGAGATAGTGATGCGAAAGGATGTCCCGAACAAAACAAAAGCGCCGTAGTTTAAGAGGCGTTTTTTTTCTCGTGACGAGGAACACGAATAAAATTATCACGGGTAAGTTAATCATAAATTCTTGCGAAGTCTATATAAGTATTAAATCTGGGTTCTACCTATTATTTTATCTCTCTTGCTTTGCGTTCAGCGTTTAAATTTGACTCGGAGAAATTGGACTTTGATTTATCTGTTTAAACTTAGTTGGGAGAAACCTTCGTTACCTCCTTTGTTTATAAATCTTGTTGATTCAAATAAACACTTTCACGTTACTGTCGATCTTATCTCTTTGAAAATACTTGCCTTTGATTTTTTGGAATCGATTGGTTAACTACTCATCATTCTTTTAAATAAGGTTGTTAGCTTTTATATTCTAACAACTTTGTTATCTGAATTCAAAGTAACCAAACCCTAAAGTTAATCATTGTTATATCAAGCCATAAGTAAAGAGCCCGAACCTTTAGTTGTTGACTTCCTTGTGTGGAATGCAAAAAGCCGGACTTTACGTAGGCGACATCGTGAATGAAGATGGCAAGTTTATAGGTATCATTGTGAGAGTCTTATCTAGGTTAAGGGATAGAAGTCACGAGTTGGTATCGATGTGACGTCTTATCAAGTCTTGGATAAAATCATGATTTTGAATGATATTTCTATCATTAATAAATTTCTTGCGTATTCTTGAAGACTTCTCTAGCCTACCTAGGCGTGAAATCGAATTTTGTATTGACCCGATCTGAAAACCCATTTCTTAAACCCTCGAAATATTTCTTGACTAAATGAGCAGTTTACGTGGTTTATGATGAAAGTCATAATAAAAGCATTGGAATAATGAAAATCATGGGTATATGAAGTATTAGTAAGTTTTATGATGAGTTATGTTGGTTAGGTATGTGAAAACATGAAAGTTTCTTAGAAATCACAAAGAGTTGAAAATCAGATTTTGGTGAAAAGCGTAACATGAAATTCAATTGACCATATCTCTTATTATATTTTGAATTTTTGAATGTGGTCAAGTCCTAGAGTTAGATCTATGAGTTACCTAACTAATCCAAGTGGAATTACTGGAAAAGGTGTTGTAGATTTTTGTGTGGACTGATTTTAGCAAAGGAGGCCAAAGCTGTAAATTTCAAAAAACTACTGCCCAGAAACTTTAAGGGGCTGTTTCGGCCACTTAAATTATGAGAAAAATTCTGGCCTTTTGGGACATGAAAGTATATGGTATAAAGTACCTCCTGTCCAAAAATGAGCTCATTCGACTTAAAATGAGCAAGTTATGACTATTTCAATATTTAGGTTTTTCAAATGAAAAAAATGCTATAACTTGAGGAGTTCTATAACTCAGATGACCATGAAATTTAAACTAGAAGCTCACGTTAACATGTGTAAGGTCCTGCCAAGATTTGGGAATTTTGGAGTTAAACTTGAGGTAGCTAATTTCTTAAGGAATTAATTAGAAATTGATTTTTGAAAAATAGTAAATGAATTTTAAAATTTAGAAAAATATATTTTCATTATGGGACTATATTATACTAAATCCCAGAAAAGAAATATTTTTGGGACTAATTTGGTATTTTTCATGAAAATAGTTTAATTCTGAACATATGAGTTAAATATGTTATGTGAAGTAACAAAGTTGAAAATAGGATTTTATGGCTAGAAGAATCCTATATAGAGTATATGCATATTTTTTGATGAGGATTTGATAATTGGTGATGATATTTTATGAGTATGGCATTTTGAATGATTAAATGCATTATATGGTAAAAGCGTAAACAATTGAGATAAATTGTTTATAAATTTAAGAAGTGATTAAAATATTGTTATAATATTAATGTTATTAGATTATGAGATTATTAAGTGATTGATAACATGGGGATATTCTTGAATCTGGGATAAATTATATTATAAATGTTTAATATTTATCCTTTATCTCATTTGATTGATTCTTTATATCATTATCCTCATGCTTTATATTATGTTGAAAAGTCAATACGTGGCTTTGTGGTGCATAGATGGACTTGGTATGATTATGACCGAGGATTGTTTGGGTATAATCATAGCAGTAATTGAAAACACAATTATCTTTGGCCGTAGTGCATGGATAATTTGTGGTCGTGATACTAATGAATACACAATTATCTTTGGTAGTAGTGCATGGATAATTTGTGGTGGTTGATACTAATGAATACCACGATTATCTTTGGTAGTAGTGCATGGATAATTTGTGGTGTCGTGATACTTAATGAATACACGATTATCTTTGGTAGTAGTGCATGGATAATTTGTGGTCGTGATCTTAATGAATACACAATTATCTTTGGTAGTAGTGCATGGATAATTTGTGGTGTGATCTTAATGAATACACAATTATCTTTGGTAGTAGTGCATGGATAATTTGTGGTCGTGATACTTAATGAATACACAATTATCTTTGGTAGTAGTGCATGGATAATTTGTGGTGCGTGATACTAATGAATACAATTTATCTTTGGTAGTAGTGCATGGATAATTTGTGGTCGTGATCTTAATGAATACACAATTATCTTTGGTAGTAGTGCATGGATAATTTATGGTGCGTGATCTTAATGAATACACAATTATCTTTGGTAGTAGTGCATGGATAATTTAATGGTGTCGTGATCTTAATGAATACACATTATCTTTGGTAGTAGTGCATGGATAATTTGTGGTCGTGATACTTAATGAATACCTGATTATCTTTGGTAGTAGTGCATGGATAATTTATTATGGTCGTGATCTTAATGAATACACGATTATCTTTGGTAGTAGTGCATGGATAATTTGTGGTGCGTGATCTTAATGAATACACGATTATCTTTGGTAGTAGTGCATGGATAATTTGTGGTGCGTGATCTTAATGAATACCACGATTATCTTTGGTAGTAGTGCATGGATAATTAAGTGGTGCGTGATCTTAATGAATATCCTTGGCACGTAGTGCGGGGATGATTCGATGATATGGATTAATTATTGAAATTTGAGTCTCGTGATGAAATATTAATTCATGGATGTGGTAAAAAATCGTCTTTGGTAGTAGTGCATTGATAGACTTGGTATGATTATGACCACGGATTATTGGGTATAATCATGGTAGTAATTGAAAACTCGAATATCCTTGGCCGATGGTGCATGGATAATTCATGGTTGTGATACTATTAAAATTGAGTCTCGATATTATTGGTTTTACGATTATATATCTTTGGTTTCTGCAAAGATGAATTGTTAATATATCTTTGGCTGTAGTGCAAAGATGAATTGTTAATGAATATCTTTGGTAGGATTGCAAAGATGAATTTAATATTTTCAACGATAAAGGTATTCAAGGTATCCTCACCTCTTTATCATACCAGTGCGTACCCTAATTTGAGGCGAAATTCCATAAGGAGGGAGATTGTGAGACCCAGTTTTATCGATAAAGATTTAAATTTTGTTGAAATAATTTTTTAATATTATGGTGTGAATTTAAGATAATATTATAGTTGTGGGTAGTATTTATAAATTTTGCAAAGTATCACAGTGGTTATATTATATTAGATTGGTGGGGAATATTAGGTTTAGCGAGGGAATATTAAATACAATGGCTCAATCATCATTGGTGGACCCTAGCGAAATTATTGTCGGATTGAAAAAAGCGACAAAAATATTTTATTGAAATAACGGCGGAAGTTTTCTGGTGATTCTTGTTGAACTACTTTCGGTAGTAAAAGTAAATGTACGATGTCGTGTGGTTGCGTAGTAGCACTGCGGTATTGATTATTGATGCTTATGTGAGAAGTCACTCGGTTTGATTCCATTATTGTCGATTAATAATATGAATTATTATAGCGATAATGGCGTTTTGTTTTATTAAATATTATTAACGTAATAAAAGCGAAACATCTTTATATAAAATAGAATACTTTATTAAAGTTATTACATAAATAGAATATATTATATTTTATTATGCATAGTGTTGCGTAGTGTTTTTTGCATAGTGTTTTGCATAGTATTGCATAGTGTTTGCATAGTAAAATGTTTTTATATAAATAGAATATATTATATTTTATTTAAAGATTTTTCTTTAAATATGGATAGTCAGTTAAAATGCGTCAATCTGGACCGATAGTTCATGGATTAATTCTTATGCATTCCATTTTCTATAAATAGAAGCTCATTCCTTCATTATTTTCTTACGAATTCATTGAAACTACAGAGAGAAATTATAGAGAAAGCTATAGAGAAAATTATAGAAAGAAGAAGAGTATTACTTTACTTCACTTCTTACATATTAGGTTCTTTTACGGTAAGGGGTGTTATTCTTTTCTTCTTGAAAGAACTTTACACATTATTCCATTCATTATTATTACATTGGAATAACTTTTGTAAAAAGTGGCATACCTATACATAACTTTGTATCTGTGGCATACCTATATACTTGGTGAAATCCTTATATTATTCCATTGCTTATTATTACATTGGAATAACTTTTGTATCTGTGATTTACCTATACTTGGTGACATTCTTCTATTATTACATTTGGAACATCACATGCATGTGTTTTACAGGACTGGTTAAATTTTTATTATTACTACATTGGAACATCACATGCATGTGTTTTACACGGGACTGGTTAAAATCTTTATCATTACATTGGAATATCTATCATGTGTTTTTTTTACAGGATGCAGTTCCATCTTTATTATTACATTGGAACATCACATCGATTGTGAATTTCACGACACAGTTCCGTTATTATTATTACATTGGAATAACTTTGTCTATCATCTGATATCTGCGCATGCATGGTGATTTCTTTTGTTATTCCATTCTTTATTATACCCGGTTGGTTAAAACTTTGACTTATATACTCCATGAAATTAGTAGAATATCCTTGATATTTGCGTTTCATCGATATCTTTTCATGGAAATATTCTTGATCATTCTTGAATTTTACTCTCTGAAAGCGATGATCGTGTTGACAATTTGGGCGTTAATAATTCATGGATTAAATAATTCTTGAACTTGTTTTATTGAATTATTATGTCATTGTCATCATCCTCGTATTATATATTATGTTATCTTTGGCTTACGTGCGTAGATGAACTTAGTATGATTATGACCGAGGATCATTCGGTATAATCATGACTTGATATAAATGATGTGACAAAAGTCCTCGATGGCACGTAATGCACGGTGATGGATAGTTTTGGTATGATTATGACCGGGGGTGATTCGGTATAGTCATGACCATTGATAATTTGATGAAAATCCTTGGCCAGTAGTGCGAGGATGATTAGATGTGGTGGTTTATTTATTAAAATTTGAGTCTCGTGATAAAAATTGATGAAAACCTTTTAAAACCTAAAAGATAGTAGACTTTATTCTCTACTTGACTCTTTTAATGGATTGCTTATTCATTGCGATTAAAGCGGTTGTCTATTGTATTTTATCGGTTTAACATTTGTTGAAGGCTAATGATAATTTATTACGCATTATCTTAGTCATAATATTTCTTCTTGGGCTAGTTGAGCTCACCCTTTCTTTCCTTTATTCTCTTGAGAAATGAGAACATAGGCTTGAGACAGTCGGGGAGCAGTAATGGTCGAGGGATAGCATTAGTAGTCCTCACTATTACGTGAAATAGTGTGATAATAGTTGTAATGAGGACTCCTTTTGAGTTTGTATAATATCTAGTAGACAATATTTGTATTCAAACTCACGATTTATATCGTATTATACCACGACAGTTATATTAGTAAGTTGTATTTGAATTTATGTACCATGTAAGTGGCGACCCAAGATGGGTGGCGTATACCTAATTTTGAGGCGTCTGGTCGTTCTCCTTCCTTAACAATGGTGTTGATGATGGCGTCTTTCCATCATTGTTGAATCTCCTCTTCTTGAAATGTCCATTCTTATTGCTTTGTCCATGATTACCACCGGAAGTGGTTACCATTTCTGGCATGTTGATTCCTCCACGCTTATTGTCACCGCTCCGATGATATTATCACTTTGTATTATCATTTTTGCCTACCGCTTCTTGGTTGGGTTGACTTCATTATTGTGCTCAAATAACTGAGCCCTATTAACAACATCCGAATATAAACACGGTTTATGAGAGATAAGATATTGACGTATCTCGGGTTTGAAACTCTTAGAAACATTCGCGTCATTCTCTCCTTATTATCAACCAAATGGGACGAAACCGACAAATTTCGGCAAACTTGGCTTCGTCTTCGCGACACGGTCATGTTATTTTGCTCCAGTTTAATGAACTTTACCTCTTTCATGTGACGAATACTTTCAGGAAAGTATTTGTCGTTGAATAGTTCTTGAAACTTTTCCCAAAACATCTTCGATCACGCGAGGTTGAGTCGCTTTTCTGATTCCCACCAAAGAATCGCCTCTACCCATGAACATGAAGGTGACAAAGGGAACCTTTTGCTCCTCGAAGCAACCCAAGACATCAAATGTGAGACCCCGAATTTTATGAAATAAAAGTATTCAATTTTTTTATTTTGGTGAATAGTTAAATTGATAAAAGTTTAAAGTTAAGGGTGACATTTGAAAATTTTTCAAAGTAAGTGATGATGAAGTTTTGTTTTATTAGTATTATTAATGTAATAAAATGGAAAAGCTTTATATAAAAAACAAAATACTTTTATAAAGTTATTCGTTTTATTAGACTATAAATAGAATATATTATATTCTATTATGCGTAGTATTTTGCATAGTAAAATCTTTTATATAAAAATGAATACTTTTATAAAATTATTTATTTTATTGGACAATAATTAGAATATATTATATTTTATTACGCATAGTATTTGCATATAAGTACTGCATAGTGTTTGTATAGTAAAATCTTTTTATATAAAATAGAATACTTTTATAAAGTTATTCGTTTTATTAGACTATAAATAAAATATATTATATTCTATTATGCATAGTATTTTGCATAGTAAAATCTTTTATATAAAATAGAATACTTTTATAAAGTTATTTGTTTTATTAGACAATAATTAGAATATATTATATTTTATTATGCGTAGTATTTGCATAGTGTGCTGCATAGTATTTGCGAGCCAGTAAAAAAATTTTTATATAAAACGAATAACTTTATAAAAGTATTACATTTATATAAAAAGATTTTACTATATAAACTACTATGTGTGACGCCTGAAAATAGGTATACATCACCTATTACGAGTTGTCAATACATAGTGCGAAACAACTACAACTTTATTATTACAACAAGAAACTATGAGTTTGAATACAAATATTATCTTCAGACAATATCTATACTCAAATAAATCCTCATCACATTTATTGATACATTATTTTACAAAAATGGTGAGGACTACTAAACAATCCTTTCTAAAACCTTCATTCCATACCCCAGGCTGCATCTAGCTATATTCTCCTCACGAGAAAAATGGAACAAAAGGAAAAGGGTGAGCTCAACTAGCTCGATAAAGAATATTATGACTAAGATAATATACAACAAATTTATCGTTAGTCTTCAACGAGGAAAAATATAATAGAATACAATAGACAACAAATTTTAAATCAATATTCATGATGAAATAATAATTCATTAGAAGAGTTAAGTAGAGAATGCAAACTACTATCTTACATGTATGAATTTAAAAGTTCATCGCTCATCTTTTATCCTGTAACATCAATCAATATACATCCGGAATCAAATATTCATCTTTGCACTACAGAGCCAAAGATATTCATCGATTAGTCATGTTCATTTAAACACTGTTCATCTTTGCACTATGGGCCAAAGATATTCTTCAAAATCATTCATCTTTGCACTACGGGCCAAAGATATTCTTAAGAAATCATTCATCTTTGCACTTCAGGGCCAAAGATATTCCATAATATCATCATTTAAGACCGAGGATGATGAAAATATTTTTAAAAGCGAATCCAATGAAACAAAATGACAAGGATTAAGGATTAAGGATTAAGTACTTGGTTTTATCCAAGTCCAAAAATACCTCAAAAATAATCATAGTGGTGTAAAATTCAAGAATGATCAAAACATGGATACAATCGAGTTAGTATCCGAATATATGTTTTAGACGAAAAGAAGAAATTTTATTTTTCTATGAGAGTAGTGCAGATATATCGTGAATAGTCTTAGTATCGTGAATAGTAATTCAGACACCAAAAGATAGAAATTCCACAAAAAACATCTTCACGCTTACGCTGAATAAGAACTCGTGAATAAGAACTCAATAATAATAACTAAATGAATAAGTAACTCATGAATAAGAACCCATGAATAGTAACCCCGACATGAAAAAGTTCAAAATTTGATAAAAACTTCAGATCAACATTTCGATAATGATATTGAAGAAATAATATCATTACGAAAAAAAAATAATATCCCTTACCTCGAAAGATCAAGATTTACAAATAGAATCTAAGGTATAGTCTTTGAAGGGAACTTGCCGCCTCTAGCAATACTCAAAGTATACTCAAAATACTCACAAGAATACGCCGATAATATAGAGAGAAAACTTGAGTTTACGGTGTGATTTTCAATTCTAACCTAAGCACCTATTTATAGGAAAATCTTTAGAACACCAAAAGCGAAAAATTTAATAAAATATATTATTATTAATAAATTTCCCTCGCCTCTTTGGAAATCAGATCCCAACATTTCCCACATGCCAACCTTCTAGAAAGAAATGATAAAAAACGTTTTTCATAAAATAAATAATTAAAACTTACAAAAATCAATTATTTGAGCTTGAACTTCAATAATTCATAATAAATAGCCCTTTCATCAGAAAATTCGAATCTCGCGAGAGTTTTATAGGAAATTCAATTCTCTACAACTTTGCAGAAGAAAGTTTTTCAAATTCCAAACAGAAATTGACCGAAATCCACAAACGGTCGATTTTATAGGCTATAATCAAATTTCAGTCAATAAATGGGGTCCACCGACATGTTTAACATGTTTTAAACATTTATTGCAACAAAAATACTCTTCCTCCTCGTATACTCATATATCCCACATTCGTTGTAAAAATATCAACGTTAATATATTATTAAAATAATATATTTAAATGAATTATTTTATCAGAAAAAGATAAAATATTAATTTTCAACAATTGTCATTTTAAAAATTTTCTCCATCTATATCCACATAAAATCAATATTTTCCTCATCATATAAATCAATAATTAATTATTCACAAATAATATTACGAATCACAATATTGACAACCCGGCGGTTCCTCAGGAAGAGAACTTTCCAATAAGAATTTCTTCTTACTGGCGCGCAATTAGGTGACCAAACCTCTCCTTAAACAGAACTTTCTAGACATTGCCAATAATGTTATCTAATAATATTATTCAGATAATATGAATTATTGCTTCGATAAAGAAAATATCGTGTAATGACAATTATTGAAACAACAAGAATATAAAATATCAACGCAAAGAATTATTAACTCAATAAAATATCGAATAAAAATTATCGTAACCATTATTGAGTAGTGCCTTCTTACGTAAGAATCAATAATTGGTGCAATCTGCAGTAATCGCTCAACAACGACAGCGTATTAGTGTGTTTTAACCACCGGGTATTCAACAAGATAATTGGTAATAACTACTGCGTTATTTAAAAACAACTTATATTTGTCGCTTTCTTCATCCAATCGCTTTCCGTTATGGGGCCCACACATGGTCATTTACTACCGTCGTACGAATATTCTGAAGACGATGCAGAATATTCCACGACCAAACGAATATTCCCCAACAACAATGAATATTTTATAACCACTTGCTTATTTTGAAATATTTGCGTATTTAACCCTTAACTATCCACATTAATCAAATCAACCCTTACTATTTCAAAATAATAAATAAAGGAAATTCCTTTTATTTAAAAATTTGGTCTTACAACCTCCCTCCTTATGAAATTTCGTCCTCGAAATTGGCGTCGTGATACTGTGTTTGAAAAGGTGAGGATACCTCGCTTTCATTTCGTTTCTAATTCCTGTCATTTCCTCTATAGCATGATTCCTCCACAAAACTTTAACTTGTGGTATGACCTTTCTTGCGTAGGACATGCTCCTTCCTATCCAAGATCTTGTGATTACCTCCTCATCGTTAAGTCTTCTGCTATCTCGTCCGATTCTAACTTCAATAACGTGGTTCGGTCTTTCACATATTTACGGAAATGCGGATATGTGAAACACATTATGAACACGAGACATACTTTAGGTAACGCAAGTCTATAGGCTACATTTCCTACTCGGTCAAGAATTTGAAATGGACCAATAAATCGTGGATTGAGCTTTCCTCTCTTCCCAAATCTTGTAACTCCCTTCCATGGAGCAACTCATGACAATACGCGATCCCCTACATTAAATTCCACGTCCTTTCGATGAAGATCGGCATAACTCTTTTTATCGATCTTGTGCCGTTTGTATACGTTGTCCGAATCATTTGGATCTTTTCGGTGAGTCATACGTATTAACTCGGGTCCCAACAATGTTGCTTCACCCACCTCATCCCAACATATTGGAGAACGACATTTTCGTCCATATAATGCTTGAATGGAGCCACACCTATACTTGCACGATAAGCATTGTTGTTGTAGGAGAATTCCACCAATGGTAAATACTTATCCCAACTACCCTTGAAGTCTAGGACACGAGTCTTAATAGATCTTCAAGAGTTTGAATAGTCCTCTCGATTGTCCGTCCGGTTTGGGGATGGTATGCTTAACTAAATCGCAAAATCCGTGCCCATAGCTTTTTGCAAGCTAACCCAAAATCTTGAAGTGAATCTTGGGTCACGATCCAAACTATGGATACAGAATGCCATGCAACCTCACAATCTCATTCACGTCATATACTAGCAAGACGTTCAAGGAATAAGTCTCCGTGTCGGCAAGAAATGAAGCGAACTTGGTTAATCTATCAACAATAACCCAAATAGCATTGATGCCTTGAGAAACCGTAGGAAGACCCGTAAATCGAAATCCATAGTAATGTGTTCCCACTTCCATTCCGGAATCTCAAGTGGTTGCAACGGACCCTTAGGTACAAGATGCTCGCCTTTACACGTTAGCAAGTTAAACACATCGAGATAAACTTTGCAATCTCTCTCTTCATATTGTTCCACCAAAATGTATGTCAAAGATCACGATACATTTTAGTACTTCGAGATGGATTGCAAATGGTGTATTGTGTGCCTCCATCATAATCTTGTACTTTAAATCGAGTCGTTAGAAACACAAAGTCTAGAGTGGACTCAAGTATTCCTTCTTCATCAATTCTAAGCTTAGGAATAGCTCCTTCTTGTACTTTCTTCTTCATACATATCGCCTCGATTCGGTGGCTTGAAAGCAACCTTAACTTTTTCTATTAAAGTTGGCTCTACATTATACTTGACATCATCGCTTTCGTTCCGCATATGATCTTCTACTCAATGCGTCGGCTACCACGTTAAACTTTTACCGGGATGGTATTGAATAGTGTGGTCGTAGTCTTTCAATAGCTCGAGCCAACGTCGTTGCCGCGTGTTGAGTTCTTTTTTGAGTGAAGAAATATTTAAGGCTTTTATGGTCTGAATATATCTCCACTTTCTCCCCATATAGATAGTGCCTCCATATCTTTAAGCAAAACGATTGCTGCATAACTCTAGATCATGAGTAGGATAATTCCTCTCATACTCTTTTTAAGTTGTCATGAGGCATAAAGCATGACTTTCCCACGTTGCATGAGAACACATCCTAACCCTTTTGCACGAAGCATCATTTGTAGATAACAAATCCATCCGAACCGGATGGTATTGTTAGAACAGTCTTAAAATAAGTCTCCTCTTAAGCTCTTGGAAACTCTTCTCGCATTCTTCGCTCCCAAACGAATTTTGTATCCTTCCGAAAGTTAATTTGGGTTAATGGAGTAGCGATTCGAAAAACCTTCCACGAATCTCCGATAATAACCAAATTAAGCCAAAAAACTACGTACTTGATCCACCGACTTGGTTGCTCCCAACTTTGTATTGCTTCAATCTTGGCCGGATCAACAGATACTCCATGTTTGACACCACGCATTGCCCGAGGAATGCTACTTCCTCAAGCCGAACTTCGCATTTCTTCAATTTGGCATATAGTTTGTTTTCACGAAGCCTTTGGAGTACCGAACTTCAAATGGTGCTCATGATCTTCACGACTTTTGGAATATATGAGGATGTCATCAATAAAAACAACAACGAATCGATCCAAATATTCCTTGAATACTCGGTTCATCATATCCATGAAAGCCGCAGGAGCATTAGTCAATCCGAAAGACATGACTAAGAATTCATAATGCCCGCATCTGGGGTTCTAAAGCGCGTCTTTGGAATATCCTCGCCTAATCTTGGTGATGATATCCGAATCGAAGATCGATTTTGAAAAGAATTGTGCCCTTTCTTGAATCGGGTCAAACAAGTCATCAATACGAGGTAGAGGATACCTATTCTTGATGGTGACATGGTTTGTGACGCCCCAAAATTAGTTATACGTCACCCGTCTTGGGTCGCCACTTACATGGTACATAAATTCAAATACAACTTACTAATATAAGCGTATGGTATATAATACGACATAAACCGTGAGTTTGAATACAAATATTATCTACTAGATATTATACAAACTCAAAAGGAGTCCTCATTACAACTATTATCACACTATTTCACGAATAGTGAGGACTACTACTAATCTTATCCTCCGGACCATTACTCCGCTCTCCCGACTCGTCCCAAATATGTTCTCATTTCCTGAAGAGAAACGGTGAAAGAAAAGGGTGAGCTCAACTAGCCCAAAGAAGAAATATTATGACTAAGATAATGCGAGAATAAATTATCATTAGCCTTCAATGTTAAACCGATAAAATACAATAGACAACCAGTTTAAGCTGCGGCGGAATATCTGATCCATTAAAAGAGTCAAGTAGAGAAAAAATCTACTATCTTTTAGGTTTTAAAAGGTTTTCATCAATTTTTATCGCCGAGACTCAACAATAAATAAACCACCACATTTAATCATCCCTGCATACCACGGTCAAGGATTTTCATCAAATTATCAATGGTCATGACTATACCGAATCACCCCCGGTCATAATCATACCAAAAACTATCCATCATCGCATTACACAGCCACCGAGGACTTTTGTTACATCATTTATATCAAGTCGTGATTATACCGAATGATCCTCGGTCATAATCATACTAAGTTCATCTTTGCACGTAAAGCCAAAAGATAACATAATATAACATGAGGATGATGACAATGACATAGTAATTCAATAAAACAAGTTCAAGAATTATTTAATCCATGAATTATTAACGTCCAAATTGTCAACATGATCTTTGTTTAAAGAGAGTAAAATTCAAGAATGATCGAAGAATATTTCCATGAAAAGATCTTTGGATGAAACGCAAATATCGAGGATATTCTACTAATTTCATGGAGTATAAAGTCAAAGTTTTAACCAACTGGGTATAATAAAGAATGGAATAACAAAAGAAATCACCATACGTGCGATTGCCTTAACATGGACGAAGTTATTCAACAGAATAATAATAACGGAACGGGTCGGGTGAAATTACATGAAGCGGGATGTTCCAACCGAGAATAATAAAGATGGAACCAGATCCGGTGTAAAACACACGAGATAGGATATTCCAACGAGAATGATAAAGACGGAACCGGTCCTGTAAAACACAGACGCATGGATGTTCCAACAGAATAATAAAAAGCGGAACCAGTCCCAGTTAAAAACACATGACGAGGATGTTCCAATGTAATAATAGAAGAATGTCACCAAGTATAGGGTAAACCGCGTATACAGGTTATTCCAACAGAATAAATAAGAATGGAATAACATAAGGAATAACATAAGATTCTCTAGCGATAAAATCCTATTTTCAACTTTGTTACTTCACATAACATATTTAACTCATATGTTCGTAACTAAACTATTTTCATGAAAAATACCAAATCAGTCCCAAAAATATTTCTTTTCTAGGATTTATCATAATATAGTCCCATGATGAAAATATATTTTTCTCGGAATTTTTAAAATTCATTTACTATTTTTCAAAAATCAATTTCTAATTAATTTCTTAAGAAATTAGCTACCTCAAGTTTAACTCCAAAAATTCCCAAATCTTGGCAGGACCTTACACATGTTAACGTGAGCTTCTAGTTTAAATTTCATGATCATCGGAGTTATAGAACTCCGGTTATAGCATTTTTCGTCGGAAAAACCTAAATATTAAAATAGTCATAACTTGCTCATTTTAAGTCAGAATGAGCTCATTTTTGGACAGGAGGTACTTTATACCATATACTTTCATGTCCCAAAAACCCAGAATTTTTTCTCATAATTTAAGTGGCCGAAACAGCCCTCTCTGAAATCATGGCAGCGAATTTTTTCTGGTTTTGCAGCTTTGCACTCCTTTGCTAAAATCAGTCCACACAAAAATCTACAACACCTTTTCCAGTAATTCCACTTGAATTAGTTAGGTAACTCATAGATCTAACTCTAGGTCTTGACCACATTCAATAATTCAAAATATAATAGGAGATATGGTCTATTGAATTTCATATTACGTTTATCACCAAAATCGATTTTCAACTCTTTGTGATTTTAAGAAACTTTCATGTTTTTACATACTAACCAACATAACTCATCATAAAACTTACTAATACCACGAATACCCATGATTTTCATTAGTCCAATGCTTTTATTATGACTTTCATCATAAAACCACGTAAAGCTGCTCATTTAGTTGAAGAAATATTTGAGGGTTTAAGAAATGGGTTTTTTATCTTTGGGGTCAATACAAAATTCGATTTCACGCTCTAGGGTAGGCTAGAAATCTTCAAGAATCGTCAAGAAATTTATTAATGATAGAAATATCATTCAAAGCGCTACTCTTATCCAAGACTTGGATAATACGTTACATTGATACCAATCTGTGACTTCTATCCCTTAACCTAGATAGCACCTCACAATGATATCTATAAACTTGCCATCTTCATTCACGATGTAAGCCTCTGTAAAGTCCCGCTTTGTGCATTCCACACAAGGAAGTCAACAACGAAAGGTTCGGGGCTCTTTACTTATGGCTTGATATGACAATAATTGACTTTAGTAGTTTGGTTATGAATATAAAAGCTAACAACCTTACGAAAAGAATGATGAGTAGTTAACCAATTGATTCCTAAAATACCATCAAAGGCAAATATTTTCAAAGAGATAATATCGACAGGTAACGTGAAAGTGTTTATTTGAAACAACAAGATTAATAAACAGTGGAGGTAACGAAGGTTTCTCCCAACGAAGTTTCAATAGATAAATCAAAGTCTAATTTTTTTTTCGGAGTCAAATTTAAACATTGAACACAACTAGGTAGAATAAAAGAGTGGGTAGAACTTGTATTGAATAAAGTATAGACTTCGCAATAATTAATTTACCCGTAATAACTTCGTTCGGTTTTCTCGACAAACGCTTTCTCGCTTAAATTACTCGAGTTTGACTTTACTATAGGGTACATTCCACCTTTAAGTGCTTCTTCACATTCTGATCCATGATTTGAATCATTATTCTCCGATCCATATCGAATTCGGGTTGGCCGCTATGCATGTGGTAATTAGAATTCGATGTTGGGTTCTCTCAATTCTTTGTCCAAAAAGCAAAGTCCATTTCATCTATTTTGGCTTTATTGGATCGGACGTCTTTTCTACACTATCAACGCGTTGTGCGGCTTTCACCCATACATCGTCTATTCTCCTTCGTTCGGTTGTTTTTTTCTTTCACCGATCTTTGATTTTAAATTCTCGATTCCAACTTTAATATCTTACACTTTGCCAAAGCGTGATTTTGTTCGAGCATCACATATCGGGTAACCCAATTTTGAATTGTTGTATCCCTTTGTTCCACGACCAGTTTCTTGCAGTTCTTCAACTGTTCTTCTAGCTCACGAACACGATTTTGTAATTCTAAGTTTTGATCATAAATTTCTTCTAACCAATTCTCCTCGGGTTCCCCTTCTTCCTCTTCTTCCTCACTTTCACCGCTACCTCCTCTGCAACTAGCTCAAGATGCAACAATTAGTTCTTCATTTACTACGTGGATATCTCTAATTTGTTCCTCGTCCGACGATCGCATTAACTCGATTAGTGATTAAAGGTGTCACAACGGTCACATTCACTCCATTGTGAATATTTTCAAATTTGCCATTTCCAAACACCGCCACAACACAAGGGGTTAATTAATATATCAAATATTATCCCTATACTACGTGAGCCAATTAAATAACAAATAAACTTAGGTAGGTCATACTAGCGAAGAAAATTCCGTCTCTCCTCTCTAGTTCTTATCTCACATCTTAGCCGGGATCATATCCACTAGCTACGATACCAACCGTTGTGGCCCCCAAAATTAGTTATCGTCACCCATCTTGGGTGCGCCACTACATGGTACATAAATTCAAATACAACTTACTAATATAAGCGTAGTGTATATAATAATCGACATAAAGCGTGAGTTTGAATACAAATATTATCTACTAGATATTATACAAACTCAAAAGGAGTCCTCATTACAACTATTATCACACTATTTCACGTAATAGTGAGGACTACTAATGCTTATCCTCTGGACCATTACTCCGTTCCCAGACTTCGTCCCGAATATATTTCTCATTTCACAGAAGAGAACGGTGAAAAAAAAGGTGAGCTCAACTAGCCCGATGAAAAATATTATGACTAAGATAATGCGAGAATAAATTATCATTAGCCTTCAACAATGTTAAACCGATAAAATACAATAAACAACCAGGTTTAAGCTGCGGCGGAATATGCAATCCATTAAAAGAGTCAGTAGAGAATAAAATCTACTATCTTTTAGGTTTTAAAAGGTTTTCATCAATTTTTATCATTTGAGACTCGACAATAAATAAACCACCACATTTAATCATCCGCATACCACGGTCAAGGATTTTCATCAAATTATCAATGGTCATGTGACTATACCGAATCACCCCAGTGTCATAATCATACCAAAACTATCCATCAACGCATTACGTGCCACTTTGAGGACTTTTGTTACATCATTTATATCAAGTCGTGATTATACTTAATGATGATCCTGGTCATAATCATACTAAGTTCATCTTTACGTAAGCGAAAGATAACATAATATAACATGAGGATGATGACAATGACATAGTAATTCAATAAAACAAGTTCAAGAATTATTTAATCCATGAATTATTAACGTCCAATTGTCAACATGATCTTTGTTTTGTAGAGTAAAATTCAAGAATGATCGGAAGAATATTTCCATGAAAAGATCTTTGGATGAAACGCAAATATCGAGGATATTCTACTAATTTCATGGAGTATAGAAGTCAAAGTTTTAACCAACCGGGTATAATAAAGAATGGAATAACAAAAGAAATCACCATGCATGCGGTACTTGCGCAGACGGAGGTTATTCCAATGAATAATAATAACGGAACCGGTCGGGTGAAATTCACAACGCAAGCGGATGTTCAAACAGAATAATAAAGATGGAACCGGATCCGGTGTAAAACACACGGATAGGATATTCAACGAGAATGATAAAGATTTTAACCGGTCCTGTGTAAAACACACGAATGAGATGTTCCAACGAGAATAATAAAAAGCGGAACCGGTCCTGTAAAACACACAGACGGGATGTTCCAACGAAATAATAGAAGAATGTCACCAAGTATAAGGTAAACCGCATATCTGAGTTATTCCAATGAGAATAAATAAGAATGGAATAACATAAGGATTTCACCAAGTATAGGATATCGCCATATATACGAGGTTATGTATAGGGTATACCACTTTTTACAAAAGTTATTCAATGAGAATAATAATGAATGGAATAATGAAGTTCTCTTCAAGAAGAAAGAATAACACCCCTTCCGTAAAAAGAACCTGAATATAGAAGTAGTGAAGTAGCAGAATACTCTTCTTCTTTCTATAATTTTCTCTATAAACTTCTTTACATAATTTCTCTCTAGAGTTTCAATGAATTAAATAAGAAAATAATGAAGGAATGAGCTTCTATTTATAGGAAAATGGAATGCATAAGAATTAATCCATGAAACAGTCCAGATTGATTTACTTTAATCGACGGTCCGTATTTAAAGAAAAATCTTTTAAATAAAATATAATATATTCTATTTATATAAAACATTTTACTATGCAAACACTATGCAAATCTATGCAAAATACTATGCAACACTATCGTAATAAAATATAATATATTCTATTTATAGAATAACTTTAATAAAGTATTCTATTTTATATAAAAGATGTTTCGCTTTTATTACGTTAATAATACGAATAAAAAAAAAGCGTCATTATCGCTATAATAATTCATATTATTAATCGACAATAATGGAATCAAAGTGAGTGACTTCTCACATGGGCATCAATAATCAATCACCGGTGTACTTGTCAACCACGTGATTATTGTACTTTTACTACCGAGAGTAGTTCAACAATATCAACCAGTAAAACTTCCGTAGTTATTTTAATAAAATATTTTGTCATTTTCTCGATCAATCCGACAAATAATTACATTGTGGGGTCCACCAATGATTGAGTAGTTGTCATTTAATATTCCTCGCTAAACCGAATATTCCCAGACCAATCGAATATAATATAACCACTTGCATACTTTACAAAATTTATAAATACTACCCACAACTATAATATTATCTTAAATTCACACCATAATATAAAAAATTATTTTGACAAAATTTAAATCTTTATTGATAAAATCTGGGGTCTCATGGTTCAATTCCCGATAGTCGATACAAAATCGCATACTCCCGTCTTTCTTCTTTTTACGAATAAAAGCAGAGCACCCCGAGGAGATGTCTTAGGACGAGATGAAACCGATGTCCAACAATTCTGTAGTTGGACCTTTAACTCCTGAAGTTCAATAGAGCCATTCGATATGGGGTTTTAGAAATGGGCTTTGTATCGAGTTCAAGATCAATAAAGAATTCAACTTCACGCTCGGGGGTAGGCAGCCGGAAGTTCTTGAGAAATCGTCGGAAAGTCAATAACAACAGAATATTATTCAAATTTGACGTGTCTTTATTCAAATCCATAACATGGGCTAAGAAAGCTTGACATCCGTTTTTTAATAAACGAATAGCCTTATGATTAGATATGATGCGGTGATCGATTTTAATGGTTTAGTTGCTTGAATTAAATACAACGGGTTGGTTAGGAATATGAAAACTAACAACCTTACGAAAATAATCAATTTTGGCATGATGAGTAGTTAACCAATCAATCCCTAAAATAACATCAAAAGCAAGTATCTTTAAAGAGATAAGGTCAACGGTAAGGTAATGGTGCCAACTTGAATCAAACAAGATTTATAAACAGTGGATGTGATGAAAGTTTCCCTAACGGAGTTTCCACAGATAGGTCAAAGTCTAATTTCTCCTGAGTCAAGTTTAAGCGTTGAGCACATGCGGAAAGATAAATGAATGGGTAGCACCCCAGTATCGAAGTAAGGTATAAACTTGAAGAATTTATAAATAGCTTACCCGTGATCACCTCGTTTGGGTTCTCGCGTTATGACCGATCCACAACAAACGCTCTTCCGGAATCGTTGACTTTGACTTTTCGGGACGATCTTTTGAGTCACCGTCCTCATTGAACTAGGTTTATTCTGCAGTCTGATCTCGAAGCGATATGTCCTTCCTTTCCACAACTATAGCATACCTTGAATTGTGGGCGGTTTTGGTGATATGTCCCTCTTTTCGCATTTGTAGCATATAATGGGTGGTGGTTCTCCTCCTCCTTAGAACCAATTCTTTGCAAGACCGCCATCTTCTTCACATGGTGGTTGTTAAATCTCCTCTTTTAAAATCTCCTCCCACTCGCTTCTTCTTCTTTTTTTCATGGCCATGATTACCACCAGAGTGGTAACCATTTTGTCCGTCTGTTTAGTTCTCCGCCGGTTATCATTATTACATTGATCTTTATCTCTCGTACGATCCTGGTTGTGGTCCTCAATTGACCGCACTCATTATCTCGCTTCTAATAATTGAGCCTGTTTACAACATCTCAATAAAGAGAAAATTTATGGAAATGAGATCTTGACGTATCGGGGTTTCAAACCTCTAAGAAACATCCGCGTCATCGTTCCTCATTCTCCACCAAATGAGGTGCAAACACGGATAACTCTGCAAACTTTGCCTCGTCTTTGAGACACCGTCGTATTTGTTTTGTTCCAATCGATGAACTCCACTTCCTTCATATAGCGAACACTTTCGGAAAGTATTTGTCATTAAATAACTTCAAACTTCTCCCAAGACATCTTTGAGTCTGCGGATGGGATGGAGTGCAGCTTCCTGAGACTCCCACCAGGTGATCACTTCGCCACGGAACATAAAGGTGGCGAATGGAACCTTCTGTTCTCCGTGCATCCCAAGACATCGAATATCTTGGTAATTTGTTTGACCCATGTTTCCGCCATGATCGGATCTCGGCTTTCCTTAAATTCAGGTGGTCCCAACTCTTTGAATCGCTTGGTTGTGACAACCCGTGAATTGCTTATCATTTCCTCCCATATTTTGAACACGAGTTTCTCTAAATGCGATTTTGCATGAACTGCAAAAACTTCTAAACATCCCTCGTTCATCATCTCGCTTTCAATGGTGTTGTTCACGGAGGAACATTGCCCGACTGTTGCACGTTTTCCTCGTTGGTGAGTACGAGGCATCTCCACGGTCTCATTTCCATTGTTAATATTCTCGATCGACATTCTCAAATCACTCGTCATAAAACAAGGGTTAATTAAGGAAATCAATATATCACATAATATCCCTATATCTTGACCAACTAACAAATAAGCTTAGGTAGGACACACTAGCGAAGGATTTACTCGTCTCTCCCTCCTAGTTCTATTCCCCGATCTCCGCCAGAGATCATATCCCTAAGCTCGATACCAACCATGGCGCCCCCAAAATAGGTATACATCACCTATTCCGAGTTGTCAATACATGGTACAAAAACAACTATAACTTTATTATTACAACAAGAAAAACTATGAGTTTGAATACAAATATTATCTTCAGACAATATCTATACTCAAATAAATCCTCATCACATTTATTGATACATTATTTTACAAAATGGTGAGGACTACTAAACAATCCTTTCTAAAACCTTCATTCCATACTCAGGCTAAATCTTAGCTATATTCTCGCCTCCACGAGAAAAATGGAACAAAAAGGAAAAGGGTGAGCTCAACTAGCTCGATAAAGAATATTATGACTAAGATAATATACAACAAATTTATCGTTAGTCTTTAACGGGAAAAATATAATAGAATCTGATAGGCAACAAATTTTAAATCAATATTAGCGATGAAATAATAATTCATTAGAAGAGTTAAGTAGAGAATGCAAACTACTATCTTCTATGTATGAATTTAAAAGTTCATCGTCTATCTTTTATCCTGTAACATCAATCAATATACATCTGGAATCAAATATTCATCTTTTGCTACTACGAGGCAAAGATATTCATCGATTAGTCGTATTCATTTAAACACTGTTCATCTTTGCACTACGGGCCAAAGATATTCTTGAACATCATTCATCTTTTGCACTACAGGGCCAAAGATATTCTTAAGAAATCATTCATCTTTGCACTCTCACGTGCCAAAGATATTCCATAATATCATCATTTAAGATGAGGATGATGAAAATATTTTTTAAAGCGAATCCGGTGAAACAAAATGACAAGGATTAAGGATTAAGGATTACGTACTTGGTTTTATCCACGTCCAAAAATACCTCAAAAATAATCATAGTGGTGTAAAATTCAAGAATGATCAAAACATGGATCTGATCGAGTTAGTATCCGGAATATATGTTTTAGACGAAAAGAAGAAATTTTTTTTTTTGAGTAGTCTGTAGTATCGTGAATAGTCAGATATCGTGAATAGTCTTAGTATCGTGAATAGTAATTCAGACACCAAAAGATAGAAATTCCACAAAAACATCTTCACGCTTCATGAATAGTACTCGTGAATAGTAACTCGTGAATAGTAACTCATGAATAAAACTCGTGAATAGTAACTCATGAATAGTAACCCATGAATAGTAACCCCGACATGAAAAAGTTCCAAATTTGATAAAACTTCGGATCAACATTTCGGCATAATGATATTGAAGAAATAATATCATTCTGAAAAAAATAATATCTCTTACCTCGAAAAGATCAAGTCTTACAGCTAGAATCACAAGGTATAGTCTTTGAAGGAACTTGCACCGTCTAGCAATACTCAAAGTATACTCAAAATACTCACAAGAATACGCTCGATAATATAGAGAGAAAACTTGATTTACGGTGTGATTTTCAATTCTAACCTAAGCACCTATTTATAGGAAAATGCTTAGAACACCAAAAGCGAAAAATTTAATAAAATATATTATTATTAATAAATTTCCTACGCCTCTTTGGAAATCAGATCCCAACATTTCCCACATGCCAACCTTCTAGAAAGAAATGATAAAAACGTTTTTCATAAAATAAATAATTAAAACTTATAAAAATCAATTATTTGAACTTGAACTTCAATAATTCATAATAAATAGCCCTTTCATCAGAAAATTCGAATCTCGCGAGTTTTTATAGGAAATTCAATTCTCTACAACTTTGCAGAAGAAAGTTTTTCCAAATTCCAAACAGAATTGGCCAAAATCCACAAACGGGCAATTTTACAAAAGTATAATCAAATTTCGATCGATAAATGGGGTCCAATTTAACATGTTTAACATGTTTTAAACATTTATTGCAACAAAAATACTCTTCCTCCTCGTATACTCATATATCCCACATTCGTTGTAAAAATATCACCAATTAATATATTATTAAAATAATATATTTAAATGAATTATTTTATCGAAAAAGATAAAATATTAATTTTCAACAATTGTCATTTTAAAAATTTCTCCATCTATATCCACATAAAATCAATATTTTCCTCATCATATAAATTAATAATTAATTATTCACAAATAATATTACGAATCACAATATTGACAACCAGGCGGTTCTGGAAAGGGGGCTTCCAATAAGAATTTTTTCTTGCTTGCGCAATTAGGTGACCAAACCTCTCCTTAGATGCGAACTTTCTAGACATTGCCAATAATGTTATCTAATAATATTATTCAGATAATATGAATTATTGCTTCGATAAAGAAAAATATCGTGTAATGACAATTATTGAAACAACAAAGAATATAAAATATCAACGCAAAGAATTATTAACTCAATAAAATCTTCGAGCGGTAAATTCTCGTAACCATTATTGAGTAGTGCCTTCTACGTAAGAATCAATAATTGGTGCAATCTGAGTGTCTTATTTGCTTTCAACAACGCCGTATTAGTGTTTTTTAACCCAACCGGGTATTCCAACAATGATTGATGTATAACTACTACCAGTTATTTAAAAACAACTTATATTTGTCGTTTTCTTCATCCAATCGCTTTCAGTTATGGGGCCCACACATGTCGCTTACTTTGAGGTCAAATACGAATATTCCCAAGCGATCATTTAATATTCCACGACAACAATGAATATTTTATAACCACTTGCTTATTTTGAAATATTTGCGTATTTAACCCTTAACTATCCACATTAATCAAATCAACCCTTACTATTTCAAAATAATAAATAAAGAAAATTCCTTTTTATTTAAAAATTTTGAGGTCTTACACTATGCAAACATTATCTGAACACTATGCATAATAAAATATAATATAATCTAATTATTGTCTAATAAAATGATAACTTTATAAAAGTATTACATTTTATATAAAAAAGATTTTACTATTAGCCTAATAAAAGAAATAACTTTATAAAAGTATTACATTTTTATATAAAAAGCTTTTCTATTTTATTACATTAATAATACTAATAAAATAAAACTTCCTCATCATTATTATTATTCACACTATTAATCGACCATTCGTTCTCCTGAAAGAGGGCTTTTCGATAAGGATTTCTTCCCATTGGTAGCCTTGATTAGGTGACCAAACCTCTCTTGGCGAGAACTTACAGACATCGTTAATATTGCAATAATAATATTAATAACTCTGTCATCTCAATTATTGATTTAATAATATATAAAATATCGACATAATTGAATAAAAAAGCGAATGACTTCTCACGTAAGCATCGATAATCAATCTGCGCATCTTCTTATGCAACCACAGCAGATATTCTTTTCTTTTTACTTATCGAGTAGTTCAACAAAGATTAACGATAAAACTTCCATTGTTATTTTTTCAATAAAATATTTTTGTCGTTTTCTCGATCCGATGATAATTACATTGTGGGGTCTACCAATGATTGTGTCGTCGTATTTAATATTCTCTGTTAAAACGAATATTCCCCGAGACCAATCGAATATTATATAACAACTTAACGTCTTTTGCAAAATTTATAAATATTACCTGAACTATAACATTATATCAAATTTATTTCATAATATTCAAAAATGATATTTATAGAAAATTCATTTTTATTCATAAAAGTTGGAGTCTTAAGTACAATCATTGGTGGACCCCACAATGAAATTATTGTCGGATTGAGAAAACGACAAAAATATTTTTATGAGAATAACGACGGAAGTTTTACCGTTAAAACTGTTGAACTACTCGGTAGTAAAAGTACAGTAATACGCGTGGTTGCATAGTAGCACACGGTATTGATTATTAATGCTACGTGTGAAGTCACTCGGTTTTATTTTATTAGTATTATTAATGTAATAAAACGAAAAAACTTTTTATATAAAATGTAATACTTTTATAAAGTTTTTCGTTTTATTAGACTATAAATAGAATATATAATATTCTATTATGCATAGTGTTTTGCATAGTAAAATCTTTTTATATAAAATAGAATACTTTTATAAAGTTATTTGTTTTATTAGACAATAATTAGAATATATTATATTTTATTATGCGTAGTGTTGCATAATAATATACATAGTATTTTGCGTAGTAAAATCTTTTTATATAAAACAAAATACTTTTATAAAGTTATTCGTTTTATTAGATTATAAATAGAATATATTATATTTTATTTAAAATATTTTGTTTATTAGAATATTTTATTAAATCAATCTGGACCGTCCGTTTAAAAGTAAATCAATCTGGACCGTTCATGAATTAGTTACTATGCAGTCCATTCTTCTATAAATAGAAGCTCATTCCTTCATTATTTCTTACAAATTCACTAAAACTCTAGAGAGAGAAACTATAGAGAGAATTATTCTTCTATAATCTTAAGCGTATTTCTTTAGAGTTTAAGAAAGCTTTGAGCGTAGTGCAAGTTTTCTTCGAGTATATCCTCGCCCTACCACTCGAAATACTCTTCTTTCAAAGGTAAGGGGTATTATTTCTTTCGTATTCATGAAGAGAACTTCTGTTATTCCATTTTTTTAGTACATTGGAATAACTTTATCTGTGATCTCACCCTATACTTGGTGAAATTCTTACATTATTCCATTCTTTATCATTATGTTGGAATAACTTTGTACATCTCAATCTGCATACATGGTGAAATTCTTCATTATTCCATTCTTTATTATTACATTTGGAACATCACATGCGTGCGTTTACGCGTGACACAGTTACTTTATTTATTATTACATTGGAATATCACATGCGTGCGTTTATCATGACCTAGTTCCATTATTTATTATTACATTGGAATATCATATGCGTGCGCGTTTCTGGCATGACTGATTCCATTCTTTATTATTACGCCGAAATATCTTTGTCATGCGTGCGTTCTGCGTGACTGGTTTCATTATTTATTATTACATTGAGAATAACTTTTATCGGTCTGCGATCTATCGCATGCGTATTGATTTCTTTTTGTTATTCCATTCTTTATTATTACATTGGAGTAACTTTGTACATGTGGATTATCACATGCATGGTGAATGATCCTTTGTATTTATTCCTTATTAAATTATGAAAATGATCTGTCTAAGTGGATTACCGCATGGCGGACGAAAATCCATTTATAATTTCATATATTCTTTTATACTCAGTTGGTTAAAGCTTTGACTTCTATAATCCATGAAATTAGTAGAATATCCTTAAAATTTGCGCTTCATCCAGTATCTTTTCATGAAAATATTCTTCTGAGCATTCTTGAATTTTACTCTACAAAGAAGTATCATGTTGACAATTTGGACGTTATTGGTTCCTGAATAAATTAATTCTTGAACTTGTTTTATTGAATTCTTATATCATTGTCATCATTCTTATGTTTATATTATGTTGAAAGTCATCTGTGGCATGTAGTGCATAGATGGATTTGATATGATTATGACCAGGGATTATTCGGTATAATCATGACCGTAATGTTATAAATGATGTGAAAAAAGTCCTCATTGGCCCGTAGTGCATTGATGGACAATTTTTGGTATGATTATGGCTATGGATTCTCTTCGGCCAAGGGTGCAAAGATGAATTGTTTTATGGTATGATCAGGACCGTTGATGAAAACACGATTATCTTTGACCCGTAGTTCATGGATAATTTGTGGTCGTGATACTAAAAAAAATTATCCTTGGTCTGTAGTGCAGGGATGATTTGATGATGTGGATTATTTATTGAGCTGAGTCTCAACGATAAAAGTGATGAAAAACTTTTTAAATCAAAGAAGATGGTAGATTTTATTCTCTACTTGTCTCTTCTAATGGATTGCTTGTTCCGCTGCAGTTAAACTTGATGTTTATTATATTGTATCAGTTTAACACTGTTGAAGGCTAACGATAATTTATTCTGCATTATCTTTGTCATAATATTTCTTACTGGACTAGTTGAGCTCACCCTTTCTTTCATTGTTCTTTTTAGGAAATGAGAATGTGGCTGAGACTAGTCGGGGAACAGAGTGATGGTCCTAGATGGTGCATTAGTAGTTCTCACTATTCTGTAAAATAGTGTAATAATAAATGTAACAAGGACTCCATTGAGTGTGGATATTGTCTAGATGACAATATTTGTATTAAAACTCACAGCATATGTTTTGTCGTATTTTACATGACTGTTGTATAATTAGTTTGTATTTGTATTCAGTACCATGTATCTGGCGACCCAAGATGGGTGATGTATACCTATTTTTGGGGGCGTCACATATAAAATATGAGATTATGTAAAATTTTGTTTGATTTGAAGTTATGCATCAATAATTTTATAACAATAAAAGTTATTAAAATTTGAGTTGTTGAAATATATATATATATATATATATATATATATATATATTTACACTATTATAAAAATGATATTCTAATACCTTAAATCAAACGAAATTTTACATATTCTCATATTTGTTTATGTTTATTACATGTACGGTTAGATAATTAAATTATCGATCAAATAATATTGTATTGAAAATAACCTAATATAACTTATTTTAGGTTGATCTAACATTCATTTTACACATTAATAAATAAATGAAAAAAAATGTATATACTGTATGGTAGTATACAAATGGCCATCATATTTACTATTTTTTGAGCTAAAACGTTGCTATAGTTATTTTGATCTACGTCGACGGGTGAACCGTCGTCCTAACTTGAAAAATTCATTAATAAATACACATATATAATACTGTGCGACTTTACATATACACATAACCCTAAATAAATATATGTATATATATAATCATAACGTGCATTTAATTCAGTGACATGATGTACAGCTATATTTTGAGTTAAATATACTAATTTTAAATCTTATTTGTCGTGTAATAATTATTGTATTGTGTATAATTGTGTAGCATGTACCGGAAGACTTTTAAATTGATTAGGTGTAGTAGGAGCTTATCCCCGCAACAAGGCACGTAACATTGGAACTAAAATATAGCCATTTCTTTAGCACATGACTACTAATTATATTTGAGGATTTCATGCATTAAAGCAAGAAACTGCTAGTGATAAGTATCGAGAGACTTCTGCAAATGGAATTAAGGATTCTACAGATCTCTTGCATGCTCTTTTCACTTTGATATATAAATATATTCAAGGCCCTCTTACTGTAGAATTTGAATTCCATCAATTTTTGGTATATCATTTGCACTTTGCAGAAGGAATAGGATGTATGCTAGTATATTATTTAATTTAACAATTAGTATTCAATTCAACTTGTAATATTACAACTTATATGCATTATAATAAATTTAATGTTTGTGCGAATATTTTAATGATTTAAAGACAATTTACACCCCAAACTTTATTTTCTATTTACGTTTGCACTCCAAATTTAAAAAGGTTTAAGACAATTGCAAACTTCATTATCGTAACAAAATCAAGACACTTTTTGACACTTAACTTCAAAAAAGTGACCCAAAGAAAGAAATAACACAAAATTTGGGGTGCAAATTATCTTTTAATCTTAAAAATTGGAAAAAATAATTAATTTTAAATAAAATAAAATGATTTTAAATATAAGAATTTTAAAAAACAGAATTTTAAAAAATTACTATACAATTCAAAAACAAAAATAGAATTTTGAGTAAATTCTGTTTTAGAATTTTAAAATTTCAAAAACAGTTTTTACAAAAATAGAATTTTTTTTAAAACAAATTTTACAAAATATTATGTTCCAAACAGAATTTTAAAAACAGAATTCTATTTCAAAAACAGAATTTTAAAATTTCAAAAACAGTTTATAGAAAAATAGAATTTTTTTAAAACAGAATTTTTTTAAAACAAATTTTACAAAATATTATGTTCCAAACAAAATTTTAAACAAATTTTACAAAACAGAATTTTAAAATTTCAAAAACAGTTTATACAAAAATAATTTTTTTTAAACAAAATTTTTTTAAAACAAATTTTACAAAATATTTTGTTCCAAACAGAATTTTAAAATTTCAAAAACGTTTTATACAAAAATAGAATTTTTTACAAAAAACAGAATTTTTCAAAAACAAAATTTTATTTGACAAGTTAAAATTTTTTTGTAACAGTTTAAAATTTTGTACTAGTTTTAAAAATTTATTTTAAAATTTGTTTTAACATTTATTTTAACTTATTTTTTAAAATGTATTAAACTGTTACAAATTTTAAAAAAAATTAAAATTTTAAACTGCTACAAATTTTAAACTGTTACAAAATTTTAAACTGTTACAAATTTTAAAACTGTTACAAAAAATTTTAACTTGTAAAATAAAATTTTGTTTTGAAAAATTCTGTTTTGTAAAAAAAATTCTATTTTTGTATAAACTGTTTTGAAAATTTGAAATTCTGTTTTTAAAATTCTATTTTTGTAAAAACTGTTTTTGAAATTTTAAAATTCTAAAAACAGAATTTACTCAAAATTCTATTTTTGTTTTTGAATTGTATGGTAATTATATGGTAACTATTTTAAAATTCTGTTTTTAAAAATTCTTATATTTAAAATTATTTTATTTTATTTAAAATTATTTTATTTTATTTAAAATTAATTATTTTTTGCCAATTTTTAAGATTAAAAGACAATTTAGACCCCAAACTTGTATTACTACAATGGGTCACTTTTTGACCGATTAAAAAAAAAAGTGTTTTGTTACGTATAATGAAGTTTGGGTTGTACTTAGATACTTTTTAAGTTTGGGGTGCAAACGTAAATAGTATATAAAATTTGGGGTACAAATTGTCTGTTAATCTATTTTAATGGAATGTATTATGACATGCCTATTAATGGCGACTCAACTGCAACTAATTAAATTTGGGTTGCTAAGTTGAATATGCACGTGCACCTAATTAAGAGTACATGAAAAATTATTGAATCAAAACTTAAAAAAGGCTATCATATGATCATATCATAACTCAATCACATAATTATGCCCTCTTTTTCTGATTCAAAGCAAGCCTTTTGGCACTTGAGAAGAATACAACACTACTGGCAATAGACCACGTAAAATAGCTAACACTGCACAACTAAGAAAAGTGAAGTAAAATAGCAGCAACTTGTCTGATCCCCTACCCGATCCCAACAGTTCTCCTAAAATTACAACCTGAAATGGGACAATATTATTTAAACTAATTGGTTAGAAATTAAAGATGATTCATTAATTATTGTGAGGCTTAAATACTTATACAACTTATTGGTACTTTGAACTAGACAAGAACCTTAGATAACTAATCTAAGTTCACTTTAAATACAAAGTGTTTTTTATGTTTACTTAACAACTTAACGATAAAAGTGTAAAGAACATGTAAAAATATAAGAGCTATTTAAATAAGCTGATTTTTTTTTTTACTTTTTCAACTTATTTTTTTGAAATACGTTACTGAAGGGCTATGTATATTTATTTATACACACGACGAATTAAGAAATGAAAAAATAAATATATATATATATATATACGTACGTACCAGGCAAGTGAAAAGAGAGACAGCAAGAGGCAAGCAGGTGGTGGTGAAACAGGTGGTATTCCCGGCAGCAAAGGAGTAGAGAGCCGCGATGGAGAGGGGCCAGTTAAAGAGAAGCTGGAGCCACGCAAATCCAACGTAAAAGTAGGGCTTCTCAACGAGCAAATAATGATCCAACTGGAGAGTCAACCACTCCTTGAAACTCTGGAAAAAGATGTGGAGGAAGGATTAGCTGGCGGAACTGCCAAAGCTATTACCACCAACAACCCCAATACTATTGCATCTATCACCTTCATCACCATCCCCACCATTCTTAATTATTTCCTACCTTCTTTAATTTTCTTCTCTCTCTCTCTCTCTCTCTCTCTCTCTCACTCTGCCTATAGACTACTTAGTAATACACTTTGATAAATATGGCCTAGATTTATTTATTGTTTAATTGTTTTGTGTGCCTTTGACATGAATTAATTAATTTGGATCTCCAATCGGATCCATATAAATAAAAAAGTATTATCCTGAAGAAACATTAATTCTATGACTTAATAATAGCCACTCTTAAAAGGAAATTTTGTAATTAATCCAGTTTTCAACAACAAAAAATCACAGAAATTGGAGTTGTATAGATAGTTCGTATTTGTTAGTTATTTTATATTTTATTTTTATTTCACAAATTTAATTTCGTATTAATTGGATTGACTTCTTAATTTAAATCTACCTATCCACAATTGCCTTTAGATATGTAAAAATTGAGTTTTCCGAATAAAAAACTTAATGATAAAGAGTTATAATGGCAGTATATGTTGTCATATATATATATATATATATATATATATATATATATATATATATATGTAACAAACCTACTTTTACTTCCTCACTTTTACTTACTTCTAGAGATGGTTGCGTGTCGAAATCAGTTTTTCCAAATAAAATTATAAATAGAATTCAGATTTTTTTTTTTTTATTTTAATATAAAGTAGTATATAGTAGTAATGCTGTCATTCTAGAAATTCAATACAATTTTGTATTGAATTGACTGATAACTTAAATCTATATTTACAGGCCTAATTAAATTGAGACTGTATCGTGACATGAATAACATTTTAAAACTTAACCAAAATTAAATTGATACCATTTTTGTTTTTATTATATTTTTGTTTTGATAAAAGATTGATGAATGGGTGTATAGAAATTTCTAAACTATTGAGACAGGAATGTAATTAAATGTATTTTCTTCATTAATTGAAATATAAATATGGGTGGCATATTAAACATATGGTATGAAGGAAACCCTTTTAAACATGATTTGATTCAATTACTCCATAATATGGAGTATAAATGTCTGATTTCATATTAATATTTAACTTAAAATTAATTAATAAATTAATTAATAATGAGCGGAGTATTTTATCAAAATATATGTCGAGTATGTATATCTTATTCTATATACATTTAGACATTTTGATGATGCTAGTGGTGTTAGAAAATACTACCTACTAACTCACCTCATCTCATAAATTATTTAAGTATGCAACATGTACAAAACCTCAACATTTATCTCTACAAATTGTCGATTATTCGATATGTTCTTGGTGGCCCTCAGAAGACAATACTATTTGTATAATTTTGGGCCTCTCACGAAGTAGACAAGACTTTTTGTATAATTTTGGGCTCACCCCATGAACTAAATTTACAGCCCATCTTTATATTTAAGTCCAACAAATGCAACAAAACATAAGGAATTAAAAAAAAAAAAAAAAAAAAAAAGGGAACAGAAGAAAGGGATGAGTGAGAGAGAAGTGCCGAGGAGAGAGAGCCCATGGGGGACGCCAGAGGGTGACCACCGTCAACCTAAAGCTCACCGTTGCAACGATCGAGCTGAAGATGTCATACAAGTATGCAATTGGGATATAAATCCATTTATTTCTTCACTTATCCTCCTTTGATTTGTGCTAATTCCATAAATATTTGTGGATAATTTGGTTCCAGCAAGCAGTTTGTATGTTTGTTTCAGTAATTAGTTCTAATGCCTTTTTATTACTAGTACGTGTCAAATTTGCCTATTATATTGTAGTAGGTCTTGTTAATCAGGGCTTTGTGAACTCTTATTTTCCCCTTTCTTTTTCTTATTCTTTCTATGTAGTTTTCAGAACTAAATTTGCTCCGTTTTTCTTGATAAAAACATTAAGCTACCTACCCTTTATGTATTATCCCTCTGTTCTACAAAAAGAGTTCCATTGCTAAAAAAAATTCCTTTCCACAAAAAGGGTTCACTTTCTAGTGATAATTGTATAGAATGAAGAATGCCCTTAAGTTTGTTATCATAATTTTATTATTGTCAAACATTACTAAACTAGCAACTTATTATTCTTAGGCTATGTTTGTTTGCAATGATTATAATTTATGAGATTATAATCCCAAGACTATTAATCCTAGGATTAAATTGTCTTTGTCACGTGTTTGTTTTTTATGGAATTATTCATGGGATAACTTAAAATAATCTCATGTTATGTTTGTTTTTTTCGGGACTAATTAAAGGATTGGATAAAAAAAATATCGTTTGGACTATTACATCCTTACCAATAATAATATAATTTAAACTTGTTTATACATCAAAAATGATGAACAATTAATTAAAAACTTTTAAATAAGTGTTTATGTTATTCAATCAAATGCTCACCGATACTAATTATATAATTTAACTTTAAATAAAGTTATAATTTTATCGAAATAATTTATGTAGTACACACGTAATACTAGTTACCTAATCATGTATACAATAAATATTTGAGAATTAAATTATCATAAATTAACAAATAAATAGTACAAAATACATAATATGTAAAATATTAAAATTTCATTAGAAATCACCAAAACTAAAATTAGAAGAAAGATTAGGATTAGCTATTTTACTTGCCCGGCAAAATTTATAAGTGTGGTTGATAGTTGATAAATCGTTCTTTCAACGGTTAAAGAAAAAAAAATCATCAATTTTATTCACTAAGATGAGATCCTTACTAAATATTGTGATTTTTATGATCAGATATATTTATTTAAAATAAGAATAAGGAATGCATCAATAATATAATTCTGTGATTTTTGTTTTTTGTTACACAATCTGACTACATGATATTTTGGATAACGACTTTTTGTAGAGATCATGATGTGTTATTAAGTTTAATGAAAAGATAAGAGAAAGTAGAATGATATTATGGTCATTTTAGAAAAATGTTGAGGTTAATTTTGTCTAGCAATTTTTAATCCCAAATGATAGAGATTATAATATCAGGTAGAACACGGTATTAAAAAATCTCATATCTTAAGCTATTTTATAACCCCGGGACTAATAGTCCCAAGCTTAAATTTAAAAACAAACAAGCCGCTTGGATTAATACTTAATAGTCCAATCCCAAATGTTATCCTGGTAAACAAACATGACCTTAGGGTAATAGGGTGTACATGGAACATAAATATATCATTAATATTCACAAATTTTGTAAACAAGACTCTTTTTTGGAACGGAGAGAGTAACTATTAAGATCCAAGAATTAGGAGAGTTGTTGCTTTGCTAAGGTTAGTTGAAACTTATGGGAGAGTAAAGGGAAAGAATAAGACTTGAAAGAACTACTTTTGGTTAAAATGTGGAGTTTCTAGGCTTTGATGAAGATTACGAATTGATTGCTCAATACACACCCAAATATATTATTAGAGATACCGTCTTTGAGAGATATGTTGTATACTTCTTTGGTCAATATAGTTTAGCATTCTATTTGAGTTATGGTTCTGCGTTTTCTTGAACTTGAACGCATCTTGTCGTTTAATTTAAAATCACTGGTAGTACATAGTGAAGTATTCCTCTGAATTGCCTACATAATAAATAAATTCCTCCATTGTCGAATTCCTAATAAGTCTCTTCTTTAGAAAGTACCGGTAGCAATTGGGTATTATTTAAAGCTGGTATCATAATTCCAACCTGATTTGTCAATTGGGGAAAAAAATATATGAACAATCAGAAGTAATTCAGCAAATGGTGTTAAGAGAACAACATATCCATATAGATGCAGCATAGCACAAATGATTTGCCCTCAAGTGGTTGTAAAAGCAAATACAGGTGTTATATTGCTAATCACTTCCCTGCCAGTGTTGGGTTAGGTGTATCTAATGTCATCAGTATGTTTATTTCAGAATAGATATCATCAATATTTTCCTTATCTCACCTCGGATCGCAAGCGGAGTTTCAATTTAAATTATGATCTTTGTTGTATTATCTGAGTTTATTCACATGTACTCTCTGTAGGCATGTTTTGAAGGTAACCCGTTTAAGACAGTCCCAGACCCTTTTAAGCTCTTCTGGCAGTGCATGCGCTCTAAACCTGGGTACGTGTCATTCCTTTGCATATTATTTAAAGCCATTCTTGAATTAAACTTTGTTTATAATTTCTTCGAATATATTTGGATTTTGTTGACAGCAATTTGTAATAATGCATGGTGTGATGACCCTTCATTCATATGTGGAAAGTATCTAAATTTTGATTATAGTAATTTGAAAGATAGTGTGGTATGATGAACACCCTTCAATAGTATTACATTCAAGCCTAACCAATTCTTTTTATTCTAAGATATCTTAAAGATGTGGCATGGCAAGTCTACTCTACTTGTCTTATAGGCTAAACATTTGCTGCAATGTCTTTTGAAACGCGTCATTTACATTATTGAGCATTTGTTTTTACTGACGAGTGAAACCCGTGCTTGGATTGCAGGGAAGAGCCAACTGAGCCATTCTCTTATTTGCAATTGGATCCCCCAAAGAGAGAAGTAAAACTTGAGTAAAGCCGTGTCCAAGGATCGGATCTCCCTATTATTTCTTACTTTCTTTGAATTTTGACCTTGTGTTATGGATAACAAAAGTTTCAAGTGATATTATGCCTTTCTGATTTTGAATAAATGTTACTACTAGTAGACCTAATTCATCAACTTAGAGCGAGCTTCTCTCGAGTTCCGAGTTAAAATTACAATCATGATTTACATTCCTCCATATTTATGTGAACATATAATAGACTTCAACCATCCTTTGGAATATGGATGGTCTGGTTAAAGTGTAAATGTATTTTGATTGCTTCCTCAAGTCACAAAATAATATCCATATCACCATACATACTATTGGAGAACTGCTCGTCTATTTGAATTCTATATTGACCAAAAAATAATTAATAAAAGCAAAGAAAACGTAATTGAAATATATAACAGGTACCTCAAATTTGAATGTTTTAAGTCCATTTAAATAACATTACTAGTGTTTTTGACAATATATTTATAAAAATTGTATTCTACCTAAATAACATTATTAACTGCAAGATTTATTGTTTTTAAAAGTTAAATGAAATATATTAATTTTTGAATTAAAAATACTTGAAATTAATTTTAAAAAGTAAAATTTAATCTTGTATTTGAAATAGAAGGAGTACATCACAAACTGCAGTGAAAATCTGGAAGATAAACTTCAACATTCTTTTGAGACTGATGGAATATTTTTAGGTCCTTTACATAAGTATACAACAAATAAAAAGTAATTATAACAAAAGTGCATCAACTAAATAATTACAAAAAGAATGTAATTAGGACTCATATTACAAAAATAGTACAAACCTAAAATCAAGGATAACTAAAATTCAAATTCAAATCTTTTGGATCTAACAACAATTTCAAATCCATAATTCAAAATTCAAATCAAAATGAAAAAATTAAAAATAAAAAATTATGAAGGAGTTATTGTACATCATCCTCCTCCCCGCTTCTCCCTGTGCCTTGCCGCTATATCGTCATTAAATCATTGCCATTGCTATATCGCCACCGCCACGGAGTTCTTATTACAATTTTTTTGACGATTTGGTTACCAACAAAATTAAAATGTTTACCTTTATATCTGAAGTTTAGGCTACTAAACTGCATCATATTTAAAATAAAAATGGTAATCAAATAAAATTGAATTAGTTACTTTATCGAAAAGTTTGGTAACCAATTGTATGAAGTTTGGTTACCAACCCATCACATTCAAAATAAATAGGTAATCAAATAAAATTGAATTGGTTACCTTATAGAATGTTTGTTACCAACTACATGACTGTTTTGATTACTAACGTATGGCCCATTTGATTCTTGGTGGAGTGGAGAATAAAAGCCGGGTGGAAGTGGGCGACGGAGGGAGAGAGAAGGGCGGGAGGAGAGGGATGGTGGAGAGTGTGGGGTGGAGGTGTGGGGGGTGGGGTGTTGGGGGGAGGAGAAGGGGCGGGAGGAGGGGAGGAGAGAGGCGGATGGAAGGGGGCGGGGGAGGCGGTGGGGGCGGGAGGAGGGGAGCAGGGGAGGCGGGAGGAGGGGGAGGCGGGAGGAGGGGAGGCAGGGGGAGGCGGAGGGGTGGGACAGGAGGAGGAGGCGGAGGAGGCGGAGGGAGGGAGGATAAGAAGAAGGAAAACAGAAATGGAGTGGGAGAAAATCGTGAGAGAGATGTGGAGAAAATTGTGGGAGAGATAGTAATTGTGTGCATAATTAAAGGGATAAGATTGCACTTTTTTTTGTAATTAAATATTGCATATCACTCTTTTTATAATTATTTTGTTTGTACTCTTTTTATGTAATTATTTTTTAAAATGTAATAGAAAATGTAATTGTTCCATATTTTTATATGTGGAACATATTTTTTTAATTGGGTTGCTCAACTCCCCAAGTTTTCAGAAAATGCTCATAAGACCAGACTCGGTTGTGATCCAAGGCGGCCCAATCACAATTTGGCTGAGCGCTCAGAATAGCCTTTAGATTATACAACACAAAAAGCTTGCTGGGCCATTACAAGACGCGAATTCAACATTTCAAAATATGTAAAACTACTTAAGCCCTACTTTCCCACGACTCCAACAAATATACAATCTACACATAAGAGCATGCACAACAGAGTTTAGTTTTATGAGTAATGTTATAGATACAAATTATTCTATAAATATTTTATAAATTGTTGATGTGACATACTCCATCTCAATATATTAATCAACAAATTGCTTCAATGTAGTCTTCGACCCCACACAATATGCTGAGATGGAGTATGCCACATCAGTAGTTTGTAAAATATTTGTAGAATAGTTTGTGTCTCTAGCATTATTCGAGTTTTATTATCTTTATCCCTATTCTACAGTACTATTGGGTCATTATATAAAATAAGAATTCAATTTTTTCAGTATATACCTAACATGTTTTTTATATTGATTCCTTAAATAATAAAATTTAAAAGTTTCAACAATCAAAACATCAAATTAATAATAATCTTATAATTTATAAAAAGATAAGAGTATAATTTATCAATTATATTCTCTTGTAAAATAATTTTTATTTTATTTTAAATTTTAAGTAATTTATGGAGTGAGTATTGAATGGATTGTAATTGTAAATGTACATATGATCAATATTAACTTTTAAAAAGTTAATTTGTGATATTTTAAATTTAAATTTAATATGATTCATTTAAATTTTGAAAATAATAAATTTTATAATTAATAGTACTTTTATTCACATAAATTAAATAAATTTATATCAATTTTAAATTTGAGTACGTTTGAATTTTTTTTTAAAAAAAGTCAATAATAAGCTTATAATTTGAAAATGAAGTAGTAAAAAAATATCAAGATGTGTACGATTGATGAGTTGTCCACTGGTGTGAAAAATCATTTTGTATATATAGAGAACGGTCCTTTGATTCCCTCAAACCTATATAGGGATTAAAATAGAGAGTCAAATAAGGATAAATAAACTGTTGGATAATAATTTATTGATGTATTCTTCAAATTTGGGGATAGCATTAATTAGAAAAACTGTTGTTGATGCTCTAACTTAATGCGGAAGATGAGAATCAAAAAAAAAAATTAGTATATCATTGACATTCTTCTTCTTGTTAACGGTAATGATATATATTTAGGTTGATTTTTTTATTTTCAATTAATAATAATTTTAGTATATTAGTGGTAATATTTTTTGAGAAATGTGTAATAATTGAAATACTCTTATAATTTCTACCAATTATTGATAAACTTTACATTTGCAATTGGGGTTAAATTTATGATAATACATAAAATGACTGTCTTCCTCCTGTTAATATTGGAACTTGCAAGTAACACTCATAATACAAAATATTTTCACTCTAGTTTCCTTAAATTTTGGTATGACGGCAATATGAATGTGGTAAAGGCATATGAGATTATTTATGTCATCCTCAGACAAATCAAAGCACCCAAAAATAAATAAACAAAAAAACAAAAAAGAGATCCTTAGGAAGGTGGACTGAATTGGCCATCTGAGATTTGGGTGGCTTGTGGCTTGCTATGACTACTACTACTACTACTAGTCTTCCACTTGAGCATCTCCATAATCTCGGTTTCTTTCTTATCAACAAAATCCCTGAAACTAGTGGCACGTCTAGCAGACCTTGCAGGTTCAGGGTCCTCAATCGTATCTTCCTCAATCTCTGGGCTAAATCTGCGGTATTGGAAGTAAACCCTACAGAAAAACAGAGCAAGAGCAATGAAGCATGCAGTGCCACAGATAAGGAATAAACCCCAGAAGCTCTTGAGAGACAGCCGGTTAACATCAACTTCTTCGCTTTGTCCAGAGCACACATTTTTCGAAAGCCATTTGTCATGAATTTTTTGTAGATCTCCCTTTTCCGAAAGTTGAAGAATGGCAGTTGATAAGTCAACTGCAAGAGGAGAGTCCCTCTGGAATGCCTGAGTTGAGGAAGGGAAATGTCAGTTCAGAACTTGCAACTAATTTAAAAAATACTTGAAAGTATTTCTCTTTCTGGCCGGCCATTGTTGTTGTATGAATTAGAGATTTTACTATAGTTATTCAAGAAAGAGAGAGAGAGAGAGAGAGAGAGAGAGAGAGAGAGAGATTTTACTAAACTTAATCCGAGTGTAAAGTCACTATCCTGTTAAACCTAAAAAAAATATTGGCTTCATTTAGAAAGTTTCATTTTTATATGTGCATGTATCTATCTGCAATCTTTATATTGAAAAGCTTGATTTGCCTTAATTCCTAGGCTTGTAAAGTGAAGGTACTTACGAATCCCCATCCACTTCTTGTGAACTCCCGTCCGACAGTCCTAAATTCACAGTTGATGTTGGCCAAGAAGAGCTCAATATAAGGAAGCTCGTCAACAATTGCAGCTACACCTCCACCTTTGGGACCTTTATGAAGGGCATTAACATAATCATCCTGGGTTTTCAAAATTCTAATTCTCGACTCAGCTATGTTGAGTTCATTTATCAGATAATTATATGCAAATGATCCGTCCTGAATTCCAATTGGTAAGCTACTTGAGATCAAGCTGTCTATCCCTTCAATCTGCGATGACAGCTGTTGCACCGTGAGGATTGATGTCAAACTAGCTGTGTAGCTTGAGTTGATTATCAACACTACAAAGAGCCATATGATCAGCACCAAGCGTCCCAGAGTGCTAACGGTGTTCTCTCCTGCGTTGATTCCAAGCAAGGAAGAGACTTAGGAACTTCAACTATGGATTTCTCCAATACCACAGATATTCACTGGAAAATTCATGAGATAAAATTGGAAATAAAGGAAATGATGGAAAGAAAGCTTAACGGATTGGGCATGAGCTACGTACTGTGTGAAAAGAACATTGTTGAGAAACTAAACCTGCAATTTGAATGCCATATTAGTAAATGTGTAAAAGTATATTTTAACACCCCAAAGCAAAGTAGGTGTACTTAAACTCAAGAGACCAGGCCAGAGTGGCTCAAATAGAATTGTACAAAGTTTTATCATGCAATTCTTTTATAGACTAGCCAATCGTATTGTAAAATTAGCCAAATTACACAAGTACCTTAAGCTTGATGTCATTAATACAAAAGTTATAATAATCCCTCCATTTAAAAGTTGTAGTCCATTTGACATTTTTATGCATGTCAAGGTTTGCTAGCAACAGACTTGGACAAAATTGTTTTAATGAATATATATATATATATATATATATATATATATATATATATATATATATGTGTGTGTGTGTGTGTGTGTGTGTGTGTGTGTGTGTGTGATTATAATTAGATAAGAATGCTGTTTTTCCAAGTCATGTGCATGGCTAGTGACATTCGGATTCTTTCCTAATATCCTTTGTAATCATCTTCCTATGTGACATCCAGTGTCTAACTACAACAATTGATATCAAATCAGGACAGACCACTTACCAGAAGACTGTAATAAGTTGTTGACTTGGTGGACCACGGAATTCATGATTCAGACGATGTTCAAGAATCCAAACGACGACTCCCACTAAAAGAAATAAAGCACCAGTGACGCCCCACATTTCCCACGTAAATGGTTTGAGGAAAGCCCAAGCAGTAGATTTAATTCTTTTGACTGGAGCAACTACAACAAGTCCAGATTCCCTGTAAGGCTGTGTAAAGTCCACAATCCTTGTCCTATTTGTGACAATGGTAATGTCCCCAACAGCTGCATCATAATTCTGAAGAAATGAAGCAAATTAAGATAATTACCATAACAAATACATCAGCATGAACCATAAACTTTGAAGCAATTATAGCAAAATATACTAAAGTCTGTCCTAACTAGCCTTGCAGAATTTTTATACGCATATATGTAAATGTAGTAGATGGAATGACTGAACAAAGATTGTATCCAATATTTGTACAAATGCTCATGATCTTATATACTTGTCCACTTTTTATCTTTCCTCTTTTTCTTTTATTCAGGGGATGGGTTCTGCAGTCCTTTGTAGATGTCATCGGACGATTGACAGGGTAACTTGCAATACCCGACCATCAACACATAAATCACCAAAGCTTCATTTTCACATTTATTGAAATTGTAAATTTGTAGTTAGACACTCACATTTTCAGCTACCTCATACACAAGATTGCTGTAGCTAGGATTTCTCAGACCATCTCCATAGAGTATGTATTTGCGAGGGACAGCGTAAGGCAAGAGTTGCACTGCAGCTTCAAAGACATCAATACAGTATCCTCTCACCCCTGTAGGGCCCTTGTCTTTACTTACATATTCTTTGTAACTTATTCGATAAGGCACTGCAACCCGCAATGGCTTCCCATTGTTGGGAAACACCCATCCCCGAGGAGTTGTGGTAGTTTCCCCAGGCCATAATACACTGTGGAGCTGTTGTTCCCTGGGAGATGTGTTTAAAGGCTTCATATATAAAATTTCAGGAGTCTTGACAGAGAGACCTGAATAATTTGACCAATAACCTATTCTGCGTAACCCTGTTACGCCTATGTTTAGAATCTCATATGCTGGGTGAATCAAATTCCTCTGTTGATCAAATTGAATCTGACCAGATAGACCTGTGAAGTTAATTGCAGAGAGTATATGAAGTAATTTATGGCCTTGATCAAAGCTACGAAGTGCTGATAAATGTAGTGCAGTATTTTTTGTGTCTTGCAACTTGTGATCATACGAGAAGGATAATTGTCCACCTTCATTGAAAAGAACATCAAGAGCACGGGCAAGTAACCACACAGAATCATAAGCATAGAGTGCATAAGAATTGAAGCTTGGTGTTTCCTTATCTTTTATGTGTTTCCACCGAGTTGAAAACCTTTTCTTTAAATAAGTATCTGGGGTGTGATGGCGAAGTGCAACAACTCCCTGTAAGAGATTCATTGTCTCGGGATCAACTGATTCTGATGAATCCAAAACAGAAGGAAGCCAATCTGTAGCAATCCAAACATAACCAGTGTTCATCATCTCATGATGCTTCGCTAGAGAGAATATTGTGAGACCAGAATCAGGATTTACATGTAAAACATAAACCCGAGACTCCATCAGGTTTATTCCAACTAACAAATCGTTGATGTCAGCTCTTGGGGCTCCGGGAGTAATGGCAGCCTTGTATGAAATCTTGGCACGTTTCTTTGCAAGTGCATCACCCAATGCAGAAATTCCATTCCGACCATATTCATCATCGACAAAGATGGCTATTACTTCGCTCCATCTATAGTATTCGATCAGATCAGCTATTGCATACATCTGAAAATAATCACTCTGTGTGGTACGGAGGAAATACGGGAACTGCAAAGCAGAGAGAGTGGGGTCTGTTGCTCCAAATGACAGGAGAGGCACATGAAGTTCATTCACAACATGGGAGATAACATGAGCTATTCCAGAGGACTGGGGGCCAATTGCAGCAACTACATCATTCTCCATAAGCTGCAAAGCTACATGAGCAAGGATGCCCTGTCAAATTTCCTCTCAAGAGAATTAGTGGATCAGTTATGATCGAACTTTCATTTTTCTTCATGACAATGTATATATTGCTGATTAGAAGTACGTGATACAGTTGTCATAACATGATATTCGAATTAAGGTCTAGTACATGGCAAGTGACTAATACGACACTGAGAGCAGCTTTGGTGCAGTGGCTGATCTGAATAACTAAAGTAATATGCTATCAACCTAATAAATCATGAAGAAGAAAAAAATTGCAGAAATACAACCTAATAAATCATGAAAAAAAACATTTGCACAAATAAAAAGCTAATAGTACTGAAGGTTGAATCAAATATGTGGCAAAGTACAACATTTTCACACCAAATAATAATAATAATAATAATAATAATAATAATAATAAAATGCTGAGTGGGGAATTAAGGTTTTCAATTCCTTACCCTAAGAGGGTGGTAGCCAATATCAATAGCAATAGAAGTTAAAAGCATAATTGAATAGGATTGTTTATTGAAAACAGTTTGATACAAAATCTACCTTGTACAGTGCCAATAAATCCGCTGCAATTGGTGTCACCCAAAATCATGTTCAGCCGTGTTCCTCGTAGAATGGTCGGGTCAGAGTTGACATCATTTACAGCAGCTGCAATTGCCGGCTTGGCCGATCTCCCAATTACTGAATTTAGTGTGAACAGAGCTCCAAAATTGACGACAGTTGGTCTTGAAGAAGAAACATTGGTTTTTCCATTGCTACCCATAACTTCCACGGGCTCCCACATACAAAGAATCAATGTATATACTGCTGTCCTCATAAGTAGACGGCCTTCCATTTTTGAGGAAGTCCTCAGCTCAGATTAGCATTGCATTCAAGAAATTAAGCACCTGTTTACCCAAGTTGGAATTAATTAAAATGAAGCTAATTATAGTATAACACTGAGTTTAAAGACGACAATAAAATCCAGAACCCAAATAGGAGGAGGAAACCAGCAATCGTTGCGCATACATAAACAATAATAAGTCCCAAGAAGCCATTAGTTTATATTAAATAAATGGAACTAAGAACCCACATGGATCATGAGTTAATATTATAATAAATGGAAAGTGAGTAATAAAATACTCCAGTATTATTATTATTATTATATATATATATATATATATATTGAGAGAGAAGGGGAGTGAGATTACCTACCTGAAGCTAATAATTAATCCAAAGAAGGAATTTTTGAGTGCCTCCCAAATATAGACAACAAAAGATAGAAGACTAGGCTTGCTAACGCAGTAAAGAATCATTCTTTTCCAGTTCTAATACCAGAACATTTAGCTTTGATATGCTTTATAAGTAGTACACAAGTATAGTGGAATTTCATTTGATCAGTCCACGTCAAAGGAGAGAGAGAGAGAGAGAGAGAGAGAGAGAGAGAGAGAGAGAGGAATATTTAGAACTCCAACGTGATTGGTCGGAATGGTTTTTGGAGGCCTAATTCAGATTTGATAAATCATAAATGTAGATCCTGAATGAAAATGTGTGGTGTGTGTACCACGTGATATGTAAGATTATACTCCAGTATTTTGCCGCTACATATATTGGACTAATATTTAATATTTAAAATTTACTATATTTTAGGCTTGATTGAAGACTACTTTTCTTGATTATAATTTTGAGATTATAATTATAATTTTATAAATATTAAGTTATTTTATAATCTTTAGATTAATAATTTTTAGTTTAAATTTAAAACAAATAAAATATTTAAAATTAATATTCCTATTTCAAGTAAACAAACATAATCAAATTTTTTTTTTTATAAAATTTATTGCTTTACCAACTTAACTAATACGATTCTAAAATTTCAGCTATTGTATTAACTTTTTAGAAAATACTTATTTAATTTCAAAATAAAAGATCAAATTTAATTTTTTAAAGTTAATAAAAAAATTTAAAAATTTAAATTTTAAACATCACCACACAAAAAAAGAGAAGGAATTGTGGTAAAGGACAGTAGAATATAAAAGGGTACAGTAGAGATTGTCATCCTACAAGAGGGGCGATTAAGTCATTAGACGTGAGGCTCATAGCGGATAACAAGTCGAAAAGCCTTGGCTTAACTCTTATCTGATGCTTACAATTGACAATGGCTTCTTCGGTCACTGCTTCTTACCAAACCAGGTCTGCACTCTAATCATCCTTCTACTTATACGTGAACCTGTAATATTTCGAAGCATTTTATATTGTTGTTATTATTGGTTTCAGCACCTCTTCCTCAACATTGCGTATCTATATCCAGTGGTTATGACTGTTTACGGCTGAATATGGTCTTTTATGGCTTGTTCTTGAAATGGGTATGGGGAATTTTATGTCTAATAGTGAATTTGGGTGAAACTAATAACGGCTATTGTTGAATTCGTGTTTGAATTTGGGGAATTACTTCTCTTGATTGTTGAGTTAGGGTAGAGGAATTTTATGGGTTCTGGATCTGCTTGTAAATACTATTATTGTGGATAAAAGATGGAACTTTCTAGTGTGTTTATAAATATTGTCAAGAATAAGAATATGGAAACAATGACATATTTGTTCATTATTATCATTGATAATAATATGTTGGGCATGTTTTATATGGGTGAATAAGTGTAAGGAACACAACTAGCTTAATCAAGTTAGTTAGAGTAGTTAAGTGAGAATAATAATATAGTTTTGTAAAAGGGTATTTCAGTCCTTTAATTGTTTAAGCTGGTCCTTATTGTCCTTTTACTATGAGTATGTTAGAGCTGATGTTAGGTGAGTAAGGAGTATGTGCTCAGTTAATTTCCTTCTTTTGCTGAGGTGAGAGTATATGTATGAGATCTATCTCATTTTGCAGGGAAGAATGAATATAACGAATCTGTTTTTCTCTCTATTATATGTTCTTTCTTCTTCCCCACTCTAGCTCTTCTCTCTCAATCCAATTTCTCTATCTATATTCCCTAATTTTCTCCTAATTGTCCATTCCTGCCTGGCCAATTCCTTACAATTGGTATCAGAGCCTTTCCGATCCAGCCATGGTGACCAATAATCAGCAACGCAACAACTTGGAAACTCATGTTAAGGAACAAACAAACATTATTCAAACTCAGCTACACGAATTGGTTAAAAACCTCAAACAAGGTTTTGAGGAGAAGTTGGAGCAGAGGATGAAAGGAGAGGCTCTTCTCTCTGTGCGGTTGCAATCTCGTGCAATATTCGATCAAAAGCATGATCGAAAAGTGCTTATTTGTGGCTATACTGAAGAAGAGGACTGCTGGTGTGAAGCAACTGAGGCCATAAAGTCTGTATACCAAGATGATAGCGATGAAGAAGATGATCCAGTTATCAATGAGGAGAGAGATCATGAGGAATTTCTGGCAAAACTTGTAGTTCCAAGCCTACAAATTCATCACCTCTCCGATCAATTAATTCATGACAAGGTAAATTCCCTTCCTGCATGTGATGACTCTTCGTTTAACTTGGTGGAAAACACAGCGACTCTATGTACAAATAAAATAGAGACAGTTTACGCGTGTAATGTGTTCGATAAAATTCCCGAGAGAAGGGGATACATTACTGCCTTTAAACCAGATTGCCCCGATGGTTTTGATCAATTCGTTACAGCCATGTAACAACATTTCCCAAATCCAAAGCCAGAGCATCAACGAAAAGTTCTAATATGTGGTGCTAACCAAGAGGATGACTGCCTATGTATAGCAATAGAATCTATGGGGCTAGATTATGATGAAAATGATGATCTAGATGAGGTGGTTTTGGATTTTGAAGAGGAAGAGGTAAATCAAATTCAATTGCAGATCCATTTATCAAGGATGATGGAGATGAGGAAGGCTTTAAGGAGAAAATTTTAGACCCAGTTCCACTCAATAATCAAGTTGAAGAACTGAATGAGCAAGTCAAAGGCAAGGTGTTTGATGAAATGCCTAGGAGTGTTCTAAATTCTGGCTATGCCAAGAAGGAGGGTTATTTGTATGTTACGACTAATCAATATCCGCCAAAGTACAATGATAGTGGAGGTGGGAATGAAATTCCAATGACTGTTATTTGTGGGTTAACTAAGAAAACAAAGGAGCTAATTGTTGATATTGAGTCTGCCAATGTTACTAATAAGTTGGTAGTTGTTGAATATGTGGAGAATATGTACAAGTTCGATAAGCTTGTTGAAAATGAGAGTCGATTTTTTGACTACATAGACTCGCAACTTGGGGTAAATGAGAGAATGGTTGAAATCCTTCGTCTGGATAATTTCGTTTCGGTCTAATCTGACAATCATGTCATTGGAATTGAATTGGGTACAACAAACTCATGTGTTTCTACCATGGACAACAATGTTGGAGAGATATTTTATGCAAATAGAAAGGGATTTGTTGATGCCTACAGGGTGTTTCACGAAAGTCCGAAACCTGATGGATACATTGTTGAACCTAACCCAAAGCCACCTAATGTTTATGGACATCTTATCCATGGTGGAAAAACAGAGCTCAAATTGGATCCCATGAATGTGACGCCTATTTGTATTACCAAGGAGTATGAAGAGAGGGGAATAAAACAATTTCTGAATGTCAAATTTTATATAGAACAATCAGATGGTGTCCTTGAAGTATTCGAGGATAATTCACAACAAGAGGTTCAAATTTTGTGGCAGATTCCCAAATATTTTATTGCTATACTTGAAGCAAAAGATAAGGTGAAACATGAAAATTATCTGGTACCCAAGGATAACAAAGGTAAAAAGGATGGTACACAAATTATGTATTGGAATGAGATTAACAACGGATTTACTAGTAGGAATAGAACATTAATAATCCGTGGTGGTGAACCCCTTGTGAAGCAGGCTTCCGTAGATGTTCTGGAAAGGAACTTATTACAAAAGAATTGGAGTATCATGATGTTATAAGAGGCAAGACAGTAGGAAGTGAATCTTTAGGATTCAATTTTGACCTGGGAGAAATAATTGTGCTAAAAGGGAATAGAGAATACAAAGGCGCAGTCAAATTCCACTTTGGGGACAAGGTAAGTGTTGATGGATTAGGAACTACATGTCATGCTCTTGTAAAGAGGAAAGTGGGTATTGGTGTTGTAGAGCAATGTTCTAGCTGGAATAATGTTCTTTTGCTTTATAAATTCATTTGGACTATTCAAAATGGGAAGTTTGCAAAGACTTATCTTCTCTGCACCAAAATTGCATCTGCACCGGGTATTTTAAAGGCAAAGGAAACTCTTGATGGGCTGGGGGAGAATTGTCATAATCTTCTAAAGGACCAAAATTGGTTGGGCTACTCATGGCATGTGGAGAGCTTAGCTTCTTACACAATATGGTGGAAATGGTTAAAATTTATTTTTAATCCAGGGAAAATTTATTTGCTCACCAAGGCTGAAGATTGTAATGGCAATGGAGTAGGAACACTCTCTTGGAAGGAGTTTGTTTTTTTAATGATAGAAAATAAGTTTGATGAATATGAGTGTCTAAATTGGGAAGCCACATATTTTGGGGTTTCCCCGGCCCAAAATTGTGATGCTTCTAGAATAATACCAGTAACAGTGAAGAAAATTAATGAAGATTCTCAATCTGGTGATGAAAAATCTAATTTTCTGGTTGGCTGTGTTGATGTTTCCACTGTTTCTGTGGTTGTGCTAGAGGGTTCAAATCATTGCAAGACATTCAAAATTATTTTTATAGCTTGTTTACACAACATGCTGGTCATGGATGTGGAAGTAAAATGCTACCCTAATGCTGAAAATGAGCTCAACATTAGCAACAGGATGAATCCAGCGTACAATCTGACAGATGCACACTCAAGGAGTTTTTGTGCTCAATCACTCGCTAATGTACAATCTGCAGCTGAAGTGGAGGTTACTCTGCCTTCTACAGCTACTTGGGAGAACTGGATCCAATTGCACAAAAGGGTTTCCTCAGTTCCATCCTTGAGGACAAGGATCCTTTTTAAGGGGGAAGGAGTGTAAGGAACACAACTAGCTTAATCAAGTTAGTTAGAGTAGTTAAGTGAGAATAATAAGATAGTTTAGTAAAAGGGTATTTCAGTCCTTTAATTGTTTAAGCTGGTCCTTATTGTCCTTTTACTATGAGTATGTTAGAGCTGATGTTAGGTGAGTAAGGAGTATGTGCTCAGTTAATTTTCCTTCTTTTGCTGAGGTGAGAGTATATGTATGAGATCTATCTCATTTTACAGGGAAGAATGAATATAACGAATCTGTTTTTCTCTCTATTATATGTTCTTTCTTCTTCCCCACTCTAGCTCTTCTCTCTCAATCCAATTTCTCTATCTATATTTCCTAATTTTCTCCTAATTGTCCATTCCTGTCTGGCCAATTCCTTACAATAAGGTGATGCATTTAAATATTTATGCAAGGGGTTTATCCTTCAAACTTCCAGGTACTGTTCTAAAAATTCCCGCCGCCTAGGCCCCCCTTAGCCCGGCGCCTCACCTAGGCCGAAGGCGGCAAAAAAATTCCTTCAGAAAATTAGGCGGAGCCTAGACGGAGAGTTTCTTTTTTTATTTTAATAACTACCCAAACTAGATTTTGATATATTTATTTTTTGTAATAATTTACCATATTCATAATACAGGTTGTAGTATATCAAATTATAACAAGAAGTGAACAATATCAAGTCAAAATGGATAATTTTATTATAGTTATAATTTTTTAAATTTGTGCCAACTTCAAATTATATAAATGATAATGCATTTGTAATATTTAGTTTAATTTAATATAATTCTTAAATTTATGTTTAGTTTCTTAAGTTTTAATATTGAATTAAATTCTTAAAATTTAAAATTTTATTATTTAATAGCAATCCTGTTTATGAATAAAACTAATACGTTAAAAATATGTTTGAACTTTGAACAATTGCATGTTTGTGTTTGACCTTTGACATTAGCAATATGGATATGTGTTTGAACTTTAAGCAAAGACCTTTATTATCTTTATTATAATTTATTATAGATTTTTTTTCTTTATATTATTATTTTGTTTGGATAAATGTGAGATAAAATATTAAAATTGGCTTAAAATAAAAAATCTTGCCCAGGCCCCGCCTAGGCCCTAGGCGCTAGGCCCCTCTTGGCCGCCCGCCTAGCGCCTTTTAGAACATTGCTTCCAGGCGAATGCCCCTTTAGGATGTATGTTTTATCTTTCATTTTTTTGTTACTAAACTTAATTACCACACAAGAAAAAGGAGGTACTCAATGAGGAGTAGGTTTTTGAAGTTGCATAAGATTATTACTGTGCAAGTATATAAGTTACTAATTTTCTGGTGCAAAGGGAATTCATTTAGCGAAATTGTTATGGGAGTTTTTTTTTTCTCCTAAAAGTTTTGTCTTAAATGTAATCAATGAGAAATCTGGTGGTTATAGTTTGGGATATCCTAAATTGAAGTTTATTATACTATCCGCTTTTGTACTTCCTAGAGTTTAAACAGTTTGAATTAGACACATCAAATATTGCAAGTGTCAATGATGTATAGTTGTATACATATGGACTTTAGTTATGAAATTGCAAAATTAACTAGAGATATGACATCCTCAGGTGGTTATGCATCTTTTAAGGTTTTGTTCATGTTTTAGCCATGTGGATTTTTAATGAAAGAAGTTTCTTGTTGCTTTGAATCAACTTTTTTCATCAAAAGTTGAAAAATAGATAATTCCAGTTAGTTGGTGTATGACCTCTAATAAGGACCTTGTATATGTCAGTGATTTTATCACCTTCGTAAACCTAATTCATATTCCTCTTCCATCATGTCAGCAACTTGAGATCTGCCTTCTTGGGGAAGAGAAACGGAATCTATGTTTCTAGTATTCCCGTCACTCATGTCGGTTTCACGAGGAAGACTGTAGAATGTAAAGAATCCAGAATTGGTAAGCAACCAATTGAAGTGCCATCTAATGTGACACTCACATTAGAGGGCCAAGATCTTAAAGTAAAAGGTCCTCTAGGAGAGCTTGCACTGACTTATCCACGAGAAGTAAAACTTGATAAACAGGAGTCAGGGTTATTTAAAGTCAACAAGGCAATGGAGACTAGAAGGGCCAACCAAATGCATGGTTTATTCAGGTACTGCCATACATTTTTTTTTCTTTTTCTATAATTCAAGAACTATGATGACATCTTATGAACATGTGTCCAATGAGTTTTCAGTTGAGATGCTTTATTGAGGATTCTTGTGTTCCACAAAGAACCCTGGAAGAGTTCAAATCCATGTTGTAAATCCAAAACAGTCGGTATCAAAACTTGTTGAATTGAGCTTAACAATTGCTACATAAGATGGTTTGATAGGACAGTAGTTCCTTTTTTATGTCAAAAGTAATGGATATATAGCTAGGATTGCCAGATGAGTTTGAAATTTTTAAAGTAATAGCTGAATGCTAGTAAATTTTTGTAAAATGTAAACATTGTGGGCTGACTTCCAATTATGCTTCTACCTTGATACCTCATGTTGCTTGAATGTAAGAGATACATAATTCCGTGAGAGTGGAAACAAAAGAAAGATTGAAGGTAAAAAACTTGTTATTCTTGTTAGTTGGTTTGGTGAAGTGGAGGCCCTAGGTTTGATTATGGTGCATTGGTGTTTCTATTAACAATGGATACTTGGAAAAGCTAAATGCAACAATTTGGATGGGAAAACTATGTCCATAGTTCTCCCACTATCTTTGAGAAATTTGTTAGCATAGTAGGTATCCAGGCCTTTTGGAGACCAACTAATCCTTCCCTTCAATCTCTCCTTCAGAAATGCACTGGGGAATTAACGGCATCTTGAGGTTATCAATGGCATCTCCCCTTTAGATATCCATTGGGAACTGTTATTTCCTTAAGTGAAAATTGATATTTCAACAAGGTCTCACTCACATTCATGTGGGTCCCATTCACTATTCATGTGAGATGAGCATTGCGGAAATATTAATTCCTTAAATTTTTGCTAAACTCAAAAACTGTGGAGTCTTCACTAAATGTAGTCATGGTAAATGCTGTTAAGAGTTGAATTTTAACATTGAATGATACATAGCCTTATCATAGTATTTTCGTACCTTTTCCCTAGCATTATTTAGTATTAGCTTTACTTGCTCATTTTCAGGATTCTTGCCTTATTCTTTTCCAGGACTCTTACCAACAACATGGTAGTGGGTGTATCTAAAGGATTTGATAAAAGACTTCAACTGATTGGCGTAGGGTATCGTGCAACGTTAGAAGGAAAGGACTTGGTATTAAGTCTTGGATTTTCTCATCCAGTCAGAATGACCATTCCTGAAGGCTTGCAGGTGAAAGTGGAAGAAAATACTAGAATCATTGTAAGCGGATATGATAAATCTGAGGTTGGTCAATTTGCCGCTTCAATTAGGAAATGGAGACCACCAGAGCCATACAAAGGTAAAGGAGTAAAATATGCTGATGAAGTGATAAGAAGAAAGGAAGGTAAAGCTGGGAAAAAGAAGTAATACGTTTATATTGTACTTGCTATGCTGGGAAAAAGAAGTAATACGTTTATATTGTACTTGCTATGATTTTTGGTATCCACTTTCAAGTTTGCCCAATTGCATTCGGCTGTATTGTTGTACTGACTAGACAACTAGGCATTTGAATGTGTAACGTGTAGTTCATTTTTTCAATACCATGTGAACAATAGAATGCGGAGTAGGTTTTTGTTTTCTGTTTCTATCATTTCACTCCCCCTTGTTTTATATGATTTTTTTCTGGCTATTGATATTGCTAGAGTAAGTATTTGTTAAGCGACATTTTTACAATGTATTAGAGACACTTTTACAATGTATTATCGAAACTTAACCCTTTAAACAATCTTTATTGCTCTCTAATAACAACATTTTTGATAAGACAATATCAACTATCTTTTTCCTAAATCTTATACTATGTTTTATCTTATTATGGGTTGTTGAGTTCTGTCAATTAACAAACAATTTTTGTGGTTAATTTTTATTATGAGCTCCCTAACTTGTACTTGTATAAGGATAATTGTCAATTGGAAGATTAAGGCAATATATTTAATCCTGAAGAAAGTTTAATTTATTTTATTTTTCACTTAAATTAGAAGTTTGTTTCTGTTGGTGATTTATCTTTTCTATTTCTTTCTTAATGTGCTAAATAATGCTTCTGAAAACTATGGTTTTAGAGGCGAGATTTCCAGATGGGATTTGTCCATTTATTAGCATACATTTTGATGATGTAATTCTTCTACTTGATCTTAAGTTAGCTATCTTATTACTAATGACATACATATTTCCAGATGGTTGTGGAAAGTCGACTGGCACCGTCCATTTGATTTTTATATATGGATGATGCCTGCTAGCCGATAGGTGTTGAAGAATGAATATGCAAAGCCAAATCTTATAACGGTTAGGTGGTTGGTGGATGTATGATTGTTGGTCAGGGTCTCAAATGACATAGCATTTTGCTATAATTAATGGCATAGCCAATTACCTACAATCTATCCAACAACTAACATCAGACAAGACAAAAAAATTGAAGCTCCTAACATCACCCTAATTATATTAAGCAAACTATCATAACGTTTACTGCTACCTGGTTCAAAGGCCAACCGTCTCTAGATGAACTAGCAGATTAAAAAAAAAATCTTAGACGCACAGAGCCAAGTGACCCAGGGAAGCACACAAGTATAGTAAATCTTACTAGCTTTATATAATAATCAAACTGGAGCGCAAAGTGTGTAATTGGATCTCCTTCCAATATTCATGTATGCAACTATTCATAGCAGTGGCTTAAAAACCAGAATCTGAAATTGGTGGGAAGATTTTAATTAGATACAGAGCCTGGAGAAAGTGTTCTTTTTGCTAATGGGGGTGGAACAAACTTTCCCACATTTTAAGTCCACAATCTCAACAAGTTTAGACCTTTTATTTTCAAGTTTACCTCTTACAGGAGGAGTCTTATTATCTACAGAAATGTCTTGCATAGGAATGTGATAGCTGTGCATTTTCCCCTGCGTCCTTTGGACAGTTTTACTCTTAGTGCCTGCTTTATTAGATGAAGCAGACACATCACCACAACAGACTGACACTCTTGGGGTGAGATACAGAATTGTAGTCTTCTAGTTCACTCACGTATCATCAAAGCGCTCACCCTGCCAGTAGCCCCTACCTTGATGATGGAGCCTTCGCCACCTTTGAATTCATCCAGTTTATGACGCATATTACACTATCGACAAACTAATCAGTTTCAAAGGAAATATGAAATCTAAATCCCAAAAGAGGGGAAGTTAATGAGAATCTCAACTCATCCCCAACTTGAGCAAACAGAATAACAATATAAGGAAGGATCATGAAGATATATGAGAGGTTGACTTCATACCTGAAGAGGCCAAGAGGGTATAAAATGGTATTGATGCTCCCACAGAACAGAATGAATGCTACTCTAAACGCAATATAATCCTATATTCCTATTTTTGGAGAAGAAAGAATTAATGCCAGACCAAGTCACTTTGTGTTGTTATATATAATACATTTTCTATAGATTCAACTGCCTTACACTTCATGACATAAAATAACTGGTTTTGAATTTGCAGAAAAAGACCTTTTGTTTTCTCTAAAGACTTTAAAATTAAAAAATTGATATAATTATAAAGGCTTAAATAACTACTTTCATAAAATCCGTCTTAATTAATCGCGGTTTTGACTTTTTTAAGTCAAATTATTATTTTAAAATTAATAATTAAGCATATATAAATATATTTCTAAAATTATAAAAATTGGGATTAGTAATAAATTGTATATACTTTCTTTTGGTTATAATCTTTTCACCTATATTTTAGCAAAAATAGTAAAAAAATTAGTTTTAAAAATGAAAAATTTGACTTTAAAAAGTCAAAACTGAACAATTAATTTGGGACGGAGAGTATTTTTAATCCAATCATCTATACCTCACAAATTTGACTTTTTTATTCCAAGTTTCTAATGTATCACCGTTGGAACGGTTACCATGATATTTACCGCAACAACGTACTCGTCAGTTGCATAAATCTTTTAATCAAACTTAGATTGAGTTGGGTAAATGATAATAATTCATAGTGTACAATTTTCAGATTAATCAAACTTAGGGTTTGAGTGTAGATTAACTGACTATGAAATTTTGTCAGTGTTGATCTGGATTATTCAAATATAATTGTGTTTTTTATGATTTAAGGAGTTGTTTTATTTAGTTTTAATGTTGTCCGTTGGATACAGTATTTTGATATATTTACCCGTGATGTATAAATAATTATTTTTAATTACAAATAAGTTGAAGATGGACCTGCTCAGAAATTCATATCATCAAATTCTGACATAGTGGGTGGGTCTAATTGAACAAAAATAAAAACTAATAAAAATTTAATCATCTAATTAAAAAGATTAAAAGATAGATCACCAAATTTTTTTTTTAAAAAAATAATAATTTATATTTAAGCTTTTATAATTATATGATTTTGACGGTATGACGTTCCCCTAACATGGTTCAAGTCCCGAAAATAACTATCTTTAATCGAGTCCATGTTGCAACAGTAAAACCAACCAAAGAAAACACGATTTGCTGTGTTGGGTATTTTTGTCTTCAAATTATTAGTAAAACATTGAAGGATCTTTTAAGTCTATTGGGAATTTTTAAATCTAATCATCCAAAAAGGCTTTTATCTAGTGCTACCACAATCCATTCTTTCTCTGTTGCCTTTGAATTCTGATTCGATAAAAATTGAATGAATTTAAATTTAAATGAGTTAAATTGAATAAAAAAATTATTTAATAATTAACATGTCTGAAACATCTGAATAATAAATTTTTATTATTTTTACCCCTCTAAAAAAATTTAAAATTCTTGTAAATTTATTTAATATTACTTGATATAATAGTTAATATTGTAAAAAAAAAAAAAAACACTTCATTCAACCAAAAAAATAACACTAAACCATTCAGCCAAAATAATTTCAATGACTTAGGAGATGTTTGTTTAGAACTGAATAAAACTGAATCTGAATGGCTAAATCGATCACTGTGTTTGTTTTGGTCTAAATGACTGAATCGATAAGATAGACGAGCTGAATGACTAAGTCAAATTTTTAAAGTTGAATAAGTAACTGAATGAAGTTAAAATAAAATAGAAAAAAATATTAACTATTATATTAAGTAATATTAAATAAATTTACAACAATTTTGAATTTTTCATAGGAGTAAAATAATAAAATTTTGTCATTCAGACATGTCAATTATCAAACAAATTCAACTCATTTAGATTCAGATTCAGCTCATTTAGATTTAGATTCATTCAATTTTTATCAAACACCCCCTAACCATTCAGACATTTTTTTTTCAAAATAGACACTAAATTACTGACCAATTCAACCATTCAATCCTAAACAAACAACCCCTTAGTCGCCGGGACTAGATTACAAGTTGACCACCCAAGATAATACATTAGGAGAGCCAATTCAAACTCCAAATGCATGAACTGACTCTCCATCAACATAATATTCGTGCCATATACACGTGGAGCAGAAACAACACAACAAATCTCCTAACGTTCCAGAATCTACTAATATATTTCTTTCTTCCAGAATTGCCCTCTGATCACTGAGAAAAAAAAATAATAATAATTGTATTGTATGACGCTCTCTCGCATCAATGATTGTCCCACCAAATAGATATCTTAGTCATTAAGCAAGCTACGCAGACATAAACTGGATACATCCCAAAATCACAACACTGTCCAGATTTTTATCTTAATTTATACTACCACCTGCCGTCACACCCATCCCTATATAGGGAGCTACATCTTCCTTCATGCCACTGAACTATCAACCGAACGAAGACCTAAAGTAATTCCAACAATTAAAATGAAGAATCATTATACCTAAGATGTCGCTTCATGATCAGCCTCATCATGGACCTCAGAAGAGACTTTTCAAAAGCAGTGCTAGTGCTTCCAATTCCATTCTATGCAAAATCAAAAGGCAATAAAAATCAGAGATCATGAATCAACCCAACCTGAAGAAACTAAACAGAAGTAATCACACAATAAACTCAAACAACTAGTGTTATACAAACAAATGAAAAGAGTGTTATTACAGTTTTATTCTTGAATTCTTCCTTAGCTTTCTCATAGTCTGCCAACTTCTTAGCAGCCATAGCCACGTAAGGAGCTTTATCCTAAACATAACACAAATTAGGATCAGTTGATGTGTTTCTGATAATGTGATTTTAGTAAACATTAAACCACTAATATAGATCCAATTTTGCAAGCTGCAACAAAAATTGATTTTCCTCGTGTAATTGAAAATTATAAAATAATTTCACTTTAATTGCATGAAGATTGAGGAAGTAGGAGGAGATCTCACAGAATCAGACATTGATCTCCATTCCTCGCCACCAGCTTTTCCAACCTAAACTCGCATATCTCAGAAAACAGTTTAGAATACACAATCACTAAGTTCAGTGCGGTTGCTAAGAAAATATACATTACTAATTCTTAATGTTTAAAACTAGCATCACTGTAAAACACCAAAATTAGAGATACTAAAGTCAATTTACGAATCCTAAAATACGAAATTGATATGAATTCATTTATGTTGTGAAAGCAACATATATGAAAAAAGTTGGTTTAAAATAAGTATAGTTATTTGTATTACAATCAAATAAATTCATATTTATATTAAATTTTTAGGATTTCACAAATTGACTTCTAAAGGTCAAAAATGTATCTCTAATTTTGGATTTTGAAACAGCAGAAACTAAGGCTCATAGCAATGAAGTTAAGTTGAGGAGTTCATATTTATAGAACCAAAAAGAATGCAAGTGAAATTGCAGAAAATTTGATTGAAAGTATCAAAATGCTCAGAAAGGACGCCTAAAACAACATACAGCTGCCACTGATTTGTTTTCAGGAAAAATCTGCTTGAATAAATTCCTAAACTCCCCCCTGTCAAATCATTAAGATAAAAACAAAAAACAAAAATTACTGCAAAGAATTGCTATAGATCAAAACAAAGAATCGCTATATATGTAGAATTCAAAAGTAGATCTCACATGAAGACGAAGAAAGCACTGGGAGGACGCTTCGGCTTCATCGCTTTGGAATCAGAATCATCAGATGAATCATCTTTCGCCAAACTTCACATCACAAAGTAAAAATCAAATTAAATTGAAATGGAAGATCAACAAAAAATGTATAAACTGTTCAAAACATTTTGAGAAGCAAAAAACACGAAATCTGAAAGCTTACTCTTCATTGAGCTTCTTTTGTGCAATTGTCTCCACCACTTTCTGTGTGTGTATGTGAGAGGGAGAGAAAGAGAAACAGGGACAAATGAAATGTGTGTTAGTAGGGAGCTATTTTTTTTATAAAAACTCCAACAGAAAAATGTAGTTGAAGCAATATCTGGTTTGTTTGGGCGGGAAGAAAACACAAATAGACATGGCAAGTGCACAAGGTAGAAAACACACTCGCAATGGGTAGAAGATGTTGATAATGTACTAGCTGAGAACAGCGGACAGCTGTTGTGCAGTGGAATTTTAGTAAATTAGGACTGAAATCTATTGAAGATACAAAAACAAGTCAAGTTCTACACTCCACAAACGATGTTTGAGCTGCCAGTAATTGTGTACAATGTACAAGCTAATACAGATTCTCAAAGACATGAATTGCTCAGTGCATTAGAGTCACTTGTGCAGCCACAGTTGGTTTAATGAATAGACATGGACTTGATGTATAGTAGTAGGTATGGTAGTTGGTTAGTTATGTAGCACAATAACAGTAGGCGGATCATAGTATTCTGTTGGTTAGTTAGGTGTAGGTTTGAATAGCAGCTGTGTTTTCCATTGTATAAATAGGATTTCTTTCCAATTCACAATGTAATAAATTCATATGCAATCTATAGATTATTGGGTTTTGATAAGTGGGTTTCATACCTACGAATTGGATACTTATTTGGACTTAAACAATGTTTATTCCATCTATTTTAGTTCAGTTTACGTGTTTGTGTTTGTTTTGTTTGTAGGTTTTAGTTTGTGTTAATCACGATGTGATGGTGGCAATGTGGCGGGACTTGGCAGGAAAAAGCAAAGAAAAGCAAGTCGTGAGCCTAGTACCTCGTCGGAAGGCCAAATAACAAAAGAGTACCCACCGGCCAAAAGTGCATGCTGTGAACGAAGGAGAGTTTTGATGCAATTTGAATACTACAGTGGCGTGGATAGAATGAAATTGGCTTCGATTGGAACTAGAATTGGAACGTTTTTATCAGCTATTATAAAGCCTGAAGGGGAGGACACATTCAATTAATCAACAATCAATCACAACTTTTGGAGCCCTAATTTGGAGAAAACATTGGAGGAGTGGAGCAGAAGGAGCAAGATCACGAAGATTTCAAAATTGAGTGAGGATAAGGGTGGTTCTATATTATTATCCGTCTTTTAATTCAGTTTTTGTAAATTGGATGATGTATTCTTTTATCTATTCAGTTTTTAATTCATTAGTTATGAACTAAATTTCTAATTAAGCTAGCAATGGATCTTTAATGTGGAACGATGATTATCATGCTTTGATTTTAATTAAATCTATCTTTACAGTTCATCTATTGTAATTTGTGCTTAATTTATGAATTGATTGATCACCAATTCTATGTGGATTTGTATAGACTCGAGAGATGATATATGAATCTAGACTTAGTCATAATAGCATATGTTCATGATTTCTGCGTTTTGATAGAATTCTTGATGTATGTTTAGGATAGATATATACCTAACATCACATGTAATCGTGTAAGAACTTGGAATTTAAACCTTCTTTAATTTTAATTCACATAAAGATATAGTGAATTAGTTAATTAGGGTGTTTGACTTAATTCTATCAATTGTGGATTTAAGTTAATATGGTTTTAGTGCATTGAGAGATGACTAATTCTACTTTTGTGTTCTTGATTAATGAATTGAGATAGTTAATTGAATTGAAAAGAAGTGTGATAATCAAAGTGAACCTTAAAGTAAAATTGTAAGCTTAATTCTCCATTATTTGATTAAAATTTGTGGTAGCGAGTTGAATTGATTTGTTTTGGTTTTTAGTTTTTTCATTATTCTAAATCATAAATTCGATTAGTTTAATAAAATTGAAATAATACAAAGCAGGTAATTGTTAGATTAAAATTAATATTTGTCTCTGTGAGAACGATACTTGACTTATCATTATATTACTTGTTGATCATGTAATGACCGTGAATTTTAAACTCCTTATTTAATTAAATATGTGATTTAATTATTAATGAGTTAGTTTTGTGAGTTTGTTTAAACCTTATGTGGTTATATGGACTTATGAAATGATTAAAGGGAGTCACTAATAGTTTATTTAAATCGGTGTACTAACCCTAAGAGTTTGATATCAAGGAATTGATAGGATTATTAATAATTAAATATTCAATTAATTTGAATATAGTGACAAGATTTGAATATATTGATTAATTATAATTATGAGTAATTAATTGATAATATGTTGATTTATAATTATTATGAATAAATAATAATTAATAAGTAAGAGATTAATAATTTATAAAATGATTATATGTTTACTTTATTAATTTGTGCAATATAGTAAACCTTTATTATATGGTAGTTAACTATATATTTTATATAGTACAAGGTGGCACATTAATATGTCTATATATTATATATATATACTATGTAGTAAGAGTTATTTGCATTCATGTGAGTTGCGTATAATAATATTGTTAGATGATATGAAATATTCATGTATATCCCATTGACATATAATAATATCAATTGTTAAATTAATAATGATTTCATTAAGTTATTATGATAATAACAAATATGGTAATAAATAATAAGCAATGCACAATTGTATTTGTGGTAATAGAAAATGTACATGAATTATATGTATGTGCACTACTTGATACCTTGTAATTAGAAAATACATTGTATGCTTTTAAATCATTATAACCTATGTTATATGAAATGAATTGTGTAGGCATAATTTATAACCAATGTATATATTATGTGTATAGTATAAACCAAATGTTGTTTTGGTATTACATTGTTGCATTTCATTGTGCAAATGCTGAGAATTATTTCCTTGTCCCATAATAAGAGCCCGTTCCTCTCTTCCCACGTGAAATGCTAGAAAGCCTAGCCTAGCTTCATCTCAAATTCATCAAACATGGAGCAACTAGTGGATGGGGAGTGAGATTCATGAGTGGAATCACCAACTCTCTCTTAACCCTTATGCATTCTTAAAATCCCTTGGTTTGATTTAGGAGGTAATCATATTATCTAGGTAACCATTCTCCTATAAATGAGACCTTCATCATTCCTTGTTGTAATTGCTGAGATTTAGCTTGCTAAGAGCTTAAAGAGTGAGTAAAGTGTTATATAGCAACTGAATTGATTCACATAAGTATAATTTCCATTCCTATTCTTCATTTTGATAAATTGCTTAGTGAATTGATTCTTTGAATTAGACAAGTATTAGTTGATATTTGATTTGAGTTATGTTGCTTAGTGCTATACAAGCTTCTAAATGTGTTGGGTTATGCTAGAATCAATTTTTATAAAGAATTGGTATGGTGGGTTCTTTGAATCTGCAGCAGAGCAGGTTCTTCTCTCGATGCGATGCGTGGCGCAATGTGCTACTATTTGTACTTGGGTGCAGTCAGCAATTGTAAGTAACTCCAAAAATCGCTTTTGTTTACGCATGGCACAATCAAGCTACCCTAATTGTCTTAGGGTGCAAAGTAGCACTGTGCAGGACTGAGATGTTCTTATTATGTTCTGTTGTCTTAACTTGTTAGTACATTGTTAGAACAAGTTTGTAAACTGTTTTGACACGCATATGTAAGCATGTGCATGTAGTATGAACAAGTATAACCATGTTAGTACCTACAATGGACACAATACTTATGGTTTTGAAATGAAAATTATAGTTTCAAAAGTGAACTTTGTCACGAGCACATTATGTGAGCATTCTGACTTTATGAACATGATAACATGGTTTATATTGACATGAAATGCAAGACTAAAGTGATTGAACACACTAGCATACATGATTGAAAGTTAAGACTATTTCAAAGATAAGAAACTTAAGGCTTTTCAAAGAGAACTTGACCAAGACTTTTATCTAGTAAGTTCTAACCATTTGAGCATGCATGTGGCCTTAATATATGTTGTAAATGCATGAGAGTTACATGTTAAGATGCCTTGTATATGCTAAGTTGACTTAGTGTAAAATTCAAAGAAAGTTAGAATGAGAAAGCTAATGTCGTCAAGTAATAAGTAAAGTATGTTATGACCATGCAAACATGTATATTAGGGTTCATTATGCCTATAGACATATTGACATGAGCATCGTTTAGTTAAGGTATGGTTTTCACTTATGCACACATAGTCATAAAGAAAAGGAAATTTCTAGAATATGAACAATGTGAGTAAAGTATACATGTGTTGTCTATATACAAGCATGACTACTGAGTATTGTATGACCAAGATTGTAAAGCATGAGGATTACATGACCTTTTTATGTTTTAATGACATATAAATTGTAAGTTAAACTTGTGATAATAAACTCAAGTATGGTCATGTGTTATATGTGAAACTCAAGCATGTATGTATGTTAAAATATATGTGTAATTAGTGTGTTAGAGTTGGACTGAAGTCAGGAGAGCAAAGCTCAAACTCCAGTCAGCCAGGGACACGTAGAACTACGTCGTCCCTAAGCTTTAGATCAGTAGCAATTGCTATCAATCCTGCGATCGTAGATAGATTATGTTTTTGGTTCTGAAATTTAAGGCATGCTTGTATGATTACTTTACTTTGTAATATGTGACCAATATGTCATATAATGTGTTGAGAAGCATGCTATGTGATGACTTGATTCTTTTAGTGTAGACTCGTACTAGTTTACATATACTAATTGAAATGATCAACTTGATAACGTTAGGTCGTTTCAACACAAGTTAATTAAAGCTAGAATTATATTGTAGCTGAGCAAGCAGGCAAGTTTCCTTAACTTTACTCAAATTTATATTGAACAAGTTTCCTTAAACTTCACTCTTTGATTGTGCAAGTTCCCTAAACTTACTCCAATTATTATTGAGCAAGTATTCGAACACTATTGTGTTGCAAGTTTTCTAACTTACACAACGTTGAGTTTGTGAAAGTTTCCTATCCTTCTCATATTGTATTGAGCAGGATATTGTTGAATTGAAAGTTATTCATTTAAGCTTGAATCTTATTTTCAAGCATGTTATTAAGTGGTTTAATTACCTTACAATTATTCCACATCGATGTTATTGATATTCGCACTTAGTGCACTTGAGTTCGTACAGTCTTGCACTTGTACATCATTTAAAGTTCAATAATTCTTGAACTGTGGTAAATAGAGTCTGAACCTTTGTTCGGTCAGACAAGCGTATGAAGTTTTATAAAATCTATCCAAACCAATTGATAGTAAGGATTCTTAGACTGAAATAACACCCCTTTTATGATAGGGGAGTACCCCAGGTATCTAATATAAGATACACAGAGCAGATTTAAATGTTATGCATATACATAGTGTACGTGAGGCTGATCCCCTCAAGTACTTATTCTGTAGCCAGTAACAAAAAGATCAATTAACTATTGATTCCATTTGAGTGTTATAGTTCAAAGTCTATTTGACTAGCAGTTATTCTAAAAGCAATCATTGTCTTTGCTTCTAATATTCATATTATTGAATCCTTCAGATATTCATATTGTTGAATTCATTGCCAAATATCTTTCCATTCATCATGATATATCCTTATTGTTGTATTTAAATTTGCTGAGCAAACTTGTTGCTTATCCTTGCTATATCATGAATTATATTGCAGCTAATCCCGAGACATCAGGGAAAGACATGGGTAAAGGGAAGATGTAGAGTAGTGGCAAGGAACAGACTTTACCTCATGTCTAGTTTAAATTACTATTATGTAATATGAACCCTAATATTTATTTTAGGGTATGTTTGTAAGATGATATTAAGGTTATCATATCTTGGGACTAGTAACACCTTTTGAATGAACGACATACGTTTATTATATTCCGCATTTTAGCTATCGTATGTTGTTTAGAGGTGGATGTTTGTATTTTATCGTGATGACCGAACCGGGGTCAGAAGACCCGAATTTGAGAGCGTCACAGATCACGTATACTTTCGTGTGTAATTAGATTTTACACCAACAGGTTTCTGTCTCCTCTTCTACATATGCTTTCTTAAATCTATAATTCTAGTCAAAACCTTTATGTTGATGAGGGGCACTGGTGATACTTTTATGTAGTGAGTGTTGTGTAGGACGCTTTATGGAAATTTCACCCAAATGAATCTTATTTTTGTGGATTGGCTTTTTATTTTGGTTTATATGAATAATATTGATTTGACTAATTTTATAACTGTTGATAGTTATATATATTTGAAAATAGATTCACTGGAATATATATCACAATGAATCAACAAAGAAATAGTACAATTAAGTTATGAACATGGGGAATATAAGTTGTATATATTTCAACTTAAATATAATTTTATCTACTTGATCAGGTGATAGTTAGCTTTTTTATAAGTGTAATCAAAACTCCATATAAAGGGATTTCCAAGAGTCCTGTTATAAGTTGCAAAAATGTGTACCGAATTACAATTAGTAAACATGAGACCGGATAAAATTATAAGACTATCCCACTTATTAGACATATCTCCAAAAGAGTTACCATTAATACTTACTTATACACTTAAAGGTACGTGACAATTAAAAAATCAAAGTAAACAATTTCTTCAAGTTGCACATTATGGAAGGTTTGAGGGTTTAGCCCGGTGGTAAGTACGGCTATACAAGAGGGTAGAGAACCGAACCTTATCACCCCCTCCCCTTAGAAGTAGAATTAAAAATGCAATATATTTTTTAATTCCCCCTTCCCACAAAAAAGGTCTTATTTGTTAAAAAATAAAAATAAATTAATGCTATAAAGTGATATATTGTTGTTAAGTTTAACATCCCAAATCTCTATCATATTACCATTAAACTAAATGAAAGAAAAATATATCGTTATATCTTGCATAAATATATGGGGATGGGGATTGGGTTGGGGGGAATATATATCCATAAAGTTCACAAATTTTACAAAATGAGGCTTTTTTTGTGGGCATAATTGTAACTTATGGGACATAATTTTTCAGTCAATTGGAAGTGTGAGGGAGACAGAGACTTCTCTATATGAAATGTCTGCAACACGAGTAGACCCCCGTACTAAAGAAATATCAACTGGTTGGCGAAGTGGTCGAGGCTTGACCTTCTTCTCCTGTAATAATCAATAATCGAGATCAAAGAATAAGTGAATAACCAAGAAATCAATATTTGATACTACCCATTCAATTTATACAAATAAGGTCTATAAGGATTAGGCGAGTTACCGGTTTGCAGAGAGATTGAGAAATGTTAACGCCAAGATCTACTCCGACGTCCAAATCATATAAAATCTTTCGATCTTTGTCAGATCATCGAAATACGAGTTTGACCACAAGCTGATGAGAGGATATTTCGATGATGAAAAGTCGATATCAAGATACGTGTTCACAAGGTTAACAAATGGAGGATGTAATGTCTAGTGTATTGAGAGAGATAATAATTCTCAGTTGTGTGTATGTATGAATATGAATATGAATATGTTGATGAACGTCTCTATTTGTGAAGACTTGGTTGATAGGTGATACTCTCTTTGCGATTTATCAGTGCCACCCACTACCTCCGACACGGACCCGTGATCTCGATGGGTCCCGCCACCGCTCATGCAGATCTACTCACTACCTTTGGTCATTTATTTATCTTTGCAAGTAAATATATTTCCATCCACATTAATCGTGGCGGTGTCTTGGTCAATTGTCATCATGCTTTTTCATCATTACTGAGTCAAAGTAATAGATATTAAATGATATGATGGGTTAATCCAATGAACCAAACCGGTCTTATAGGATTAAATAAAGTAATATAATGATTAGGCCCAAATGACTTTCAAGGTTAAATAATGAAGGCCCAATGGATTAATTTAATAAGTAAGCCCAACTTACTTTCTACCCAAGAAGAGGAAATATCGTGGCCCAACATTGCTTCTAATTTTTGTTGAATGTAATGTTTAATAGAAAACTATAAGTGGTCCATGATATTAGAATTAACTAAAGGCCCATAACAGAGAAGTAATTGAGACATACCCAATTTGATCCATAAGATGAGACAGTAATGGTTTGAATGTCCAGAGTAAAAGGCCCAATCGATAAAGGATTGAAATTGAACAATACGGTTTAAAAACCTAAATCAAACCGAGAGGCCAATCGATAAAATGTCTAAGAATTGATCCGGACGCTTCCCATTCAATTCTCATCATTACTAACATTTAATGTCTTCATTAACAGTAACTCGTAAGCAAATCACAAGATATAAAGATAAACTTTACCAATTTCGGCGGTTTTACTCGCCAATTTGAACTTTGAACCTTAGAGCTTTCTTCTCCTTCACGTAACTTCCTTCTACATTTACTGAAATCTCAACAATGGTGACCGTGAACTCTAACCAAAATTCTCCCCTTGGCGTGACTCCGTCAAAGACCGCTTTCCCCAATCCTAACCCTAACCAAGAGGGTTCGAGTTCAAACCCCCAATCTACAGCAACCATGGGGAGGAATCCGTCTCTGATTCCTTCTCCACCACCTTCCGACTTCTTCAAGGATGGGGAACAGTTTCCTCATGCCAATATCCCCTCCACCGTCACGGAATCTGAGATACGTATCCTCCGGACTCGCTATCAGATTCCGGATATGTATGCTATAAGGGCTCCTGCTCCTGAAGAACGTATGTACCATCGACCGGATGGTTGGGTCGCTATGCCAGTCACTTTCCTTGAAAAGGGGATTCGTCTACCCCTCCATGCCTTCGTCGTTACCCTCCTAGGGTTCATAGGAGTGGGTTTTTCGCCCAGTTGGTTCCTAATTCTTATATCCACATTCTGGCATTCATTGCCTTCTGTGACGAATTAGGAATTCCTCCTTCTGTCGACATCTTCTTCACCCTCTTCTCAGCCGGTAGGTCCCGAGAACGAGGTTTCAAAATGTTGAGCAAATAGTCTCCTCGACCTAACTCCAAATTCGAGAAGAGATCCCGATGGACACCCTTGAAGCAACAAGGGTTGGCACGAAAAATGGTTTTTGTTACGGGACCAAAATCTCTCTCTTCCAATTGGACTATCTCTCGATCGGATCTCTACCGACTTTGGAGATATCCCCGAAGAGCGTGTGAAGGAGATGGCGATTTCTTGAAGAAGATTCCTCCGAAGGAATGGAGTTTTGCACTTCTGACTAAGCAAGCTTTGGTACATCGATCATAAATGTAAGTTTCGAACAACTTGGTAACATAGTTTCTTAAGATATTTAAGTGATATGGGTTCTGATGCATGGTTATTTGCAGTGTCTCTCGATCAAAATAACTTCTTCGGAAGTGAAAGAATTGGAAGACTTTTTGGCAGGGAAGATTACGGATCCGCAAGTGAAGAGCCTCCAATGAAGAATCTTCCCGAGCCAATCCCGTCCCGCCGATCAACCAACTGTTTCTCTTCAAAATGATGAACCCCAAACTGATGAACCCATTGTTCCCAAAGAATCCCTCAGACCTTGCCGAAGGAAAAGAACCGCCAAGAAATCCAAATCCACCCAGCCGGAAACAAATCCTGAAAGTGATCCGGAAGCAACTCCCGAAGTAATTCCCCAAGCAACCCCTTCATCGAACCCTAGCTCTGCACCTTTTGAACCTGCCCCAATGAAGAAAAGTCTGCTTGATATACCTTTACACGATCGGGCAAAGGTTCTTCGTGCTAAAAAGATAAGGACGAAGATAACCCTTTTCGATGCCAGATGAGCTCAAAGTTCCATCGTCTTGGTGACATCCCTCCAATAGTTCAATCCCAGAAATTCAGTGCACGATGATGAACCGATCGGATCATCCCCATCTCATCCTCGAAAAGGAAACATCCATCGAGATAGCCATCCGGTTCATCCTCTGCTCCTTCACCGGTCCCTCAACCTACTCATTCGGTCTTCTTCTCCGAAAATAGATATGGACCCTACGCCGAGTTCTCAATCAATCTATGCCCTCTCCTCCAAGGCAATTCGACTTGAATTTCAAATGGCCTCTCGCTATGGCCTCTCCAACCTTCCCTTTCAACTGTTCAACGTTGTCGTCCGTAAAACCGATGACCATCGATTCAGAAACAGTTCGAACGGGGATTTGCTTAGCGAAGGCATGAGCTACCTGGCGAAGGTAAACAGTTCTCTCCTTTATTTCCATATTTATCTTCATACTTATATATCTCAAATCCGGTCAAATATCTTGGACATGCGTAGCGAATCTCTTGTGTTCGAGGCGTCAAGCGTCAAAGTCTATCGAGGCTGAATCCGAAGAAGAGGCACTGAGGAAGGAGAATGCCATCCTGAAGTCTGCTCTGGCTCGGGAAAGGACTCAACGTGAAAGCGTTCTTCATACAAATGAAGGTCTTCAGAAAGAGTTGGCCCCAAGCGAGGAGATGTGAAGGCATCCAATGAAGAATGAAGTCAACTAAAGCAGCAGCGATGATGAGAGATCATCAAGATGAATGTTGACTTGGTTCGTGAGGAGCGAAATAAGGATGGAGAAGATCAAAAATTAAAGGCGATGCTAAGATCTTGACCAAGACGATCCGAAGCTTGAATGGCGAAAACTTCGTCATCTGAATAAGCGTCAGAAGCTTGAAGAAGAAATTCGAGAACTTAAGGCTCTTCGGGACCTTGGGCCTCCTCTGACCGATGACCTTCACAAGTAAATCTGTGAAGAGTATCGGATCTCGGATGAGATTAACGGCGAGATCATGAAGATATATTACGAAAGCTATGAGCTCTGCTTGGGAGTTGTGGCGAGGAGAAGGCGATTACGATTAGCGTGGATCCATCCTTGCTCGACTCTTGAGATGGCGAGGATGATGCTTGAAGTGAATGTTCTTGTTTCTCTTGAGTTTTATTTAAGAATGTTTGTGAAAATTTCTGCTATTTTACTTTCTTTAATTTTTAGGATTTGTGTAAAAAATTTCTAATTTTGTAGTCAAATTAAATATTAATGAAATGTGGTTTCATTCCTTATGACTTCGGTGCATTTACTTTACGCGATACTTGATATTAATTCAACCGGAAAAATGCACAAACTCTTTCATGGACTCAATCTCGAATCATTAATTAACAACTAAGCATGTCATATAACGAGATAAGATGAAGTTAGGGAATGAGGCATTCCAGAACTCAACACTTAGAAAAATTTAGGTAATAAAGTAATAAAGTAAAGGATACTTATTATTAGTTAAAGTGTGAGATGATGATCTGCTTCATTGGGAATTTGTTTACCCCTGAAGGCCTAACAAAACCAAAAGATGACCTTTGCCTACCACGAAGGGCTGTGAAGTCTGAAGGATAACGTTTTGCAACTTGACTACCACGAAGGGCTCGACAAGGTGTCGAAGGATAACGCTTTACCTACCACGAAGGGCTGACAAAGGTCTAAATGTCGACAATTGCTGCCACGCAGGGGCGACAACGTCTTAAGAATGACACTTGCCTACCACGAAGGGCTTCGGACAAAGGTCTAAATGTCGACAATTGCCTACCACGCGGGCTCTCGACAACGTCTTAAGGATGACACTTGCCTACCACGAAGGGCTGACAAAGGTCTAAATGTCGACGATTGCCTACCACGCGCGGGGCTGACAACGTCTTAAGGATGACACTTGTCTACCACGAAAGGCCTGACAAGGTCTAAATGTCGACAATTTCCTACCACGCAGGGCCTGCCAACGTCTTAAGGATGGCACTTGCCTACCACGAAGGGCCTGACAAGGTCTAAATGTCGACGATTGCCTACCACGCAAGGCCTGACAACATCTTAAGGATGACACTTGTCTACCACGAAGGGCCTGACAAGGTCTAAATGTCGACAATTGCCTACCACGCAGGGCCTGACAACGTCTTAAGGATGGCATTTGCCTACCACGAAGGGCCAGACAAACCCATAAGGTCCACCTGCCATTAAGGCTACCATCGAATGGTCAGCGAGTCCCCCCGAACCTCCTTACACCACTGAACTGATCATCAACGAAGATAGGATTTGTTTGAGAGACCAAAAAAAACAAAGGAACTTTTATTCATGATGACGTGGATATTCTGAGGACTTAGATGTCTTGACATCATTTTCTTTGAAAAGTACTTCTAAGCTTTGCCGATGTGCCAAGTATTTTAATTCTTGACCCGTCTAATGCCTTCAACCGATAAGTCCCCGCCCACGCCGGTGATTTCATACGGGCCTTCCGGTTTGGCATCGACTTTCCCAGTTAAAGGTGTAGATGCTTGACTTCTCTGAGGACAAAATCCCTACTTTGAATCTGCGAAACTTTACCCCTTATTATAATGCTTGGCCACTCTTGACGATAGGTACGCCAATTATATTAAAATTTTTTTCTCGACTTCTTCAAGCAAATCAAGATTGGCCTTGACCCTTCTTCATTGTAGATCTCTTTGAATTGACTAACTTAAGACTTGGAGATCCAATTTCAAGCGGGACTAAGGCATCGATTACCATAGGCCGATCTGAAAGGTGAATCCCCGTTAGTAGTCCCTCGGAGTAGTTCGATAAGCTCATAACACGCTAAAGTAGCTCTTACGACCATCGCCCTTAGCCGTCCAATCTGCGCTTGATCCCATTTAGCGGCGTTACATTGGTCACTTCACTTGTCCGTTTGGTGAGGATGAGCTCTCAATTCTTTACTGTCTTTGGATCCCCGTTCTTTCAAAAATGTTTCAAATTTCGATCCCACAAACGGCGTTCATTGTCGATATTACCACCTTAGGAATTCCAAAATGAAATCTCTTGATTCTTTCAAAATTTCAAGCATTCTGTTACGTTATTAACCTAAGTGGCTTTCTTCTACCCATTTGGTCATATAATCGATGGCAACTATAACAAAAACCCGACTTGACCTTTTGCTTTTCGGTAGTGGACCCGATATATCAACCCCCAGAGACGACAAAAAGGTATAGGGGATAGGATCGAGTATAGCTCTTCTGGTGGCTGATTTAGGATCGGTCTGTTGGGCTGACATTTCTCGCACTTCTTGACGTACTCAGTCGCTTCTTTGAAGATGGTAGGCCAGTAGTACCCCTGACGAAGTACTTTATAGGCTAATGACTTAGCAGCCATATGGTCGCCACAGATGCCTTCATGTACATCTCGGAGAGCGTATTCGACCGTTGTTTGTCTCTTTGAATCTGAAATCGATGGCTCACGCTTTGCATTGAATCCCTCCGGACTCGTCGGATAATCCTCGCTCAAGCGACATCCGTAGTAGAGTTAACCATCTGCATCGAACGTCCACATTAACTAACCTCTTAAGAAGCTGCAACTACTCATCGGATCTTTCGCTTCCGCCACAACTTCATCGACTTAAAACGAGCATTCAACTACAAAATCAGCCAAGGCTTGTCCTTTGATGGCGGTTCGGGGATGATATTCAATGAAAAATTGGGACAACTCCATCGTCCAATGCAATTTAATCTCCCCGATACCTCGGGTTTGCCCATAATCTTCTTGAAAGGTTGATCATGTATATTATTACCAATCTACCTGGAAGTATTGCCTAAAGCTTTCACTAGCGTTTATTAAAGCAAAAGCAAACTTTTCAATGTTTGGGTACCTTGTTTGACATCCGAATGACATGGCTTACGTAATAAACCGGGTCTTGCTTTTGACTTCACGCACTCAACACCGCTCCTCTCGCTAACGAACTAGGCTGCTAAGTACAAATATAGAGGCTCGGTGGGCGCGGTTTCACCAACAAAGGCGCCAAAGATAAGTAGGACTTGATGCTCTGAAAGGCGTCCTCACACTCCGAAGTCCATTGGAACGTCTTTGCATTCTTCGGTCCTTTCAACGTATCAAAAAATGGCAAACATCTTTCTGCCGACTTGGACATGAACCTCCTTAAAGCTGCAATCCTTCCAGTCAGACGTTGAACATCTTTAAATGACTGAGGAGTCTTCATGCTCAGGATCACTTGAATCTTCTCTAGATTGGCTTGATTCCTCTTTGGTGACAAGATAACCCAGAAACTTGCCAGCCCCTAGACCGAAGGTGCACTTAGTGGGATTTAGTCTCAAGTTGTGATGGCGAATTGTCTGAAAGCATTCCTCTAAATCATCCAAATATTTATGTACCAGCATGCTTTTAACAATCATGTCATCCACGTACACCTCCATATTCTTACCCAACTGGTATCTGAAGACGTAGTTCATCATCCTCTGGTATGTGGCCCCTGCATTGATGAGGTCGAAGGTCATTTTCTTGTAGACATATACTGAGCGATGCGTAATGAACGCAGCCTTCTTGATATATCCTCTTTACTCATGGAAATCGATGATACCGGAGAATCGTCCATGAAACTTAATAAAGCATACCCCAAAGTGGCATCGATGAGTTGGTCGATGTGGGCGTGGTAGAAATCCTTTGGACAAGTTTTATTTAGATCGGTATAGTCGATCACGGACTTCGCCATTTACCATTACATTTACGGACCATTTACCACATTTGCCATCCTTGCGGGTAGTCGATCTCAAAAATAAAAATCGATTTGCCAACGGTTTTGCAATCTCTTCATCGATGATCCGGCGGCGTTCGGATCTGAAAGATTCTCCTCTTACATTCGAATCTGGTTTCTTTGGCGGGTCCACTTCAATAGATGCTCGGCAATATCCTGCTTACTCTCGGCATATCCACGAGGTTCCCATGCGAAGATATCAACATAGCATTGCAGGAGCTCCATGAGGTTCATCCGGAGAGGTTCTGGCAGACCCGAACCTATTTTCACAGTCTTGTTCACTTTGCCCGGGATGAGCTCTATCTCCTCTGTTTCTTCAGCTGGCATGACCGATGGTTCGGAACTACTCTCCATGAAGGGTTTGATCTCTATCGTCATGGTCTGCTTTTGCTTCGATACCCCCACTCAAAGTGATCACGGCATTTCTATAACACCTTACTAGCTAGATCGAATCTCCTTTCACCTCACCAACCCACGTGGTAGTAGGAAATTTGATTTTGAAATAAGGAATTGAGGTCACAGCTTGCAAAGCAATTAAAGTAGGCCTTCCCAAAATAGCATTATAACTAGAATCTACATACATGACATAAAATTTGTAAATAATTTCTACACATTGAGGGGCCGTTCAGAAGATGGCCAGGTAGTTCAATGGTTCCAAATACACCTTTGCAATGGGATCGTTACTAAAACCGTCTACAAAGGATCCTCCCGCCTTATCTCCATCTTCCGCCGATACAGTGCATCCTCGATAAGCGTGGGCATATAGAATATCTCTGAAGACCCATTATCTACCATCATTAAACCGTATCCACCGAACCCACTTGCGCGATCGGTACTAATGATCCTCATGCGGTTCGATGATTTTGAAGGTAATCCTCGTCGATAAAGGAGATTCTGTACTTGGATAAGGTCTATCGGTCTTGGGAGGTACCACTTGACATGATGAATCCAAGTGACTTCAACTTCTTTCCAGCAAGTTTGCCGAAGTACCCCAGGTGATGACATCTATCACATGCCTTGCAGTTGTCCGGCCGTGATGCTTGCTAAAGCGGTTGAAATTTCTTAGGAGCAGTCCTCAAATCCTGCTTTGTTGATTAGTTCAGGCGACCACATCTTTGAACTAAAGCCCCACTTTGTACCTTTCTTTCAATGAAGTCTTTCAACTATACGATCGTTAGTATATCGTGACCCAAGCTTGATGATAATCACAATACTTACGAAATTTCCTTTTCGGGCTTAATGTTATCTCGAGGTGGCTCGAAGATAGGTTGATTCTTAATCGATCCAAGATAACAACCTATGCGTGTTGAGTGTTGTGTAGGTCTATTCACTCTCTGCGGGTGAGGACGAATGACGTCCTCCACCCCTGTCTCCAATTGTTATATTTCTTGACCCGCCTTATGCGCGGTCTTTATTCCCTTCATTCTTCTTGGTCCCCATCGGTTCATCCCCCAATCTGTCTCCTTAAGCCGATCCCGAAGAAGGGCGTTTGAAAGGCTATTCATGGCTTCCTCCACCACGATATAGCCATCGGCTTTGTCGAAAACTTCAGTGAGACTCTTGGTGGTGAAACATTAACTTCTTCACCAACTTCTCTACGATTTAACCAAATCTAACCCATTACGAAACAGTCCAACAACTTGTAAATCGTTCAGTTCATCACTTGGCCGATGGCCTTCACGGAACCGCTTACATATTGGCCTAAAGACTCATTTGAATCTTTGTCGAACTGAGCCAACGAACGGTTGGTTTTCCCTTCTTTTATTGCTCCGGCGAGCATGAAATTTCTTGCACATATCACCCAAAGATGAAATTGAATCCGGGACAAAGTCCCCATCTTCTTAGGGCATCCTTTTGGCGTTGTGACAAAAAGTATGACACTTAGCAGCACATCGCTAAAGTCGTAATAATCCATCGATCGATTGAGCGCTTTGACCAGGTCGTAGAGATCCCCAGATCCATCATAACTTTCAATGTGGGGCAATTTCTTGGTGAGGTCAGCTTTCTCTTTTAGAATCTCCGCGGAAAAGGGGGATGCCTTCCTTCCCGAAGTATCTTTCGTTTTTTGTACTTCGGCAAGCTGCTTTCGAAGTTTCTTTAATTCCTTAACCAGATACTCCACACCTTCTGGTTGAGATGATACTTCTTTTTTCGGCGACTCCTTCTTCTGAGCAGACCGATCTCTTACAACAGAACCTCCAACTTTAGAGGGACTTTTTCGATTACGAGCGTCTACAGGGTGGTGTACCCTCAGTAGACTCTCGGGAGTATGACCTCTAGATATACTTCGTCTCTGAACTCGGGCACTATGGTGAGAATCTTGTGACAACAAGTGCCTTCTTTGTACTCGTGAGTGAGATCTGGGATCGACCTCATCGTCCACTTCGACCTGTTCCTTAGAATCGACGGGGTGATATGCCTCTTGATCTTTGAGGAGTAGGGCTTGGGATCTTCTTCTTTCTCGAGTTTGGCCCGAGACTCTCGTCTGAATGAAGCGGGTTCCTTCCCACTCGATGCCCTCGCTCTTGGATTTGAACATAATCTGAACTCTTAATCCCCTTAGCTCTCACCATTCGAGCCATACGCTCGGCTATATCCTGTCAACTTCTTCATAAGTACTTCCATAGCTCTATCTGCTTCATCTCGCCATCTTAGCCAATCGGGAGGCCTTTGCGTCTTGGTCATCTCGGTGTCGAGTTCTAGGCGAGTGCCTTCCTACTCATTTCAAACCATGGCCGCTACCCCTTCTCTATCGTGAAAACTAGCTTACGCAACAGCTTTGCCGCCTTGACGGCCTTGAAATCTTCAATGAACGTTTGAATGTGTCTTTGGCGTGAACACTTATTGTAGGTCCCAAACGATCTTTGGCGAGACACTCGCGGTCTTTGATTCACCGGCGACCATCGAGCGCCCTTGAGTGTAGGTGTTACTACTCTTCACCGTGAATCTTGGCGTAGAAACAAACCACGATGCGTGATTGAAAAATACTCGGGACACTAGAACTTCGGCCCTCGCCAGCGCCCGATGTTAACGCCAAGATCTACTCAAGCGTCCCGATCACGTAAAACGTCTACGATCCTGCGTAGTAAACGATATAAACACCACCGAAGCTTGACGGTAGGACCATGGGGAGATAGCTTTCGGCGTGAGAGTCGATATCGTGTTCACAAGGTTAACAAATGGAGGATGTAATGTCTAGTGTATTGAGAGAGATAATAATTCTCAGTTGTGTGTATGTATGAATATGAATATAAACGTGTTATGAGAACGTACCTGTTTATGAAGACTTGGTTGATAGGTGATATTCTCTTTGCCCGGTTTACCATGTCACCCACTACCTCTAACACGGCCCGTGATCGATGGGTCTGTCGCTGTGCGGTCTACTCACTACTACCTTTGGTCGCATTTATCTTGCATAGGTATATTTCCATCCACATTAATGCATGGCAGGTGTCTTAGTCAACTGTCATACTTTTTCATCATTCTAAGTCAAAGTAATAGATATTAAATGATATGATGGGTTAATCCAATGAAATAAATCTTGGTCTTATAGGATTAAATAAGTAATATGGTGATTAGGCCCAAATTGACTTTTAAGGTTAAATAATGAAGGCCCAATGGATTAATTTAATAAGTAAGCCCAACTTACTCGGCCCAAAAAGGGGAAATATCATGACCCAACAAGAAAGTTTATTGAGATTGAATTCTTCCATCCTTTTATTGTTCTCTTCTAATGTCTTCCTGCGCCGTTCCTCATAACGTGTTCCCTTTCGACCCACCATTTTTTATATCCCTGTCTTTACAATAGGTCAGAATGAAGAGGAAGATTATGGCTTTAAACCCTCGCTGTTTATTCTCCTACTGTGTAAAAACTAAAAACCTTTATGGCTTTAAACCCGGCGAAGTTTAACGAGTTAAAGAGTTACTTTAGTTCTTTTTAGATTAGTATACTAGTTTAATTTTATTTGCCCTCCTTTAAATTTAACTTTTTTTTTTTTGCCTCTTTTAAATTTATATAAATCTTTTCACTTAAATTTATTAAATTTTATTTCTATTTTTATCCATATACCTGTAAAAAAATCTAACAGACGCAGCTGTCATCTTCCCTTTTGGGATGTGAGCACCAGACTTTTTGGACTCCCTTCCTTATCTGACCCAGTTTACAAATGCATTTCCCAAAGTAACCTACCTTTTTCGATCATTCCCAATCTAACCTCATTTACTGTTCATATTCCTATTTTCAGCATAAATTTTTTGTATATATTTATATATATTTACATATAAATATATAATTGTATATATATAATATAATATAATATAATATATTTATTTAAATATTATATTATATTAAATAATTTAAATTTCTAAAATTAATTTTAAATATTATAAAATATTATCTTGTACACTTATATTTATATATATGAAAATTTTAAATTAAATTAGAAAATAATTTATTCATGAATTGTCAAATCTAATACACATGAATAGTATAATCAGTAAAAATATCATTTTTTTCGATTCTGAATAGTCTATTTTGAAATTTTTTGAATAATACATTTGCTTTATTATCGATTTGTCATTTCAAGCTTTAATATTGTATTGTCCAATCAACTATTTAATAAATGAAAAATATTATTGTGTTCAATTATTATTCTAAATTTTTATGTCTATATATATTTTGAACTATGAAATAATCAAAACACACCAATCAGGGTTAGTTAGTTTCTTCTTGATCTCTAAGTTTGAAAAATATATACTATTATTGTATATTATGTATTTGGTACTTCTTACTAATATTTGTTTTTGTTTTGTTTAATTACGGATGGATAATTTTTAGGATAACTTGACACAATTACTCTTGGATATGAAAATTTTATGTCCCAAAATAATAATCATTTTGAAGATTTTAATCCATTTGAATTTCAAGATATGACGAAGGTCGTTATACAAATCTTTGGTCAGAAGTTACACAAATGTTGGCCCGAATTATACAAATGTTGGTCCCAGGTTACACAAATGAGCTGAAGAGTGATTTTAACTTAAATAGTCGTTATTCACGTGAACACCAGAATGATGAAGTAGCAAAATCTAATGCGATTTACAATCTAAGTGGTCTTGATGATTTCATCTCTTGTCGAATCTGAGATAGTGGTGAAACAGGATAATGACGATCTGGACTCAGGATTCATCAAGAAATGATAACGAGAAAAAAGAGATAATATTCATGAAAGTGCTAGGGTTGATGTTGAAGGACATATTCTACTGCGCCATGGTTCACGATAGAGGAGATTACTAACAATGATGTCACCGATAATTCGGTGATTTTCCCAATTTTAACTTGCTTAGCGATGATCTATTTGAAGGTAAATGTTTTGCGAGATAAAGAAAGTGTTATAGATGCGATAAAAGCAAATCACGTAAGTGATTCGAAAATTATCGTGTCTGAAGAGTACCACAACATTGTTTGAAGTAAAATGCATCGTAATTTGAATGTCCATTGAGAATTCGGGTTATAAAAAAAAAACGATGTGTCTACTTTGAAATCACTAAGTTACATTGTACACAATTGTCTTTTGAGAACAATTCGGAGAGACCACAAAAAGCTTAGCTCGAGGTTGATTGCAAATACCATAAAACAACAAGTAAGATTATCGAATTAATTGTCTTATGAATTCATCATTTTTATTGGGTTATTAGTTCTTATTTTATATTTTCATATTTTAGGTCACGAAAAGTCCATACATAAAAGTCGGTAACATCGGGGAGCAAATCCACAAAGAAATGTACAAGTATCGTATTGAATTCTGAAAGGCGTGGATGGGAAAACAAAAAGCAATATCGGATGTGTATGGTGATTGATGAATTCTTACTCAAAATTCCTAAATTTTGAGTGCTTTGTCTACTTTAATCCGGTACAAGTGCTTGATTGAAAATTTGAAGTATAGGATACAACACATCGGTTTACGATCGTGTGTGGTGGGCATTCAAACCAATGGCGGATGGGTGGCAACATACTACGACCGGTTATCTCATATTGATGGCACATTTACGAAAGGAAGGTATATTGGAAAGTTGTTGGTTGCGATAGGATTTGACTCGAAATAACCACCAATATCCACTTCCTTTACGGGTTAGTTAATGAAAACGACCCTCAAACCGGTCTTGGTTCTTACGCGCCTTGAAGATATGTATGTCGGACTAGAAAGGGTGTGCGTAATTTGGGATCGTCATGCTTTAGAATCATTGAAGCAATGAAAAGAAAGCGAGAATGGCTTCATTGGTGACATGGGTATATATCGTTATTGTCTTTTTACATGTTCGCAAAGACAAGTTTAGTTCAACTTTTCTGGTTTACATCGAAGATGCTATGTTGGATGGGTGAAAATACTTCTCAGTGAGGAAGTTTGAGGCGTGATGATGAAAATAAAGAGCTTAATCTCGTTTGAAAATGGCTACGAAATATTCCATTAGATATGTGGACTATGTCTCATGATGGAGGATATCGCTATGGTCGAGAACAACAACAAATATGATCGAAAGTTTCAATGGAAATTTAAGATCCGCTTTCGTTTCTTCTGGATCACGTCGATGGTGGAGTATATATATTACTGGCTCTGTAAAATTAGTTGCGGAAAGGCGTACTTTCGGACTTTAAGCGACATTCAAAATGGGCATACGTGTTGCAAGAAATCAAGAGAGCTTTTCGAAAACATTGGTAGCGGAAGGCATCGGCACACAAGATCATCCCATACCATGAGCAGAGAGGTGTATTCGAGATAATTCTTTGTCACGATACAAAACAAATAAGGGATCTTGGAAAGGTGGCAACAAACATCTTTGTAGATCTGCATAAAAAGGTATTTGCACTTTGTGGAAAATGGAACATGTTATTAGGTTTGTAATATTCGAAAACTTGATCAAATTGCAAAATAAAAATGCGGAAGCGATGTAAAAAATCGAGTTTAAAATTTTACAAACCATATACGGATCACCCTTTATGCCTGATTATTAATTAAACGAAAAAAGATGAATAAGAAACATACCCTTGAAGATCCGAGCTTCCTCGGTGCAAGTTCACCTCGATCCTTTTCGCGTTCAACTTGAATCCACGGGTTTGGTTCCTTCCTTTGATCGACATTAGCCACCCGGTGTTTGGCCTCAGAGGTGATCCACCAGGAAAAAGAATTTTCAAGGCGAAGGGTATTGGCTCAACCCTAGTTTTCTATCTCTATAGAAAAGGCGTCTCTCCCAATTGTTGGAATTATTACGTATATGTTGTAAAAATCAACAACCCTCACCCATAATAAGACTCCTCTTATTTATAGATGTGGCAACCCACCTTAACAATTAAGGAATTGGGATTTATTTAATTAATTAAGCTCCACCAATCTTATTAGGGATAATTAATTAAACTCCTTTAACAAATTTTCCTTCCTAATCGATTAGGAATAAATGAAATACTTATATTAAATTAATTCCTAAACTCTTTAAGAAATTTAAATAATAATAATTGTAATAATATTAATAAGACTCCTCTTATTAATTTATATTTAATATTTCTAAAATATTAAATAATAAATATTAAGCTATTTAATTTATTCTATCACCATAGATTAAATTAAATATACTTAACTATATTATTACGATTATGCCATTAACTTCTTAAATAATTATTCTTCCTTTTATGGTGTGACCCTTTAGGTTCTCCGTATTAAGCCGGTTGTGAATAAATCAATTAGAACAATTCTAATCTTATTTAAATAAATAAATTAAACAATTAATTTATTTAAATAAATAATATTTATTCTACAATAGGGATAAGCCTCCTGTATATTCAACGACTTTCCAGATAATATAGATTTCAACATTAATCATAAAAGAACCTTTGAATAAATAATTCTGCAATCAATTTCATCCTTCCACCATCTGATGTCCCAATTAAATATAAGACATTGGAATTCTTTGTCAAGTCTTATTTTATTTAATTATATGTATTTCGACTCTTAAATGCATGACTCAAATAATGCAAATTAGAAACTCCTTTCTAATTTCATTACGCATATAACCAAGACTCTTTGGGTTGTCATTTATCGAATCACATAGGACATTTCTCTTCTTTTATATAAGTGGTAGATTCTTTATTGATCATACATTATCTCCATTATAAACTTATTATACCCAAGCATACCCTTTGATATACCCTAAGGGTCTTAAGGAATAAGTCAAAGTATAACTCATCATACACAAGATACCATGATGATCTCAAGTCCAAGGATCACTTGTCTTACTTTTCACTACTGAAATTCCTATTGACAGAGCAAGTAAAACTCCATTAGGTATTCCTTAGCGAGCCACGTTCGATGAACTTATTCTCTAATAAGCACCTACATACTTGCTTTAGTGTCTCCACACAAATGATCGTGAGATCAATCATCCTCATCCATGAGCGAAACGGCGTATGTACCCAATCTATCCGGGATTCACTAATCCCCAATTTAGTAATCCAATGATTGGGAACTATTTTAGTTTTAAGCTTTCTAAGAATTTAGATCTCATTAGAATGATCATCATCATTATTCTAAAAGCATTGCTTAAAACTATGGGTTTATCATATATTATAAAAACAACATCGTATAGATAATTAAAAGCCTTTAATAAATTAATACTTTTATTAATAAATGAATAAGATTATTCTGAAAGTATATGCTTTATCATCAAACATGATTGGCTTGTGTGCGTATTACTTTCACATATATCACTTCCATGTTCACGTATAGTTCTTTGGTTGTTTGACATACGATCTTGATTGAAAGCAATACGTTGAACCATATCATAATTTGACAACTCTATATGAGATGTGGCAATATGAATTTCATCGAATACCCAATCAAACTTATTGGACATTTCCGATAGCACCGAGTGGGAGAGATATGGTCTTCTACACATTGATGAAATTTGAGGAAAAGAAAAAATAAGCGTTAATCGAGGAGGAATTGAGTCGGTGATATTGGAATGAAATGGATAATTCGCGAAATGCGAGTTTGTGAAAAATGCGACATGAGGGTCACAATGACAGGCGTAATCAACGATGTCCTCAAAATGTTCATGAATAATTATCAAAATTATGATAATAATGTTTTATTTTAATTAATATGTCTTTTTTTTAATTATTAGTATGTTCTTTTTTTATTATTATTTTTTTAACTAAGATTTTTTATTTTCAATTTTTATTTGTTGTCTAATTTAAAAAATATTTAATTAAATGTTTAGTATTATTTTATTTAAGTAAATAATCAAATAGATAATTTAAATTTTTTTATATTAATTTAATTGATTAAATATATTTTAGTTTTAAATAATTAATATATATATGTATATATAAATATATATTTTAGTAAAAATATATGTACATATGAAAAGTATGTAAAAATATTTAATAAGTGAAAATTTGGAATATAAACAGTAAATGAGGTTAGATTGGGAATGATCGAAGAAGGTAGGTTACTTTGGGAAATGCTTTTGTAAATTCGGTCATATAGGGAAGGGAGTCAGACTTTTTGAATTGTTGCCTTGTCAGATTGAATTTGTGATTTAGGATTGAAAATAATTTATGAAAAATAATATATATATATATATATATATATATATATATAAATATAGAGAGAGAGAGAGAGAAGTGGTCCATTAATAATGATTTATTATGAATATTATTTCAAAAATCATTTATAGATCTAATTAGGAATGTTCATCGGTAAAAAATTGGATCGAATCTAAATAGAATCGTCTTGGTATTGAATACCAATAATAACCAATTTCATGTATGTACCGTCTTGGAGTTGGACAAGTATCTTAGAACCAAGCAGTCTTAGGTTTGGTACGGGTAATTCGATTTTGATTTTACCAAAAATTAATATAATTATTATTTTTATTATTATTTATTATTCTAATTATTAATATTAATATTATTTTTATTTTTATTAATATTATTATTATAATCATTATTTTATTTTTATTATTATTATTATTAAATTATTAATAATAAAAAAATAGAAAATCGGTATATACCTGTCCGGTTCGGTAAAACCGAACCATAAAAACGTTGGACCAAAATCGGTACCAAAAAATCGGTATATACCAATTTTTTTATACCGAACTGAACCGATTCTTTTTCATACCGAATCGACTGGTACGGTCCGGTCCGAAAAACTGAAAAGATCGATAAATTTGAACACCTCTAGATCTAATTACGAATAATTGATCAAAAATTGGACCAGGAATTAGGGTCGGTAGTTTAACTCAAATTTTTACAGAATTTAATAATTTAGATACATGTAAAAAATAGGATTGCATAGACCGTGTAAGACCCCAACTTTCATGAATAAAGATTAATTTTTCTCAAAAAATATTTTTGAATATTATGGTGTGAATTTGATATAATGTTATAGTTGTAGGTAATATTTATAAATTTTGCAAAGTAAGCAAGTTGTTATAAATATTCGATTGGTTGGGGAATATTTATTTTAACAGGGAATATTAAGTATGATGATCAATCATTGGTGGATTCTGACGAAATTATTATCGGAGTAAAGAAAAGCGACATAAATATCATTTTATGAAAATAACGGCGGAAGTTTTCTAGATTAACTATTGAAATACTCGGTGATAAAAAGTACGATGTCTGGCGTGGTTGCATAGTAACACACGGTATTGATTATTGATTATGGCGCCCCCAAAATAGGTATATCATCACACATTACAGTCGCCAAATATATGGTACATAATACAATCTAAACTTAAATATATAGCATGGTGTGAGTTTTAATACAAATATTGTCTTACAGACAATATCCACACTCGAATAAAGTCCTCATTATATTTATTATCACCTTTATTTAACGAGAATAGTGAGGACTACTTAATCTGAACATCTCCTGGGTCACTCTGGTTCGAATTGTCCCAATTCAAGTATATTCTCATTTCTGAAGAGAACAATGAAAGCAAATGGTGAGCTCAACTAGCCCGATAAGAAATATTATGACTAAGATAATGCGAATAAATTATCTTTAGCCTTAACAGAGGTTAAAGCGATAAAATACAATAGACATTAAGTTTAATCTGCGGTAGAAAAGCAATCAGTTAGAAGAGTCGAGAGTAGCATGATATCTACTATCTTACATGATTTAAAGTTATCACCAATTTTATCATTTGAGACTCGGTGTAATAAATAATCCACATCAACTTTGAATTATCCATACACTACAGACGAAAGATATTTATCAGGTTGGTCATTATTCATCTCAACAATTGTCTATCAATACACTACACGACCATGAGAACTTTTACCACATCATTTGTAACATTACGGTCATGATTATCTTAAGAATAATTTACGAGTCGTAATCATTGTGGCGCCCCAAAATAGGTACACATCACTGATACGAATTAAATCGAAATACATGAGTACGAAAATCTGAAATTCAACTTAATTATACAACGATCGTATAAAATAAGACATAACATAATCTAAGAGTTTTAATAAGAATATTGTCATCTGACAATATCCACGCTCAATGGAGTCCCCATTAAATTTAATATCACACTATTTAGCGAAATAGTGAGGGACTATTAATGCTATCATCGGGAATTTACTCTAGTTCCCGGAATTATTCCGGCTTCGTTCTCATTTCTGAAGAAACGGTGAAAGAAAGGGTGAGCTCAACTAGCGTTAAGTAATATTATGACTAAGATAATGCAGAACAAATTATCATTAGCCTTTAACGATGTTAAACTTATACAATATAACAAACATCAAGTTTAACTACTGTAGAACAGCGATTCATTAAAAATTCAAGTAAAGAATAAAATCTACTATCTTTTATGATTTAAAGGTTTTCATCAATTTTATCATTGGGACTCAAGCAATAAATAATCCACATCATCCACTGCACTATGGCGAGGATATTCATTAGTATCGCAACCACAATTATATCAATACACTACGGGCCAAAGATATTCGTGTATTCATTGATGGTCGTGATCATACCCGACAAGCGTCCATCAATGCACTACTGAATTGATGAGGACTTTTGCCACATCATTTGTAACATTACGGTGGCATGATTATCTGGATTAATCCTGTTAAGTAATCATACCAAGTTCATCTACCTTTCAGACCCACGGATGACTTTCAACATAATATAAACATAAGGATGATGACAATGATATAACAATTCAATAAAACAAGTTCAAGAATTAACTTATCCAAGAACTAATAACGGTCAAATTGTCAACATGATACTTCTTTGTAGAGTAAAATTAAAGAATGCTCAGAAGAATATTTCCATGAAAAGATACTAGATGAAGCCTTGAATATCGAGGATATTCCACTAATTTCATATAGCATAGAAGTGAAAACTTTAACCAACCGAGTATAATAAAGAATGGAATAACAAAAGAAATCATCGGGCGTGCGATAAAGCGCACGCAGATGATTATTCCAGCAGAATAATAAAAAGCGGAACCGAGTCGAGGCGATATTACGCGCAAGCGGGATATTCCAACGAGAATAATAAAGAATGGAATAACAACGAAATCACCATGCATGCGATAGACCCATGCGCATATATATTATTCAGCGAATAATAATTAATGGAACCCGGTCGAGGCGTAATACCGCAAGCGGATATTCAATGGAATAATAAATAACGGAACCGGTCGTGCGTAAGCCTTGGGCGGGGATGTTCCAATGAGAATAATAAATAATGAAATAACGAGAAGAATTTCACCGTGTATGCGGTACTTGGCATAGGCAGTTATTCAACATAATGATAAAGAATGGAATAACGGAAGAATTTCACCATGTATGTGATGCTTGGCATGTAGGCAGAGTTATTCCAACATAATGATAAAGAATGGAATAACAAAAGAATTTCACCAAGTATAGGGTAGCAGCGTATCACGAGTTATTCAACGAGAATAATAAAGAATGGAATAAGCGAAGTTCTCTTCGTGAATAATGAAAGAAATAATACCCTTACCTTAAAAAGAAACCTTGGGAAGACCATGACCTAAATTGCATCGATGCCTTGAGAAACCTTGGGAAGACAAGTAATGAAATCCATGGTAATGTGCTCCCACTTCCACTCTGGAATTTCAAGTGGTTCTGATGGACCTTTTGGTACTTGATGCTCATATGACTTCGTTGACAAGTTAGACACCTTAAGATAAACATCGCTATCTCTCTCTTCATATTGCTCCACCAAAATGTATAGCGAAGATCACGATACATTTTGGTACTCCCGAGATGGATTGCAAATGGTGTGTTGTGCGCTTCCATCATGATTTTATACTTTAAATCGAGTCGTTAGGAACACAAAGTGCAGGTTGACTCGAAGTATTCCTTCTTTATCGATTCTTCTTGCGTAGCACCTTCTTGCACTTTCTTTCTCATACGCATCGAACTCCGGATCTGTAGCAAGGCGGCTTTAACTTTATCAATTAAAATCCCGTTCTACTCGTATATTAAGCCATCATCACATGGGTTCACCGGAGTCTTTAGCTCTATCTCCATCCTTTGCAAGTCACACAAAATGGGCCTTTGCGTTAACAATATTACACTTTCGTACTTGCATATGATCTTACTACTTCAATCACGTCGGCTACCACGTTTCTTTTTAGGGTTGGTATTGGATGATATGATCATAATCTTTCAACAATTCAAGCCAACGTCGTTGTGACATGTTGAGTTCCTTTTGAGTGAAGAAATATTTGAGGCTTTTATGATCAAGTAAAGATCTCCACTTTCTCCCCATCTGAGTAATGCCTCCGATTCTTTAGTCTGAAAAATAGTGCTTTATGACTCTAGATCATGAGTGGGATAATTCCTCTCATATTCTTTCGGTTAATAAAAAGGCGTAGGCTATGACTTTCCCATGTTGCATGAGAACACATCCCAACCTTTTGCAGAAGCATCATTTGTGAGATAACAAACCCCTCAAGAGCGGATGGTATTAGTCGAGCGGTCTTTGAAATGAGTCTCTCTTGAGTTCTTGAAAACTCTTCTCACATTCCTCACTCAAATGAATTTTGTATCTTTTGAGTCATTTGAGTTAATGGAGTAGCGATTAGAGAAAACCCATTCTACGAATCTCAGATAATAACCACTAAGCGAGAAAACTAAATCTTGGTCATTGATTTAGAGTTACTCCCGACTTTGAATTGTTTGATCTTTGTGAATTCAGCCGATATTCCATGACTTGATACTCGTGCCCAAAGAATGCTTCTTCCTCGAAGCGAACTTGCATTTCTTCAACTTGGCATAAAGCTTGTTTTCCACGAAGCTTTTGGAGTATCGACCTCGAAGTGTTGCTTCATGATCTTCACGGCTTTGGAATAAATAAGGATGTCATCGATAAAGGCGACCACAAAGTGATCGAAATATTCACTTGAATACTTGGTTCATCATATCTATGAAAGGACGGGGAGCATTAGTTAATCCAAAAGACATGACTAGGAATTCATAATGCGCGTCTGCCAAGTTTAAGCCGTCTTCTTTGGAATGTCATCATTTCTAATCTTCAATTGGTGATATCCTAGACGCGAGATCGATTTTTGAAAAGAATTTGGCTCCTTGTATGGCCCCGGTCAAACAAGTCATCAATACGTGCAATGGGTACTATTTTTGATGGTGACATGATTCAAATCCGTGTCAATCTGAAAGTCGCATCTCCGTCTTTCTTTTTCATGAATAGACAGGAGAGCAACCCGAGGAAAGTACTAGGACGAATAAAGCCAATGTCTAACAATTCCTGCGATTGGGTCTTTAACTCTGAAGTTCAATAGGAGTCATTCAATATAGAGCTTTGGAAATGGGTTTTGTCTTAGGGTTCGAAATCGATACAAAATTCAATTTCACGCTCTCTGGGGTAGGCGGAAGTTCTTGAGAATCGTCGTAAATTTTATTAACAATAGAAATATCATTCAAAAGGCGTATTTTTATTTAAATTACGTGACATGAGCTAAGAAAGCTTGACATCAGTTTTCAATAAGCGAATAGCTTTATGGCTTGAGATAGCGATAATTGATTTTAATGGTTTGGTTGTGAATTTTGCATAATAGGTTGGTTAGGAATATGAAAGCTAACAACCTTCCAAAGCAATCAATTTTTGCATAATGAGTAGTTAACCAATCGATCCACTAGAATCACATCAAATCAAGTATTTTCAATGAAATAAGATCGACGGGGTAATGTGAAGTCTTGATTTGAACCAAACAAGACTTATAAATAGTGGATGTAATGAAGGTTTCTCCCATGGAGTTTCAACAGATAAATCGAAGTCTAATTTCTCTAGAGTCAAATTTAAATGTTGGTATGAAGTAGGAAAAATAAAAAGAATGGGTGGGCAAGGTATCAAATAAGGTATAAACTTATTAGAGTTTATGATAAGCTTACCGTGATGACCTCGTTAAGGGTTCCTTGCTTTCTGGGGAGTCGTCACAATGACGCTTCTCCACTTGCACTCATCGACTTTGACTTTTACGGGGCGACCTTTGGTGCCTCCATCCTATTTGAACTTGTCTTGGTGAATGAAAAAATCGGGCCTAGGTGACCTTCTCTTCCACAATTATAACATGCTTTGGATGGCATTCTTGCTGATTTTGGTGATGTGTCCCTCCCCTCCACATTTGAAGAATATGATAGGTGGTCGTTCTCCTTCCTTAACAACAGAGTCTGGTCTTTGGTCTTGGCGTCTTTCCATCATTGTTGAATCTCGTCTTCTTGAAATGTCCATTCTTATTGTTTTGTTCGATTACCACCGAAGTGGTTACCATTTCGGCTGTTTGATTCCTCCACGCTTGTTGTCAACGCTTGATGGTACTTTTCATTTGGAATTATCATTTTTTATTGCTCTCTTTTTGGTTGGGTTGACTCATTATCAAGCTCGAATAAGCGAGCCCTATTAACAACATCTGAATACAAATATAGTTTATGAGAGATAAGATATTGGCGTATCTCGGGTTTGAAACCTCTTAGAAACATTCACGTCATTCTCCACTTATTATCAACCAAATGGGATGTAAACCGGACAACTCGACAAACTTGGCTTCATTATGCGACACGCGGTCGTGTTGTTTTGCTCGACTTGATGAACTCTATCTCTTTAAGTATGGCGAATACATTCGGGAAAGTACTTGTCGTTGAACAATTCTTGGAACTTCTCCCAAGTCATCTTGATCTGGCGGGGTTGAGTATGTTTCTGATTCCCACGATGTCTGCCTCTGCCGCATGACATGAAGGTGTGAGGGAACCTTTTACTCCTCGGGCATCCCAGACATCAAATATCTTGTAGATCGCTTTATCCACTTCTCCACTTTAAGTGGTTTTGGCTCTCAAAAAAACTTTGGTGGTCCCAGTTCCTTGAACTTCTTAGCGGTGGCCGTCAGGAGTTGCCGGTGTTTCCACATATTTTTATGCGAGGCCCGCTCTTCTTACGATGATGTTGCATGAATTGCATAAAGTCTCTAAACATTCAATCGTTCATCATCTACAGTCGGTGTTGTTATTTGCACGATGATTGTTGCCTTCTAATGCACATTATCCACGATTATTGATCTGTGGAGACTCAGCGGTCTCTTGTGCTCCATTGATGTTCTCAACATTCTCGGATGTCATTTTCAAATCTGCCACAAAACAAGGGTTAATTATCGTATCACATATTATCCTATATCTCGACCGACCAATTAAATACCAAATAAACTTAGGTAGGTCATCTTAGCGAAGGAATTCCCGTCTCTCCTCCTAGTTCTTGCCTCACATCTCGGTTGGGGATCATATCCCCCCGAGCTTTAATACCAATGGCTGGCCCCCAAAATAGGTATACATCACCTATACGAGTGGCCAAATACGTGGTCAGAAATCTGAATACAACAATTATCTGACGATTAAGTATAAAATCTGACGTAACATAATCTAAGAGTTTTAATAAGAATATTGTCATCTAGACAATATTCACGCTCAATGAAGTCCTCGTTTACATTTATTATCACACTATTTAACGAAATAGTGAGGACTACTAATGTTATCATCGGATAATTCTTTCTACGTTCTCCATTAGTCCGATTAATTCGTCATTTCACGAAGAGAGCGGTGAAAGAAAGGGTGAGCTTCAACTAGCGATAAGTAATATTATGACTAAGATAATGCGAGAATAAATTATCATTAACCTTTATGATGTTAAGCGTCTGAATATAATAAACATCAAGTTTAACTACACAGTGGAACAAGCGATCCATTAAAAGAAATCAATCTGCAGAATAAAATCTATTATCTTTACGATTTAAAAGGTTTTCATCACTTTTATCATTGGGACTCGACTTAATAAATAATCCGTATCATCCACCTGACTTCTACGGCCGAGGATATTCATTAGTATCACAACCCAAATTATCCATTACACCTACGGGCGAGGATATTCGTGTATTCATCAATAATCAATGATCATTGTAACCATCCATCGATGCACTTTCACAGACGATGAGGACTTTTAACACATCATTTGTAACATTACGGTTATAATTATATCGATTAATCCACAGTGTCATAATCATACCAAGTCCATCATGTCTATATAGGCCACGGATGACTTTCAACAAAATATAAACATGAGGATGATGACAATGATATAACAATTGATAAAACAAGTTCAAGAATTAACTTATCCGAGAAACTAATAACGCGTGAAATTATCGACATGATACTTCTTTGTAGAGTAAAATTAAAGAATGCTCGGAAGAATATTTTCATGAAAAGATCTTTGGATGAAGCGCAAATATCGAGGATATTCCACTAATTTCATGGAGTATAAAATCAAAACTTTAACTTAATGAGTATAATAAAGAATGGAATAACAAAAGAAATCACCAGGCATGCGATAAACCCGCATGACGGAGTTATTCCAACGAAATAATAAATAACGGAACCGGTTAGGTGAAATTACTTGCAAGCCCGAGGATATTCTAACGAAATAATAAAGAATGGAATAAGAATAGAAATCACCATGCATGCGATAGATAGCGTAGGCAGGTTATTCTAATAGAATAATAATTAATGGAACTAGGTAAGTGTCTGTGCCAAGCGGGATATTGAAACGAATAATAAATAAACGAACCGGAATCGTATATAAGCGCTTGCAGACATGATGTTCCAACGAGAATAATAAAACGGAATAATAAAAGAATTTCACCATGTATGTGGTTAGACACAGCAAAGATAGCCCGACAGGCCATGGTAGTAGACCCTCCATGGCGAAATTGGGCTTTGGTAGTGATTTTTAGCCAGAAAATCTGGGTCATTTTTGGCCCGACTAAGTGAAGGCCGACAGCGACAAAATGAAACTTTTTTTTTTTTTTTTAAAAGTTGCTTACTTGTGGGTTATGAGGCTTGAACACAAGACTTGTAAATAAATAAATAAGAGTTCAACCCAACCTGAAATACAACAACTATTTATTTTAATCTGATCTTGATATAAAAATATATTTTTAATTATTGTAGTTGTAGTAAATAATAATTGTGAGTTTGAAATTTCTTAATTGATGTGGTTGTTAATAATGAGATATTGGGTAATGCCTAAAATCATGTATGTAAATCTTACGAAATCAATTTAAATATTCAAATTGCTAAAATCTTGGCATCTCCAAGTTAAAAGTATAAATCTTGGAAATTAATTAGATATCTCTTGGAACAATATTTGTGGAGTCATGAATGCATTTTTAAAGTTAAATAAATTATATTAATTTTAAAGTATAACTTTAAAAATCAAATTTGATTATATACTTTAAAGTAATTTATAATCTTATTAAAATTTTAATTGATTGAGGTATGTAGTTAATGTAGGTAATTAGAATTATTGTTTATTATAAATTATTTTATTATTTTAATATTTATTATTATTACTATTTTTGGTGTAGCAAAATTTTCAAAAAAAAAAAATAGGGAAAAGCCACTTGGTAGTAAACTTGCTTACCATACCCTGGTCTAACATTTTATTGCATTAAAATTAAGACCTTTTTTTTGAGCTACTTGTTTTCCTAACGCTCGGCTTTGGCCGACCGGTCCACTTGGTCTGTTTGCCACCTCTCTATATGCGGTGCTTGGCATGAGCGGATTATTCGACATAATGATAAAGAATGAAATAACGAAAAATTTCACCATGTATGCGGTCTTGGCGTGAAGCGGAGTTATTCAACATAATGATAAAGAATGGAATAACGAAGAATTTCACCAAGTATAGGGTGGCCAGCATTATCTGAGTTATTCAATGAATAATAAAGAATGAAATAATAGAGTTATCTTCATGAATACGAAAGAAATAATACCCCTTACCTTAGAAAAGCTGGATATAGGAGTAGTGAAGTAGCGAAATACATTTTTCTCTCTGTTGTTTTTTCTCAGAGTTCGGATGAATTAAGTAAGAAATAATGAAGGAATGAGCTTATTTATAGGAGAATGGATGAATAAGTAACTAATTAATGAGCGGTCCAGTTGATTTACTTTTAATGGAATGTCCATATTGATTTATTATAAATTATAAATAAAATATTCTAATAAAATAAAATCTTTTAAATAAATTATAATATATTCTATTTATAATCTAATAAAAGCGAATAACTTTATAAAATTATTACATTTTATATAAAAAGATTTTACTATCTGAAATCTTATCACGAGCCTTTATACAAATCTATCGTAATAAAATATAATATATTCTAACTATTATCTAATAAAACAAATAACTTTATAAAACTATTACATTTTATATAAAAAGATTTTACTTATCAAAACACTATGCAGTAATAGAATATAATATATTACTATTTATAGTCTAATAAAACAAATAACTTTATAAAAGTATTCATTTTATATAAAAAGCTTTTACATTTTATTACATTGATAATTCTAATAAAACAAAATTTATATATAATATATATATATATATATAAACTTCCGTGACTTCATAAAATACACCTCGATATATTTAACGACATTTATCATCATTATTATAATTCCGCAATATTAATCGATCGGTCGATCCCGGGGAAAGAGGGCTTTCGATAAGTTTCTTCTATTAGCCGCTTGATTAGGTGACCAAACCTCTCCTTGGCGAGAACTTCTGAACATCGTTAATATTACAAATAATAATATTAATAACCCGTCGTCTCAATTATTGATTTAATAATATATAAAATATCGACAATAATTGAATTAAATAGCGTGAGATCTTGTACGGCAATTCTTGTGATAAATAATTGAACAAAAGCTGAATGACTTCTCCGTAAGCATCAATAATCAATATCGTGTATTACTCTTTATGCGACCCAGCGTATTCTTGTACTTTTAACACGAGGTGTTTCAAGCAGTTTTAACGCTTAAAACTTAGCCGTTATTTTATAAAAATATTTTTGTTATTTTCTCAATCCGATAATTAATTTGTGGGGTCCTCCATGATTGTGCGATTAAATGCGAATATTCTCCGTTAAAATGAATATTCCCAGAGCCAATCGAATATTATAAAATAACTTGTAGGACTAAATTATGTTTTTGAATATTATGGTGTGGATTGATATAATGTTATAGTTGTGGGTAATATTTGAAAATTTTGCAAAGTATACAAGTTGTTATAAAATATTACGTTTGGTGGGAGAATATTCTTTTGTCGGGGAATATTAAATGCAAACGGCACAATCATTAATTGGACCCCACAATGAAGTATTATGTCGTAGTTAGAAAATGATGAATTATCATTTTATAAAAATAACGTGAAAGTGTTACCGATTAAAAGCTGTTGAACTACTAGTAGTAAAAATACAGTAGATACGCTGGCGTGATTATATATTTACGTATGATGATGCTTCGTAAAGTCACCGATTATACTCAATTATACGATGATATAATCGTCACATATCTCGTATTATTGATCAATTATTGTCATGCGATGATGTCTGTATAATATATTATATTATTAAATCAATAATTGGTGCGACAAAGTATTCATATTATTATTCGCAATATTGACGATGTCTGAAGTTCTGTCGAAGGAGAGGTTAAATAATCTAATTATGCGCCGATTCGAAAAATCATATCAAAAATCCCCATCTTTCTGGAAACAACCTTGGTTGTTAAATATTGTGAATTATAATAATGATGAATAAGTTTGTGTTGATTAAAATAAAATTGATAGTTTCATTGTGTTGGAATTATTAGTGTTAGTGAAAATCGACATTTATTTCGATAATAATTGATGTGCCGGAGGTTATATTGACGAATCGGGTAATTAACCGGATAAATGAGCAATTAATTGCTATTGATTCACGTGATTATAACTATTTGTTCCACATGTGTGTACTATTGATTCACATTCATTTACTATTAGGGGAGTTGGTGCAAGATTGTTAATACTTGCATTGGTACTAAGTTAAAAATGGAAGTGCGTATAGATGGAGTACTATACTATAATTAATTTTTCACATGTTTAGAACTATTGAGTCACATTATTTATTATTAATTCACATGATTTACTATTAGGGAGGTGGTGCAAGTTTGATAATACTTGTAGGACTAAATTAAAAATAAAGAAAAGAGGAAGGTATTATCTTGTAATATTTTGAGCCCCAAAGCGTGCGATTATTGAAACTATATTTTCCTATAAATAGAAGTTCATTCTTCCTTCATTTATCACCAATTCACTAAAGCTATAGAGCAATTATTATAGAGAGAAATTATAGAAATAAAGAAGAAGAAGAAGCTTTACTCATTATTCCAATATCCAGGTCTTCTTTTTTGAGATAAGGGGTGTTATTCTTTCGTATTCATGAAGAGTTATTTTTTTCAATACTGCGTAAGGGTTGTTATTCCATTCTTTATTATTATGTTGGAATAACACATACTGCAATCTGCTTGTCATGGTGAAATTCTTTTGTTATTCGATTCTTTATTATTACATTAGAATAACTTTTTATCTGCATGATACCATTGCATACAGTGAACTCTGTTGTTATTCCATTCTTTATTATTTTGTTGGAATATCACATGCATGTGGATTCTGCATGACCTAATTCCATTCTTTATTATTACATTTGGAATATCACATGCATGCTTGATTCACGCGTGACTCGGTTTCATTCTTTATTATTGCAGGAATAACTTTTGTTCATGCGATCTATCGTGCGTGATAAATTCTTATGTTATTCCATTATTTATTATTATATTGGAATAACACGTCATATGGATTACCGCGTGCACGGTGAATGATCCTTTGTATCCATTCTTATTAAATTATGGAAATGATGCATCTACGTGGATTCTGCATAGCGAGGTGAAAATTCATTCTTGATTTAGTATATTCTATTATACTCATACGGGATATCATTTTTTTTGTATTAAATGTCATGAAATATCGTTTTCTTTTGTATTTTTACATTACGAGTTCTTTATTCACGAGTTCTTATTGACCTGATTCTTATTCACTTTCTGGTATTATTCACTCGGGTATTAGGGAGGTGCCAGAACTTTATTCACGATTCTTATTCACGATTCTTTTATTCACTCTAGTATCATTCAACTTTCGGGTATTGGGACACTTTTTCGTGTCCGAGTCTATTCATAAATGAGTCTTATTCTAAGTACTTTATTCATGGGATCTTATTCACCCAAAAAATATATTTTTTCTGTCCAAATTATTTTTGGTACATAAATATTATTCTTGAATTTTACTCTACAAAGCAATGTCGTGTTGATAATTTGGGCGTTATTGATTTACTGGATAAATTAAATTATAAATCTTTAAAATTTATCCTTGAATTTGTTTTATTGAATTATTATGTCATTTGTAATCATCATGTTGCTTATATTGTGATTAAAGTCAAATCTTTAACTTACGTGCAAAGATGGACTTGGTATGATTATGACGAGAGATTATTCGATATAATCATGACCATAATGTAACGAATGATGTGGTAAAAGTCCTCATTGGCACCGTAGTTCATTGATGGGCGGTGGGTTGGTATGATTATGACCAGCGGATTATTCGGTATAATCATGACCATTGATGATTACATGAATATCCTTGGCGTGAGTGCGAGGGATGATTCGATGATGTGGTTTATTTATTAAAGGCTTGAGTCTCAACGATAAAGTTGATGAAAACTTTTAAATCATAGAAGATAGTAGATTTTATCTACTCTTGACTCTTAATGGATTCTTATTCACGCTAGCGATTGTTGATCTAAAACTTATTATACTATTGTATTCTATCGGTTGTTATACTTTCTTTCACTTATTCTCTTCAACTGAATAATTGTTGAAAAGATTAAAGAAAGGTGAAAGCTCAACTAGCCCGATGAAATAAATTATCCTTTCTTTCCTTTATTCTTTGAGAAAATGAGAATATAGCTTGGAGACAAGTCGAGGAGCGGATTGACGGTCCGAGATGGTTGTTTTAGTAGTCCTCCACCATTACAGTGAAATAGTGTGATAATAATTATAATGAGGACTTCATTGAGTGTAAATATTATCTAGAAGGCGATATCAGTGTTAAAACTCTCAAAATTATGTTTTGTAAGATATTTTACACGACATTACTGTATAATTAAGTTATATTTGTATTTTTGTACCATGTATCGGCGACTCGGAATGGGTGATGTATACATTGTTCTGAGGCGTCACACATAATATGAAATGGCAAGTGGTTTGGCGTCGGTAAAAAGCGATTCTTATTGGCGAAAGTGACTCTTAGATGATGACATATAGGCCCCGATAGAATAAACCAAAAACTTACCACAAACATCTCATAATGAACTTCTTATTTATATCAAAGATTGAATAAATATTACCACAAATCATTTTATCTTCAATCAACACATATTTAATCTTTCAACAATTATTCATCATTAATATTATAACTCCGCGATATTTATGACGGATCATTCCGGGAAGGGAGGGGCTTTCCAATAAGGATTTCTCCTGTTAGCCGCACGATTAGGTAACGAAACCTCTCCTCGACGAACTTTATAGACATCGTCGATATTACAAATAATAATATGAATAAGTAATATAAGCTATTTTGTCGTTTAGCTATGCAATCTGACATAAAGCGTGAGTTTGAATACAAATATTGTCTACTAGATATTATACAAACTCGAAAGGAGTCCTCATTACAATTATTATCACACTATTTCCTTTATGGAATAGTGAGGACTACTAATGCTATCCTCTGGACCATTACTCTTTTCTTTCAGGCTAAGTCCCATTATATTCTCATTTCACGAAGAAAAGCGATGAAAGAAAGGGTGAGCTCAACTAGCCCGATGAAATATTATAACTAAGATAATGCGAATAAATTATCAATAGTCTTCAACAATGTTAAAGCGATAAAATACAATAGACAACCAGGTTTAAGCTGCGGTGAATATCTGATCCATTAAAAGAGTCGAGTAGAAAATAAAGTCTACTATCTTTTTAGGTTTTAAAAGGTTTTCATCAATTTTTATCACTAAGACTTCGTTTAATGAATAAACCACAATATCTAATCATCCTGTACCACGGTCGAGGATTTTCATCAAATTATCAATGGTGGCTACTATCTTAGAATCACCCACAATCATAATCGTACCAAAAACTATCCATCATTTGCATTACGAACCACTTTGAGGACTTTTGTCACATCATTTATATCAAGCCGTGATTATCTAAGAATGATCCACAGTCATAATCATACTAAGTTCATCTATGCACGTAAGCCCGAAGATAACATAATATAACATGAGGGATGATGACAATGATATAATAATTCAATAAAACAAGTTCAAAATTAATTTATCCAGAATTATTAACGTCAAATTGTCAACAAAATCTTTGCTTTGTAGAGTAAAATTCAAGAATGATCGGAAGAATATTTCCATGAAAAGATCTTTGGATGAAACGCAAATATCGAGAATATTCTACTAATTTCATGGAGTATAAAGTCAAAGTTTTAACCAACTTGGTATAATAAAGAATGGAATAACAAAGGAAATCACCATGCATGCGGTGCTTGCGCCAATGCGAGTTATTCAACGAGAATAATAATAACGGAACCGGTCGGTGAAATTCACGCAAGCGGGATGTTCCAACGAGAATAATAAAGATGGAACGGTCCGGTGTAAAACACACAGATATAGGATATTCAACGAGAATGATAAAGATGGAACCCGAGTCCGGTGTAAAACACACGAGATGGATGTTCCAACGAGAATAATAATAAAGATGGAACCGGTCGGGTGTAAAACACACGACGGGATGTTCCAATAGAATAATAGAAGAATGTCACCAAGTATAGGGTAAACCACGTTATCTGATTATGTATAGGGTATGCGGCGTATCTGAGTTATTCAACGAATAATAAAGAATGGAATAACGGAGGGATTTCACCAAGTATAGGGTATCATGCCATTATCTGAGGTTATTCCAATGAATAATAAAGAATGGAATAACGAAGTTCTCTTCATGAATAAGAAAGAATAACACCCTTACAGAATTGACAAATAATATCCCTTACCTTAGAAGAAATGAATATTGGAAAAGTGAAGTAGCGAGAATACTTTTTTCTTCTTTCTCTATAGTTTCTCTCTCTAGAGTTTGATGAATTAAAAGAAATAATGAAGGAATGAGCTTTCTATTTATAGAAAAAGCGAGGGTGGCTCTTGGTCTTAACGAAGGGTCAAAATGACTCTTGGTAATATTGAAGAGACAACTACTATTTTCTGAAGGGGGTAATTAACCCTTGGAACAGAAGAAAAGCGATTAACTCTTGGTAATATTGAAGGGCAACTACTATTTGCGAAGGGTAATTACTATTGATGAAGGTAAATACTATTGACGAAGGTAATTACTATTCACAAAGGTAATTACTATTTGACGAAGGTAAATACTATTGTGAAGGTAATAAATACTATTGGCAAAGGTAATTCTATTCAAAAGGTAATTACTATTCGATTTAAGGTAAATACTATTGTGAAGGTAAATCTTTATTGTGAAGGTAATTACTATTCACAAAGGTAATTACTATTCACAAAGGTAATTACTATTGACGAAGGACTCTTAGATGATGACATATGGGCCCCCCATAAAATAATCAAACTTACCACAAACGTCTTATAATGGACTCTTTATATACATCGAGGATTGAATAAATATTACCACAAATCATTTTATTTTTAATCAACACATATTTAATCTTTCAACAATTATTAATCATTTATAACTTGTCGTCTCAATTAATAATATAACATATTATACGGATGATCTTGTGATAATAATTGAATCAATAATATAAGAGATATGATCGTGACAATTCTTGTAGCAATAATTGAGTATAGCTAAGTGACTTCTCACGTAAGCATCGATAATCAATCTGTAGTGTCTCTTATCTGACCACGCGTATTCTTGTACTTTTACTAACGGGTAGTTCAACGGTTTTAACGGTAACACCTCTGCTAGTTATTTTTATAGAAAGATAATTTTGTCGTTTTTCTAACTACGACAATACTTAGATTAATGGGGTCCACCAATGATTGAGTAGTCGTCATGCGAATATTCCTAAACAAAAGATTATTCCCAGGCAAACGAATATTTTATAACAACTTGCTTACTTTGCAAAATTTATAAATATTACCCACAACTATAACATTATATCAAATTTATTCCATAATATTTAAAATAATATTTATAGAAAATTCATCTTTATTTATAAAAGTTTGAGGGTCTTACAACCTCCCTTCTTATGAAATTTAGCCCTCGAAATTAGAGTGCGTGCACGATATGATAAAGAGGTGAGGATACCTTGAATACCTTTATCGTTAAAAATATTAAATTCATCTTATGATCCTACCGAAGATATTCATTAACAATTCATCTTTGCACTGAGCTAAAAAGATATACAAGTATAAAACCAATAATCTTTGAGGCCTTGACAATAGTATCCGACCACGAATTATCCATGCACTTTGGCCAAGGATATTCGTGTTTTTCAATTACTGATGATCGTGATTATACCAAATAATCCTTGGTCATAATCATACCAAGTCTATCAATACCTGACTGACGAAGATGACTTTTACCACATCCATGAATTAATATTTCATTCTTTGAGACTCACTTAATTAATCCAATCTATATCATCGAATCATCCTGCACTACGAAGAAAGAGGATATTCATTATTCATTAGTATCACGACCACAAATTATCCATGCACTACTACCGAAGATAATCGTGTATTCATTAGTATCACGACCACAAATTATCCATACTTATCCGAAGATGACGGCGAAAGATAATCGTGTTTTTTCAATTACGGTTATGATTATCTACCTGACGAAGAAATCAATCCACAGTCATAATCATACCAAGTCCATCTATGCACTTCTCTGAGCCACGAGATGACTTTCAACATAATATAAACATGAGGATAATGATATAAAGAATCAATCAAATGAGATAAAGGATAAATATTAAACATTTATAATATAATTTATCCGAGATTCAAGAATATCCCCATGTTATCAATCACTTAATAATCTCATAATCTAATATCATTAATATTATAACAATATTTTAATCACTTCTTAAATTTATAAACAATTTATCTCAATTGTTTACGCTTTACCATATAATGCATTTAATCATTCAAAAATGCCATACTCATACGATATCATCACCAATTATCAAATCCTCATCAAAAATATGCATATACTCTATATAGGATTCTACTAGCCATAAAATCCTATTTTCAACTTTGTTACTTCACATAACATATTTAACTCATATGTTAAGTAACTAAACTATTTTCATGAAAAATACCAAATCAGTCCCAAAAATATTTCTTTTAAGGATTTAGCATAATATAGTCCCATAATGAAAATATATTTTTCTCGAATTTTTAAAATTCATTTACTATTTTTCAAAAATCAATTTCTAATTAATTCCTTAAAAATTTTCTACCTCAAGTTTAACTCCAAAATTCCCAAATCTTGGCGGGACCTTACACATGTTAATGTGAGCCTCCGATTTAAATTTCATGGTCATGGAGTTATAGAACTCCGGTTATAGCATTTTTTATCAAAAAACTTAAATATTGAAATGGTCATAACTTGTTCATTTTAAGTCGAGAATGAGCTCATTTTTGGACAGAGGTACTTTATAACATATATTTTCATGTCCCAAAAGGCCAGAATTTTTCACATAAATTTAGTGGCCGAAACAGCCCTTACAAAAAACATGGCAGCGACTTTTGGACATTTTGAAGTTTTGACTCCTTTGCTAAAATCAGTCCACACGAAAATCTACAACACCTTTTCATTGATTCCACTTGGATTAGTTAGGTAACTCATAGATCTAACTCTAGGACTTAACCACACTCAAAATTCAAAATATAATAGGAGATTTGGTCGATTGAATTTCATATTACGTTTTTCACTAAAATCGGTTTTAACTCCTTGTGATTTTAAAGAAACTTTCATGTTTTCACATACTAACCAACATAACTCATCATAACACTTACTAATACCACGTATACCCATGATTTTCATTAGTCCAATGCTTTTATTATGACTTTCATCATAAACCACGTAAAAGCTGTTCATTTTAGTTGAAGAAATATTTGAGGGTTTAAGAAATGGGTTTTATCTTTGGGGTCAATCTGAAATTCGATTTCACGCTCTAAGTAGGCTAAGAAGTCTTCAAGAATCACGCCAAAATTTATTAATAATAGAAATATCATTCAAAGCTGTGACTCTCATCCAAGACTTGGATAATCGTCACATTGATACCAATGTGACTTACATCCCTTAACTTTAGATAGCACCTCACAATGATACCTATAAACTTGCCATCTTCATTCACGATGTACCCTCTGAAGAAAGTCGGCTTGGTTGCATTCCACACAAGGAAGTCAACAACGAAAGGTTCGGGGCTCTTTACTTATGGCTTGATATGACAATAATTGACTTTAGTAGTTTGGTTACTTGAATTAGCACAACAAGTTGGTTATGAATATAAAACTAACAACCTTACGAAAAGCATGATGAGTAGTTAACCAATTGATTCCTAAAATCACATCAAGGGCAAATATTTTCAAAAGATAAGATCGACGAATTAGCGTGAAAATGTTTATTTGAATCAAACAAGATTTAAAAATAGTAAGCGATAGCGAAGGCTCCTACTTACGAAGTTTCACCAATAAGTCAAAGTTTAACTTCTTGAGTCAAATTTAAGCGTTGAACACAACTAGGTGAAATAAAAGAGTGGGTAGAAGCGGTATCTAACACGGTATAGACTTCATGAGAGCTTATGATTAACTTACCCGTGATAATTTTATTCGGGTTCCTCGTCACGAAAAAAAAATGCTCTCTCTCTTAAACTCTACGGCTTTGGTTTATGCAGGACGACCTTTGGTGCCTCCATCCTAGTTGAATTTGTCTTGATAAACGACAAAATCGAGCTAAGTGACCTTCTCTTCCACAATTATAACATGCTTTGGGCGGCGTAAGGCGATTCGAGATGATGTGTCCCTCTCCTCCGCATTTGAAGCATATGATAGGTGGTCTTTCTCCTTCCTTAACAACGGGTCTTTGGTCTTGGCGTCTTTCCATCATTGTTGAATCTCCTTTTCTTGAAATGTCCATTCTTATTGCTTTGACCACGATTACCACCGGAAGTGGTTACCATATCTCACTTTGTTGATTCCCTCCATGCTTGTTGTCACCGCTTGATGACTACTCTCATTTGGTATTATAATTTTGCTTATTTGCTCTCTTTTAGTTCGTTGACTCGTTATCGCTCTCCACTAATCGAGCCCTATTTACAACATCTGAATACAAACACGGTTTATGAGAAATAAGATGTTGGCGTATCTCGACTTCAAACCTCTTAAAAACATTAGCGCCATTCTCTCTTCATTATCCACCAGTGGGGCGAAATCGTGATAACTCATAAATTTTGCCTCGTATTGCGACACGGTCATATTGTTTTGTTCCAACTTGATAAACTCCACCTCCTTCATATGGCGAATACTTTCGGGAAAGTATTTGTCGTTGAACAACTCTGGAACTTCTCCCAAGATATCTTGATCTGATCGGGTTGAGTACGTTTCTGATTCCCACCGATGTCTGCCTCTCGCGCGCAACATAAAAGCGTGAAGGAACCTTTTGCTCCTCGGAGCATCCCAAGACATCAAATATCTTGGTAATCTGCTTTATCCATGCTTTCGCCGTAAGTGGTTTTGGCTCTCCCTTAAACTCCGGTGGTCCCGGCTCCTTGAATTGTTTAGCGGTGACCACCCGAGAGTTTTTCGTGTTTCCACCTACATTTTGGAATGATAAGTCGCTTTACTTTGATGTTGCATGAATTCTAAAACCTCTTAAGCGTCACCGTCGTTCATCAATTGATCGGTGTTGTTGTTTTACGGGAGGATTATCGCCATCCCATTGCACATTGTCCCGATTATTGATCGTGGAGAATCAATAGGTCTCACATGCTCCATTCTTATTCTCAACATTCTCGGATGCCATTTTCAAACACCGCCACAAAATAAGGGTTAATTGACATGCAACATATTATCACTATACTACGATGAGCCAATCAAATACCAAATAAACTTGGGTAGGTCATACTAGCGAAGAAATTCCTATCTCTCCCCTCCTAGTTCTAGTCTCACATCTTAGCCAGGGATCGTATCCTAAAGCTACGATACCAACTGTGGCGCCCCCAAAATTAGGTATCGTCACCCATCTTGGGTGCGCCACTTACATGGTACAAATTTAAATACAACTTACTAATATAAGCGTAGGTATACAATCGACATAAGCGTGAGTTTGAATACAAATATTGTCTAGTAGATATTATACAACTCAAAAGGAGTCCTCATTACAATTATTATCACACTATTTCACGAGAATAGTGAGGACTATTAATGCTATCCTCTGGACCATTACTCCGTTCCCAGACTCATCCCGGCTATATTCTCATTTCACGAAGAGAAGGTGAAAAGAAAGGGTGAGCTCAACTAGCCCGATGAAAATATTATAACTAAGATAATGCGAATAAATTATCAATAGTTTTCAACAATTTTAAAGCGATAAAATACAATAGACAACCGGTTTAAGCTGCGGCGAAATATCTGATCCATTAAAAGAGTCGAGTAAGAAAATAAAATCTACTATCTTTTAGGTTTTAAAGGTTTTCATCAATTTTTATCACTAAGACTCGGTTTAATGAATAAACCACAATATCTAATCATCCACCGTACCACGGTCAAAGATTTTCATTAAATCATCAATAGGTCAAATGACTATCTTGAATCACCCACGGTCATAATCATACCAAAAACTATCCATCATTGCATTACAGACCACTGAGGACTTTTGTCACATCATTTATATCAAGCCATGATTATCTTAGAATGATCCACGGTCATAATCATACTAAGTTCATCTATGCACGTAAGCGAAAGATAACATAATATAACATGAGGATGATGACAATGACATCATAATTCAATAAAACAAGTTCACGAATTAATTTATCCGAGGAACTAATAACGTCCAAATTGTCGACATGATCTTTGCTTTGTAGAGTAAAATTCAAGAATGATCGAAGAATATTTCCATGAAAAGATCTTTGGATGAAACGCAAATATCAAGAATATTCTACTAATTTCATGGAGTATAGAAGTCAAAGTTTTAACCAATGGGTATAATAAAGAATGGAATAACAAAGGAAATCACCATGCATGCGGTACTTCGCGATGCATAGGCGAGTTATTCCATGAGAATAATAATAACGTAAACAGGTCGGTGAAATTAATAAAGACGCAAGCGGGATATTCCGATAGAATATTAAATGCGAATAATAAATAATGGAACCAGTCGGAAAAATTAAAACAAACGGGATATTCCCAATGAATAATATAAAGAATAAATAATATAAGGATTTCACCAAGTATAGGTATTCCAACCGCTTATACAGATTTATGTATAGGGTATGCCACGTATCTGAGTTATTCAAATGAATAATAAAGAATGAAATAACAAAGTTCTCTTCATGAATAAGAAAGAATAACACCCTTACGGATACAACAAATAATATCCCTTACCTTAGAAGAATGAATATTGGAAAAGTGAAGTAGCGAAATACTTTTCTTCTTTCTCTTTATAGTTTCTCTCTAGAGTTTCAATGAATTCGTAAGAAATAATGAAGGAATGAGCTTTCTATTTATAGAAAAAGCGATGGTGGCTCTTGGTCTTAACGAAGGGTCAAATGACTTTGGTAATATTGAAGAGACAACTACTTATTCGCGAAGGGTAATTAACCCTTGGAACAATCAAGAGGCGATTAACTCTTGGTAATATTGAAGGGCAACTACTATTGATTTGAAGGTAAATACTATTATGACGAAGGTAAATACTATTGACGAAGGTAAATACTATTCACAAAGGTAATTACTATTTGACGAAGGTAAATACTATTGATGAAGGTAATTACTATTCACAAAGGTAATTACTATTTGACGAAGGTAAATACTATTGACGAAGGTAATTACTATTCCCAAAGGTAATTACTATTTGACGAAGGTAAATACTATTAGATGAAGGTAATTACTATTCACAAAGGTAATTACTATTCACAAAGGTAATTACTTATTGATGAAGAAGGACTCTTAGATGATGACATATGGGCCTCCCATAAAATAATCAAACTTACCACAAACGTCTCATAACAGACTCTTTATATACATCAAGGATTGAATAAATATTACCACAAATCATTTTATTTTTAATCAACACATATTTAATCTTTCAACAATTATTAATCATTTATAACTTGTTGTCTCAATTAATAATATAACATATTATCTGAGATGATCTTTGTGACAATAATTAAATCAATAATATAAGAGATATGATCAAAATTCTTTGTATATATAATCGTAGCTCTCACGTAAAGATCAATAATCAATACCGCGCTGTACTTTACTTATCAACCACCAGTATTCTTCGTACTTTTACTACCGGTAGTTCAACAGTTTTAACGGTAACACCTCTGCCGTTATTTTTATAGAAAGATAATTTTGTCATTTTCTAACTACGACAATACTTCTTGTTAATGGGTCACCAATGATTGAGTCGTCGTACGAATATTCCCCGATAAAAAGAATATTCCCCAACCAAACGAATATTTTATAACAACTTGCTTACTTTGCAAAATTTATAAATATTACCCACAACTATAACATTATATCAAATTTATTCCATAATATTCAAAAATAATATTTATAGAAAATACATCTTTATTTATAAAAGCTGGGGTCTTACATACTGACATCGTTTTTACTGAAAGTACTTCCTAAGCCTGCCGGTGTGCCAAGTATTTTTAATTGCTGACCCGTCTAATGCCTTCAACCAATAAGTCCCCGGCTTTGGTACTTCAGTGACTTCATACGGTCCTTCCCAGTTTGGCATCAGCTTTCCCAGATTCTGAGGTGTAGATGCTTCGACTTCTCTGAGGATAAAGTCCCCTACTTCGAATCTGCGAAGCTTTACCCCCTTATTATAATGCTTAGCCACTCTTCGTTGATAGGCTGCCAATTTGATAAAGGTTTACATTTCTTTTCGACTTCTTCAAGCAAATCAAGATTGGCCTTCACTTTTCTTCTTCATTGTAGATCTCTTTGAATTGACTAACTCAAGACTTGGAGATCCAATTTCAAGCGGGACTAAAGCATCGCACCATAGGCCACCGAAAGGTGAATCCTCGAGTCCCCTCGAGTAGTTCGATAAGCCCATAACATGCTAAGCACTCTTTCCGCCATCCGCCTTAGCTTCGTCAATCTGCGCTTGATCCCATTCAAAGCAGCGTTACATTGGTCACTTCAACTTGTCCATTTGATTGAGGATGAGCCATCAAGTCTTTCTCATCTTTGGATCCCCGCTTTTCAAAAATGTTTCAAATTTTGATCCCACAATCTGACGTCCATTGTCCGATATTACCACCTTAGGAATTCCGAAACGAAATACTACTGATTCTTTCAAAAATTTCAAGTATTCCTGTTCCGTTATTAACCTAAGTGGCTTTGCTTCTACCCATTTGGTCATATAGTCGATGGCAACTATAACAAAACTGACTTGACTTTTTGCTTTCGGTAGTGAACCTAGTATATCAACCCCCCAGACAGCAAAGGGTATAGGAGATAGGATCGAGTATAGCTCTTCTGGTGGCTGATGTGGGATCGGACTGTTGAGCTGACATTTCTTGCACTTCTTGACGTACTCAGTCGCTTCTTTGAAGATGGTAGGCCAGTAGTACCCCTGACGAAGTACTTTATAGGCTAATGACTTAGCAGCCATATGGTCGTCACAGATGCCTTCATGTACTTCTCGGAGAGCATATTCAGCTTCAGATGGAGTCAAACATTTCAGTAGTGGAGACGAGAAAGCCCTTCGGAATAGATCCCCATCAATCAAAATAAAATTAGCACTCTTGTACTTGATTTTCTTAGCTAGCATCCGATCCGAAGGTAAGACGCCATCTGCCAGATACTCCAGATATGGAGTCAACCAGCAGTTGGTTCGGTCAACGCACATTACCGATTCATGATGAACACTAGGATGTTGCAAAATTTCTAAGTAAACCAACCCATCAAAGACGTTAACATCCGTAGTGGATAATTTGGAAAGTGCATCAGCAATGGAATTGTTATTATGCTCGACCCCCTGAAAATCATAGGATTGGAAATACTGAAGTCGTTCTTTCAATTCTGCCAAATACTTGATCATTCTTGGGCCTCGAAGCCAGTACTCCCGTAGAATTGCTTAACGACTAACTGAGAATCACTAAAGATGACAATTCTCTGCACTTCAAGACTCTTCGCTAGTCGTAACCCTGCGAGTACTGCCTCATACTCAGCTTCGTTGTTTGTCGCTTTGAACTGAAATCGATGGCTCACTTTGCACTTTGAATCCTCCGGACTCGTTAGAATAATCCTTGCTCCATCGACGTCCATAGTAGAAGACCCATCTCGCATACAAATATCCATGAACTCGTCAATAAGAATCGCAACTACTCACGATCCTTCACCGCCACAACTTCATCAGCTTCAGAAAACGAGCATTCAACTACAAAATCAGCCAAGGCTTGCTCTTTGATGGCGGTTCGGGGATGATATTCAATGAAAAATTGGGACAATTCCATCGTCCATGCAGCTAATCTCCCCGATACCTCAGGTTTGCCCATAATCTTCTTCAAAGGCTGATCTGTGTATATTATTACCAATCCACCCTGGAAGTATTGCCTAAGCTTTCGACTAGCAGTTATTAAAGTAAAAGTAAACTTTTCAATGTTTGGGTACCTTGTTTCAGCATCCCGAAGGACATGGCTTACGTAGTAAATCGGGTGCTGCTTACCCCCAACTTCACGCACCAACACTGCTCCTACTGCCAACGAACTAGCTGCTAAGTACAAATATAGAGGCTCAGCAGGAGCGGGTTTCACCAACAAAGGCACCGAAGATAAGTAGGACTTGATGCTCTGAAAGGCGTCCTCACACTCTAAAGTCCATTGGAACGTCTTTGCATTCTTCGGCCCATTCAACGTATCAAAAAACGGCAAACATCTTTTTGCCAACTTGGACATGAACCTCCTTAAAGCTGCAATCCTTCAAGTCAGACGTTGAACATCTTTAAATGACTGAGGAGTCTTCATGCTCAGGATCACTTGAATCTTCTCTGGATTGGCTTCAATTCCTCTTTGACGGACAAGATAACCCAGAAACTTGCCAGCCCCTAAACCGAAGGTGCACTTAGTGGGATTTAGTTTCAAGTTGTGATGACGAATTGTCTAAAAGCATTCCTCTAAATCATCCAAATGTTTATGTACCAGCATGCTTTTAACAATCATGTCATCCACGTACACCTCCATATTCTTACCCAACTGGTATCTGAAGACGTAATTCATCATCCTCTGGTATGTGGCCCCGGCATTGATGAGGTCAAGGTCATTTTCTTGTAGGCATATACCGAACGATGCGTAATGAACGCCATCTTCTAGATATCCTCTTTACTCATGGAAATCATTGATACCTGAGAATGCGTCCATAAAACTTAACAAAACATACCTCAAGTGGCATCGATGAGTTGGTCGATGGGGCAGCAAGGTAGAAATCCTTTGGATAAGCTTTATTTAGATCAAGATAGTTGATGCGGACTCGCCATTTACTGCTCGCTTTTACGACCAAAGACCACATTTTCCATCCACTGCGGGTAGTCAATCTCAAAAATTAAGTCAGCTGCCAACAGTTTTGCAATCTCTTCATCGATGATCCGCTGACGTTCAGGTGCAAAGATCCTCCTTCCGTCGAATTGGTTTCTTTGACGGGTCCACTTCAACCGATGCTCAAAGAATATCCTCGCTTACTCCCTAAGATATCCTCGAGGTTCCCATGCGAAGATATCAATATAGCATCGCAGGAGTTCCATGAGGTTCGTCCGAAGAGGTTCCGGCAGACCCGAACCTATCTTCACTATCTTGTTCACTTTGCCCGGGATGAGCTCTATCTCCTTTGTTTCTTCAGCTGGCATGACCAATGGTTCAGAACTACTCTCCGTGAAGGGTTCGATTTCTATCGCCATGGTCTGCTTTTGCTGATACCCCCACTCCCGAAGTGATCACAACATTTCTATAACACATTCTTGCCAGATCAAAATCTCCTTTCACCTTACCAACCCCATGAGCCGTAGGAAATTTGATTTTGAAATGAGGAATTGAGGTCACAGCTTGCAAAGCAATTAAAGAAGGCCTTCCCAAAATAGCATTATAAGCAGAATCTACATGCACAACATAAAATTTGCAAATAATTTCTACCTGTTGAGGGGCTGTTCCGAAGATGACTGGTAGTTCAATGGTTTCAGTCACCTTGACTGGATCGTTACTAAAACCGTACAAAGGAGCCTCCTGCCCTATCTCCATCTTCCGCCCGTCTAGGTGCATCCTCTGATAAGCGTGGGCATACAGAATATCTACAGAAGACCCATTGTCTACCATCATTCGCTTCATATCCACCGAACCCACTTGCGCAGTCAGCACCAATGATCCCTCATGCGGTTCGATGATTTTCGAAGGGTAATCCTCGTCAGTAAAGGAGATTACCGTACTCGGATATAGGGGTGATCATTCGGTTATAACCGAACCGAACAACCTATTTGGTTATAACCAAATACCGAATTATTGATAATTTTACTATCCGAAATACTAACCGAAATTCATAACTAACCGAATTACCGAATACCAAATTACCGAATTTATAATTCGGTAATTCGGGTAATAACCGAATTTGAGAGAAAAGCCAACCAGTCAACTAAAATTCAGCCCACATGAAAGCCCAACAATAACAAACATAAAAACGAACTCATCTAAACGAACTCAAGAATCTCAAATTTCACATAAAAAACAATAACAACAATAGCAAACATGGGGATCAATACCAATAATAAAAATCAAGTGGTCTTAAATCAACCATCGCAGAGATCTCCGACGGTGCCACCCATTTCCGCCAGCCTCTTCCTCATCTCATCCCTTTCTTTGGATACCACCAATCTCCCAACGACTTTTTTCAACACTTAAAGATGTCACCAATTCATCTCTACGCTTCCATTTACGAATTCCACCCGCAGCGGTGAGATAAGGAATAAATGAAGATGAGTGAGAATGGATCGAGTCTGGTCTAATATGGGAGATGAGAAATCGAGATCCCACTTTTTGTTAGATCAGATCTGGGTTGAGAGTTGAGACTCGAGATAAGAGATAATGAAAGAGACGAAGAGATCGAGAGACCGGAGAGAGTAAGGGATAAGGGCGAAGAGACCAAGAGAGATGTAAAGTAAGGTCTCGATGTTCATGGAGTTTTATAGAGAGAGAGAGAGTTCACGAGTGAGAGAGAGCAAGGGGTTCAATTGAGGACTTGAGGGCCACTGTGTTTTTTCAAAATGCTCGAATGGGTTTGAAGAGTGGGTTAAAGAAAAAGAATGGGGTCAAGGGGTTTGAAGAATAGGTTAGAGAATGGGTTGAATTTATTCTTATGCAATAAATTGATGAATTCGGATATCCGAATAATCTATTTTTTAAAACCGAATCCGAAACCGAATACCGAATAATAAATCGGATAAAACCGAAATTAGAAAAAAAACCGAAAAACCGAAATATTACGGTTAAAAAAATTCGGTTGTGTTCGGTTATTCGGTTTTCTCCGTTTTTTGCTCACTCCTACTCGGATAAGGTCTATCAGTCTTTGGGAGGGTACCCGCCACTGACATGACCGAATTCAAGTGACTTCGGCGCTTCTTTCCAACAAGTTTGCCCGAAGTACCCCTAGTGATGACATCTATCACATGCCTTGCGTTTGTCCCGGTTTGCAGCAACGCTTTGAATCGGGTTGAGTTATTTAAACAGTCCTCCGTCCTGCTGTTGATTAGTTCTGGCAGCCATATACTGAACTAAAGCCCCACCTTGTACCTTTCTTTCAATGAAATCTTTCAAACTAGCACAGTCGTTTGTATCGTGACCCGAAGCTTGATGGTAATCACAATACTTACGAGAATTCCCTTTTCCAGGCTTAATGTTATCTCGAGGTGGCTCGAAGATAGGTTGATTCTTGATCTGATCCAAGATAACAGCCCTGTCTGTGTTGAGTGCTGTGTACGTCCTATTCACTCTCTGGGTGGGAGCGGACGAACGTCCTCCACCCTGTCTCCAATTGTTGTATTTCTTCGACCCGCCTTCATAGCGGTCTTTATTCCCTTCATTCTTCTTCTGGTCCCCATCGATTTTGTCCCGATCTGTCTCCTTAAGCCGATCTGAAGAAGGACGTTTGAGGCTGTTCATGGCTTCCTCCACCACGATATAGCCTTCAGCTTTGTCGAAGGCTTCAGCGAGACTCTTCGGGTGGTGAAACATTAACTTCTTCACCAACTTCTCTGATTTAACCAAATCTAACCCATTCTGAAACAGTCCAACAGCTTGTAGATCGTTCAGGTCTGTCACTTGGCCGACTGCTTCACGGAACCGCTTCACATATTGGCCTAAAGACTCATTTGAATACTGTCGAACCTGAGCCAACGAACCAGTTGGTTTTCCCTTCTTTGTTGCTCCCCGGCGAGCATGAAATTTATCGCATATATGTCGCCCAAGATGAAATTGAATCCGAGGGCAAAGTCCCCATCCACCGCCGCATCCTTTACGGCGTTGCCAGACAAAAGTATGACACTTAACAGCATCGGTAAAATCATAATAATTCATCAGTCGGTCGAACACCTGACTGTGGTCGTAGGGATCCCCCGATCCATCATAACTTTTAATGTGGGGCAACTTCTTGGTGGGGTCAGCTTTCTCTTTTATAATCTCCGCGGAAAAAAGGGATGCCTTCCTTCCCGAAGTATCTTTCGTTTTTTGTACTTCGGCAAGCTGCTTTCGAAGTTCCTTTAATTCTTTAACCAGATACTCCACACCTTCTGGTTGAGATGATACTTCTCTTTCTGCCGACTCCTTCTTCTGAGCGGACCGGTTTCTTACAACAGAACCTCCAACTTTAGAGGGACTTTTCCGATTACGAGCGTCTACAGGGTGGTGTACCCTCAGTAGACTCTCGGGAGTATGACCTCTAGATATACTTCGTCTCTGAACTCGGGCGCTATGGTGAGAATGCGCAACAACAAGCACCTTCTTTGTACTCTCAGGGGTGCGATCTCTGGATCGACCTCTTCGTTCGCTTCGACCCTGTTCCTTAGAATCGACAGGGTGATATGCCCTCTTCGATCTTTGAGGAGTAGGGCTTCAGGATCTTCTTCTTTCTCGAGTTTGGCCCCGAGACTCTCGTCCTGAATGAGCAGGTTCTTTCCCACTCCGATGCCCTCGCTCTTCGGACTGAACATAACTGAACTCTTTGTCCCTCAACCATGCCATTCGAGCCATCTGCTCAGCTATATCCTGTCGCTGCTTCATAAGTACTTCCATAGCTCTATATGCTTCATCTGCCATCTTAGCCAATCGGGAGGCCTTTGCGTCTAGGTCATCTCGGTATCGAGTTCTAGGCAAGGTGCCTTCTACTCGTTTCCAACCATGACCAGACCCCTTCTCCGTTGTGAAAACTAGCTTACGCTTAGCTTTGCCCACCGCCTTCGGCCGAGAATCTTCAGGTGAACGTTTGGATGCTGTGCTGGCATGAACACTTATTGTAGGTCCCAAACGATCTTTGGCAGACACTCGTGGTCTTTGATTCACCGACACCATCTACGCCTTCGGGTGTAGGTGTTCTACTCTTCACCATGAATACTGACGTAGAACAAATACAGTCTGTGATTGAAAAATACTCAGGACACTAGAACTCAACGCCCTCCTTCTAGCGCCAATGTTAACGCCAAGATCTTCTCCAACGTCCCAATCACATAAGACGCCTCGATCCTCGCAGACAAGAACACGATAAATACCACAAGCTTGACGGGACGGATCACGGGGATAGCAAAGGCGTGAGAGTCAAGATATCGTGTTCACAAGGTTAACCAATGGAGGATGTAATGTCTAGTGTATTGAGAGAGATAATAATCCTCGGTGGTGTATATGTAAAATATGAATATGAATGTGTATGAGAACGCACTGCTTTTGTGAAGACTTGGTTGATAGGGATATTCTCTTTGCCTTGCCATCTGTGCCACCCACTACCTCCGACACGCCCTTCCGTGATCGATGGGTCCTGCCGATCGCATGTAGTCTATCTACTACTTTTGGTCATCATTTATGCTTGGCCACCACCGATCCCATCCACATTAATGCATGGTAGTAATAACAGTCAACCATCATGCTTTTTCATAATTACAAGTCAAAGTAATAGATTTTAAATGATCTAATGGGTTAGTCCAATGAACCTAATTTATTTTATAGGGTTAAATAGAAGTAATATGGTGACTAAACCCAATGACTTTCAAGGTTCAATAATGAAGGCCCAGTAGATTAATTAAATAAGTAAGCCCAATTTACTCGGCCCAAGGAGGGGAAATATCATGACCCAACATGTGACGCCCCCAAAATTAGGTATACGTCACCCATCTTGGGTCGCCACTTACATGGTACATAAATTCAAATACAACTTACTAATATAAGCGTAAATATATAATACGACATAAACTCGTGAGTTTGAATACAAATATTGTCTACTAGATATTATACAAACTCAAAAGGAGTCCTCATTACTACTATTATCACACTATTTCACGTAATAGTGAGGACTACTAATGCTATCCTCTGGACCATTACTCCGCTTCCCGATTGTCCCAAATATGTTCTCATTTCACGAAGAGAACGGTGAAAGAAAGGGTGAGCTCAACTAGCCCAAGAAGAAATATTATTATGACTAAGATAATGCGAATAATTTATCATTAGCCTTCAACAAATGTTAAACCGATAAAATACAATAGACAACAAGTTTAATCTGCGATGAATAAGCAATCCATTAAAAGAGTCAAGTAGAGAATAAAGTCTACTATCTTTTAGGTTTTAAAGGTTTTCATCACTTTATTATAAATTTGAGACTTAGCTTTAATAAATAATCCACACCATCGAATCACCCCTCGCACTACGGCTGACGAGGATATTCATCAAATTATCAATGGTCACTATCTATACCGAATCACCCCCGGTCATAATCATACCAAAAATTATCCATCAACGCATTACAGACCAACGAGGACTTTTATCACATCATTTATAACAAGCCATGATTATACTTAAAATGATCCACGGTCATAATCATACTAAGTTCATCTATACACGTAAGTAAGATAACATAATATAACATGAGGATGATGACAATGACATAATAATTCAATAAAACAAGCTCAAGAATTATTTTATCCAGAATTAATAACATCCAAATTGTCAAAATGATCTTTATTTTGTAGAATAAAATTCAAGAATGATCGTAAGAATATTTCCATGAAAAGATCTTTGGATGAAGCGCAAAATATCGAGGATATTCCACTAATTTCATGGAGTATAGAAGTCAAAGATTTAACCAACCGAGTATAATAAAGAATGGAATAACAAAAGAAATCACCATGCATGCGGTGCATTGGCAGGGTTATTCCACAAATAAACAGAAGTTATTCCAATAGAATAATAATAACTTTGAACCAAAACAATGGAGTTAGGTGAAATTCACAATCGGCAGGATGATCCAATGAGAATAATAAATGCGGAATAATAAACAATGGAACCAGTCCGGTGTAAAACACACGCATGTGATATTCCAACGAATAATAAAGAATGGAATAACGAGAAGGAGATCACCAAGTATAGGGGATTCCACAGTATATGAGTTATTCAAATGAATAAATAAGAATGGAATAATATAAGGATTTCACCAAGTATAGGGTATGCTGCGATATCTGAGTTATGTATAGGGTATACCACTTTTACAAAGTTATTCCAATGAATAATAAGCGATGGAATAACAACAGCTTCTCTTCATGAATAAGAAAGAATAACACCCTTACGGCACAACAAATAATATTCCTACTTTAGAAGAAACTGAATATTGGCGAGGTGAAGTAGCAAAATACTTTTCTTCTTTCTCTCTATAGTTTCTCTCTCTAGATTCAAAGAATTAAATGAAAATAATGAAGCACTAGGCCTCTATTTATAGAAGATTTCTAGCTTAAAGACTTTTGCCATGTGAAAAGGCAAGTGGCTCGACGAATCGTGATGTGAAAAGAAAAGTGGTTTGACGCCTGTAATGTGAAACGACAAGTGGTTCGACGCCTGTAATGTGAAACGACAAGTGGTTCGACGCCTGTAATGTGAAACGACAAGTGGTTCGACGCCTGTAATGTGAAACGGCAAGTGGTTTGACGTCTGGTAAAGGTAATTACTATTGATGAAGGTAATTACTATTCACAAGGGTAATTACTATTGACGAAGGTAATTACTATTGACGAAGGTAAATACTATTGACGAAGGTAATTACTATTCACAAAGGTAATTACTATTGACGAAGGTAAATACTATTGACGAAGGTAAATACTATTGACGAAGGTAATTACTATTCACAAAGGTAATTACTATTGACGAAGAGACTCTTAGATAATGACATATGGGCCCCCCATAAAATAATCAAACTTACCACAAACGTCTCATAATGTATTTCTTTATATACATTAAGGATTGAATAAATATTACCACAAATCATTTTATTTTTAATCAACACATTTTTTTAATCTTTCAACAATTATTAATCATTTATAACTTGTCGTCTCAATTAATAATATAACATATTATACAGATGATACTGTGATAATAATTGAATCAATAATATAAGAGATATGATGCAAAGAATTCTTCGTAGTGAATAATTGAGCGTAGGTGAGTGACTTCTCACGTAAGCATCGATAATCAATACCGTGTGCTACTATGCAACCACAGCGTATTATTTATACTTTACCACCGGGTAGTTCAATGCTTTTAACGGTAACACCTCCACCGTTATTTTTATAAAATATTTTTGTCGTTTTCTCAATCCGATAATAATTACATTATGGGGTCCACCAATGATTGAGTAGTTATGCGAATATTCCCTAACAAAAAGAATATTCCCACCAAAACAATATTTTATAACAACTTGCATACTTTGTAAAATTTATAAATACTACCCACAACTATAATATTATCTCAAATTCACACCATAATATTAAAATTATTTCGACAAAATTTAAATCTTTATTGATAAAATATGGGGTCTCACAATCTCTCCTCCTTATGGAATTTCGCCCTCGAAATTAGGGTACGTACCTGGTATGATAAAGAGGTGAGGATACCTTGAATACCTTTATCGTTGAAAATATTAAATTCATTTTTGCAATCCTACCAAAGATATTTATTCACAATTCATCTTTGCACTACAGGGCCAAAGATATACAATCAGAAAACCAATAATCTTTGAGACGCAGCGACTTAATAGTATCACGACCACGAATTATCCATGCACCAACGGCCAAGGATATTCGTGTTTTTATTTTCTGATTATGATTATACCGAATAATCCTTGGTCATAATCATACCAAGTCTACTACTGACGAAAGATGACTTTTACCACATCCATGAATTAATATTTCATTCACGAGACTCACTTTCAATAATTAATCCATATCATCGAATCATCCCTGCACTACAGGCCAAGGATATTCATTAGTATCACGACCACGAATTATCCATGCACTACGGCCAAAGATAATCGTGTATTCATTAGTATCACGACCACAAATTATCCATGTACTACGGCCAAAGATAATCGTGTATTCATTAGTATCACGACCACAAATTATCCATGCACTACGACCAAAGATAATCGTGTATTCATTAGTATCACGACCACAAATTATCCATGCACTACGACCAAAGATAATCGTGTATTCATTAGTATCACGACCACAAATTATCCATGCACTACGGCCAAAGATAATCGTGTATTCATTAGTATCACGACCACAAATTATCCATGCACTACGGCCAAAGATAATCGTGTTTTCAATTACGGTTATGATTATACCGAACAATCCCTGGTCATAATCATACCAAGTCCATCTATGCACTACAGGCCACAGATGACTTTCAACATAATATAAACATGAGGATAACGATATAAAGAATCAATCAAATGAGATAAAGGATAAATATTAAACATTTATAATATAATTTATCCGAGTTCAAGAATATCCCAATGTTATCAATCACTTAATAATCTCATAATCTAATATCATTAATATTATAACAATATTTTAATCACTTCTTAAATTTATAAACAATTTATCTCAATTGTTTACGCTTTACCATATAATGCATTTAATCATCCAAAAATGCCATACTCATAAGATATCATCACCAATTATCAAATCCCTCATCAAAAAAAATATGCATATATTCTATATAGGATTCTCTAGCCATAAAATCCTATTTTCAACTTTGTTACTTCACATAACATATTTAACTCATATGTTAAGTAACTAAACTATTTTCATGAAAAAACCAAAATCAGCCCCAAAAATATTTCTTTTTCTGGTTTAAGCATAATATAGTCCCATAATGAAAATATATTTTTCTCGGAATTTTTAAAATTCATTTACTATTTTTCAAAAATCAATTTCTAATTAATTCCTTAAGAAATTAGCTACCTCAAGTCTAACTCCAAAATTTCCAAATCTTGGCAGGACCTTACACATGTTAACGTGAGCTTCAGATTAAAATTTCATGGTCATCGAGAGTTATAGAACTCCGGTTATAGCGTTTTTTAATCGAAAAAACCTAAATATTGAAATAGTCATAACTTGCTCATTTTAAGTCAGAATGAGCTCATTTTTGGACAGGAGGTACTTTATACCATATACCTTCATGTCCCAAAAGGCCAGAATTTTTCTCATAATTTAAGTGGCCGAAACAGCCCGTCTAAAATCATGGCAGCAGCTTTTTTCGGTTTTTGCAGCTTTGCACTCCTTTGCTAAAATCAGTCCACACAAAAATCTACAACACCTTTTCCAGTAATTCCACTTGGATTAGTTAGGTAACTCATAGATCTAACTCTAAGACTTGACCACACTCAAAAATTCAAAATTTAATAGGAGATATGGTCAATTGAATTTCATTTTACGTTTTTAACCAAAATCTGATTTTCATCTCTTTGTGATTTCTAAGAAACTTTCATGTTTTCACATAATAACCAACATAACTCATCATAACACTTACTAATACTTCATATACCCATGATTTTCATTAGTCCAATGCTTTTATTATGACTTTCATCATAATCCTCGTAAATGAGATCCTTTTAGTTGAAGAAATATTTGAGGGTTTAAGAAATGGGTTTTTGTCTTTGGGGTCAATACAAAATTAGATTTCACGTTCTAGGGTAGGCTAGGAAGTCTTCAAGAATCATCGAAATTTATTAATGATAGAAATATCATTCAAAACTATTACTCTCGTCAAGACTTGGATAAGACGTCACATTAATACCAATTGTAACTTCTATCCCATAACTTTGGATAGCACCTCACAATGATACCTATCAACTTGCCATCTTCATCCATGGCGTCGCCTCTGAGAAAGTCCGGCTTCGTGCATTACACACAAGGAAGTCAACAACGAAAGGATCGGGGCTCTTTACTTATGGCTTGATATGATGATGATGACCGACTTTAGTGGTTTGGTTACTTTGAATTCGCATAACAGGTTGGTTAAGAGTATGAAAGCTAACAACCTTACAAAAATCATGATGAGTATTTAACCAATCGATTTCTAAAGTCACATCAAAGACAAATATTTTCAAAGAGATAAGATCGACAGGTAACGCGAAAATGTTTATTTGAATCAAATAAGATTTAAAAACAGTAGAGGTAACGAAGGCTCCTACTAACGAAGTTTCAACCAATAAGTCAAAGTTTAACTTCTTCGGAGTCAAATTTAAACGTTGAACACAACTAGGTGAAATAAAAGAGTGGGTAAAACTGGTATCTAACACGGTATAGACTTCGCAAGAGCTTATGATTAACTTACCCGTGATAATTTTATTGGGTTCCTCGTCACGAGAAAAAAAATGCTCTCTCTTAAACTACGGCTTTGGTTTATGCGGGGATGACCTTTGGTGCCTCCATCCTAGTTGAATTTGTCTTGATGAAATGATAAAATCGAGCTAAGTGACCTTCTCTTCCACAATTATAACATGCTTTGGATGGCGTGGCGCGATTCGGACTAATGTGTCCCTCTCCTCGCATTTTGAAGTATATGATAGGTGGTCTTTCTCCTTCCTTAACAACGGGTCTTTGGTCTTGGCGTCTTTCCACCATTGTTGAATCTCCTTTTCTTAAAATGTCCATTCTTATTATTTTGGCCCGATTACCACCAAAGTGGTTACCATATCTGGCTTTTTGATTTCCTCCACGCTTGTTGTCACCGCTCATGACTACTCATTGGTATTATAATTTTCCTTTGCTCTCTTTTAGTTGCGTTGACTCGTTATCGCTACTCCACTAATCGAGCCCTATTTACAACATCCAATAAAAACACAGGTTTATGAAAATAAGATGTTGACGTATCTTTGGCTTCAAACCTCTTAAAAACATTCGCGCCTTTCTCTTCATTATCCACCAGTGGGGCGCAAAACCGTGATAACTCCGCAAATTTTGCCTCGTGTTGCGACACGGTCGTATTGTTTTGTTCGACTTGATAAACTCCACATCCTTCATGTGGCGAAAACTTTCGAAATTATTTGTCGTTGAATGACTCTGGAACTTCTCCCAAGATATCTTCAATCAAAGAGTTGAGTCGTTTCTGGAATTCCCACCATGTCTCGCCTCTCCGCGTAACATAAAAGCGGCAAAGGAACCTTTTGCTCCTCGGAGCATCCCAAGACATCAAATATCTTGGTAATCTGCTTTATCCATGCTTCCGCCAAGTGGTTTTGGCTCTCCCTTAAACTCCGGTGGTCCCAGCCTTGAATTGTTTAGAGGTGTGGCCAGAGAGTTTTCCGTGTTTCCACCTACGTTTTGGGCGAGTCGCTTTACCGCTTTGATGTTGCATGAATTCTAAAACTTCTTAAACGTCTGTCAGTCGTTAAATCGATTGATCGATGTTGTTGTTTACGGAGGATTATCGCCATCCTGTTGCACATTATCTGATTATTGATCCGTGGAAAATCAACAGTCTCTGCATGCTCCATTGTTATTCTCAACATTCTCGGATGCCATTTTCAAACACCGCCACAAAATAAGGGTTAATTGACATACAACATATTATCATTATACTCGATGATCAATCAAATACCAAATAAATTTGGGTAGGTCATACTAGCGAAGGTATTCCCCGTCTCTCCCTCCTAAGTCTTATTCTCACATCTTAGCCATGGATCGTATCCTAAGGCTCGATATACCAACTATGACGCCCCCAAAAAAGGTATCGTCACGCCACCCATCTTGGGTCGCCACTTACATGGTACATAAATTCAAATACAACTTACTAATATAAGCGTAGGTATATATAATCGACATAAAGCGTGAGTTTGAATACAAATATTGTCTACTAGATATTATACAAACTCAAAAGGAGTCCTCATTACTACTATTATCACACTATTTCACGAGAATAGTGAGGACTACTAATCTTATCCTCCGGACCATTACTCCGTTCCCCGACTAAATCCCCAAATTTATGTTCTCATTTCACGAAGAGAACGGTGAAAGAAAGAAAAGGGTGAGCTTTCAACTAGCCCGATGAAATATTATGGTAAGATAATGCGAGAATAATTTATCATTAGCCTTGACAGATTGTTAAATTGATAAAATGAATAGGCAACAAGTTTAAGCTGCGGTGGAATAAGCGATCCATTAAAAGAGTTAAGTAGAGAATAAAATCTACTATCTTTTAGGTTTTAAAGGTTTTCATCATTTTATATAAATGAGACTAGACTTTAATAAATAATCCACATCATCGAATCACCCCACACTACTGACCAGGATATTCATCAAATTATCGATGGTCGTGACTATCTTAGAATCACCCCTGGTCATAATCATACTAAAAATTATCCATCACCGCATTATGCATTCTGATGTACTTGAGGACTTTTATCACATCATTTATAACAATGCCACGATTATACCGAATGATCCTCATAATCATACTAAGTTCATCTATACACGTAATGAAGATAACATAATATAACGTGAGGGATGATGACAATGACATAATAATTCAATAAAACAAGTTCAAAAATTATTTTATCCGGGAATTAATAACGTCCAAATTGTCAAAATAATCTTTGTTTTGTAGAGTAAAAATTCAAGAATGATCGGAAGAATATTTCCATGAAAAGATCTTTGGATGAAGCCTTGAATATCGAGGATATTCCACTAATTTCATGGAGTATAGAAGTCGAAAGATTTAACCAACCGAAGTATAATAAAGAATGGAATAACAAAAGAAATCACCACGAATGCGGTGCTTAGTATAAACGAGGTTATTCAATAGAATAATAATAACGGAACCGTCGTCGTGAAATTCACATAAAGCGGGATGATCCAACAGAATAATAAATCTTTGAATAATAAACAATGGAACCAGTATACGGTGTAAAACACACGAGCGAGGATATTCCAACGAGAATAATAAATGCGGAATAATAAACAATGGAACCCGGTCCCATGTAAAAACACACGAGACGAGGATATTCCAACGAATAATAAAGAATGGAATAACGAAGGAGATCACCAAGTATAGGGGATTCACGTATCTGAGTTATTCCAATGAAATAAATAAGAATGGAATAATATAAGGATTTCACCAAGTATAGGGTATGTCATGATGTCTGAGGTTATGTATAGGGTATACCACTTTTACGAGTTATTCCAACGAATAATAAGCGATGGAATAACAACAGTTCTCTTCATGAATAAGAAGAAATAACACTTTACTACAGAATGCAACAAATAATATTCCTACCTTAGAAGAATCGAATATTGGCGAGGTGAAGTAGCGAGAATCTTTTTCTTCTTTCTCTCTATAGTTTCTCTAGCTTTAGAGTTTCGGTGAATTAATGAAAATAATGAAGCCTAGGCCTCTATTTATAGAAGATTTACAAAAGCACCTTTGCCATATATGAAAAGCGAGTGGCTTGACATAGTGGTGATGTGAAAAGAAAAGTGGTTTAATGGAAGCGTGAATGTGAAACGACAGTGGTTCGACGCTTTTGTAATGTGAAGCGACAAGTGGTTCGATCCTCAGTAATGTGAAAACAGCAGTGGTTTGACGTCTGGTAAAGGTAATTACTATTGTGAAGGTAATTACTATTCACAAGGGTAATTACTATTGACGAAGGTAATTACTATTGACGAAGGTAAATACTATCGATGACGAAGGTAATTACTATTCACAAAGGTAATTACTATTGACGAAGGTAATTACTTATTGTGAAGGTATATATATCGACGAAGGTAATTTATTCACAAAAGGTAATTACTATTGATGAAGAGACTTCTTAGATAATGACATATGGGCCCCATAAAATAATCAAACTTACCACAAACGTCTCATAATGGAATTTTTTATATACATTAAGGATTGAATAAATATTACCACAAATCATTTTATTTTTAATCAACACATTTTTTAATCTTTCAATAATTATTAATCATTTATAACTTGTCGTCTCAATTAATAATATAACATATTATACGAGATAATCTTGTATGACATAATTGAATCGATAATATAAGAGATATGATCGTGATTCTTGTAGCGATAATTGAAAGATAAATTTGAGTGACTTCTCACGTAAGATCAATAATCAATCTGGTGTCTTCTTATGGACCAATGCGTATTCGCATCTTTTACCAAGGGTAGTTCAGCGGTTTTAATTAACGGTAACACCTCCGCCGTTATTTTTATAAAATATTTTTGTCGCTTTTCTCAATCAAATGATAATTACATTATGGGTTCACCGATGATTGGTAGTTATGCGAATATTCCATATTCCTAAAAAAGAATATTCCCCAATAAACGAATATTTTATAACAACTTGCATACTTTTGCAAAATTTATAAATCTACCCATAACTATAATATTATCTCAAATTCACACCATAATATTAAAAATTATTTAAACAAAATTTAAATCTTTATTGATAAAATATGTGCTCACACATAACATATATATATATATATATATATATATATAAGACTAAATTGCACAATAATTTAGCAAACTAATTAACCTTTCAAACAGCTGTGCACATAGCTAGGTGCATGGTTTGAATTTTATACGCGTATGTAGATATTCCATTTATTTATAAAGTCGTATCATTAATTCTGTGTACGATTCATAAAATTAATTTTGCACCACTTATTTTGTAGAATTAATTTTGCACCACTTATTTTGTAGGTGGGGCATGCCAATACGCAAAGAAGAAGAAGGAAAAAGGTGGTAGGTTGGGCACCTTTTTTCTTTTGATTGGGTCGCCAGGGGCGGAACCGGTCCATTAGTTCAGTGGGGTCAATTTTTTTAAAATAAAAATCTATAAAAAAAATAAAATACAATAAAATAAAGGCAGAATGACAAGAATATTGTAAATAATTGTGTGAGCTATCATATAAAATCGATATTGTTTTATGTAATTGAATACACTTCCTTGATCTTATGTTATATATAAAATAATATTTTATAATTTTTTAAAACATTGTTATTATAAGAGACACTTCTGGTGTCCTCTAAAAAAAATTATAAAACTAAATAATATTGTTAAAATATTATTTATAATAATATTTTTCGAGATTTCGTTGTTTGAAACTATCGTGATGGTAATCTCATTTCAATAGCTGCAAAAATATCATGTTCAATGTAAGTTACTAAACAATATTAAAGAGTGGAGTGTTGGTGTTAGTAGAAATTTGAGACATTTAATAGTCTTTTAGTCTGAATTTTTTATTTTCACTAAATACTTTATAAAATTAAAATTAAATTAAAAATTGATCATTAAAAATTTAGTGGAATTCAATTATTTACCGCCTAAGTAGATCCGCCCATGTGGCCGAGAAAGAAGAAAAAATGGGAAGGGTCGGCAGGAAAAGGAAAAGAAAGAAGGGTGAGCATTAACTTCTCTTATATATATATATATATATATATATATATATATATATATATATATATATATCAATCTACAATAATTCCATTGTTGGAAAGACCTCTTTTACCAAATTCTGACAAACTGTAGCTACTTAAAAAAAAAAAAAGTAATGTATGTGTTCGCCACAGGTTGAATAGCGAATTTGAATGAGATTTCTTTCACGACAACCGGTTCTTTGTGGATGGAATCCCTATATATATATATGTATATATGTATGTATGCATGTATATTTCTCATCATGCACATGCATGGAAATGTAAGAGATTCCATCAGAGGGAGAAATCCCACTCGGGAGGGTGGAAGAAAAAGAGAGAAAATAAAAGAGCCAAGAGAGAAAAATAGTGAAAAAGATTAAACAAATAGGTGTTGTTTGGATTATATTACATAATTATTGTAGTGAAGAAATTTGAGTTCTACTCAAATTAAGATATTTTGTATTCTCTCAATTTATTCTAGTGGATTTTTTGAAGTTTGTCCCGTGATTTTTATATATTAGTTTTAGTGGATTTTTTATGTAAAATTTTGGTGTCTCGTATTTGATTACTTTATCTCATTATTTCCTGCAAATGATTATTATTTTGATAGAACTGTAAATTTAATTTATTTAGCATGTACTGATGTTTTTTGTCATTTAATTTATCAAAGATAACAAATTAATAATATTTGAGGAGTGCTTTTCCCAACATATTATGCATGCCATGTAAATTGAATACATAAAATATATTTAAATGAATCATTCAATTAATTTAATAGTGTTTGAATGATTTACTAGAAAGAAATTAAATACATGTGGCATATGTAATAGTAAATCTCTGGATTATTTGTTATATACGTACTATTTGGCATGTTATATACATATCAAACACATTTTTTTCATTCTATCATAATGAATCATTCTATTTTCATCTGCATTTTTACAATTATTTAAATGTAATTCATTTAATTATGGTTAAAAAACCACAGAGAAATCAAGCAATTAAATTGAACCAATCCAAATTTGGACAAGGTCAATTTTACTGTACTACCTTACTTTCCTAATTGGGTTTAAAGTTTAAATAGAACCCTCGCACAGTCCTGGGGATGGGGGAGGGGAATGTCCTAATTGGCATGCCCAATTAACAAAATAATTGGAAAAAATTGTAAGAAGCCCAAAATCATAGGAAAATCCTCAAATGAAATGAAGGAAGGAAGTATTTAATTAGAATTGCATAGACCATCAAATTTGAAAGTCTTTAAGCACGTTTCTTTCCTTCATTTTGTGAGAAAATGTATTTATTGTACGTAATTCATTCTGTTAGACATGTACTTCAATGCAAGCAATCAAAATGGGTCAAATGAGGATCAATTAAAGTGGCACTATTTCATTCTCCGAAGTAGCTAAACTTCAGTTTAACATAGACTAGTAATTAATTAAAACACCATGGGAAACAAATATTAAAAAACAGCTAATTAAAGCCTTTATTTTACCCAAGTACTCCAACATAAACGTAAACCCCATGCAAGATTAAACCTAATATTACATAAAAGATTTTGTCTTCAAGTGGCACAAATATTAAAAGATTTTCTCTTTAAAAATTATTGTGATGATCATGTTGTAAGAACAATAAAGATCGTTAAAACTTCTTTTTTGAAACAGTTACAAAAATATTGCTAAATATATATATTTACTCTGACATTATAATTTTTATTCTAACAATATCAATGTGCCCCTATTACATTACAATTCACACCCGCATCCAAACTTATAATTAATTTTATTGGTGGATGCCGGAGGATTGGAGTAGTACTTTCAAATAGAGCTAGACTGATTATATATATATATATATATATATATATATATATATATATATATATATATATGTGTGTGTGTGTGTGTGTGTGTCTAAAATTTAACAACGTAAGCATGCATGGCAACCATATATTGACAACCAATTGAATAACAGAAGTACTTGGAGCGATCCATAGCATCTATATGCTATGGGACAAATATTGACATATAGGCTCTAAACCACACGTTTTATTAATTAACGGCTACGATTTAGAATGGCAAATTACCGTCCGCTAGAATTACTAGCGGACGTGATTAGTAAAAATTCTGGACAATTAAGCCCCTCGTGAGTCAAATTAGCCACTGCAGTTTGCGAATATAGCCAACTATGACAGAAACAACATAGTCCGCTAGTATTACTAGCGGACGAGTTTATAATAAATCGCATAAACAAGATCCCTGTATCCCTGTACGCATAAACAAGATCCCTGTACACACGATTTCAGCAACATCCCTGTACACACGATTTCCTTCCTATTATAAAAATAGATTACACAAGATTGCAGCCACTACAGAAAATCCCTGTAGCTATTCAATTCAATTACAACACTACACAAGATTGTATAAATCCTTAAATCCCACATTCTATTTCAATTCAATTACAACACTGCTAAACCAATCAGAAGATTTCCTTCCTGCACTGAAAATCCCATTACATACCTGCATCAATTAAAATAAAACACTTCAATAGAATGTGAGATCTCAGCAACATAAATTCAAATAAAGAAAACCACACAATTAAGGAGATTAGTATTCGCACCTCAAATCGTCGTGGTAAGTTTATAATTATGGCGGAAGATATGTTTAATTCTAGTTCCTCAAATTCTTCTCGCGATAATATTGACATGGAGAATATTGGTGCTCATAACATGAACCAATCGCATATTAACCATTCAAAAAGTCCGTATGAGGGTCAGATTTTTTCTACTATCCAAGAGGCGGAAGAATTTTATAGAAACTATGCACGAAGTAGTGGATTTGAAATAAAAATTGGGGCAAGTCATAAACATGCCCGCTCCAACAATTTGTCCAACAGACTTTTTACGTGTACCAAAGCAAGAAAACCGATCGAAAGAAAGAAACAGGATGTTGATGAAGCTGAAGGTAGTAAGGTCAAAAGAAAAAGGGATTCAATAGGTCGCACGATGTGCAAAGCTAGAACATCTGTTGTTCATCTACAAAAGGAAGATACATGGAAAGTTTTAAAAATTGAGTTGACTCACAATCATGATTTGGTTACTCCGAGCAAGAAAATTTTCATTCAAACACGGAAAAATATAACTCCTGTTGCTCGAACTTTAATCGAAACTTTAAACATCGCTGGAGTTGGGCCAAGTACAATCTGAATGTTTTTTATACAAAGGAGATGTTTAGACGCTTTCAGATTGAGATTGTAAAATCTCACAAGTACATAATGAAGAAACTTCAACATGTAACAACATCGGATACGAAGTTGTACGCAGTATACAAGACAAACGCCATCGAAGAATCTAACAGGTACTTTACTGTTGTTAGTAATGTTCAAACTGGAGATATACAATGCAATTGTCAAAAATTTGAACATTCTGGTATGCTTTGTAGACATATTATAAGGCATATGATTGCAAAAAGTAGTACGCAGATACCGAATAAATACATTTTAAGCCGCTGGTGTAGAGATGGTAACAAAGTGAACGCTGAACTACCAAATATTTTGAATGAGATGTGTGACGCCCCCAAAATTAGGTATACATCACCCATCTTGGGTAGTCAGATACATGGTACAGAATTTAAATACAACTTACTAATATAACTGTCGTGTACAATACGACATAAACTGTGAGTTTGAATGTAAATATTGTCTACTAGAGATCATACAAACTCAAAAGGAGTCCTCATTACAATTATTATCACACTATTTCACAGAATAGTGAGGACTACTAATGCTATCCTCCGGACCATTACTCCATTCCCGACTAAATCCCTAGCTATATTCTTCTCATTTCCGAAGAGAACGGTGAAAGAAAGGGTGAGCTCAACTAGCTCAAGAAGAAATATTATGACTAAGATAATGCGAGAATAAATTATCATTAGCCTCAACAAAGATGTTAAACCGATAAAATATAATGAACATCAAGTTTAACTACAATGGAACCAACAATCCATTAAAAGAGTCAAGTAGAAAATAAAATCTACTATCTTTTATGATTTAAAAGGTTTTTCATCATTTGTTATAGTCGAGACTCGACTTTAATAAATATTCCACATCATCGAATCACCCCACGCTTCTACGGCCAAGGATATTCTTTAGTATCACGACCACAATTATTCATGCACTACGGGCCAAGAATATTTGTGTATTCATTAATGGTCATGATCATGCCAACAACTCGTCCATCAATGCACTACGACCAATCGAGGATTTTACCACATCATTTGTAACATTACGGTTAACGATTACACCGAATAGTCTCTCGGTCATAATCATACCAAGTCCATCTATGCACTACAAGCCCACGTATGACTTTTAACATAATATAAACATGAGGATGATGACAATGATATTCAATAAAACAAGTTCAAGAATTAATTTATCTAGGAACCAATAACATCCAAACTGTCAACATGATCTTTGCTTTGTAGAGTAAAATTCAAGAATCTTGAGAAGAATATTTCCATGAAAGGATATTGAATGAAAGCGCAAATATCAAGGATATTCCACTAATTTCATGGAGTATAGAAGTCAAAGTTTTAACCAACCGGGTATAATAAAGAATGGAATAACAAAAGAAATCACCATGCATGCGATAGGCCTTGCAGTGCGAAAAGTTATTCCAATGTAATATTAAATAATGGAACCGTCCCAAAGAAAAACGCATGTGAGCATGTGATATTCCAATGTAATAATAAAGAATAGAACCGGTCCAAAGTAAAACACATGCATGTGATGTTCCAATGAATAATAATAAAGATTTTAACCAGTCCTGTGTAAAACACACGAGCGTGATGTTCCAATAGAATAATAATAAAGATTTTAAACCAGTCCCAGGTGTAAAACACACGCATGTGATGTTCCAATGTATAATAGAAGAATGTCACCAAGTATAGTGTAAAACTGGCATGATACAAAGGTTATTCCAATGTAATAATAAATAATGGAATAACAACAGTTCTCTTCATGAATAAGAAAGAATAACACCCCTTACTTTAGTAGGAGATTGAATACTTTATAGAGTGTAATAACAGTAATACTCTTCTTCTTTCTCTTATTCTCTATACTTTCTCTCTATAGCTTGAATGAATTAAGTGAAAATAATGAAGCACTAGGCCTTTATTTATAGAAGATTTCTAGCTTAAGACCGCCACGTGAAAAGCGCAAGTGGCTTGATTTGGTGATGTGATGAGGAATGTAAAAGTGGTTTTGACGCCTTTTAATGTGAAACGACAAGTGGTTCGGCGCACCAGTAATGTGAAAAACAACAAGTGGTTCGACGCTCGTAATGTGAAACGACAAGTGGTTCGACGTCTGGTAAAGGTAATTACTATTGTGACGAAGGTAATTACTATTCACCAAGGTAATTACTATCGACGAAGGTAATTACTATCGATTTGAAGAGACTCTTAGATGATGACATATGGGCCCCCCCATAAAATAATCAAACTTACCACAAACGTCTCATAACAGACTCTTTATATACATTAAGGATTGAATAAATATTACCACAAATCATTTTATTTTTAATCAACACATATTTAATCTTTCAACAATTATTAATCATTTATAACTTGTCGTCTCAATTATTGATTTAATACTATAACATATTATACAGATGATACTGTGACAATAATTGAATCAATAATATAAGAGATATGATGCAGCAATTACTGTAGCAATAATTGAGCATAGCTGAGTGACTTCTCACGTAAGCATCAATAATCAATATCGTGTGCTACTATACAACTACGCGTATTACTGTACTTTTACTACCGGGTAGTTCAACAGTTTTAACGGTAACACCTCTGCCGTTATTTTTATAGAAAGATAATTTTGTCGTTTTCTAACTACGACAATACTTCCGTTGTGGGGTCCACCAATGATTGAGCCGTCGTACGAATATTCCCCGACAAAAGAATATTCCCCGACCAAACGAATATTTTATACAACTTGCTTACTTTGCAAAATTTAGAAATATTACCCACAACTATAACATTATATCAAATTTATTCCATAATATTCAAAAATAATATTTATAGAAAAATTCATCTTTATTTATAAAAGTTGGGGTCTTACAACCTCCCCTTCTTATGAAATTTAGCCCCTCGAAATTAGGTGCACGACTGGTATGTCAAGAGGTAAGGATACCTTGATTTCATTTCGATTCTAACTCCCAAGTCATTTCTTCAACATCGTGGTTCCTCCACAAAACTTTGACTTGAGGTATAACCTTGGAGCGTAGAATATGTTCCTTCTTATCCAAGATTTGAACATGAACCTCTTCATACGCCAAATCTTCCGCTATTTCGTCCGGGTTCTAACTCAATAATGTGGTTCGGTCTTTCACATATTTACGTAACATGGATATGTGAAAACGTTATGAACACGAGACATACTTAGCAGAAAAGCGAAGTCTATAGGCCACGCTTCCTACTCGATCGAGGATTCAAATGGACCGATGAATCGAGGATTGAGTTTTCCTCTCTTTCTAAATCTTGTAACTCCTTTCCATGGAGCAACTCTTAACAACACATGATCTCCTATATCGAATTCCACGCCTTTTCGATGAAGATCAAGATAACTCTTTTGTCGATTTTGTGAGGTTTTTATACGTTGTTTGGATTGTTTGAATCTTTTCCGTAGTCATACGTACCAACTCCGGTCCCAACAACGTTGCTTCACCCACCTCATCCCAAAGATACCGAGAATCGACACTTTCTTCCATACAACGCTCAATGGAGCCATGCCAATACTTGCTTGATAACTGTTGTTGTAGGAAAACTCCACCAATGGTAAGAACTTGTCCCAACTTCCTTGAAATCAAGGACATAGTCTTAATAGATCTTCAAGAGTTTGAATAGTCCTTCCGTTTGTCCGTCCGTCTCGAGGATGATATGCCGAAATAAATCGTAAGTCCATGCCCATTTTTGCAACCAACCAAATTGTTGAATCAAACTATGGATACCGAACCATGCGATCTTACAATCTCGTGTAAAAATCGAAGAAATGAGCGGACTTGGTTTCAATAATGACCCAAATCGCATCTATGCCTTGAGAAACCTTAGGAAGACCGTAGAACGAAATCCATGGTAATGTGCTCCCACTTCCATTCGGAATTTCATGGTTGCAATGGACCTTTTGGTACTTGATGCTCCGCTTTAACTCGTTGACAAGTTAGACACCTTGAGATAAATTTATACTTATCTCTCTCTTCGTATTGCTAATTAAGCGAACATTTTGGTACTCCGAGATGGATTATAAATGGTGTGTTGTACCCTGATATTGAAGATTCATGAACGCAATCAAATTGCATAAAAATGCTCGTGGAAAAATTCAGTTTTTTTACAAACCTATACCGATCACCCTTTATGCATCCTTAATTAAACGTTATGAAGAACAAACATACCCTTGAAGATCCTTCTCGGGTTTGGTTCCTCCAATCTTTTCGCTCAACTTGAATCCAGGTTTGGTTCCTTCCTTTGATCAACGTTAGCCACCCAAATGTTTGGCCTCTGGGTGATCCACCAGGAAAAAAGAATTTTCAAGAAGAAAGGTATTTGGCTCGAAACCCCTAGTTTTCTATCTCTATAGAAAAGAGCGTACTCTCCAACAAATTGGAATTATGTACGTATGTAAAAAAGTCAACAACCCCTCACCCATAATAAGACTCCTCTTATTTATAGATGTGGGCAACCCACCTTAACAATTAAGGAATTGGGTTTTATTTAATTAATTAAATTCTTTTAATTAATTAAGCTCCCTAATCTTATTAGGGATAATTAATTAAACTCCTTTAACTAATTTTCCTTCATAATCCAATTAGGAATAAATGAGAGTACTTATATTAAATTAATTTCTAAACTCTTTTAGAAATTAAAATAATAATAATAATTGTAATAATATTAATAAGACTCCTCTTATTAATTTATATTTAATATTTCTAAAATATTAAATAATAAATATTAAGCTATTTAATTTATTCTATCACCATAGATTAAATTAAATATACATAACATATATATTACGATTATGCCATTAACTTCTTAAATAATTATTCTTCCTTTTATGGTGTGACCCTTTAGGTTCTCCATATTAAACCGGTTGTGAATAAATCAATTAGAACAATTCTAATCTTATTTAAATAAATAAATTAAACAATTAATTTATTTAAATAAATAATATTTATTCTACTGATAGGGATAAGCCTCCCTAGCGATCAACGACTTTCCGGATAATATAGATTTCAACATTAATCATAAAAGAACCTTTGAGTAAATAGTTCTCGTATCTGATTCAATCCTTCCACCATCTGATGTCCCAATTAAATATAAGACATGGAATTCTTGTCGAAAGTCTTATTTTATTTAATTATATGTATTTCGATCCTTAAATGCACAACTCCAAATAATGCAAATTAGAAACTCCTTTCTAATTTCATTACGCCTTAACCAAGGACTCTTTGGGTTGTCATTTATCGAATCACATAGGAAATTTCTCTTCTTTTATTAGAAGTGGTAGATTCTTTATTGATCATACATTATCTCCATGTACAACTTATTATACCCAAGCATACCCTTTGATATACCCTAAGGGTCTTAAGGAATAAGTCAAAGTATAACTCATCATACACAATCTTACTATGATGATCAAGTCCAAGGATCACTTGTACTACTATCACTACAGAATTCTATTATTGACGAGTAAGTAAAACTCCATTAGGTATTCCTTAGCGAGCCACGTTCGATGAACTTATTCTCTAATAAGCACCTACATACTTGCTTTAGTGTCTCCACACAAATGATCATGAGATCAATCATCCTCATCCAATGAAGCAAGCATGTGTATGTACGAATCTATCAGGATTCACTAATCCCCAATTTAGTAATCCAATGATTGGGAACTATTTTAGTTTTAAGCTTTCTAAGAATTTAGATCTCATTAGAATGATCATCATCATTATTCTAAAAGCATTGCTTAAAACTATGGGTTTATCACATATTATAAAAAACGACATCATGTAGATAATTAAAAGCCTTTAATAAATTAATACTTTTTATTAATAAATGAATAAGATTGTTACAAAGTATATGCTTTATCATCAAATATGATTGGCTTGTGTGCATACTACTTTCAATCTCCCACTTGCACTAAAGCGATCGCCGTCATGGTATTTCATACTCTTCTTCTCTAAGTTACGATTATCCTGCGATGTTGGATAAGCTTTAGTTAATGGATATGTAATGTTGTTCATGAGAGTCCACTATCTCATATAGTGATTTCCCATCTTTCAATGATTCTAATAATCAAATGAAAGTGCCACAACACATGTTTAGATCCAAGATGAGACTTAGGAACTATTCCTAGTTACGTAATGAACTTTTAATCCAAACAATCAACTTGCGACTTCATTTATAGCTATATACTTTGTCTTTATCACTAAACCAACAACCTTTTCTTTGTTTGGAACCTTTCCAATTCAACGCACCCTTTGTTCAAGATAACGCTTTACCTTAAAGTGGATTTTACGTCATCTTGATGCATGCGAAAAACTTGAGTCTGTTTAAGCCCTCTAGTTTTAATTTAGACCCACCATGAATATGATCACATCCTTAGTCTTGGGTTAAGCACTTTAAGATGTTTTCAGCGACTCATAGTGAACTTCTCCAGAATATGACCGATCGACATCGGTCTCGTATATTTCATTGCATACATGATAGTCACTCATGCGACCTCTCTTTTCGAGAGTGCTGTGGGGACTATTAAGAGAGATACACTCCATAGCTCATCGATATGAGACATCTCTTGGAGTTTGCCATGCTAAACGACTTTAGCATCAAATGAATATCGTTCCTTGGGTTAAGTCGAGCATCCTCTTGTATCTATCTATATAGATTTTATCCCCAATTAAGATACTCTTCCCAAAACATTCATGGAGGAATGTTTAGACAACTTTATCATTACTGATTGTAGCATTAGTATGTCATTCCTTATCCGTAGTATATCATCATATAGTACTAGGAATGTCACGATGCTCCCACTGACCCTTTTGTACACACTAGGTTTATTCTTATTTTTGATAAAATCAAACTCTTTTGATTGCCTCATCAAAACGAATGTTCCATATTTGAGAAACTTGCTTCAATCCATTTCTCTGAGTGTCTACAACACTTACCTCATCGTATGTAACTGGATCATCATCTTCTATGATGAGTACCTCATCATCATCATCTATGATGAATCCATATCTCCCGGGTATCTTTGATCTCTTATTCGATTCTGATTAGGTTGTGGTACAATAGGTATATCTATAGGTTCCTCTTATTTGACTTATAGTGTTTTGTGGTTCTTGAACTCTTCAAGATCTATTATCCTCCCACTAGCCCCTTGATGATAAACACCTTTATCTTAGAAGGAAGCGTGTTTCAATAAACACCTTTTGCTAAGTAGGATTATAGAACATTTATCCTAAACTTACTTTAGGATGTCCCACAAATTTGTATTTGTCAAATCTTGTCCCAAGCTTATCCTTTGAAACCTTTTCACATAAGTTGGACAACCCTTATCTTAACATACTTAAGATTAGGAATCCTCCTATCCCATAACTTTTATGGAGTCTTGGGGCGGATTTTGAGGTTACCTTTTTTCGTAGATATCTGACCATTTCTAGGACATGACCCTGAAAGGATCTTTGGAATGTCGGTAAAATCATTATGGACCGCACCATGTCCAACAAGGTACGATTTTTCCTTTCAAATACATCAATCAATTATTGCGTATCAAGATGTGTCCATTATGAGAAAATCATTTGAGATGATCTAGAAACTTATTGCACAAGTATTTATTCCTTGATCTAATCAAAGAATCTTAATACTTTGCCAATTTGTTTCACTTCTGAATTCTTTGAACCTTTCAAATAATTCACACTTGTATTCAAACAAATATATACATTCAACTCTTTGAATGATCATCTCCTTTTCTTATACTAGTTTGTTCAATTTACAAAATAATTTTTCACGTAAGTCAGTATACAAAATTTATTAAGTAATATTCGATTCTATACAAAACATTATTATTATAAATAGAACAACAATTGTTCTTAATTATAATACCAAAGATTTCATTGTCCAACAATAAAATGGAAATAATATTTTTAACAAGAAATTGGAATACAATAACAACTTATTGACTTAATAGATTTGCCGTAGGTATTGCTAAACTATAAGTTTCTATGGCTAATATACGCAACCTTTGCTACATTTCCCACACGTAGGATTACTTATATTTGTTTAGCTTTCTACTTACCTTGGTCCTTTCATAAATCTATATTTATGATAACCAAAGTCGGTATCCAATACCCAAGTAGAACCTTGACTTAAAGCAAAATTTATTTTAATCATGAACAAAAAGCGTATTATGCAGAAACTTCACTAAGCTTCTTTGGTTAGCCTCTGCAAGATGCTTCTCGCAGATTTCTTTCCGATGTCGGGCTTATTGCGGTGGAAGCAAACTCCTTTCTTATCCGTGTCGATTTTGTTCTTATTATCCTTTGTTTACGCCTTTCTATTTACCTTCTTTGAATCGTTCTTCTTTTGGAAGATCCTTTGGCCCCTACCGGTAAGACATGGTCTTTCTTGGTTGAAAGTGACTCTCAACATTTTTCAATATTAAAAGCAAATCGGCGAGGCGATATCTAGCTTGTTCATATGAAAAATTCACAACATTGTGAAAGGAGTCCGGGAGTGAGTGCAAGATCAAATCTTGGCTCAACTCTCCATCCATGACAAAACCAGTTATCTAATTGATCAATCAAATTGATTATGTTAAGAACTTTTTATGCATCTTATAGTGCCATTGGCCATTCTAGATCGGAAGAGCTCCTTAGATATCTCGATATCTATCGATCCTACTTTCCTCACCATCAACTACTTGATGTGCGGGAAATATAGTAGGAGCATCCATAGTTTCATCTTGTGGCTGAAGCTCGTTACTTTCGTGGATCTGAGCATGGTGCATTGAGCCAATGTGCATCATCTTGCCACTTTCTAAAAGTAGCAATGTCTTCCTCAGAGGCATTGTCTGCAACCATTGCAGGGATAGGCGTATTAAGGACATAAGATAGCTTTTCAGCTATGAGAACTATTCTCAAATTCCTTAACCAATCTATTTAATTCGGTCCGGTTAATTTAGCATCTAATATGCTACGCAGTGATAATAATTTAGACATTGTAAAATTCTGTAAATGAATTTGTAATTAACAACATTTTAACATACATTCTTTTATTAATTACCAAAATAAATTAGGTCTTGTTTTTTAAATTGGTATCTCCACTATTTTCTTCAAACTATATTACCTCTCTATATATAGTTCGGCAATATCTAATTAAAGATTTGCTAGTGAGAATAAGGATCCCATTTCAAATGTATATAGCCTTGTGGTGACACAACAAACTATATATAAATAAATAGGTAGACAACTTTTGTCGATTACATCAACTATCTGAACTCCTTTTCTTTTTGCCTCTTAGATTATTTTGATCAGTGGTGGCACATCCGAATCAAAATCATCCAAGTTAAGTCCGACCTAGCACTCCATATATTCAAAAAGAAAAATATCATCCTTGTGGTGACACAACAAAACAATATTGTTCAATTTTCTTTATAAGCATCAAATGTGATAAATTAACATCTTAAATACTTAATACTTGCCTTGTGGTGACACAAAAACTCATATTAAATATTTAATACTCTATTAATTTTATCATGCTAGAAAGGCGACGTTCGATATTCCAAATATCTTTGAGCGCTTAGGACTTAATATAAAAATTGAGGGTTTGTTATTAATTTGTCTCATCTTGTTTAGCGCATACGCACATATATATATAAAATACGCGTCGTATATTAATAAACATGCGAAGCATGTTTGCATAATATATAATATATATAGTATAAACATGCACATATAGAATACTATATTCTACACGAATTGATTATGGACTTTTATTCTAGTTTGGTTCACTTAGAGCCACCAAGTGAACCAAAAGGTCAAACCCTAGGGGTGCGAAAATAATATTTAAATATAACTATTACATTTAAACACGGGCTCCATTACAAACGGGTCTTCAAGCTCCTTGCTCCTTGATCTCCAATTTTCAAAATAATTCTAATTATTCCTATTACAAAACTATTTTAAAATAAATAGAAACCTTGATCGTGATCGAGGGAAGTACATAGGAGGAGTTAGAATTTACATTAAGAAAAATTAGAGAAGGCGAGTCTGTGAGACCCCATTTAATAAAACCCATACATTCATGCATCCAACTAAAATAAAATCCAATCGCATTGGTCGATAGTCCATAATCAATCTCATTTATTATCATACACATCACCATATGCATCAATAAATAACATTCATCTTATGAATAATAAACATTTAATATATATATTGATATCATTTAATGGGCAAATTTAGTTAATATAAAATCTATTTTTGAATCAAAATAAACTCCTTTATTTTAATCCAAATTTAAATCAAAATAAAAACTATTTTATTTTAATTTATCCTATTTTGAATAAAATAAACTATTTTATTTTAATCAAAATCTTTAATCAAAATAAACTCCTTTATTTTAATTAATTATGGAATCCAATTCCATGTAAAAAAAAAAAAATAGTAAAGGAAACATGGATTTTCTTTCCTATTCACAAATAAACTCCTTTATTTTGAATAATAATATAAAATTTTATTTTATATCTAAATAAACTCCTTTATTTAAGGAAAAGTGATTCTTTTTCCTATTCACAAATAAAACCTTTTATTTTTGAATAATATGAAATCTAATTTCATATCAAAATAAACTCCTTTATTTAAGGAAAAATAGAATCCAATTTCAACTCTAATTAGTTATCTTGAAATCCAATTCCAACTCTAATTAGTTAGCATGAAATTCTAATTTTAAAATTAAAATAAACTTTTTTATTTTAATTATATAAAATAATTATAAACCATAACTTATATATATATATATATATATATATATTATATATAAGTAATATATATATATATATATATATTATATAGTATGAAATCACGTGACCAAAGAAGAATATCTTGAGTACCACGTTAATTACTAATATATTATACTAGATATATATATCTAGTGAATACTTGGGAAGTGGTTTAATATGTCAAGCACCATGTTCCTTGAGTGATTCACTTAGTAAATCACTTAGTAAATCAACCACGTGAATTTCGGAAAAAAAAAAAATTTTTTTTTTTTTTTTTTTTTTAAAAAAATTTTTATCTAAAATTATGCCCAATTAAATTATTCTAAACACATATCAATATACATATCAAATTTTGAACAATTAATAATTTGCATAAAGGTTTGGCTCTGATGCCACTGTTAGGTTTGTAATATTCATGAACGCAATCAAATTGCATAAAAAAATGCGAAACGTGGAAAAATTCGAGTTTAAAATTTTACAAACCATATACCCGGATCACCCTTTATGCACAATTATTAATTAAACGAAAAGATATGAAGAACAAACATACCCTTGAAGATCTGAGCTTCCTCAGGTACAAGTTCACCTCCAATCCTTTTCGCGTTCAACTTGAATCCACCGGTTTGGTTCCTTCTTTTGATCAACGTTAGCCACCCAAATGTTTGGCCTCTGAGGTGATCCACCAGGAAAAGAATTTTTCAAGAAGAAGAAGGGTATTTGGCTCAAACCCTAGTTTTCATCTCTATAGAAAAGAACGTCTTTCTCCAACAAATTAGAATTATGTCGTTGTAAAAATCAACAACCCCTACACCCATAATAAGACTCCTCTTATTTATAGATGTGGGCAACCCACCTTAACAATTAAGGAATTGGGATTTATTTAATTAATTAAATTCTTTTAATTAATTAAGCTCCCCTAATCTTATTAGGGATAATTAATTAAACTCCTTTAACTAATTTTTCTTCTTAATCCAATTAGGAATAAATGTGAGTACTTATATTAAATTAATTTCTAAACTCTTTTAGAAATTAAAATAATAATAATAATAATTGTAATAATATTAATAAGACTCCTCTTATTAATTTATATTTAATATTTCTAAAATATTAAATAATAAATATTAAGCTATTTAATTTATTCTATCACCATAGATTAAATTAAATATACATAACATATATTATTACGATTATGCCATTAACTTCTTAAATAATTATTCTTCCTTTTATGGTGTGACCCTTTAGGTTCTCCATATTAAGCCTTGTGAATAAATCAATTAGAACAATTCTAATCTCATTTAAATAAATAAATTAAACAATTAATTTATTTAAATAAATAATATTTATTCTACAATAGGGATAAGCCTCCCTAGCGATCAACAACTTTCGGGATAATATAGATTTCAACATTAATCATAAAAGAACCTTTGAGTAAATAGTTCTGCGACTGATTCAATCCTTCCACCATCTGATGTCCCAATTAAATATAAGGCATGGAATTATTTGTCGAAGTCTTATTTTATTTAATTATATGTATTTCGATCCTTAAATGCACAACTCCAAATAATGCAAATTAGAAACTCCTTTCTAATTTCATTACGCCTTAACCAAGGACTCTTGTGTTGTCATTTATCGAATCACATGACATTTCTCTTCTTTTATTAGAAGTGGTAGATTCTTTATTGATCATACATTATCTCCATGTACAACTTATTATACCCAAGCATACCCTTTGATATACCTTAAGGGTCTTAAGGAATAAGTCAAAGTATAACTCATCATACACAAGATCTTATGATGATCTCAAGTCGAGGATCACTTGTACTACTATCACTACTGAAATTCTATTGACGACAAGTAAAACTCCATTAGGTATTCCTTAGCGAGCCACGCGTTCGATGAACTTATTCTCTAATAAGCACCTACATACTTGCTTTAGTGTCTCCACACAAATGATCATGAGATCAATCATCCTCATCCATGAAGCAAACAACGTATATACCAATCTATCCGGATTCACTAATCCCCAATTTAGTAATCCAATGATTGGGAACTATTTTAGTTTTAAGCTTTCTAAAATTTAGATCTCATTAGAATGATCATCATCATTATTCTAAAAGCATTGCTTAAAACTACGGGTTTATCACATATTATAAAACGAAGATCACGTAGATAATTAAAAGCCTTTAATAAATTAATACTTTTTATTAATAAATGAATAAGATTGTTACAAAGTATATGCTTTATCATCAAACATGATTGGCTTGTGTGCATACTACTTTCGGATATTATACTTTAAATCGAATTAGATTAGGAACACAAAAGTGCAGAGTTGACTCAAGTATTCCTTCTTCATCGATTCTTGCTTCCTAGATAAGACCTTCTTGCACTTTCTTCCTCATACGCATCGGCTCCAGTGTCCGTAGCTTGAAAGCGACTTTAACTTTATCGATTAAAGTCGGTTCTACTCGTATACTCGCTATCATCACATGCGTCCCAGAGTCTTTAACTCTATCTCCATCCTTTTCAAGTCACACAAAATGGGCCTTTCGTTGACAATATCGCGCTTTCGTGATTGCGATATGATCTTACTACTCGATAAATCGACATGGCACTGCGTTCGCTTTTCGAGGATGGTATTGGATGGTATGATCATAATCTTTCAATGATTCAAGCCAACGTCGTTGTCGCATTTTAAGTTCCTTTTGAGTGAAGAAATATTTGAGGCTTTTATGATCCGTAAAGATCTCCACTTTTTCCCCATACAAGTAATGCCTCCAAATTTTAAGTGCAAAGATAACATTATGAACTCTAGATCATGAGTAGGATAATTCCTCTCATATTCTTTGAGTTGTCGCGAGGCATAGGCTATAACTTTTCCATGTTGCATGAGAACACATCCCAACCCTTTGCCCGAAGCATCACAGTAGATGACAAATCCCTCCGAGCAGGATGGTATTATCGTAAGCAGTCTTTGAAATAAGTCTCCTCTTGAGTTCTTAAAAACTCTTCTCACATTCTTCGCTCCAACCGAACTTTGTATCTTTCCAAGTCAGTTGAGTCAATGGAGTAAGCGTTTGAGAAAATTCTTGACAGAATCTCCGATAATAACCAAATTAAACCGAGAAAGCTACGTGCTTGGTCATTGATTTAGGTTGTTCCCGACTTTGAATAGCTTCAATCTTTCCGGGTCAACGGATATTCCATGACTTGATACCACGTGCCCAAGGAATGCTACTTCTTCAAGCCAGAACTCGCATTTCTTCAACTTGGCATAAAGCTTATATTCACGAAGCTTTTGGAGTGTCAGCCTCAAGTGTTGCTCATGATCTTCACGGCTTTTGGAATAAATAAGAATGTCATCAATAAAGATGACCACAAAGTGATCCAAATATTCCTTGAATACTCGGTTCATCATATCCATAAAGGCAGCAGGAGGATTAGTCAATCCAAAGGACATGACTAGGAATTCATAATGCCCGTACCGAGTTTTGAAAGCCGTCTTTGGAATGTCGGTGGTTCTAATCTTCAATTGGTGATATCTCGAACGAAGATCAATCTTTGAAAAGAATTTGGCTCCTTGCAATGGTCAAACAGTCATCAATACGTGGAATGGATACTTATTTTGATGGTGACATGATTCAACTCCAGATAATCAATACAAAGTCGCATACTCCCATCTTTCTTCTTCACGAATAGAACAGGAGCACTCGAAGGAGAAGTACTAGGACTAATAAAGCCAATGTCTAACAATTCCTGCGGTTGGGTCTTTAACTCACTGAAGTTCAATAGGAGCCATTCGATATGGGGCTTTGGAAATAGGTTTTGTCTGGGGTTCAAGGTCGATACAAAATTCAATTTCACGCTAGGGGTAGGCCGGAAGTTCTTGAGAATATGTCAAATGCAAGTATTTTAATGAAATAAGATCGACGGTAATGTGAGGGTACCGATTTGAACCAAAGAAGACTTATAAGCGATGGATGTAATGAAGGTTTCTCCCAACGGAGTTTCCACAGATAAGTCAAAGTTTAATTTCTCCTGAGTCAAATTTAATCGATGGCGCGCAAGTAGGAGAAATAAAAGAATGGGTAGAACCCAGATCAAATAAAGTATAGACTTCATTAGAGTTTATGATAAGCTTACCCGTGATGACCTCATTCGGGTTCCTTGCTCTCTGAGGTCACAACAAACGCCTCCCTTGACTACTGGGTTTGACTTTTCTCGGGAATGACCTTTGGTGCATCCATCCTAGCTGAATTTGTCTTGATGGAAACGACAAAATCGAGCTAAGTGACCTTCTCTTCCACAATTATAACATGTTTTGACCATGAGGCGGTTTGATGATGTGTCCCTCTCCTCCGCATTTGAAGCATATGATAGGTGGTCTTTCTCCTTCCTTAACAACGGTCTTTGGTCTTGACGTCTTTCCATCATTGTTGAATCTCCTTTTCTTGAAATGTCCATTCTTATTATTTTGGCCCGATTACCACCGGAAGTGGTTACCATATCTGGCTTTGTTGATTCCCTCCACGCTTGTTGTCACCGCTTGATGACTACTCTCATTTGGTATTATAATTTTGACTTTGCTCTCTTTTAGTTGCGTTGACTCCTTATCGCTCCACTAATCGAGCCTTATTTACAACATCCTAATACAAACACGGTTTATGAGAAATAAGATATTGACGTATCTCGAACTTAAACCTCTTAAAAACATTCGCGCCATTCTCTCTTCATTATCCACCAGTGGACGCAAAAAGTGATAACTCATAAATTTTGCCTCATATTGCGACACGGTCATATTGTTTTGTTCCAACTTGATAAACTCCACCTCCTTTATGTGGCGAATACTTTAAGGAAAGTATTTGTCGTTGAATGACTCTGGAACTTCTCCCAAGATATCTTTAAGACAATGAAGTTGAGTACGTTTCTGGAATTCCCACCAAGTCACCGCTCACCGCAATGACAAAAAGCGGCAAGGAACCTTTTGCTCCTCGGAGCATCCCAAGACATCAAATATCTTGGTAATCTGCTTTATCCATGCTTCCGCTTGAAGTGGTTTTGGCTCTCCTTAAACTCCGGTGGGTCCCAGCTCCTTGAATCGCTTTTAGCGGCGACCGCCTCGAGAGTTTTTCGTGTTTCCACCTACGTTTTGGGCAGAGTCGCTCTCACCACTTTCGCATTGCATGAATTGCATAAAGCCTCCGAACATTTGATCATTCATCATTTGGTCGGTGTTGTTGTTTGCATGAGGATTGTCGCATTCACGATGCACATTATCCCGATTATTGATATGTGGTGAATCAACGATCGCTTTGTGCTCCATTCTTATTCTCAACATTCTCGGATGTCATTTTCAGATCTTGCCACAAAACAAAAGGTTAATTGATATGTAACATATTATCCCTATATTCGACCGCCAACAAAATAAAGCACATAAACTTAGGTAGGTCATACTTAGCGAAGGTATTCCCCTGCTCTCCCCTCATAGTACTATTCTCACATCTTAGCGGGATCATATCCTAAGCTCGATACCAACCGTGATGCCCCCAAAATTAGGTATACATCACCCATCTTGGGTAGTCGGATACATGATACGTAATTTAAATACAACTTACTAATATAAGCGCCGGTATACAATACGACATAAACTGTGAGTTTGAATACAAAATTTGTCTACTAGAGATCATACAAACTCAAAAGGAGTCCTCATTATAATTATTATCACACTATTTCACGAATAGTGAGGACTACTAATGCTATCCTCTGGACCATTACTCCGCTCCCCGGCTTTCGTCCCAACTATATTCTCATTTCCTGAAGAGAACAGTGAAAGAAAGGGTGAGGTCAACTAGCTCAGTAAGAAATATTATAACTAAGATAATGCAGAATAAATTATCATTAGCCTACAACAGTTTTAAACTGATAAAATATAATGAAAATCAAGTTTAACTATAGCGGAACCAGCAATCCATTAAAAGAGTCAAGTAGAAAATAAAATCTATTATCTTTTATGATTTAAAAGGTTTTTCATCACTGTTATAGCTGAGACTCAGCTTTAATAAATATTCCACATCATCGAATCACCCTCGCACTACTGGTCGAGGATATTCTTTAGTATCACGACCACAATTATTCATGCACTACGGGCCAGAATATTTGTGTATTCATTAATGGTCATGATCATGCCAATAATCGTCCCATCAATGCACTACGGGCCACTTTGAGGATTTTTACCACATCATTTGTAACATTACGGTCGTGATTACAAGAATAGTCTCTGTCATAATCATACCAAGTCCATCTACGCACTACAAAAGCCACAGATGACTTTCAACATAATATAAACATGAGGATGATGACAATGATATTCAATAAAACAAGTTCAAGAATTAATTTATCTAGGAACCAATAACATCCAAACTGTCGACATGATCTTTGCTTTGTAGAGTAAAATTCAAGAATACTTAGAAGAATATTTCCATGAAAGGATCTTTGGATGAAAGCGTAAATATCAAGGATATTCCACTAATTTCATGGAGTATAAAGTCAAAGTTTTAACCAACTGGGTATAATAAAGAATGGAATAACAAAAGAAATCACCATAAATGCGATAGGCCATGACAGCAAAGTTATTCGAAGAGATAATAAATAACGGAACGGTCCCAAGTAAAAGCGCATGAATGTGATATTCCAACAGAATAATAAAGAATGGAACCAGGTCCGGCGTAAAACACACAGACAGGATGTTCCAATAGAATAATAATAAAGATTTTAACCGGTCCTGTAAAACACACGAATGTGATGTTCCATAGAATAATAATAAAAATTTTAACCAGTCCTGTAAAACACACGATGTGGATGTTCCAATGAATAATAGAAGAATGTCACCAAGTATAGTGTAAACCGGCATTATACAGGTTATTCCAACGGAATAATAAACAATGGAATAACAACAGTTTCTTCATTGAATAAGAAAGAATAACACCCCTTACTTTAGTAGGAGATTGAATCTGCGGATAGTGTAATAACGAGAATACTCTTCTTCTTTCTCTCTTATTCTCTCTATACTTTCTCTCTCTATAAGCTTGAATGAATTAAGTGAAAAATAATGAAGCACTAGGCCTCTATTTATAGAAGATTTCTAGCTTACTTTTGCCATATGAAAAGCCAAGTGGCTTGACGATTTGAGTGATGTGAGCAGAAAAAGTGGTTTGGCGCTTTGTAATGTGAAACGACAAGTGGTTCGGCGCTTGTAATGTGAAACGACAAGTGGTTCGACGCTTTGGTAAAGGTAATTACTATTGATGAAGGTAATTACTTCACAAAGGTAATTACTATTGTGAAGGTAATTACTATTGACGAAGAGACTCTTAGATGATGACATATGGCCCCCCATAAAATAATCAAACTTACCACAAACGCGTCTCATAATGTAACTCTTTATATACATCAAGGATTGAATAAATATTACCACAAATCATTTTATTTTTAATCAACACATATTTAATCTTTCAACAATTATTAATCATTTATAACTTGTCGTCTCAATTATTGATTTAATACTATAACATATTATACGGATGATCTTGTGACAATAATTGAATCAATAATATAAGAGATATGATGCGGCCATTCTCAGTAGCAATAATTGAGCATAGGTGGTGACTTCTCACGTAAGCATCAATAATCAATATCGTGTCTACTTATCAACTACGCCGACATTCTTTGTCTTTTACTACCGGGTAGTTCAACAGTTTTAAACGGTAACACCTCTGCTAGTTATTTTTATAGAAAGATAATTTTGTCGTTTTCTAACTACAACAATACTTCCGTTATGGGGGTCCACTGAATGATTGAGTTTGTCTGAATATTCCCCAAACAAAAAGAATATTCCCAGACAAACGAATATTTTATAACAACTTGCTTACTTTGCAAAATTTATAAATATTACCTACAACTATAACATTATATCAAATTTATTCCATAATATTCAAAATAATATTTATAGAAAAATTCATCTTTATTTATAAAAGTTGGGGTCTTACAACCTCCCTTCTTATGAAATTTCGCCTTGAAATTAGGGTGCGATACTGGTATGTCGAAGAGGTAAGGATACCTTGATTTCATTTCATTCTAACTCCCAAGTCATTTCTTCAACATCGTGGTTCCTCCACAAAACTTTGACTTGAGGTATAACCTTGGAGCGTAGAATATGTTCCTTCTTATCCAAGATTTGAACATGAACCTCTTCATACGTCAAATCTTCTGCTATTTCGTCCGGTTCTAACTCAATAATGTGGTTCGGGTCTTTCACATATTTACGTAACATGGATATGTGAAAAACGTTATGAACACGAGACATACTTGGCGGTAAAGCGAGTCTATAGGCCACAGTTCCTACTCGATCGAGGATTAAAAATGGACCGATGAATCGAGGATTGAGTTTCCCCGACCAAACGAATATTTTATAACAACTTGCTTACTTTGCAAAATTTATAAATATTACCCACAACTATAACATTATATCAAATTTATTCCATAATATTCAAAAATAATATTTATAGAAAAATTCATCTTTATTTATAAAAGTTGGGGTCTTACAAGATGTCCAACACTTGCCCTTCTAAACTCTCCATGTAGGCCTCTCACAAATGAATATAACTGGCCCTATGATTTTCATAATTTATTCTCTCAAACAATTTATGTTCTGTCCACAACTCCACCATGTTTTCAGCATTAGATGGATATGACTGCAAATATCCAAATTGCCTCATAAATTTGTCAGGCATTTGAAACTCAACAATGTCGTAATGAATCAAAGATATCTGAATGGCTCCACCTAACCTTGCCTAAAAAAGTCCCAACCCAAACGTGTGTCAAATATCTAAGATATGGACGACACCCAATCTGTTTCCAACATGTCATCAAACTCTCCTCGGTAAAACACAAGATGGTGATGTGGATTTTTGCGACGCTGATATTGTTTGGAATTTAGATCAAAAGAAGAGTATGCCCAGGATAATGCCCTAGGTATCAACTTCTGGGACATAGGCCTAGGGGTAGGACGACCAATGTTGAACCTTTCGTGAGCCCACATCATAAGCAAGGTTGCACATCCTACAAATTTTTTCGCTGTTTTCCGAGTAGTCTCATGCAAACCCCTATACAAATGTCCTAAAACTGCTGCTCCCCAAGCATATGTAATTATGTCTTCCAATCTTTCAAATAACAATAAATACCTAGGATGCACAATATTTTTACTCCTGGTAGGAAACAAAATAGCGCCACACAAATACAACAGGTATGCCTTAGTGTGTTTTACCACATCATCTGAAGTAGCATCTTTAGGTAATTGTCCATATTTATGTCTTAACCAAGGCAAACTTATGCCCCCCCTTTTATAGCACTGTTCCCAATCCTCTATTGCTACTTGTTGCCCAAAAACCCTTACAAAATAGCTTTTGGGATGTTCTAGTTCTCCGTAAGTCAAAGGTTTTCCTAATATGGGCAATCCGAATATAAATCCCACATCCTCTAAAGTAATGCCGATAGGGGTGTAAACGAGTCGAATCTCAGCGAACACCTTCATGCTCGAGATTAAACCGATTAAAAATTGAGCTCGAATTCGACTTTGGATTCGATAAAGGATTTATATTTTTACCAGATTCGACTTCGGATCATTACTCGGACCTACACGGCTCGTAGAAGTACTCGACTCGTTTACAAAGCGAGTTACTTCATGAGCCTTCAAATCGAAGTTTCGAATATGAACCATTTCACTTAAAAGCCCAACCACTACATACTAAATTGGTTACTTAACTAATATTTATATATAAAACTTTTTCACTTTTATTTATGTATTAAAATTATAAATAATGTAATAAAAATTGATATTCAATTCATTGATTTATTCAAGTACAAGTTTATACAATTTCATACTACACTTTTTAAATTATAAAGATTGATACAAATATCACATATTTAACTTACTAGCATGGATAAAACCAATATTCGAATATGATCCATCGAGCAGGTATCGAGTATGGTTCGAGAAAAAATAAAATACTAGAACCCTAATATGAGCGAACACTGGTATGCTCGAATTCGACTCGTGTATCATTAAACAGAAAACGAGTATGGATCAGATTTGACTCGGAACAACTTCGAATTCGAGCTTTGGATCATATTTTCGAGCCTATCTCGAGTCGAGTACCGAACTACTTGGTTCGACTTACACCCCTAAATGCCGACCTCTCCACATTTTAAGTGAAACGTATTTGTTTCACTCCTCCAACGCTCAACAAAAGCAGATACAAGAGATGCATCAATTTTCGACACTACATCTTGATGATAAAATATACCGAAACCTAACTGTTCTAGTAGATATTCTTGTTGTTTAGTCAAGTTCCATTCAATTAATTTTGCAGACATTTGACAAATTTCTAACACACCCCTATCCTACATGTTAAACAAAAGATACATACATAAATTGTCAAAATATGAACGTTTTTTACAAAATTTTAAGATAAATTAGATATATGGGACAATAAACTTACAATATTTTGCCATAAGTCAGAAGATACATGATTTTCTTGGTCCCATAAGATAATAGGATCAAAAGGTCCTGGATTGATATCCATATCTGTCCTACAAATTCAAGACAATGTCAAGTATTAAACAATTTATACAAATTCCAATAACGAGATAAAGGGATCAAAACAAGCATAGAGTATTACTCATTAGGATCAAAACAAGCATAGAGTATAAGATTAATAACTCATACATTTATCATGTAGCATAAAAATATTATTATAATTTCTATAATAATGATTATTACGCAGCAGAAACATATTCAGGTTGTAATATGGGGGAAATAAATAGCTCATCTAACTGAACAAAAAAAAAATAAGAAAACAACATATTACATAACTCAATTCTTCAATCTAGAACATAAAGATCAAGATTAAAAATAAAGAACTATTTCAAGACTCAAGCAATGTTGCACATCAACATAAATTCAACAGTAAAAAGAATTAATATTGACACCCAGATTCAAAGCAAGATAAAAATCAAGCATTCTCGTCCTCTATTGAAACTTTAAAGAATCAAAAGATATGTTTCTCATGACTAAAACAGAGCTAAATGTGAACCAAAAAAATGCAATTTTTAGACCAAATTAATGTTCAAATTCCAATGGCATGTTTAATTGCAAAAAATAAGGGAAGAAGAGATAATTAAATGTACATGGCAGAAGTATATTGCAACTCAAAAATCGTGAAAAACAGTAAAACAATTTACGAACTTGCAGGAGATTTGTAGATGACTCGATGATTTCGCCCAATTCGCAGACCACTTCACGATCTGTTTAAGTCCGAGAACTCATTTAAACTTCCAGGAGATTTGCAGATGAATCGAAATTCGAGAACTTGCAAATGATTTGGGGAATGATTGCTTCTAGGGTTCAACGGTTTTCGCCCAATTCCCAAAAATCTTCACACACGATTCCTCTGTATTTCACTTGCAGGTGATTTGGGAAATGATTGCTTCTAGGGTTCGTCGCTTTTCGCCCAATTCGCAGCACTCCTTTCTTACGATTCCCCCATTGTGTTAAAATACGTCCGCTACTATGACTAGCGGATGTTGTAGATATTCTGTAAATTTCAATTTCTTTGAGTCTTTGTGTATAAGGGGCATAACCGTCCACAATTTATCATTTAAACGTCCGCTAGTAATTCTAGCGGACGAGAATTCCACATTCTAAATCACGGTAGTTAATCAATAAAACGTGTGGTTTAGAGCCTATATCGCTAATATTTGTCATATGATTAGATCTTTATGGATGGGTCAAATATATATATATATATATATATATATATATATATATATATATATATATATATATATATTTGCTTCAAAAGGACACTTCAAATACATAATCCAAATGTAAAATATGGTCTAAAATGCACTACCACCAGTACTTCACTCTCAACTGCATAGAATCCCTGGGCTCGACCATTGTACCGAATTTTGTCCCAAAATGCTCAAACTGCTCCCATTGTACTTCCCATCTGTGAAGACCGTGTTCATAGTCATCAGCAGACCTATCTCTTGTTGGTCAGAAAATGCATAGAATCCCTGGGCTCGACCCACCATCTTCGAAGTGAGTTCAGGTCCAGTTGTTAATGGATCATCTATCATCATAATAACGCCGAAAAGGGTGTGTGAGTGGAAAGTATTGTTGGACTGGGCTACTTTCACAGCTGTTTGGTTCTTGCTATTACTTGCGTTATCATGGAAGAAGTGAAGCTTGGTTACCTTTTCCTTCTTGTAGCTGAGCTTATTTATTAGGCGATATTTTAGGAATATAATATTTTAGATATAATTATATTGTTAGGATAGTTTCCATCATTCACTCTTCCATGATTATCTCCAATAATTATGTAATGGTTATCTCTGATTATCTCCTTGAGTTAGGTAATATGTTAGTCACCCATCTTATCTTGTATTAGTATAAATATCTCCTATCTTCTCAATGTAAACAGGAGAGATAATTATCAAGTTATTATCTATGCAATTATCTATTCTCTCAATTCAATATTCTCTCTCTAATATGATGTTCTAACATGGTATCAAAGCCATAAGGCTAGCAACCTTTGATCCTCCCTTTCCTTTCTTCTATCTACCGTTGCATATTTTCTAAATTCCCTTTGTTGTATCTTTGTTTAGTCTTCTCCATACGATTCCATGGTGGAAAATCAATTCTCTCCATACTCAGATTTTCACTCTTCTCCATACGATCCCAAATGGTGGCTTGATCCTCCCTCTTATGATTGTTCTAATGAATCACAAGACAACTTTTGTGATCTTTCTCCACAATTTCCCACCTCTCAAGTCGATGATGATAGTGCCTCCACAAATGATGCTTGTGAGTTTTCCCAGAATTGGTATGTTGATGACCTTTTAGATCAAGTGTACTCTCTTCAGAAACTTCCTTCTCAATCCGTGAAAAATTATATCTACGAGGCAAAATCTCTCTTTATGCTCTTACTTCTCATGTTGGTGAACCGATCAATGAAATTGAACTCATTGATTGCATTATTGATGGGCTTGATGATTCTCTTGGTGACTTCGCAAGTACTATTATGAGATAAATCCTTCTTTATCTTTAGCTTTTGCTCTCGTATGCTTCTTGATCATGAAAAATTACATGATATTCCTTCTCTTTCTCCACGGTGTGATATCTCACATACTCACTCTACACCAACAGGGATATTCGATGAGCACTTGTCTCTTACGCCCAATCCGGACAATCGTATGTATCAATCCGAGACGGTGATCCGTCTCGCATCAAAAGTAAAAGTAGATGTACTCGGACACCTCGATTTATGCTGACCCCAAAAATAGGCCCATTCCATCCAACCCATTCGAGTCGCCAAATATATGGTACGAAAAACAACTACAACTTTATTACAACAATTGTCGTGCAAAATACAACAACACATATCTTTGTGAGTTTGGATACAAATATATACCAATCAGTAGCACGTCACAATGACACCTTACATAAAGGTATAGTCAAAACCTGTTTTAGAAATTAGAATCTTTGGGAAGTGCTCAAGAAAAACCTTCGTATACGTGGGAGACCATGCTTTTAGGTTATGGTAGATATCATATGGCCACGTAATTATCCTTGGTTGACCTAATAGACCCCTAAAGAAAAAGCGAGAAGATTACTATCATATTCTTCCCAATGGTGAGTCTTCTCGACATATCATTATCTCCACTTGTCTCTAATTGGGTATTATACTCCAAACAAACACCAAGATTATATAGGTAGTGCTTGTAAATATACTCGGCAAGTGGATGAAGCACAACCATGTCTTATGATGACACGAGGTTGTATGTCATTAGACATCTTGTATGATAGTGGCAAAACACCCTTCCAAGTTAAATTCACCTCACCCTCAACATCTATAGACCACCATTCTATTCCTCGCTATCCCCGCTTCGACCCAAATACACTTTTATTACGAAAGGAATTGTGAAACAAAAGGGTGAGCACAAATAGCCCAAGAAAGAATATCATGACTAAAGATAATTAAATTATCAATAGCCTTCATCAAGAATAAATCGAGAGATTTAGAACATATGGTAGATGATAAAACTTTTCAACCATAGTTGCGGTGAACGAAAGCGATCCATTAAAAGAGTCGAATAGACTATAAAGTCTATTGTCTTCTCCACGTTAAAAGTCCACCAACAATGTTTTATCCTCAGAACATCAATCAACAGCCTTCCTTTCCACAATCATATGAATAACTTCATAATCATAATTGTGATTCTAAATTCCTCTTCTCATCCGGACGAAGATAATTTTCATCACCGTCTTTACTTGAAACATCAAATATCATGGTTATACCAAATCACAGTTCTGCTCATAATCATACTAATAAATTCATCTTTGCACCACGGGCCAAAGATATTCATCAATAGTTCATCTTTACACTACAAAATTTAAAGATATTCAACAACAGTCATCTTCTGCATTACGAGCCAAAGATATTCATCAATAATTCATCTTTTTGCACTACAAAATTTAAGATATTCATCAACAAGTCATCTTTGCACTACTGAGCCAAAGATATTCATATATCAAAGAAATACATAATCATTTCGGAAGTTATATAACAATAATTATAACCATGTTGATCGATTCACCTTTGCACTTAAGCTAAAAATATTCAATTGTAAATTCAATGGTCATGATCATACCACCAACAATTCAACTTTTTGCACTACTAGCCAAAGAGAACCTATAGTCACGATCATACCAATAATCTACTCATCTTTACACTCAAGTCAAAGAGAAATATCATCATTAGGGTTATAAGAATGTTATATAAAACAATATAATCAAAACATGGTTTTAATTTCAAGAGTAAGATTCATAAATCAACGATAATTTAGTCGGAGAAGAAACCAATTTATTGTGAATAGTACCCGTATTCGTGACATAAGACCGTATATCGTCGTAAAGAACTCTCGACACCTAAAAAGATAAAGTTTCATAATAAAATTCATATCCATATTTATAACACCTTAGTCCAAATGTTATAAATCACTTAGAAATCTCATAATCTAATATTATTAATATTATAATAATATTTTAATCATTTTTAAACTTATAAATAATTTAATCTAATTATTTTCACTTTAATAATTAATGCATTTAATCATCTAAAATCCCAAACTCATAAGATTTCATCATCATTAACCAAAACCCTCATAAAATCTGCATATACCTCATATATGATTCTCGAGCCAATAAATCATATTTTCTAATTTTCTTACTTCACATAACATATTTAATTCATTTACTCATAACTAGAACATTTTCATGAAAAATACCAACTTAGTTCCAAAAATATTTATTTTCTGGGATTTAGAAGAATATAGTCCCATATTGAATATATATTTTTCTCGAATTTTTAAAATTCATTTACTATTTTCCATATGGCCAAAACTACCGAATAGTTAGACATTTATCATAAATTGTACTTTTGTCCAAAAATTCTGAAATTAATACGGTATACTGATATTATATAGATGTAATCCCAATAAAAATTTCATCAATTTTGGAGTTAATCACAAGGAGTTATAAACAGTTATTTTTAAAATAGTATTTTCTCATAAAATCCATAACTCCTAATCTATACATCCAAAAATCGCCATTTTTGGTCACAATCTACAAAACTCATCAAAATATCATTTCAAATTTTTCCAGAATTTTTGAAGGTTCAGAAAAATTTCGAAACTAAAAAAACATAATAACCCTTAAAATCCCTTACTATCTCTTACCTCAAAAGAGCGATCTTTGGAATGTCGGATATAACGTACCGAATCTAACTTGCACCGTATAGCAACACTCAAGATATCTAAATACTCACAAAATACGCTCAATAATATAGAGAGAAAACTTGAGTTTACGATGTGATTTTCAATTATAACCCAAGCACCTTATTTATAGGAAAATCTTTAGAAACACCAAAGTAGAAAATTTATTAAAATATTAATATTAATATTACAATTCCTACGCCCACTTCTAAGGATCTGAATTCAGCCACTTCTAACACATGTAAGACCCACAACAATGACAAAAAACGTTTTTGCCATTTTAAATATTTTATACTTCTAAAAATTAATTATTTTGGAACTATAAAACTTCAATAATTCATAATAAATAGCCCTTTTATTAGAAAATTTGAATCTCGCAAGATTTTATAGGAAATTAAATTCTCTACAACTTTCCAGAAGAAAGTTTTTCCAAATTCCAAACAAAAATTGACCGAAATCCACAAACGGACGATTTTACAGGCTATAATCAAATTTCAGTCAAGAAATGGGGTCCACCGACATATAAAACATGCTTTAAATATTTTTGGTAACAAAAATACTCCTCCTCCATATATACTCATATATCCCACATTCATCATAAAAATATCATCATTATTATATTATTAAAAAATAATAATATAAATGAATTATTTTATCGAAAAAGATAAAATATTAATTTTCAACAATTGTCATTTTAAAATTTTCTCCATCTATATCCACATAAAATGAATATTTTCCTTATCATATTAATCAATAATTAATTATTCACAAATAATATTACGAATCACAATAATGACAACGGTCGGTTTCCCAGAAGAGGGGCTTTCCAATAAAGATTTCTCTCTCATCGGGCGCGATTAGGTGACCAAACCTCTCCTTAGATGCGAACTTTCTAGACATTGCCAATAATATTTTCTAATAATATTATTCAGATAATATGAATTATTAGCTTCGATAATGGAAAATATTGTGTAGTGACAATTATTAAAACAACGATAATATAAAATATCAACGCAAAGAATTATTGAATTAATAAAATATAATATTGAGCAAGAATTATCGTAACAATTATTGAGTAGTGCTTTCTTACGTAAGAATCAATAATTGGTGCAATACCGCGATGTCTTCTTGTGTTTTAACCACCGAGTATTTTAACAAGATAATACTTGAATAACTACGTCGTCATTTATAAACAACTTATATTTGTCGTTTTCTTCATCCAATCGCTTTCCTTTATGGGGCCCACCCAAGGCTGCGTCGTCGTACTGATATTCCCGACAAAAAGAATATTCCACGACCAAACGAATATTCTCCGACAATAATATTTTATAACCACTTGTTTATTTTGAAAAAATTATATATATCACCCTTAACTTTAACTTTTATCAATTTAACCATTTACTGAATAGTAATTATAAGAAAAATTGAATACTTTTATTTCATAAAATTCGAGGCCTTACAGTTTACCACCATTGAGAAAATAATTAGAATTATACTTAGCTTCATCTCTCTCTCGTGTCTGTGTCAGTATGTGTGAGTCTGACTTCATTATGAAAATGCACACAATTCAAGGCTTCTAATAGGATATATATATATAGGGTTAGGATCAGGTAAGGACTCCCTTACTTTGTTAAAATGCGGACTTTTTTTTTTGTTTGTTTTTTTTGGTTTATTTTTTAAAAAATAACTAAATTTTTTTTATATATATTTTATGGAATCAATTTTTTCATAATCTGATCTTTTGGATGTGATTTGGATCGTTATAACAAAAACAGTGCATGCATAATGCAAGCGGACTATACCACCATTTTTTGGTATAGGTATTCAAATCACGCCCAAAACATTATATTATGGAAAAATATCAGTTCCATAAAATATTAAATATTTTTTAGTTGTTTTAAAAAAAAAAAAAAAAGGTTCATATTTTAACAAAGTAAGGAGCCTCACCCGATCCTATATATATATATATATATATATATATATATATATATATATATATATATATATATATAGAAAATGAGGACTCAAGGTGACCATGTAGGGACAGATTAGGTTTTTGCCTCATTGTTTTATATATTTTTTATAATTCCCTTTTCAAGTATAAAGGAGGACCAAACTTCAATTTGGATCTTATACTTTTCAGGTGAATGTTTGGTCGAAAAGTAAGAGTGTCCATTTTGTTTTCTCACAAAAAGTATAAATGCAATTCATTCATACCAAAAATTAAGATGTAAATTGATTTTACGGTTAAAATTTAGGGTATAAATTGAAATTTAGTCTATAAAGGGGACTTTCAGATACCAGTAGTCAGTGAGTTTATAGGGGTGAGCATAGTGCGGTTTGAAACTCAAACTACACACGAAATCGATTAGGTGCGGTTTAAAAAATTTTAAACCGCACATCAAACCACTTGTGATCGGTGGGGTTCAATTTTGAACCGTGCGATGTGATTTCAATTGGTGCGGTTTCGGCTCTAAAACCAATTGAAAAAACAAAACGGTAAATTTAGTTACAAGCAACATACCAACGCCAGTTTGATCCCCCCTCTTGTTGCTACAATTTAATCTGGACAATAAATTTAAAAGCTTTTCAATGCTTTTTTAAATCTCACAATCACCTCTGGACTTTAAACCACTTAATTTCATGCAGAATCTGTTCAATAATGTAGTGGTCACAATTCATATACCTTCGATGAATCTAAGAATCTCCAAATGTATTACGCATGCAACACAATCATGGAGCTAACTTAGCAAAATAGTTCCAGACATCAATAATTATATGATTGATTAATACTATGTTATCACATTTGATTTAGGAAATAAAAGGTCACTCTTGATTTGTAAACATAATTGATACTGCTGATTCTTCATTCAACCCTGTAATATTTGTCTTCTAACATAAAATTTAGAGAATATGTTACAGTAGAGAAATTATATATACTCGTAGCAAAATTGAGAAAACGTGATGATTATTTGGTGTGATTTCGGTTTTATGCGTGCAGTTTTGGCTAGTAATCAAACCAAAATCGTAAGTTTGATTTTTCAACCCACTTAAAATCGTCACATACGTCAAAACCGTTGGTGCGATTTTTAATACGGTTTCAATTTTAATTCTCAGCCCACATATGGTGTATTAGCGAGACAACTACAATGTGGATTCATTCAGCCTCAAAAATTGGGTATATTTTCTCACATTCTTTTTAGGGCGCAACACGTGATAACATCAAGCAAGTAAAAATAGATCATTTAATTTATTGAAATTAACTTATATTTCTGTGGTCGCCCTAATGCCCAGCCTTATAAATATGGTGTTATGTATTTCATATTATGGCCTTATCCATATTTTTTAAATTTGTCACATTTGTTTAACTTTGAGGTTTTATTGAAATTTCTTTTTGCTGATAAAAAAAAATCTAGTAAATCTTTGTAGAGAAACACCAAGCCAATATTATTATTAGACGAGTCTTTCTACATATATATAATTGCGAAATAACATATCGACTTTTATGCCTAGTAAGGCACATTCAATCCAAGATACCAAGTTATCTTAATTTTACATATTTAGAATATTTCCCCCCATTAATGAGTTTATTAATTTTCCAAATTATTTAAAACATTAATATAATCTCCAAATACAGGTATTATATTATACACACACTTTATAATAAATTTGAGAATATTTTTCCACTACCAAATTATTTTTTATTAAAAAAAATCCATTTCTTTGAAGGAAAATGAGAGTTCAATTTAACTAACTCCAATGAAGAGCGTAGAAGGATTGGGAAAAATTAATATATATATATATATATATATATATATATAGGTATATATATATTCCTCATACATGCATGCACGTGGTTTTTGTTAGGGATATGAAAATCGATTCAATATTACAAACACAATTATATATGGTATGTATGTAAAGAAATAATTTGATTGAGACATTATATATATATATATATATATATATATATATATATATATATCAATAACTTGTATTATTTCTGAATAATGACAATTAATCAAATACATTAATTAACTTCACTTTAAAGAATATATAATACGTATAATCACAAATATTTCATTTCATTTCATTTCATTTGCAAGGGCATAATATGTAAGATAAAAATATTTAGCTTCCTATTATTTTACATTAAACTAGCTAGTAATTAATTAAAATGATATCCCAAACATATAATGGTCATAATATGTGTATATATATATATATATATATATATATATATATATCATGATCAAGGCAATCTCATATAATTGGGATACAATTTGCTAGTAAAAGTAATAGCTAGTGTCATTAATTTGCACGTTCATCATGGAACATTTCATGTCTAATCCTGTTGTTTGACTGGA